>JAWMRA010000078.1:139235177-139291684 GCA_035584735.1 Pseudotriccus pelzelni
TTTTGTGGGTTAAAACCAATTGTCTGTCTGTATAATCGTACTTATTGTATTATTTTAATAAATTGTTATTCTGACTTCCAATCTCTCGTTTGAGTTGAGTTCATTCCCCCTGCTGGTTAACTTTTAAACCAGCACAAATGACAGCAGTTTGGGCCTGGTTTTTGCTTGATTTTTGCTCACGCCATCTAAACCTTGAGGTTCACACGGGGCTTTGCTGAAATACTGTGTCTGTCACTAGGGCTCCTTGAACGGATCCACAAATAGCTGTCACCATGTGACACACAGTGCTGAACCTGTATAACTTTGTTCTGCCAGTTCTGGCTTATTCAAATAATTAAGGGTAATAACTTCATATTAGGCATCTTCATGCCAGATCAAATATTATTTGTTTGTACCACTTTAACGATAGGCAAATACAAAAGCCTTATCAGGTGCATACAGGACCAGACCCTGAACAAAAACTGGCCCTGAAAATCTTTCTTGTGTTGATGCATTCACGCAAACAAGATAATTGGAGATATATGACATGCTAAAACTGGGTTTTTTTGGTTGGGGTTTTTGTTTGCTTGTTTTTTATTTTTATTTATTTGTATTTTTTATTATTTTGGAAAATTAGTGCATGTGGTTACCTTCAGCTAAACCTATTTGGGAAAATAACTCAAAGTCCACAGCCATAGCAGCAGTTTACAGCCTGACATATCAATGTAAACAGAAAATTGTGTGCGCTTCTAATCTGACAAGCTGTGAATCACAAAGGTTGAAATGTTCCTATATCTTCTATTCTGCTGTTTCTCAGACAAGGATAGAATTATCTGCGACCACGAGGTAAGCAACAATTTCAACCCCTGTGATATTATTAATCAGATCTCTTAAATGCCTAAACTCTAAAATAGTACTAAAAAATAAGTCCCAGGCTCCTCAATCAAGTAAAACTATATATAGACTATGGACTCCAGGGGGTCTAAATGGGAACTGTAAGTGCTTTGGCATTTCCATTCAAATAGCAACGTGAAGATCAGGCTACTTGCTCAGCAGGGCTGCCAGGCACTGGCACCACCACTGTTAATTAAAGGTTATGATACCCCAGAGTATGGCAGTCTCCTTTTAAGTCCTTTTGAAATTGCCAAAGGCCTACTGAGGAGCAGAAGAGGTTAAATGGCTGATTAACTCCTTGCCTTTGGGGATAGCACAAGGTAGAGACAATTCCTGAAAGACATTAGGCACAACACCATGGAGCTAGTGGGATAAAGAGAATTTAGCCATATGGCTGTGGGCCATGGTCCGCCATGTACCCACCTGGCCAGAAAACATGTTTTATTTCCAAGTATAGATACAGCCTGAAAGTCTGTTTATTGGTATTCTGAAAAAGTTTCGTGCTGTCACCTGTCCTGGTGAAAGAGCTATAACTCTGGCTAAAGGGGTCCTCTCTCAGGGTCAGTTCTCACAGAGAAAACCCAAAGCCAGTCCCTACACTGCTTTACTAATGTACCTTTGTGACAGACTAAAGGCCATTTGGGTACCTGGCTTTTCCAATGCAGTGAGCAGCTGGGATACAACTTACTGCTGTAGTGCAGTTACAACTATAACAATTAGTAAGGTACAATAACAATGCAATATTTTCTCTTCATCTCTACAGCACAAACTAACACTTTAATTACCACATCATTGTGACAAATGTTGCTTTTAAAGATGTATCCTAGTGTGTGCTCACACACAAGCTTCTCTAAACCTTTCAAATAACATGGAAATAGATGCTTATAAGTAACCAATATGGTTACCAATGGGAGATTTTATTTAACAGTCTTCAAATTTCCCAGGAAACTGCTCAAAATGGAAAGGGCAAAACATGAAGTTAAGAAACAGATGCACTGACTAGTATCCAAAATGAATTGCATCCACACTTTTCTATGATGTTAGGGTGTAGGTGCTTTTCCTTTGGTGCATCATCTACAAAAGACATGTACTAGCAGGCTGAGAAAGATGGGGTTGTTCAGCCTGGAGCAGACAAGGCTCCAGGGAGATTATCATTATTTTGGCTCTGTAGTGTCAGTACGCTTATGGTTGATCTTGCTTCCTGTGTTAGGCAGCCACTACTGAAGTTATCCTAGGGTTATTTGCAAAGAGTTTCTTTGTAAGTGTAAGGACCAAGAAAGTAGTTGAAAAATCAGAAAAAAAAAAGAAGGGAAAGTTCTGTGGCACAAAATACAGAGAAAAGTGCTAACATATCAAATGTAGACATGCGATTACTTTGCAATTATCCAAGTGCTATTATAATTTATTGACTCTCAGATTCACTCCATCAATATGAGTTGAGAACTGTTGCTTCACATTCACTGCCTCCTGACCTGGGACAAGAGATGCACTGGTGACAACTGAGAAGAAAGAGTCTTCATCTGACATTCACTCGCGCTTTTCAGTCATTCAACCTGAATAGAAACACCTACACAAACACTGAAAGGCAAGAGCTGGTTTGTACTGCCTTGCCTTGCCCTTCAGCAGTGCTGGGCTGTGGGAATTGCCCTTACCATACCGTTGCCTCTGCAGCTCTCACTGGCCCAACCCTACCACAGATGCACCTGTAATGTCCTGGTAATGTCCTGACAGGACAGTGAGAGAGTGGTTTGCTCTCTTTTGTCTTGATGGCTTATCAGTTATCCTCAGGTTAATGAGTCCTTAACTCCTAGGTACAACCTGTCATTGTAGGTGTTGTGGTTGTGTGTAGCACAGGTGAGGCTGGCAGGAAAATGGTAACACCAGAAACTGAAATAACAGTGTAGGTTTATGAGGATTCGTAAAGATATATACACAGAAACATTTCTTTTCAAGGGAAAAATTGTGAGGGAGGGAAGGAAGGCCTGTTTCTTAAAGATATTCAGGACATGTTTGTTTTAAAGCACCAGAGGAATTTACCGAGGAATTTAAGCTTTCCTAAAGCCTGTGTCTTCAAATAAATCACTGCAGGACATTAAGTGATGTGCCTGGGGGTTACCATTCTTATAGTACTGTGTGTAATACTACCCTCAGCTGTATAGACAGGAAATCTGATACTCTGGGTAAGTGACTGTCAGGGCCAATGTCTGGGTCACTGAAAAGCCCTGGCTAATATCCACTACTTGCTGAGTCCCAGCCTTGACCTTGCCCACTGATGTAGTGCTCCCAAGCAGGAGAGGGAGAGCTCTTTCAGAACTGTACTGCTTCTTACCCTGTGCATTTTGACAGGTGGATTTTCCTGTAAGGGATACATGGGAAAATAAATTGATGTTTAATACCATTTGTAACTTGCTGGCATTTTTATTTTAAAAATATGGGCAGAATCACTTTAATATAGTTCTTGTTTTAGAGTTAGAATCTTTGATTAGATTTGAGAGGTTACTGACTTAAAATTGTTCTAGCAATTTTGGTGATAGCATGATGTAGAGTCTAAGATATCAGGTGAACAGTCTCAAGACAGATTTTAGAGCTGGACAGAAGATGTAAGAGAACCTACTTTCAAAAATCAGTCCAGTTCTATCTACTGATTTAATTTTCTTCTCATTTCTCTCCAATAGTTCTATATTAATTAGTGTAACCAGAGTTCTGGCAGTAAGAAATCTTTTCACTTCCAGCATAGCTGGAGTATTTATGTCAAGACTTGTTTTAACTTAATCTGAATAATTTTTGCCTCACTCAAGCATATTTTAGATAATAATCCTTTTCCCTTGAAACTTTGGCTAGAATTGCCACAGATATATTTCTATTAAACTGGACAGATTATAACTTCTAACTTGTAAAGCACACCAAGTAGTTTTTCATACTGTAAATTATATTTGACTTTAAGGAGCTGTAAGATGAGTTTATAGTTGAAGATGGTCTGCAATGCTTAGAGAAGCATTTGGAGATTTTTCTTTGGTGTTTTAGCACGTGGAGTCCTTATGGAGCACAAACAAACTGTTTAACAAAAATATCAGCAAATTTAAGGAAGACAGAGGGGTAGGGAGTGGGACTGAATGGATTCAAAACATCAGTCTTTCCAATTGGTGGGATACTGCAATACATTGCAGACATTTCTGAAAACAAAATCTAATATCTTCCTTGAGCAAAAGACAATAAACCTTGCAGAAGATACAAAGTGCTCATCTGTCAGTAGACAAGAACAGAAGAAATGCTATCATGAACATGCCCCGTATCTTTCCATACTGGAAAAGAAACACAATGTGCCCTCCCTGAAAACAGCTGGTAACGCAGCTTGAAAAGTCAAATTTATTTTTCCAGTTCCATCATCTCACGCAGGTGCCACGAGCACACTCAGGAACAGAAGTTTATGGAGGAGTACTCTCAGAACAATGGAAAGAGCAGCTGCTCGGGATGCTGGTCACCTGCTGCAGCTCTAGCACAGATCAATGCCGATAAAGTACACGGATAAAAAAAATCACTAGGAAGAGCCAGCAGGAATGTGGCTGCTGACCAGAACAGTCAAGATGCAGGTTAAGTAGCTTTGGGCAGAGCTCTAAAAAGGGCAGGATTTATCCAGGCATGCTGAGTGCCTACCTGCTCTTCATTTTTGCCAGATCCATTTTATGTGCTTTATTTAATGGATGCCTAACTTTGAGCTTCTCTTTGGCTGTTGTGGGTTTTTTTTGTTTTCGTTTGGTTGTTGGTTTTTTTTTGGTTGTTGTTGTTGGTTTTGTTTTGTTTTGTTTTAACAGAAATAAAAATTCAATCTCACAGAAAGGGCAGACTGACCCAGCCATGCTCTTTACAGCATTCACTCCTGCACTTGAGTGGGGTCTGGAATAATATCCTGGGCAGTATCCCAGTTGTCTAAACATAGGTCTCTGGTGCTGTTAGAGGTGTCCCAGGGTAAGCTGCTTGCTGCCCATCAGACATGCGTGGTCTCCTGTGGGCCAGCACCTATTAATGCGTTGTGGATGTCTCACACACCTGAGAGCATCACCAGTGCATACTGGAGGGGAACTACACAATCATGCCAGAGTTTTTCCAGGCATTTTCTCACGTATATTTAATTATGTTCACAAAAATGCATTGGAGAAAACTGAGGTTTTAGAAAGAATGACATAAACTACTCCTGTGTGCAACAATCTGAGCTTTCTTCTCTACCAAGCAAGTGAGCACCAGCAGCCCCTCTGCCTGGTTTCCCACAGATTTACATCTCCTGACTGGCTCATTTTGGTGCCTCTACTGCCTGCTGCAGCTGAAGCAGTTCCTGTGATGGACACAGGCATAATGGCCCATCACTGTGTGGATTCTTTGGTGTCTATAAGGGTTGAGCTCATGCCTTGGTCTTTTGTTCAAGGGATTTCTAATATAGTCTCTCTCTTCTCAAGATTTCCAAAAACCATAACAGGCACTATTAATGTTGAGAATAACAACCTGCTGGTAAATTAATCTAAAATTATCCAGTGGGTTCAAACGCTTTTAGCTAGGGTGACAGATACATATGTACTGCATTCCTCTACATCCTCTTGCATTCCATTTCTTTAGGAAGCCAACTCCCAAACAATCCGTAATGTCCCAAAGTTAAGGACAGAAGCATCAGAAAATCAAACAAAGTCAAAACAACTGAAAACCCCTCACAGATAGGAAGCTATAGAACCTGTTGAGATTTCTCAGTTCTCACTATGCACAGTCATTGAGCCCCCAGTTCAAAGACCTTCAGGGAGCCCAGTTTCACGCTAATGAACCAGTTCTCTTCCAGCTCAGCACAGCTAGAACTGTCAGGATTGGTTTAGGCAGAGCTGATCTTGCTGTAGGCAATGGATAAGTGAGCTGCCACCTCAAGGTGCCTTCCAGTTCTATGATTTTCTTTCTCTTTTGTGTGGAGAAGAAAAATTTATTTTATCCGTCTAGCAGGAAATATCCCAAACCATGCAGTCACCTTGTTAGCATAAGAAACAACAGTACCAGGGTGTGCATCTGGTTAGTTAAACTGTACCTAACACACTAGGATCATAGAAGACAGTTTCTGGCAAATCAGCACCTACATGATTAATATTTTATCAACACACACATATCCAAGATTAATTATTTATCCTGGCAGAAGTCTTTAATGAGCTATAATGCAACTGGAATCCAAGATTAACTAGACTAATAGTAATGGATGGGGGAAAAAAAGGACATGCTGTCTTAGATCTTATGATTAAAACCTTCTAGTACATCACACATTGTCAGGATAACATCCTGTTAGCAGAACAAACTCTGAACTCCCACCCAAAGCTACAGTCTTAACGACAGCCCAAACCTCATCACTCATTTCAAGCATTTCTGTTTGTTAAGACTAAAACACAAGAACAAACATGGGAGTAGGCTGCTATATTTTAATTCTGATCTACTTCTATAGATGGACTGAAAACCTAATGCTATGTTTGTATTTCATCAATAGTCTGAGTTACTATAACAGATGCTGCCAGTCATAAAGATGTTTTTCCCCTTATTGCAGTGGTACCTTGGGCCCCTTTGACCTGGGTCAATTTTTCTGGATCACAGCAGAAGGTATGAGCACAACCAACTCAAACTATTCTATGATGCTATAACAATAGATGGCTTTTAGTACACAGCCTCCCACCACTAGATAAGGTGTATTATTCTTCTATAAAAATAATAATGTCACCTTATTTAAACCTTTGCATTCCTAATAGAAAATATAGAATATATAGAAATATATATAGAAAATATTAAAAATATAGAAAAATAGAATATATATCCTCCTGCTCGTGTCAACTAACAGTGCAGTTGAGACTGGAATCAACACCAAGAGAGAGGAGGACAAGCCAGTTCAGTGGTAGCATCCAGCCTGCCTGATAAGCAACATCTGCCTCACCCATGGCAAAGAGCCTGGAGACACATATCACACATCTCAGAGCTGTGGCGGGAGAGCTCTCTGAGTCAACAGGCAGAAGACCCCTCTTCCACCAGGAGCCTCCAGCTTTGCCATGGGATGGATGAGGGCCTTGGTGCCTGGTGATCTGTGGCAGCAAGGCCCTGGGACACACAGCCCTGTTCTGGTCCATGTTAGCCACCTTGGCGTGGGGCTGCAAACATTCCTGGGGGATAAAGGGTTGACCTGCTAAGAAAGCCCCAGATTATCAACCAGAAAGGGCAGGAAATGAGATAAAGCCCATTTCATTCCAGTGTGGGGGTACTACCATAAGAAAACCTTCCAAATATTAGGGCTTTTTAATACAGTGGAGAAGCAAAAGAAACAAAAAGCAACTGCTGGTAGGCAAGGTCAGGTCTCATGTAACTGGGAAAATCCATTTAGGGTGAGGATATCTCATCATTAGCAGATGGTGTGCTTACCATCTCCTATCATCCTTGCATCAGAGTAAGAGCTTCTGCAAGCTCTCTCTTCAGTACAATTCAAATAACTGGGCTCAATTATTCAGGTAGGAATTTATGTGAAATGTGAAGGCTTTTAGTACGCAGGTGAGAGTTAGATGGTCACTAACACTTAAAAACAAACAGAAGCAAACAGCTGCAGCACGTGTCAGCAGGGCAGTATCAGAAAGCACCGGGGCTTGTGCTGTGGTAATAAAAAGGTGCTGTTGACAAACACCTTTTTGACGTATCAGTTAGCAAGTGCTACCTTAAGATGACGTGTCCTTTTCACCACAAGGTTCCTTCTTCTCCTGTTTTGTAAAACATACCTGTCATTTTTGTCCTGTCATTTCTGTTTGTCTGAGCATTTTTCTCAACCACATTTTTGTCAAACACAATGTGCAACTGGAAAATTACCATCTGCCTCCTTGACCGCTCAGAGAATGGTATCAGCCTCTCCGATGCCATCCACCATCTGCCAGCCAGGCTGTCACTCTCCCAAATCCTTGAGGCTGCTTTTTGTCTAACAGCTGTATGACAGCAACATCCTGGCTTGTTCCTGACAGTCTATTTGCTATAAAGATCAAAACAATTTCTATATGAATCTATACTGGATAATACAATATATGTAAGTCTTACGGATTAAACTTCATTACTCAACAGCCTTTGTAATGACTCTGTGACTCTTTCCAAACCAAGAGGTGCAAACCCTGTTTTCTATATCTGAGACTAAACTTACAGTGACAATAAGATCCCAATAGAATTAATCACATTTACTTTTTCCTATTACAAAAAAGTGGCAACAGTGAAGGTAACTGCTCTGATAGTTATTTAAACTGCAAAATTAAAACGATCTTTCTCCTACAATGTCCCTCCTGTTTCTAGTATCTGTTAATATATCATCTCATAATACTTAATGACAAATTTTTTATCCAATTTATTCATGCTCATCACCATGACAGAGAAGACCACAATTATGAGAAAAAAATAAGTTTGGGGTGGTTCTCTCATGGCTGAATTTTATACTGTCCAGTTTTAATGCTTCCAAACATTTCTGTGGCTGGTAGAACACTTCAACACAGAGTACTTTTAAAATCAGAGTTAGCTGCTAGGGCACCATGCAGCAGGGATGCCAATGTTTTAAAACTGCAGCTTTTATTTCTAGAGGGTTCAAGCCAGATACTTAAACACCTCTGAGATGTGTGAGCACATCCAGCATCTGCCTGGGGCTGGCAGAGGGGACATGGGGCTGACAAGGACCTGACTCACCTGGTGGAGCAGCTGAAGCCAAGGCAGAAAAGGATGCTAGAAATCTTCAAAGACACCATGCCTCTGGATAGTCACGAGTCATGCCTCCCATCACTTCCTTTTAATACTTACCTTGCAAATGGAAGCCATAAAAAAGCAAACAAACGGCTTTATTCACCATGGACAAATCTAGTCTTTCAAGTCTCTCTTATGCTGGGGCAGACTTGTCTACTATTATTTTATTGATCATAATATCTGGTTGGGAAACACTTAGAAACTGGTGTATTTTGGGTCTTTTTCAGCTGAGATACCAAATCCCTGACTCAAGTGTTCTTATGTCTTATTAAAATTTTACACTCATTACTTTAACTAAGACTTGTGATGAGTTCTGGTAGGTTAACCTTGATGGAACTGAAGTAAATTCCAGTGTATGCCAGAGTGAAAGCTAACATGACTTAAGTATACCTAGAGAGGGCTGAAATACTTGGGCACAATCTTTGGGAACATTATGCTGACTCTTTCATGTATTTTTAAAGCTCAATTATCCAGTTGTGCCTATGGAACTTGGAAGTTTCTGTGTCTAATGCCTTTCTACGTCACAGGAAAGAGGTGGAGGAAGTTTCAAGTCTCAGGTCAGCTGAGTCACCTAAAGCAGCACCAATCGATCCATTGCTTCAGCCACTACTCAGAGTTAACATAAACACAGAGTAATTTTTCTGGATAGCAACTTTGGAAAATTTTATATTATTTTGAAAGTAGCTGAGTTCTTGTTGACATAAGTAGCTAGAACTGTTGGGCTGCAAGTTGAACTTTATCTAAAGTGTGTGGCGATGTTGTTTAAGTCAAAGATAGATTATAGTGGAACCTGGAGGTAATAATCTGATCATTGATAATAGTAAAGATGGATTATAGTGAAACTTGAACAACCTGGACATTAATAATAGCTAGAATAGACAAACCTAGCAGCTTAAATATTACTGAAAAATTAATAGCTAGAGTGGACAGCCCATAGATTGTGATATATGAGCTGTACCAACCATATTACAACATGGACTACAGAACTGACCAAAACCAATGCGAAGATGATTATGTGGCAACCACCTGGTAATGAACCAGTGAACCAATAAAGAAAGACAAGATCCCAGACCATAATATTACTATTGGTCAGGACTATTGCATGAGGAATAGGGAGTTTAGACTGTGAGGGTTTAATTGCCCGATGGGTTTCTTTGTTCGGGGTCCCTCTTTTGAGGCATCTAAGCTTGAGCTACCAGATATCATAACTGATTTGTGCCAATAAACCCATCCAGCGGAGATGAGAGTCTAGTGACAAAACCTTTCTTAATAGTAACAACAGAAGCTGGTAGAGAATACTAAAACTGTTGTATACAAAGAAGAGCATTAGAGTCCAGATACCTCAGAATTTTTTATGTTTTTGTAAAACATAATTCCTTGACCAATTTTATCAGGTAATGACTCTTCGATATTTCAGATGGGTTCTTTTTTTTTTCCACAAATGCACCATAATTTTTCATGTGTAGATGCCTGTTAACACCTGCTACAGCAGCATTCACAGGACAGCCTGAGACCTAAAAGGAACAGCAAATATCCTGGATAAAAAGGGACCACGGAAACGAAAAGAATCTGCCACAGCTCTTCCCCAGTGCTGGGTGGCTGAACAAGAAGTTATTTCTGTCTTCTGCTGACTGTGGGCTTATGGCCAGGGACCGAACAAGAATCGACTGTCACTGAATGCTGGTCTGCCAGGGGAAGCAACAAAGAGCAATTGTTGAGCTTCGTGATGAGGTAATAAAATCACGCTGTGGTAATACTTGTACTAAGGAAACATTTCTACAAGGACAGTTATGTCCATAGGCAACACAGAAGTCCCTGTGATGTTTGTGAGCTTATGTTCAAGGGGACTCCTCGGGCAAATATGTTCTCCAGGTTATACTTACTTTTTTACCTTAAAGTTCTCAAACCACAACAACCTGCCACCCCCTTCGTATATTACAGAGCCCTCACTGGCAGAAGGTTTAGGCTGCTTTACAGGGAGATGATGAAACTCAAGGGTATGCCAGAGAATCTCTAAAAATGGTTTAAATTAAAACCAAAGAACTCACCCCCCAGATTAATTAAACTTCACAGAATAATGCATAAAGAGTCTTCATGTATTTTTGAGAGCCAGAAGGTTAAAAAAAATCACACCATTTCACATAAGTAAAGATCCACCAAACTTTCGAAATCATGTAATAAAAACCATTGCTACTATTCCCAAAATGTCCCCAAAGCATCCTCCTTACAGCAGAGCAGCCACCAGATTTTCAGGTGGATTGACTTTTAATATTAAGGACAGCAGAAGTACAGATAAGCTTGAAGCAAGACTGAAAATAATTAAAATAATTAGAGAACTCAAATCTCTAGGGATGTGCCATCAAAAACACTGCTTGATTGTAGAAAAAAGAACCAGACTGAGTTCAGAGAGCAAAAAGCATTTGGAACTATGCAGATTTCAAGCTGTAATGTTGCATAAGGTGCAGTTCTTAATTGGGAACTCAGCTTCTAAGAGTTGGTGTTGATTGGAAAATTTTTACTGAAAGCATTTTTTTCAGTAAAATTTGACTTTTCAAATTAACATGTTCAGGAAGATACCAGTTGTGATGAAAGCTTCACTGTAAAAAGACATAGCTGAAAAGTTTCATTTTAACATCCACGTAGTGGAACCTTTTCACTGAAGAATGCTTAGCTTTCAATGAAAACTTCATCTAACAATGACATTAAAAAAGAAAAAGTTTTAAAACCTAAATCCATTTAAGCAAATAAAATACCTCATTTGATACAGGTGATCAATTTTATATTTCTTCCAGCAGAAGCTATTGAAAAAACTTTCACTTCTGAAATTTCAAAGCGGACAAAATTTTAGAGAGATGTATAATTCAACAGAATGAAACAACCCATTTTCACCCAGCCAGCAGTGCCAGTATTGGCCATGAAAGAGGTTCTGCCCCTGTGCATTGCAGTGCCTCCCAAAGCCACCCTAATCCACAGCAACGGGTGCTGCAATATCACAGTGCCCCTTTCATCCTTCATAAAGAAAGTGCTTACAGGCTCATCTGCTGACAAACTGGTGTTCCCTACGGCTGGTTTTCGTATATCCTCTGCGAGTTTGTAAGACTTGCTCTGGAGGTTTAAAAAACACAACACATTAGACACTTATGAGCCTACGGTTGCAAAACACGAGATTAGGAGTAAGAAAAAAAATGCAGCTGAAAACCCTTTTATTTTATTTTCAGGCTGTTCCAGAAGCGGTTCTCTGACACAGGTGCAGCTGTTTCTCCAAGATTACCTGTAACTTCCTAGGAACAACAGAATGGTGAAATTCCCAGATGAGTCATGGGATCCTCTTTCAACACGGGCTCTCATCTCTTCTCACCGTAGCCTACGGCACAGCTCTGGTGTACTGCACCCACATCCAGGGCTACCTAGTCCAGCATGGAGCTCAAACACCTGCTAAACCTGCCTGAGATGCAGTGCTGTGATCTCTCCTGCCACAGATAGACCCCACCTGGCTAGTTTAAACCTGAATTGAGTCTGCTTGCTCTACACTGCAGTCAGTGTACAGTGTACGCTGAAAGGCTCTCCAGGGCCAGGACCCTCGAGATGCCTGCCAACAACCCTGTGATGTGTGATTATGTGGACACCTGGGGCTGTGCAGCGGGAACCTTCTTGGCATTGTTTCCTATGCACAGGTAGGTTGCTAAACTGCTCCCTTCTCTCTCCTTATCCAACCAGCCAGTCTGCAAAAAGATGGTATCAAGATGGGACCATCCACCTGTTCACAGGGAGACAAAAAGCTCCTTGGATTAGTAATCGGAGCTTTATGCAAATGGGATGGGGTTTCTTACTCAGTCTGCCAAAGAACATGTCCTGCAGAACTGGTCCACAAGCATCAGATCTTTGGCATCTCTCAAGGCCTTGCTGAATTTGAATTAAAAAATAGTCACGTTGCAAAGTAATATAAATCTTAGAGAAACTAATGTCACATTAGCCTGTATCAGCAAATAGGCTGTCTTCTATTGATACAAACTGTAAAATTACAGGTTTTTAGCATTCAAGGAGAAACTGCATTGCTGACTGAACATTGCTTTTATCCACTGGTTTCAAAATTGGAGCTAAAACCCCCCAGCTTATTCAGCACAAGCTCTTTCAGAGGGACCAATCATTCACTGCTGCACACACAAGCTTTGGACAATCATGTGTTTTTGAGGTTAAATGTAATTATACAGGCAGCCAAATGTTAGCCAATATTGTCGCAGTCAAAATTTATATAGTAATTTGATGTTGTAAATCCTGACACCTGGATTTTAATGAGGTCCTTCTGCGAGCACCACACTTTGAGATTACTCCTGTCCCTACTCTTCTGTGACAAACGGCCAGATTTTCAAAGTATCGGCCTTTGGGACAGGAAGTTTTTCATACTTCTTTAAGGAATTATTTTAGCATTCAGAATGTTCCAACACAAATTTTCTAAACTAACTAAAATTTGTTTTCCCATTACATTTGACACATCATTTCTTTTTACCAAAATGAATGTGCTGCCCTGTTTAACTAAGCCACAAGGAGCATTAACACACTTAGGACCTGTGTATTATAATAATTTCATTATTTATGTACTGAAATGAAGCAACGTTACCAGCTACATAAAAGTTTCCTACACAAAGTTGATTTTGAGGTTAAATCTTCACTTGCAGCTGTATTAATGTTATTTAAAGTGAAAACTGACAAAAACAAACCCAGGAAATCATTGCATTCTTGACAACCCAAATTAAATAACTACTTACATGTGAACTGCCCATTTTTGCTTAGCCTGAACGTGGAAGAGGCAGCTCTTCTCTTCAGTAAAACAAACATGCAGATGGAATAGTCAACTTCTACTAGAGCAGCTAAATCCTACCCAACCCTGGGTTAATCAATAACTTATGACTATTTAAATTCTAGTCATTGCAAGGTGGGGTGTATTCATTATTACATGGTGGCTTTATTATCCCTACTATCTAATATCACATCCTGTTGTGTCATGGAGCTGACCGGTTTCTCTAACGAAAATCAGGATTTCACAATGTAAGCCTTGATGTCACACGTACTAATTTAACAAATTGTTATTACAATGATTTAAAGCATAAAACTATTGTACCACCCAACACTAACTTTCCAAACGTTTTAGAAAGCAGGATGCCTCCTTTGAAGAGATTATATGGGATCTTACGGGATTTAGCGGTATTTAATATTTCACTAAGGACCCTCAGGTCCTACAAAATATCTTGAACAGAATCTCAGTGGTTTTATTTGGTTTATGTGGTCAGGTTTTGGTAGGGGGGGTTTCAGGACCCTCTGACAAGAGACCAGGGATTTCCCCCCACGCTGGACAGAGCCAGAGCCAAAATGGACCCACTCCAAAATGGACCCACCCAAGGACAAAGTCGAGCCCTGTCAGTGATGCTGGTGGTGTGGTAATATATTTAACAAAGGGCAAAAAGTACTGTGCAGCAGCTGTGAGAGAGGAATGAGAAAAGCCTGAATGAAACAGCCCTGCAGGCATCCAGGTTGGTGAGGAAGGATGGGAGGAGGTGCTCCAGGTGTCAGAGCTGAGACTCCCCTGCAGCCGGTGGTGCAGCCATGGTGAGGCAGCTGTGCCACCGAAGCCCATGGAGCTCCACAGTGGAGCAGAGATCCACCTGCAGCCCACGGGGAACCTCACATGGGAGCAGGTGCATGTGCCCTGGGGGAAGCTGCAGGCCGTGGAGAGCCCTTGCTGGAGCAGGCTCCTGGAAGGAATGATAGCCTGTGGAGCGGAGCCCACACATGGGCAGGTTTCCTGGCAGGATCTGAGACCCTGTGGAGAACCTACACTAGAGCATGGAAAGAGCAGGATGAGGAAGAAGCAGTAGAGACAAAGTATTATGGACTGACTGAAACCACCATTCTGCATTTCCCTGCACTGGGAAAGGAGGTAGAGAAAGTGGGAATGAAGGAGTGAAGTTGAGCCTAGGAAGAAAGGTAGAGGCAAAGAGGTCTTTTTACTTTTGTCTTTGCTTCTCACTCTCCTACTCTATTTTTAATTGGCAACAAAATAAGCTAATTTCCCTAAGTCAAGCCTGTTTTGCCCATGACAGTAATTAGTGAATATTGTCTCTGTCTTTATCTCAACCCACAAGCTTTTTCACCTGATTTTCTCCCCTTGTCCTTTTGAGGATGGGGAGTGAGAGGGCAGCTTTGTGGACAACTGATAACCAGCCAAGGTCCTCCTTTAGACCTCAGGTAAGACACCCAGAGAAAAACAAGAGACCAAAACAAGTACACAGTTTATAGCAGTTCAGGGAAAAAACCCAATGTGATTCTGTAAAAAGTAAGCAAAAGAAAATCACTGTGTTACTGGAAGTACAGTAATAATTTTAGGTTTTAAATAGTTTGATAGACATACTTTCTGCAAAGACCTTACTACCATTCAAACACACTTAAAAACAAATGATCAGCTTTGGTTATGGTGTTCAAACACAAGCAATGCAAAAATCAAATGCAAGTATGAAAAAATGATTCAGTGATCTTACTGACATACTGTCTCAAATGCATCTTCAAAGTGCTTAATGAACTGGGAACTACTCAGTTCTTTCAGAATATTTTTGGGAATAAAGCCACCCCAGCTGACATTAAAGAATGTACTACAGCTCGAGAGAAAGCAACTGCAAGGTTTCTCTGTATCTGAGCATCAGGGCACTCATAAGCTGAAGTACAGACTGGCATTCCTACTGCTTTCACTGATTGTGAATGAAATACAGCAGCCCAGAAGGTGTGACTCACTAAGGATTTAAAACGAACAGCAGATTGAGTCCTACTATAACATGCTGTGCATGCAAATGGTCTGTCTAAACATGCAAATGCGGAATCAGTAGGAGAATGATGTGCTACTCCCACTGATAATAAGTTGACTTATGCTTATGTTCTGGGCGTTAAAAAGTTTGTACAATTAACACAAATTAAGGATTGTATGGTACTTTTCAGCTTTGTAAGTAACAGGGCTGACTCCCTGAAGAAGACATGAGGACCTGCGGGTGACAAACCCCAGGCAATGACATGGGGGCATTCTGAGAATTCAAAAAGATTTAAAGGAGATGAAATATTATCCCAGGTACAAAACAACATACACCACAGTGTGTAACTGTTAATTAATAACATTGCCACTGTGGAGGTTATTGCTGGCAACCACCAAGATACTCTTTTTTCTAAAGGTAACCACAGAATTGTTTGCAACTGATGGGTCTTAACTGAGGCTAAATGGAAGAGACAATGAAAATCTTCTGTCTAGTGAAGTAAGTGAAATAGTAAAGCACCCAGGCAGTAACAGGTAAGAACTAAGTGAAGCTGAGCTTTGCTCTTCATGCAGAGGGTATTTGTGGTAGCAGTGTGCCCTCATAGATGGGCAGTGGGATGATGCTTTGTCTGTCGGCAAGAAGAGGCAGAACTTTCTTTGGAGAGACAGGCACCTGGATTTCTGTGACAGAGAAATACAGCTTGTGGATTATATCAGAGGCAACAGAATTAATGCCTTCACCAACCTTGCCTGCAGCATTGGAATGAGCTGTGAAATAGGTCTTACAGGCCTGGCTTTCTTGTTCAACTCTGCTGACCTCTGGTGAACCTCTGTGACACTGAGAATTTTCTTTCACAAGAATTCTGAACAGTATTTGGAGATTTATCCAGACCAGACAAATCGGGCAGAGGGTTGACCAGAGACTGATCAGGCACTATCAGGGACCAAAAGATTTACAAAGGTTTGCCAAGACATTCACTAACAGGGATAAGATGCAGGAAGGACTGAAGCTTTCAAATGTTCACTCTGGAGAGGAATTTAAGGGCTTGAAAAATGGAGTGGAAGTCCTAGATAAAAAATTTACCCTATCAACAAACTTGGCTAAAACCAGGCATTGACAGTGAAATTGTCTCCAGCTGGAAGTCAGTGTCCTTGAAGGAAATCACTGGATATGCAAAAAACCCACAATTTCTAAGGAAAATTCCCTGCAAACTCTTCAGTCTAGAGATCTGATCAACAGTTGTCAATCTGAATAGGCAGAAGGAATGTGAGTAAGAGATCTCAGTGCAGCTGCTCAGTTCAGAGGAGTTCAGCTCAGCTCACTCTTTCAGAGCACTACATTTTACTGGCAGGCCCCCACCAGTCTAAAGAGCTTGTTGAGCACACTGGAAATCAACTTCTGCCTCAGGAAATAAAGGAAGTGATTAGAGGAAGCCAAGATGCTACTTCTGTTTTTAAACAAGGAGGAACTGGTTGAAAATCCAGAAAGGGAAGGCAGTTTGTTTGAAAGTGGTAATGACACAGAGAGCTAACTTGTTGCAAGGAAAAAGCACAGAAGACCTGCAATAAGGAAAAAAGTAGACTTTTGAAAATCTAGTGAACAAAAAGGTAATGTCTTCTGATAAGGTGACTTCAAGAACTTCAAGAAGGCTGCTGAGAGCAACTAGAATCAAATATATTAAAACCCAAGAAGCAAATTTTCTGTATAAGAAGAAAAGATAGGAAGTATAGTAAGAAAAATGTGTAGCAATAACATTGCTCCTGCCAGAAATTAATGCTTTTAAGTAAGTAGTCTTATGTACCAATCTGAATAGGGGAAAAAAATAGTCACCATATATAGTCAACAGCACACAGAAATCTCTAAACCAGGGTTGATTTCCTGTGAACACGAACGCAGGTCAGGAAAAGTCATAAACAACTGCAAAAGGTTACACATAGTGCCCGTGTTTCTGTTCATTGTTGCAAATGCCTGAAGGGTCAGCTGGAGAAACTGTAAATTATGCAACATCCTACACACATATCTATATCTATAATCCATATCTATCTCTGAGGAGCAGACCTGGGAGTACATGTGGTTTTAATGACATCCTGAGGTTTGGAAAAAAGGATCAGCAATCTGATCCTCAGTTCTCACTGCATTTTACACACAATTTAAACCCATGTGATTATAACTTCAAAGACCTCAGCTGAAGGTGCAGGAGTTCAGACTGTTTTATCTATGATCTTCATTTAGAATGTGAATTTGAAACAATTATCTGCAAATTCTCAAACTCATTAATAAATACAGAACAATTTTGATGCATGGTACCCTTATTGGTAATAAATTAAAATCCTGTTAAAAATCAAGTACTTTCACTGTTGATTTCTAATCACAGCTCTGCTCAATTATGCTGCCTTTTTGAAAATCTACCCTGTGTCAATAGTTTCTAATTGTTTTGATTTTTCTTCTCTTTTGCCAGTGCTATAACTGAAAAGCCTGAGACAGCTGATAGGAATATAATAGAATAGGAATACTGCCTATATTACTGTTATTCTGAGCACCTTAATTTTTAGCTTGTGGATTCTCATATACGCATCTTACGAAAAGTACTATTCAGGTGCTGGTGCCCCTAACAAGATATTTTATCTGAGAACCATCCAAGAAAAAAATTGTCCTGACCTATTCAGAGGTGTGTCTTAATTGCTGATACCAAAAGCAAACAGACAGTACCAGCCAACAACCTGTACCATCTGGTTTATGTGGAATGAGCAAAGCTACCAGGGTTTCTTATTAATGCCTTCTCACTGTTTATTTATAAACCATTGTGGGGTGTGACACAGAAGGGCTCGTAAGACACCTGACAATGGGCTTTAAAAGAATTGAGGGATGAGGTCAGACTTGCAGGCTGTGACTGTTCCTGAATTGGATTCTGCTGGTGACATGAACAGGGAGGCCTTATCATGGATTTGTGGAGGTCATGTGAGCTGCTCCTCAGCCGCAGGGATCTCTGTAGGGCATGTCCGCTGGCTGAGGCTTCGTATCTCTGCAGTTACACGCAAGTGGGACCCTGAAGATACTGGTGATGCTGAAGAAGTGGGTCCAAAGTTCCCTGGGGACCTACTCAAAGACAACAGAGCACTGACTTTCTTTCTGTTGCTGCTGGTCCCCTTTCAGCTGCCACCACTGCTCCAAGGTTATTACCAAGCGTGCAGGGTGACAGTCTCAAAAAATAAATGGCACAGGAGATCAGGGCCTCACTTGCCTTGTTTTTGTTTCTTATACATGAAATTATCCACTAAAATGCTGTGTAGTGTTAAAAATACAGCGCCCTTCCCCCATCAGTAATTCCCCGACAATAAGAAAATGCTTCTGCCTGGAAATTGGCACTGATTTTGACATAGGTTAAGACTTTAAATGACTCACAAGAACCCAGAGCCTAGGGTCAGGAGGGGCAGCTTCCTTGGTGAGCTAACACACCTGCTTGGGACCCGGTGGGTGCAGGACGGGAGGCTGCGGGCATTCAGGGCTGCAAGCCCTCAGCCCTCCCCGTGCACACCACATACCCGGGCACACTCAGCTGGCGAATGATCTTCCTCATTCAGCCCATTCCACCCTGGAACAGGCTGCCGTGGGAGGTGTTGGAGTCACGGTCCCTGGAGGTGTGTAAGGAAAGGCTAGAAGTGGCATTTAGTGCCACGGTCTGGTTGACATGGTGGTGTCCGGTCACAAGCTGGACTCGATGATCTCAGAGATCTCTTCCAACCTAACTGATCCTGTGATTCCCTGCTGTGGAACGCTCGCTCGTGCCCCCGCCCCCGCTCTGAGCTGTCACCCACGCCTGCCCGGCCGTGCCGCGAGCTGCACCAGGAGCAAACTGCTGTTTAGCCGAACCAAGCAGGCAACAGGGGCACTTTCGGCTCGGATCCGTTCCCGGCCAGTGCCAGGTGAGCCATCGCCCCTCCGACCCTCCCGGCACCGCGTCCCCACCCGCCGGGGCCCCCCGCGGTCACCTCGGGCCCGCCCGCGGAACTGCGCGGGGCGCTTCCGGGGCGGGCCGGGCCGCGGAGGCGGGAGGGAGGCGGGAGGCGGTGCCGGGTAGGGCCGGGCCGGGCCGGACTGGGCAGGGCGGCCCCGGCCGCAGCGGCTCCTCCCCGTGCCGGAGCGCCTCCCGGCGGCGGCGCCCCGCGGCGCGGCCTGCTCGCCATGAACATCGACGTGGAGTTCCACATCCGCCACAACTACCCCTGGGCCCGGCTGCCCGCCAGCGTCAGGCAGGTGCGGGCGGCCGAGCGCCCGGCCCGGGGCAGCGGCGGGCGGGGACGCGGCGGGGCTCGGCCCTGCCGGCCCTGGGGGAAGGCGGGCGGGCCCCCGGGGCGGTGGGGTGACTGCGGAGAGAGGGGGAGGTGGCTGTGCGGAGAGGGGGGAGTGTGGGGCTTTCTGTGGGGACAGAAGGGTGTGAGGAGGGTATGTGTGTGTGTGTGGTGTCTCTGGAGAGAACGGGGTAAGAAAGCGGTGTGGGCTGTGTGCGAGGAGCGGGGTGTGTGTCTGTGTGTGTGTGTGAGTGACCTCGGTGAGAGGAGGGGTACGTAGGGGTGCCTTGGGGTGGCCAGAGGGAGGTGTGGGGCACCCGCTGAGCTTGTACAGATGTAAAACCAGGTGTGTCGGGTGTTCCTCGTACAATCCCTGGCTGTGAGAGCCGAACCAGGACAGGTGTCCTCGGAGGCTTGTGCAGCGTCGTGTTTCGGTAGCCAGGGAGGTCTGTGCTGCGAGTGGCTCCTGGAAAACAAAACCTCATGAAATTTTGATTGCCTGCATATAATGGGGGTCTGATACCAGAGGGGAGATATTGTGTCCAGGTGAGAGGAGGTTCTTGTCTCCAAAGTCTTATGCTGCTTGAAAAGAGATGCTGTTAAAGAATTCCTGTTCTTGCACAGAGCAAGGAGAGGATGAGTACTGGCTGCAGGCCTCGAGTAATTGAATTCCTTGAGTTTGAGATTTCAGGGACAGTAGGAGGGGAATGAATGATGATTTCTCTGTACTTGCCCAGCATGAGTGCCATAATGTTGGCTGTGTGACTCAGGACAGAAAATATACCAGTGTTTAATGCATTGTTTATTTCAGTGTAACTTATGGAATCATGTTTTGTTCACTTCAGTGTTAACATAGTCCTTAATATTTTTGTACTTTGAGCAATTACTTGGATCCCTCTTTGGATATTTATTCAATTACAGACCTTGTCTGTGATATCAGAGGTTGCTTTTCTACTACCTGATTCTTCAGTTTGTGCGCAACTTTCTTGTTTATCCTGTATGTGCAGTAAAGTACCTTTTCATTAAAGGATCTCTTTTAGTATAAGCCTCAGTGAGGGAACCAGGAGAGGAAAGAGGAAGACCAAACAATCCAAATGACTTGATGCAGAGTAGACAAGTAATTTAAAGAATGTTGAGGGGACAGTTTTTGAAGAAAGGCGTTTGAAGCATGAACCAAAGTTCTCTTTTTATCTTCTTTCCTGGTAGTCAAGTAGTGTGCTGTGTTTGTTCCTTAATCTTGTGACCTAGGATCACTTGATTGCTTCACTTCCGTGAAGCTGCAGCTTGAGCAGTTTCAGTATTTTATTTTTTTGGGGGTTATAAGCTTCTTGGGTGCAGCAGTTGAAGCTTCACATGTCATTCACTATGCTTGGTTTTTGCCACATTAATTCTGGGTAATTCTTCAAGACTGAAAGACACTGGATGCTTGGTAAAAGTTTGATGTGCTTGGTTTGAAAATCAGAGTCTCCCTTTTATATCACAGTGGTAGTAGGGAAAAAAATTTGTAAAAATGATTGCTTAAATCTGAATACTGTGTAGAGACCTGTTTAAAGATATTTTTGAAGTCCTACAGAGACTAAAGATAATGTAACTGTTGAACTGGGAGCTCAGTGAACAATGACAAATACCCGCATAGGTTTGCTCATGAGACACTGCAGTGGTTTAACTAAAAGGGTTTTGTGCAAGTCAGTTAAAAGGCTTTTATGTTTTCAAGGGTCTTGGAAACTCCCAGAGGGAATATGAAAGGCAAGTTGTACTCTACAGCATCCGCAATCAGTTACGATACCGGAATAACTTAGGTGAGTAAAGGAGCAAAATAACTTCTAATTGCTGCCCTGTAAAAAAATCCACAACTGTTTCGAAGATCCTTCCTTCCTTGAAAATAAATACTATTAAATAATAAAATATCAAGAAAAGTCTTGACTTTTGAGTCCATTTGGCAACTTTTCTAGCAAAGCACTTTTGAAGGTTACTGAGTTGCCAGGTGGAACTGAACTCCTGCTGTAGTTCTGTTGCCATTTTCCAAGACATTAAGAGATGTTAAGAGAGGATTTGACTTGTAAAGCCTGTCACTAGATGAGATGCAGTGACCCTGTCTCCATGAGCTGTTGGCTATGACTTGTTTGCAGAATTTCAATTTAGTTTGCACTGACTGCATCCATTTGTCTTCCCAAAGTAGATAATAGTTTCACTAATTAAAAGATAGTTTTCTACAGCCCTCATGAGTTCTGTCTCAATGGGCTGCTTCCTCGTAACCCATTAGATAAATCTGTTCTGTTTTGGTGTCATCTTTAACAGCTCTGAGACTACTTGTATCCTTTGTAGGAATATTTGGGCTTTATTTTGCTTGTAGTTTGCTGTCAATTGCCATTATGCTATTTTTAATCCTTTTGTTGTAACACTTTTTTTTTTTTTTTAAAAATTGAACATCACAGAACAGTGTGATTTTTTTTTTTCCTCACCTTGTAGTTAAGCATGTCAAGAAAGACGAACGTAAATATTATGAAGAACTGTTAAAATACAGTCGAGATCATCTCATGTTGTACCCTTATCATTTGTCTGACATCATGGTGAAAGGTCTGAGGGTAACACCATTTTCCTATTACACAGGCATAATGGAGGTGAGTGCAGAACTGTGGTGAGAGTGTGTTGGTCTCTGTCTAGAGATGTTGGTAATGGCCCTGTAATGCATACAAGACAGCATCAGGTAGTTTGTTTGGTTTTGTGTAGGCTCTTCTAAGAAGTAAGGAGAGTTTCTAGAGAACTACTTGTACCTGCGTTTTTTCCTTTCTGCCCCATTAGCCTTTCAAGAGCTGGACTTTGTCATGTGGAGCTGGGTTGGGACTCTCTTTGAGGCCAGAGTTTCTCTTTTGATGCTTGAGATTTGTGAGTCTTCACACTGTAAAAGGAATACCTGGGGTTTTTTAGATTAATAAAACAACGAGAATCATCATTTTAAAAACCCAGCACTTTTGAATGATTTTTTTTTTTTTTTTCAAAGAGGACACTTAACCATATTAGAAGCTTTTTGAAAAGCCTGAAGCAGATCCGTTTTTGTGAGAACAAAAATGCTTCTGTGTTCTGTCAGCACTCTGGCAACCTTTTATTTTTGTTGGATATTAGAAGTGTTTTTGTTTTATTATAGTGATTGCAGACATAATGGATTAGTTGTTTGTTTATTCTTTTATTAGTTAGAAATTGTGTGCTTGTTTTTTTGTTAAGAGAGATACAGGATTTTGTGTATTAGTCTTTCAGTCAGCTTTTTTCTTTGCGAAGGTTACATTAAACAGAAGTCTCACTTATGTATTTAACTTACTGTATAATGATTAGTCAACTGATTGTCAAGTTTGATAAGGTAACTGACTTTAACAGACCTGTTTAAATTTCATTTAGTTCTTAAGATAAAAAGACAGGCAGGATTTTCGTACCGTTTCTCTGCAACAATGACTTCCTTCTTGCAAATTAAAAGTTTTCTTTCCTTTTTAAGGATATAATGAATAGTGAAAAAAGCTATGATTCTTTACCCAACTTCACTGCAGCTGATTGTAAGTATTACCTCCTTGCAATACTGCTTTCAGTGAGCTCGAAATAAGGAGCTTCTGAAAATGGATTTGCAGGCATCTGTTTGCTTGAACATGAGCATGTGAATGAAGGTGTAGAGCCGTTTAAATAGTGATATTAAGGAGTGTGTGCTCTTAGTCCAGCAAAATGAGCTGCTGGTCCCTTCCTAGTGTGTTTTTTGGCATGTGTTGGGCTGAAGACGTTAGCAAGACACGGAGAGGCTGTTCACACTCCTGTGAAGTGGGATCAGTGTGAATTAAGGCACGATGTATCAGAAAAGAAAGGGAAGAGAATCTGGTATTTTATGACACTCCTGGGTGTGTCAGGTGTTTTATTTATTACACTCTTCTGTTATGGGATGGGGAGATTAAGAAATCAAAAGTCTTGAACCTGGTGGAAGAGAACAGAATAAGATCAACAGCCTTCTGTCTTACAGAGCAAAATGTAAACTGCTGGCACGGGGGGGGTGTTAATCAAACCTTCCACTGAGTAGTTATCTATAGTTAAAGACTGAATTCTTCACCTTTGGTTTATATGTATAAAGTCATCTCTAAGGATAGTGCATGGTCAGGTGAGGAGTAGCCTGCAGCTTTTGGAAAGAGTTGGGTTTGTTTTTAAAAGGATATTGTCAATTAACTACTGGTTTGCCTCTATGTAATGTTCACAGCAGGGAAGCAGATAAGAACTTCTTTCTTCAGCAGCACTTTGCTTGTTGGAAATATAGTGTTAGTCAGTAGTACGAAGAGAGGAATGACTTCCCTGTTTTTGTTTGATTTTACTCCCCCACCTAAGATTCTGTTATCTTAGCACAGCTGCAAATCAGTGACTGCAGTATAATCAACTTAAGCTTCTTCAATTACATTTTATTATAAAAGCTAGTGTCAAACCAGAAAGTTGGAGTTAAAACTAATGAATAGTTTTCTAATATCTGTTCCTAGTTTCTTAATGGTTGAAGGCTAAAGATTATAGAAATAAATTTTGATTCCGTTTAACTCAACTGTATCTTAATCATCTTCCTTAGAAGTTTAAGCAGCCTTTTGTGCTCTAATTCTTAGAGTTCTAATCCAGTCTCTGGCATGGGCTTTGTTAGAGGGAGGAAAAACTATAACTATTGATCTGAAGCTGTTGATGGGAGTGTAGAAATAAAGGATTATTCCCTACTACTCTGTGACTTGAGTGATAGCGGATTTCTTCTTTTTTTTCCTTAACCTATACACAGTGAACGAATAGGTATGGATTATGGAATGAATTTAGCTCCTATAACTATCCTTTTATTTTGGCTAAGAGTATTTAAAATATTATTATGTAATGAGTTGTTATTCTCTAAAGAATGTTTAATATATCTTCGGCTTAAACTTGTCTCAAGAGAAATAAAACCTTACTTACTTTTCAGGTCTAAGACTTCTCGGCATAGGAAGAAACCAGTATATTGATCTAATGAACCAATGTAGGTCTTCAAAAGTAAGTTTGTCTTTGACTTTCCCTCCCTTTACCCTTTTTGCCCCCCCCTTCCCTCTCCGTATTATTTACTAGGAAGTGAAGAATGGAATAATTTCCTAGCCCTGCTCCGTTTAATAGTGTGACGTAGTGTATTGCTGATTATATTATGTTTCCTCAAGTTAATAAGGGCTTTTTGATTTAAAATCAAAGTATACAAAAGGAAAAGATATTTAGTGCTACTTTTTAATTTTTATTAATCTTATATTTTTTGAACTATATTTACTCTATGGCATGAGATAACTAATGTCTCCTGGCCACAATAAACATGGAGAAAGGATACTGGTTCTGAAAGAAACGTGGAATAATTCCATGTGTGTGGTTGAGATGAGAGTTTATTCTGGGACAGTCCTCCATCTAGGTGTAAATTTTTGCAGTGTGTATGTTTTTCTCTAAGACAATGCTAATGAGCCTGCACAGACATCCTTGGATGTAAATGGCACGTGGAAAACATTGTGATGGCTGCTGATAGAAGGAGGGACTTTAGTTTGCAGCAGTTTGTTCCTTTCTTCAAAGAACTCATTAAGTGCTCTTGCAGTAGCTTCACAGTCCTTCAACTGAAAGTGAGCTTACCAAAACATGCAGCTGAGAGTGAATCAAAAAGTAATGGCAGTGAAATGTAAGAGAGGGTATTCAGGTCTATAAATAAACAGTGTCCTCCAGTTTTTCTTCCTTGGACTGACATTCACTGTACATGTTTAGCACTGAACTTACTGAGAATGTTGGGGTACTTTGTCCTTTAAAGTAAATAAAATATGTTCCTAAAATGTGTTTTTAAAATCACTGAACTTCTTTAAAATACCCTATTTGTATACTTTTTGTGCTGTGCTCTCTTACCTGTTCACATTAGAAAACATCATAGTTAAAATTTGGACTCGATTCTAATATTTTGGAATAATGTGGATTTTAATTAGTGACACCTACAATATGGATGACTTTATGGGAAGATTGAACAATATCAGATGTAAATAATTTTTTTCCTTCCCATTTCCATGTGATTTGAGAGAGGAGGGAAACTTTTACTAAATGACAGAAGCTGATAGTATGTTTGCGTCTTGTGTGTCTCCAGTCGGTGCATGTAATGTGCTTTAAAATGGATATTTATACAGATCAGTTTGTATAAAGGTAATTGGCTGTCTGTGCATGTGAGGTGCTCTTTATTACTATCTCAAATGGACTGTACCACTGCAGAAATTTTTCAGAAGGAAAACTGCTCATGATCTGTTACCCATGAAGCCTGTGGAGATTGCTATAGAGGCGTGGTGGGTCGTGCAGGCCGGCTACATCACCGAGGATGACATCAAGGTATTGGAGCAAGGATTGCATCTCTTATGTCTGGTTGAATGCTGGTAGTCCCTGAAAACAGGGGCTTTCTTTTGTGTGGAATACACAAAGATAATGTTGCAGATTTATAGCAACTCTCTTATGGAAATAAAGATTGGAACTGAGGGAGATTGTGATGTTTTCTCTGACGTATTCTGCTCTCTCTCTCTTTTGTACTTTCTGCACTATGTACAGTGCTGAGGTGGTTTTGCATCAACCAGCCTGTGATAACTATTGTATGTGATCATATGATTTGTAGGGAGCAAGCAACAAAATATGTTTTCTTAAAATTCTTGTTTGAACCCTGACAGGCCAGCTTTGGCTGAATCTTCACTATAATTAGAATTGGAATGGCAGTGGATTTTTTGACACATATTTTTCTTTTTTCTATTCTTGCGTCTACTCAGTTTTTCAGTGTTTGCACGTGGAAAACTTTATGAGATGACAATGTTTCAACCTCATTCTGTTTTCATTCTCACAGTCTTCTTTTTACACTCAGCTAGTTGTTTAATCTGGATTTATTTCCTTCTCTAGAAGAGTTTTGTTTAGATTAGAACATACTTGAAGCAGTGATGGAATCTGTTTTTGGCTGCTATTTGGAATGTCTTAGGCAGTGGCTGCTTATATTCTGACATTCCACCAACCCAGGGTAGTTAACCTGAAGCACTGGGCCTCTTTCTAGAATGAATCCCTTTCTGTGGCTGAACGTTCAATGTGGAAGTTTTAAGGAGCAAACCTATTATACTGTGAACTTCACTTGCCAAATTCTTGTGCAATTAATTGCTGTTCCTAGAGCATGAATAATTTTATGCGGGGACAAGCTAAAAAATTTTAAGACTTCAGCAGGAACTGCAGTAAATTCTTCAGTGCAAATATTTTGGTTAAGAGCGTGGGTTACTTACTGTATTCTATATTACTGAAGACTGATTTGAGACTGAGATGTTTGGGGTTTTTTGAGTGGTATTAAGAAAGTTGCATAGATTAATTTCTACAGAAGACTAATATGATTTCTTTTACCTAGATTTGCACTACATCAGAGAAGTCTGCTATTGACAAGATAATTGATTCAGGTCCTCAGCTGGCTGGTTCATTAGACTTCAATGTAGTTCACAGTAAGTTTTTAATGAACATTCCTTTTCTGTTTTTAGATCTTGCTTAGTAATTTTCTGAGAGTAGTGTCTGAAAACTAGGAATAAAAGGGAATGTAGAAAGCTGAAGCAAAAGAAAAGTTTAAGGAGCTGTACAGATTGCAGTCTAGATCTTGTAAATGGTTTAATGGTGAGTAATTAGCAGCTTTTGCTCTGTTATTGTTTGAGTCAACAAATTCTTTCATTAGAAACTGCCTGTAAAGATTGTGGGGGAAGGGCATGTAGATGACAACAGGAGCTAAAATTAAAAATGTCAGAATTGGTAGTCCTGGATGGTTAAACTGCACTCCTTGCTTTTCAAAGGAAAGACCTTGTGATTTTTCCACTATTTTAACAGCATGAAAATGGGACTCAAATCTAAGAAGCTGTTTTGGTTCTCAGGAGTCTGCAGCTGTTACTGACAAATGATGTGCATATGTCTTCCCATTTCAGTGTGACAAGTAAGAGGTATAGACAAATCATATTAGACAAGGAAGTAAAAAGTTCACTGACAAAATCCTCCTTGAAAAGTCTGCCTGTAAGTGCTTGGGTTACTACAAGTGTTCAAACCTGCACTGTAGTTCTTTATAAAAAGCTGAGGCAGAATTTCACTGCCTGTTACTGAGCAGAACAAAACAATCAAAAAAAAAGTGAGGCAGGTGAAATTCATGCATTGGAGGGATCTGAACAGTATAGGGCTTAAGAAAATTTGAATTCCAAAATCATTTCATGATCTTTTATATATATGGCCTGGTGTTGTTTGTGAAGAGGGTTACAGCTCAGGTTTAGTAGGTATGGAAAAAGAATATACAGACAATTAATATAATGGAATTGCAGGCAGGATTGTATTTTATGGGGAAGGAGGACTGCTTAGTCCAGAGTACGATGCCACCAGTACGTTTCAGGTATGTAAGTAAGGATGTATCAACTATGAGAACTGAATCTGAAGGAGAGACAGTATAAAGCACCTTAAGCATGTTGATGACTTGTCATGGTCCATTGAAGCTGGTTTGTTGATACACACTATTTTGCTTAGCTGACATGAATTCAGGTTAATTCAGATGGGTTAATGCAGGCGTTTTATGTAAGATCTTTACAATGTGATTGAGGGTAGTAATTTAACTAGAGACACTACAGGTGTACAGTTGCTGTAGCTGGGCTGAGATCTGTGTGTGTATGTGAAACATCCTGACAACTCTACTTCAGGTGTTCAGTAACACTTCACCTAAGGGTTGTTGGTACACCTCACCCCCACCCTGATGAATGTGGTGTAGATGGATTGATCTTGGGTAGCACCAAAGGAACTATGGACTATAAGTTGGCTTATTTATACTTTGTAATTTGGCTTTATGCTTTACCGTTAAAGGATAGCTAATGTTCAAGTTGCATTTGGACAGTGCTCTCAGGCACATGATTCTTGGGGTGTTTTGAGCAGGACCAGGAGTTGGACTTGATGATCCTTATGGATCACTTCCAGCTCAGCAAGTTCTGTGATTCTGTGATAGCTGTTACAAAACTTAGACTCTAAAGATAATTATGCTGCAATTTTTTTTCCATTCCTCAAGAACTTCTCACTGGCTTATCTTCTCTGCAGAACTCAGTTGAGATGCTTAGTGCTCAAATCAGTTTCGAGTTGGGAAAGTTAATTCAAATGTTTACTGTATTATTATCCTTGTTATATGCAATGCCCATCTTTATCTGCTGCAGCTTTGCTGATGCCGTGTGCTGAAAGGCACCAGAATTTACTTTTGCAGTTGTATAAGCAAGACTTTCTGTGACATTGTGTGGCAAGGACATTGTGAGGACCATCAGAATGATGTGATTTGGTTTGTATCCTTGCTACCAAGTGTGTGAATCCTGGCTTGAGTACCCAGATGTTGCCAGCATCAGCTGACAAAGCTAGTTCAGGATAAAAACCCACTTTTTGGCAGTACAGTGATGATGGTGAACACAAAGTTAACATTTAAGCACAGATCCACTCATGTTTGTCAAATGGGGCTGCTCTGATCTGTGGTCATTTTGCTGTGCTGAAAGGACTTGTGGAGCTCAGGCTGTGAGGGGGGAACTCTGGTTTAGGGGGACACCAACACCTGTTTAGTATTAGATGTGGTTTATGCACATAAATTTATTAGGTGTGGTTTCATGCATTGCAAAGAAATATTCTACTGTGGAGGCTATTAGGAAAAATTACTTTAAGGTCTGAATTGGTTGATGGGGAAGTCTGCTTTATATCTTCAGTACTCAGGAAAAGGTGTTTTTTTTTCTAAAATTGTCCTTTTATTTATAAAGGTTTGTATAACAAAGGATTTATTTACCTTGATGTACCGATATCTGATGATAGCTGTATAGCAGGTAAGTAAATATTTCATGATTATTATTCCTATGTTTTCTCAGTTTAATTTCAGTTATCCTGTAGTTCTCTGTCTTGAAAGCTGCTTGTCTATGTACATGAGTGTGCTGAAACAAAACATTTGAGCTATGAAACTTTTTTCTGACTAAATGTTTTCAATCATATTAAAACACTGTTTTAATTTCAACTTGAAATTTTTAGGCTATCTTGAACACATAGGTAAAATGAGATTCTTTTATGGGAGTCATGGCATGAATTAATAAGTATCCTGTAAGTTTATAATGAAAGGGAGGAATAGCACAGAGAATTGTAGTTACCAAAAAGATGTAGGTTTTTGACTTCTTTCCAGACAGATGCAACATTTTAATAGATACCAGTTCCATTCTTCATGGGTCTTGTCACCTCAATTAGTCATGGACTGTGTCTGGGGAGTATGTAGGAGGTTAAACCAGCAGAGCATATGTCTACCCTTTGAAAAAACTCATTATGCTGTGATAGGTCTCAGGGGTTTTTGAATTCAATATGATCTGCAAAGACATAAATTGTTTGGAACCTGGTCATGTGGAAGTGCTGGTCATTGCTGTAGTAGAGATCATTTAAGTAAAAGTCCTCTAAATACAAAAGACTTGCTGCTTAGGTAATCACTTTGGGAGTCTCAGTTCTGCAGTGTGTGGGTGGGGTGGTGTTTTTGTGTCCTGCTCCGAGCACAGGAATTATTTCATCTCCATTACCAAGTTATTTTATGCACTCGACACTGGCAATTATCTGTAGTTGATGAGCTGGAGAGTGCAAGGCTATGATGCAAGGTAGATTGGCTTTAGTTTTTATAAGACAACATGTTGACAAGCATTACTTTTCTTAAGGAGCGGGAGAGTTCTAAATACTGCATATGCTATCTTTAGGCTTTGTGCCTGGGAAATCCTCAAAATTGCAGGTATAATGAAAATTAAAGAAGTGTAAACTTATTTTTCCATTTTAGTGCAGTTTAGTAAAGTAAGTTACCAAATTGTAAGTTTGAAAGTAATTCTTGTTTCAGTGCCACCGCTTGAAGGTTTTGTGATGAATAGAGTGCAAGGTGATTACTTTGAAACACTCCTGTACAAGATATTTGTTTCAATAGATGAACACACTAATGTGGCAGAGGTAAGTAAAATTTAACCTGTGTCAGGGAGATAGGAATACTTGAAAATGACCCAGAGCACACTGCTAAAAATACTTAAGGCAGAGATACGGATTGATAACAAGTGATTTTATTAGAGATACTGCCAGGCTTAAGTCCAGCCTGTAGCTTTTATAGTACTTTAAGCTTGAAGGAGTACCTCCAGTTCAGTGAAACAATTCCATCAGGTGGAATGAATTTATACAGAAGTGACTAAACTAGACTTTTATACAGCTAGAACTGGAACAAACTAGTCTGTTTTGCTAGTGTGAAATAAAAAAAAATTCAAGTAATTTTTTTCTTTGGCAGTGAAAGCATGCAGGATGTTGGCTTAAAGCAGGAATGTAACTTTTGCTTAAGGGTGGTTTCAGTATGAGAAATATGTTTTCATAAGGTCTTCTCAAAACTTTGTTAATAAACATCTGAAAAATACCCATTAAATATAGCCAGGATTTATTTTCTTCTTTGTGTATCTTCTAATATACATGACTAACCTAGAAATGATATACATAACTAACATGAAAATGGTGTACATGACTGACCTAGAGATTACACAGTGGAGGATAGCCTCATGTTTCTTTGGCATGCTTTCAAGTGGGACAATAGATTTCATCCTCTTTTTTCATTATTTTGATGCAGACAAAACTGCTTCTACCAGTACAGGCTGGGTTTAAAAGTAAAGAAAACCAACACAAAGACACCAAATCCCAGAGATAGTGAATTACTCTGCACTGTTAATATTATATTGGTGACCTGTCCTTTTTTTTTTTTTTTTTTAAGCTGGCAAACGTGTTAGAGATTGACTTATCTTTAGTAAAGGTATGTGTGTATGATGCATCTGTTAACCTCAATGCAGGAAGTTCACTGTCTTGCAGCCTGGTTTCATACAGCAGTTCCTTATTATGTGTGTGTGTGTGTTTCTTCAGAATGCTGTGTCCATGTATTGTCGGTTAGGCTTTGCTCATAAAAAAGGCCAAGTAATAAACCTGGATAATCTCCATCCATCGTGGAAGAATGTTCCTTCAGTAAACAGACTGAAGTAAGTGACTTCACCCTTTCACAGGGCTTATTTTTCTCGTTGAAGGGAAAACTTAGAACCAAAATTTGATTGCGAAGCTATTGGTTCCTTTCTTTGACTTCTGCAATAACAAATCTCACTCGGCTTTCTAATGTATATAATGGCAAGAACTCTTGATCCTCCTGTTAATCTGAGAATAAGGAATGGTAATTTAGCCTGTAAGTTCAGTGTACTACGCTGGGTGCACTTCTAATTCAGTATTTTCTAAGCCATTTAAAATGACTGTTCTGCCTGTTTTCTTTGATGCTTATTCAGACTGTGAGAACAAAGTCGATTTTTTTGCGATCTGATTCTGATTCAGTGATGGTGATTTCATTTTTCAGATCTTTCATAATGTGGTATTTTCAAACCCTCAATAAACTTTTCTGCAGAAGCTAAAGCAGGACCCTGAGGGATATCAAGCTTCACTGGTTTTAGGGCTTAGAAGTAATGAAAGGCATATATTGGGTATGCTGTGCATGGACTAGCACTGGAAGGCAGAGATACTTCTCTGGTGCTACAGTGACCGATAGATGTGGATTTTAATTCACATTAATAGGAGTACTTTGGATCCTCAAAAGATGCTGCTTTCATGGGACAGTGGGGAAAACAGAAGTCCTGTACAGGAAGCTGGGTCATCAGCCACAGATACAGATACCAACAGTCAAGATGATCCAGGTTAGCAATAACAGTAAATCTTAATACATTAGGATCAATTATGTTTGTATTTCTAGAGTGGGATAGGCTGTAAAGGGGTGCAGAAACAACAGAAAGACAGATCATGCAGATTCTTTTTTTCATATGGAATATTCAGTGGGGGAGGTGGTGTCTACTTGGTTTAAAATTCTTTAGCTAAATAGCTTTTTTCTGAAGATGAAACTGATCTGTATTGTGGGTATAAATTGACACAAAGATACCAACTTTTGAGTTAAGTCAGTCAATTTAGTTGTAGTAAGGGAATTCTGTTTTACTTGGTATGGTGATAACTAACTTTTTCCTTTTCTTTTCTTTTAAATTAGATTTGACTTAAACGTGATGTTACTATTTTTAAATAAAACAAATATGATCATCTACTTTCTTTTTGTTTTCTATTAGCTGAAACAGCCAGCGTGAGCAGCCTGAACCTGTCTAGTGGACACACAAAGCGCATTGCCTTCCTGTTTGATTCTACCCTCACTGCCTTTTTAATGATGGGAAATCTTTCACCAGTATGTCAAAACTCTTCCATTATTCCAAGAATAAATGTGTAGAGCTTTAAATTATTTTGATATTAGTATAATATGGCTGTAAATATTTTTAAAATAACTTTTATATTGTTTGTTAAGAAGTGTTTTTACTTATTAAACTTTCACTTGTCCATTCCATTCTCAAATAATTAAGACAGTTTTGTTTTGTTGTTCCAGAACTTGAAAAGTCATGCAGTCACAATGTTTGAAGTTGGGAAACTGTCAGATGAGAGTCTTGACAGCTTCTTGGTGGAGCTGGAAAAGGTAATCTGTTACATGTTTGCCAAAATGCTTTTCAGCCCTTGAAGTGTTAAAGGGGCCAACTCTCTCTTCCCAGTGTTTTCATTGTTTAAAACTGCTTATTTAGCAATAAGGCAGAGAAAATAAGACCTTATCTTATTAATATTCACTGCATTTATACTTCTAGTGACTTTGCAGGACACGCCATGTATGTGTCTGAGTGTGGTGTGTCTGGTGAGCAAAGTGAGTTCATGAATTTGCCTAAGTCTGTGTACACACACCTGCCTTAGGGCTTGTTCAATGGATGTCACTTCCATTTTAGTAGGGTGTTAATGTTTTTGAAAGTCTGCACATCATTTTTTGTAGGAAAATTTGACCATTATGTACTGGAATGTTTAGCCTATCCACATATTAAAGATAATTCTGGAAGGACAACTGTAGAATGGTGTAGGAGGACTGCTGTTAATTGCTGTATCATTTTATACCAGTCAGCTTGACTGGACACTTAAAGCCTTTTAACTAAAGACTGAGTCATGGTTCTGATTTATCGAGCTGGTCTTTGTGTACTTTTTGACCGTTCCATTAGCATGGCCAAGACTTGTTTTTCATTTAATAGTTGCCGTAGATCACCTTTGCATATAGGCTGCAAGGTTGTTACTCAGTGAGAAAGCTCTAAAATGCTAATTTGTTCATCTTTACTCTTGTGTAATAGATGCAACCTGCCACCATGCATTTGTTTCGTTTGTTGTTTAGGTTCAAAGCACAGGTGAAGGGGAAGCACAGCGGTACTTCGATCACGCACTTACACTGAGAAACACGATACTGTTTTTGCGGCATAACAAAGACCTGGGGGCACAAGCTGTACAGCCTGATCAGCCAAACAACGGTACTGGGGGCAGTTTTGGGAATCCTTCCAACTGGGTTACTTATCTGCCACGGACTCAGCTTTCTGTCCATGCTCCTGTTGTAGAAACCTGTATCCTGCTTGTTTAAAAATATTTTGAAACCAAGGCATCACTTTCTTATCATCCTTTGAGTCTGTGTTACTGGGTTTGCCTCTTGAATGACAGATTTACTTGCCAAGGCTTGAACTTAACATCCAGAGCACCAGATTAAAGCATAATGATGGCAAGACAAGCTGAACTTGAGAAAGAAATTGGTTTCAAATCATGTGCTTCTGAATCCCTATGTAGGAGGTTGTTTATTCACAGATATTCTGTCAAAGAAACATTTTTCAAGTCTTGAAAGGGAATGTATTCTTCTAATGGGGCTTATTTTTTTTTGTTTTGTTTTGGGTTTTTTGGTAAATTTTAGCTAACTTCCTCAGTGTCTCCACTTATTTCCTGGATCAGTCAGTTAGAGAGGAACAAACTATAGTTCTGTATCAGACAACACTGTATCCTTGTAATTGCTGTAATTACGTACAGATGCATTAAAATTCACCCCAATTATTTAAAACTTCAGCATGGAAAACACTGTATTTACAGTTTAGCAGGGGAAAATGGAAAATCTGAAATCATATTTTACCTTGTGTGTTCCATTTTAAGTAGTAATTTAAGAGTCTTACATTTTGAACCTAGGGTTCCCCTTGGACCTGTTACGATGCGAGAGTTTGCTCGGTTTGGATCCAGCGACCTGCAGCAGAGTTCTCAACAAAAACTATACTCTACTGGTTTCCATGGCACCACTCACCAATGAAATTCGACCTATTAGCAGCTGCACACCCCAGGTGAAAAAATACCGGGGGATTTCCTCCCCATCTAATAAAGTATCTTCTTAATAGCTTTTTTTTGGATATATTTGTTAGGTGTCCCTTTTAAAGTGACAAAATTATTGTCATGTAGAATATTATTGTAATTAATCTAAAAATGTTTTGTTGAGGAAAACAGTGAATATTTAGTAAATTAACTTTGTTGAATTTATGATCAGCTTATCTGTTGAATTAGAGTCAAGGACATATGTTATTCTTGAATTAGATTCATAGAAAGTACCTTACTATCACCTTTCTGTGAAGAGTCTTTTGTTACTTCAGTAAATACCTAGAATCATCAGTAGAGAGTAGTACATTTGTACTCCAGTGCTGCAAAACTGGATTTATATTTCTTTAAAACTGCTGATTCTTAAATGATGTCTGTATGTGTGACAGTTGAATATTAAGTAATTTCTAATTTCTGGAATAATTTCTCTTCAGCACATTGGACCTGCAATACCAGAAGTCAGTTCAGTTTGGTTCAAACTCTACATTTACCACATAACTGGGCAAGGACCACCCTCTCTGTTGCTCTCTAAAGGAACACGCCTTCGAAAGCTTCCAGATGTTTTTCAGGTAGTCTGTGCATGAATTTATTCTCCCTCCCTTCTCCAAATGTTTCAAAGATATGCTGTATGCTATTTAGGGGTGACAGTTGAAGTCAGAGGTACAGTTCACTGTGGATGATGTTCCTTTGTAGAAGCAAGTTTTGTGTAGCATCTTGGCTTGTTTTCTTTCAGGGTCCCGAAAAAGGAATGATTCTTGTCTCTCCCTTCGTCAGAGTGTGACTGCAGTATATTTGATGCTACCTCTTTCAATTTTAGTGTAAAATATGGTACTACAGTCTTGAGTTTGTTAGCCCTCCCCTAGAGTGTGTTACAAAGATGTAGAAGAGCTATGTGAAAAAGACAGAGATGGCTAACATGATCACTTCCAGTTTGTCCAAGTCTCTGATGAAGATTTTGAAATTCTAGGCTGTAATTCTTCCTGCAGTTTAAATGACAGCATAATTTAATAAAGGCTGCAGTAGGTTGGAAGAAAGGTCTTCCTAGCCCGGTAGCCTGTCTCTAGCAGTGTCTGTAAGTAGGAAGAAGCAGCACAGCAGGTAATACTTCCTCTTAAGACTTTCCTGTTCTCCCTTATGTTCTGTTCTGGAACTTCCTGAGCTGTATGTGATTCTGTGTATGCGGAGATTGTGACTTGAATTGCTGTCTCTTCAGTGATCAGTTGATCTCCCAAATTCCTTCCAGTCTTGAATCCACTGAATTTTTTAGCATCCATAAGCGCTTTGGCAAGGAGTCCCACAGAACAACACAGATGATCAGCTTCTGCCTGAAAGACTTCAGATGCTGCCTTCTCCCATTCTGTCTCTGATATGCTAATAAGGACAAATATGCCACCAAGGAGTACTGCTGCGTATTCTGTGTACTAGACAGATGTAAGTGGGAGTGGCCACAGCAACTTTAAAATTTGTCTAAATCAAAAATTCATTGTATCTGTTGACTCTGAAATGCCACAGACATTTAGCAGTGTTTGGGTCTTGTTCCTCACAGTGGAATTTATAAAATAATATTGTTCAGCTACAGCATTCATCTCATTCTGAATAGATACTTGATAACCTAAATGTATTAGAACGGTACAGAGACCTTCAGAGAGGCAGTGCGTGCTTTGGCATGCCTACATCGGCACTCATCTCTAGCACTAGGATTTCTGGATGCATTTTCCATTCCTCAGACCTTTAATGTGACCCTTCCCTTTATGATTGCAAAAATTTTGTAGGTAGCGCTAAGATTTACTGGATTAAGTGAATCAAGTCTTCTAGAGCAGAAGGCATTTTGTGAGGCCACTAGTGATGAGTGGATTCAAACCCAGGTGTTTCATTAGTTGAAACTACCAGGAAATGTGCACTTCAGCTAGTAAAAAGTATTCAGGGTGGTAGCTTTGGAAAACTTCGATAGTGCATGAATCTCAGTGTGCTGATAGAACAGGTTTTCCTGAACTAAATGATCTCTCATTCTGCACTATCACAAACTTATGGGACTTTTTTTTCCTCTTTGTGCATATATGACTGGTTCTCTCTTGCTGCTATTTTGTAGTGTCATTTTCTTAGACAGCTGTCAAGATGTTTCTAGAAATCTTAGCGAGTTGCGGTGGACATCAATCCTAAAAACTGAGAAACTAGGAAATTACTCAGTGTTGTTGTCTTCCTGTTCCCCATCCCACCCTTGGATAGGTATTTTAGGGGTTGATAAATCTTTTTTTCTCTGCTGATAGTGTTAGTTCATCCATTTTATATTTTGCTTTTAAATCTATGTGGAATTACTTTAATCTCCTATTTGCTAGGAGACTGCTGTGATGGCCACACAGCTCTACAGGAATTGGTGGCAGATACCTCCTTTTCAAAATAGCATCTTAACTTTGAGGTTGGCAAACTTCTGTCTTTACCAGGAACATGAACATGAGTGATCCTTGGTGCCAGGTATAACACTGTAGACCTGCAATTACCTTTGATAACTTCAGAGTTGTAACAATATGTTAATGCATAACTCTAGTATTTCACTTTATGTGCTTAGCTAGTTCATTACTACTGTAAACACCCTTAATTTTCTCTTCCAGGGCTATGATCGCTTACTAATAACGTCTTGGGGTCACGACCCAGGAGTAGTTCCTACTTCAAATGTGCTCACAATGTTGAATGATGCTTTAACACATTCTGCTGTTCTAATTCAGGTACAGAGTGCTCTGTATAAATGATGAAAACCTGCATAATTTTTTGAGTTGAGGAGATTAACAGTGTAGGAGAGCTATACTTCTGTCAAAAGCAGAAAAATATGTTTAACTTCTGTAGCCAGTGCTGCTGTGATTCAGTGGCGGTTAAGACATGGGTTTTGAACTGAATGCACATTATGTACATGTTATGGTATTATGGGCAAGCACAATAAAGTTTTGCTAGTTATATGTGGGGAGATGGGAAACTGGAGTGAAAGTGAAGAGCCCACAAGCTTTTTAGAGAGTGTTAGGAGGTAACTGTTATTATGAACTGTTATCCAAGAAATGCACTTTTTCAGAGCACTTGGTATTTAGCTCTTACAGTAGAGTATGAGCAAAAAATGCTGTTTATCACAAACAGCAGAATAGATTGGGTTTTTCCATTTGGGAGAAGTAAAATAGCTTTCTTTTCAGTTTCTTTCGTTCAGCCAAACTCTCAGAATTAATCACTCAAATAAATAGATGTTTGAGCAATTTTATGTTTGTTAAAATATTAAAGGCCAACTTGTAAGCAGCCTGTGACTACTTAAAAATGTTCTGTATGTAGGGGTGGAAACTCCATTTTGCTCCAGAAGTACTCAGCCTTTTTCAAATACTTTTATAACCAGTTATTGGAGAGAAAAATAGCTCCTCTTCACTTCAGTTTAACTTCACTGTGCTTATTCAAATGTACTTTAAGGGGAAAGGTGTGGTACTTTATTTCAGCTAAGCAAGAGCTTTAATGTGTAAATACCTCCATCTGTTTGGAGTTGAAGTACCTTCGGCTTGACTGGTACTCCTTAAAAGGGAGCACAGGTGGGACTAAGCTAAGCTGATGAGTATATTTTCTGTTCCTAATTTAATTTCTTGATGTTCAGGGGCATGGCATGCATGGAATGGGAGAAACAATGCACATACCTTTCCCATTTGATGAAGTTGAGCAACAGGGAGGTAACTGATTGTCTTTAATGTGGTTTCTACACTACGTTACGCATCTGTTGCACATTTTCTTGAGCAGTAAGCTTGCAATAATCCTTTTAATACAAATTTTGTTGAGCTTCTGAGTCAGATGAGAAAATGGAAATGACTGACAACTCTCTTCTGAGCTTAGAGGTGTCATCTTCTCCTTTCTATCTTCTCTGACCTAACTAGGATGAGTTTTCTGGTCTCTCTTCTCTCCTAAGACAGATGTAAAGAAATAACTTCCACAAACACCTCCAAATCTTTCTTTGTGCATACTAGATTATTAACTAGCATATTTATTAAGTACATAAATAAATCTTCCATGTATTATATTCAGCATTTCTTAACTATAAGACAGGTGAGATCAAAACTGAATAAACTTCCTTTGATTATTAGCACTAGCAACAATTATGGAGTGGTTTTTTCCCCCCAGGAAGATTTTTGCTTGCAAAATCTATTCCTTCAAAGTCTGCCTACCTCAACTAATTTTGAAAGGCAGGAATTAGCATGTTCTCAATACTAATTGGTGAGTAGGACAGAAGCTTTGTGTAGTTGAGGCCTTAACCTCCCCAAATGAGAGCTGTCGTAAAAGCGTGAATTTCCAGATACCAAATCTAAAATTATTTAAGCTACCACTTAGCTTTATTTCTAGTCGTCCCAGATTATTCTAACTTCCTAATTTAGTTTTTACTAGGTTCAGTTAGTTACTTTTATATTCGCTCTCTGACATGTCTGTTTTTTCATCTATCATTAAGTTTGAAGAAATCCTGCATCTCTTAAGTTTTGGCATGAATAAGTCAGTGTTTAAACTCCTTGTTAACCTCTAATACTGTATTCTGATTCTTCAGAATTTCAGATATGTGAAACATGTATCTTGCATTAATTTGCCATAAAAGATTCTGGCACTGAAAGAGTTGGACATCTGATTCCTAGCTGAACCTTGCCACCTCTGCTGTCTCCATGTGCCTGTGTATAAAAGAGAGATTGTCTTCTGTTTGTATTTTTCTTTCTCCTTGGCTCTATTAGTGTGCTATAACATACCAATTAACATCTGGTGTTATTCCAGATCTAACAATGTGATCGCTAATATGGAGCATTACAAGAGAGAAAAATCCAAATAAAAAACTTACCACGGCCTGGAGCTGAACTACATGGTAATGGGGGAGGCTTCTTGTAACATGAGCTGGAATATGTTTTGTTTCCTACCAGACTTCTCTCGTGTGAACATGGGAATTCATACGGCTTTAAAAATACTGAGAAAGAAAGTGGACTTGCAACATTTTTGTGGCTATGTCACAATGTTGAATCCTTCAAGTCAACATGCTAACAGAAAGCTGAGTGATGCTTCTGATGGCAGAGGTTGGTTACTGATAATTTCTTTTTTGTCTGTGACCCCCTTAATTTCACATACGATCATTTGAGCAAAGGTGAACAAAGGATTAAATTCTTTGATTTGTAGCTCTACAAAACACTGTCTGACACAGATACAAACCCATTTTGAGTGTAATTCTATTGGCAGTAGGCTTACTTCCTAATTTTAGTTTGAGACTAGCTCAGAAATACCAAATACAGGCTGAAAATTCACTAAACTAGAACAGCCAGCAGAAGAAAAAAGAATACTCTTTAAAATATTAAAAATAAATTATGCCATTTTTATATGCCAGAACATAATCTTCCATAAGTGTTGAGGTTCTCTAAATAACTCTAGTCCTAAAATTAGTCAGGCCCTATGCTCCTCCATATCCCTTCCTCCAGTTTTATGGCTGTTTAGTCCTTTGGCAAAGTTAGCTAAACTTACATTCATGTACATGTTTATTTAAGAATTTACTTTTCCTTTAGGAGAGACTGAACTAGCGTCAGGATCTGATGTAAATGGGAGCACGGAATCGTTTGAGATGGTAATAGAAGAAACGTCAGTGGATTCTGCAGTCAAGCAAAGCCTTGAAGGTGAAAACATGACAAACGTTTTCAGTCCAGTTGATTGATTATTGTCTGGGATAAGTGCATTGCTAACTTCCTCTTTAGATTCCCTTAAATATTTGAGCAGTTCAGTAAATGAGCTGTCTGGTAGATCCTGATCTAGGATAGCTGATTCTGGGGTCAACATTCTTGCTTTTTCTTACAATTTGGTTATCTCTTGTTTTTCTTTCTGAAGTGCCCACAAATGAACTGGAATGGGTTCCCCTGGAATTATGCTTTGGCATTCCACTCTTCAGCTCTGAGTTGAATCAGAAGGTCTGCAGAAAAATCGCCACTCACGGATTGTGTAGAAAAGAAAGGTGAGTTGTAATTTATCAGCTGCGGGTTTAACAGGTGGTATGTGTTATGTCTGGACCTTCTGCAAGAAGAGACACCCACAATTTAATGACTATAAACCAGACCTGAGCTGTGTTTCAAAGTGTACATAATTCTAGTATGTAAGGGGGTTGGGGTTTGGCTCATAGATATGTAGAAGTAGTCCTTAGTTGTGTAAGATTAAGATTAGGCTTTTTTATGGTTTCTCTTATGCAAAAATTAACTCTTAGTTGTGAACTGTCTACGAGCAGATCAGGAAGAAAGTAAATTTGGGTTCCTTCTTACTAATTTTCCCTTCCTAGCCTAGTACAGGCTTTTTTTCCTCCTCTTAAGTGTTCTGGAGTGTGGGAGGAAAGCTTGCTGGTAATGCTTTGATGTAAAATGCATTTAGTTGTTGTGGAAATTTTCAAGTATTTGTATCATACTTGATAAATTTAGTCATGGCTTATGATCAAGCGGTCTAATGCTTTTTACTGGAGCTTTTTTTTTATGGAGGAGTATTCTTTCAGTAATGGGATTTCTTTGTTTCTTTCCTTTGGGTTTTTTTGTGGATTATTTTTGTGGGTTGGTTTGTTTGTTTATTTCTTTCTTTTTTTCCTAAGGCATGGTTCTGGAGACCAAAAATGAGGCTGCTTGAAAATATGGCTTAAGGATTTTATTATAGTAGTTGACCTGCTTTTTTAACAGAGTATCACTAATCTACTTCTTAAAAGTCATGTTACCAGACTGTCCTAGATGAGAATGAAACATGATGAAGTCTAATATGTTAATGTCTTATGTAAAATAGTATTTTTCAGTTGCAATAATTTTACTTTATGCAGTGTAAATGATAGGGAAAATAGCATTTACCTGACTAGGCTCAAGAGCAGATAAGTTGAGCACCTCTTCAGCAATGACAGAATTACCAAGCCTTCGGTGTGAAGTCTTTTACTTTGTCACGTGATGTTAGGTACTACTAGAGTTATTTGGGATCAAGTTACTATGGGGATACTTCAGTAAAAATTTGTGCACCTTGAACATAGCTTTTTTTCTTTTGATTTTTTTTCTTTTACAGCCTTCAAAAACTCCTACATTCCAGTAGAAAGCTGTCTCTGCAGGTCCTTAATTTTGTTCATTCATTCCAGGTAAGGAGCAATAGTCCAGATGTTAATCCTTCTGTGTGGTCTGTCATCCCTTTCTGCCCTTTTACTTGCCTTTCTTGAGTGTATGGAAACATACATGGTTTGTTTTATTTGCCTTTTCTTTAAATGGTAACTGCATTAAGAGCACTATCATCCTAAAATGCTGCTGGCAGCAAAAAACAAGTGCTTCCCTATCCCTTTTCTAGCCTGATTTAATACTTGTCTCAATTCTGTTGTGGTTGTTTCTAGACCTTGGTGTTCAATGAGTATAAATATGTAATAAATATATAAAACTACATACTCTGGGAGGATTTTTTAAGAGTTTAGATAGAGAATAGGGGTCTTGTGAAGCAATCCAAGAGGAATGCCAGGTCTGCAGCCTGCTCTAATTCTGCATGCAAGTGTGTCCAAGTAAGGCATGTCCACATTCCAGCATGGAATCTGCTTAGCTGCTCTGTCTTATGGCACTTTTCTCTATAATTAGATAGTGTGATCCTGGATGGATAGGGATGGATAGTGTGATCCTGGAATTGTGTCCTGATAAGAATGTTGATGATTCCCAGTAGGTTTGAAGCCCTGAAACAATCTGTCAGTCTCAAGTGGCTTCTGCCCTAATGTGTTAGGTTTTATCTCTGAGATAACACTTTTCTAGCTGATAATCATGGAGTTAAAAACGTGCTGAAGTGAGTTTAAAGATGAGAAAAACAAACTTCTGGGAAATAATATGCCAATGTATGATCAAGTCGTTGCCTCCAAATATTTGTGTACGTCTTAACACATTGTGGGATAAATATCAGTTCAAAAGATGTCCTGAAGATTTTAGAGCTTCCCATTCATTTTTTTCTAGGTCTTAATTTTTAAGCCTCAGGCTTCCCTGAAGGTTTCTTGGAAGCCAAATAATGCATGCACAGGTGCAGCTGAGGCAACTGTATGGCTTATTTAATTTTGTTTATTCTGCTTTTTCTTCCATAATTATTTGGAATTTACTGGATTAAAGTAATATACTTCAGAAACTTGAAGTGTATTTGCAGATTAGATTAGCCTGTTATGTTTTTCCTATTAAGTCCTCCATTTGTTTTTAAGACACAGTTTTCTTCCTTTTGCTTTTAGGAAGGTATTTCAACACTGGATCAGCTCCATGATGCTGGTTCTTCAAGTTCACTTTTGCAGCCAGTTTCTGCAGATGTGGGTGTTCCTCTTCCTGCCAAGAATCTCATGTTCAAGGAAGGCGTATTATCTGAATGGAATGGATGGGCCCCTTCCTCAGTTTTTTTCAACCACACTTAAGGAACAGGTCAAACAGAGGTTCTTGTGCATTGATCACTAAATGCCTTTCTTCTATTATGGTTAATTCCTAGTGCCAACCACTAAGAAGTTGTACTGCTGCTGCAGCATAACCCGTGTAAAAGTAGTGTTACAAAAATGTGTTGTGTTGCAGTATTGGGGAAGTACTTAAACCGTCTAGAACTTGTTACTCATTACTGTATATCTTGCTGCAACAGAGAGCTTTTTAGCTGTCAGCACTATTTTTATCTCGAGACAATCTTTCTTTTATAACTAAACATGCCCTTTCTAGGCTTTCTGATGATTGTTAAATTTCTATGCTGTCACCACAAAATTGCAATAGTAGTTTTCTATGTTCGTTACTCAGACATAAATTCTGTTTAGTTTTGTACTGTATTACTGAAAATCTTTCTGTGTAAAGGTAAGAGATTTGTCTCTTCCTCTGAAAGCTCAGTGATACCAGGTGATTAAAAAAAAGGTATCATGGTGATATGGGGCATTAAGAATTGTTGAATGCAGCTTGACAGTGGGGTCTTGACGAATCAGTACCATGGCAAGAGGAGGCTGAGTTAGTGCAGACTCCAAGTCCTGCTGATGACCTGAGGCCGCCTTGAAGATGAGCGGTGGACTTTCATCTCTGGCAGAATTTGATGGAGGTATGGAATTGTGGAAGGTCTGAAGTGGTCATCTCTGTTTGCAGGGTTCATAGTGATAATGGATTCATCCTGTTCTTTGTATGAAACCAGGGTGTATGAGATTTGATCACAGTGTCTGCTGTAACTTGAAGCTGGTGATGATTTCTGTTTGTGGGCAAACTCTTGTTCTCAGAAGTTGAGTTTAAGGGAGATGACTAGTTCTGTCCTGTTGATTAATGTTTGAAGGAACAAAGCTCTTGATTTTTCATGTCAGTCTTTAGCAAAGAAAGGTAAGAGCAGAGGACATATAGGCAGAGGCTTCTCTGGGTCTGTGTTCCTTGAACTGTTAGCTATTGATTATGACAAAAACTAACAGTAAACTGTTTCAGCGAAAATCACGTTCTGGCTCTGTTTGTAGGGGATGATTTTATGTAACGTGATTTTACTGTGTTTGTATTAGGTATTAACTTCTTGCCAGCTTAAAAAAGTCTGTCCCATTTAGCACATGAGGAGAACAAGACGTAGTATGTTAAGACTTCTTTGCCGACTCCCTTCTTTACTAGAGCTGCCTTGTTTTAAATGGTCATAATTAAAAATGGGACTTAACCATTCTGTCATTACTAGCCTGCCAAGGATCTATGGCACAGATGATGCTGGACAGCAGCAAGGAGGAAAATGGCAACATTTGGGTTTGTATCCTGTTCTGCAGGGCTGTAAGTAAAAACAGGACAGAAGCTGAAAAAGGACAAATGCACCACAGTAGGATAGTGCAGTAACTTCAGTTACAACTGTGAAAATTCCATTCTGTTTCCTTTGCTTTATGTGCATTCCTAGTGTAAGTGTAGGACTTGCTCTCCAAAAAACTGGAAGTCTGTAGTACTTCGGTTTACTCAGTGCTGCTTTCTTACATCTGTTTTGTTCTGGAATTTTACCAACAACAGCTAAACCTATTTTGCATATATTACAGAGTTATATTATCCATATAAAGTTGATAATTTATACTACAGTGACTTTTGTACTGGACATGCATATTCTCCGTAGTGGTTTTTAAGTTGCCTTATTTCCTTCAAATTAAATTGGAGAGGAATTGGATGTCAGTCTGCTGGAAATGGCAGAGGAAACGTTTACTGTGAGAACTGTTACAGGGAGATTAAGCCGATACCTAGCACTGTAGAGGAATTTAGCAGTAGGTGATGGCTTTCACTTTCAGGGCTATAGATGTTACTTTAAGCGCTACAGTAAGCTGCAGTAGGTGAGCTAGTTTGCTGTTTTGTATTGAATTTTGCCATGCACTGTCTATACTAGTATGTAAAGTGATGATAGTGCCAGTTTTATGGAAGTTTGAAAATAGATGAAAAATTATTGTTCTCACTGCATATTCTTCAGTGTTGCTAAGTGAAGGATGCCCTTTGTTATTTAGGTGGTCTAAAGTCAAGTTTCTAATTAAAAGTAGTGTTGTTTAATACCCATAAGTCTTCTGGTGAGAATTCCAGCTATGTTTCAGTTTTTTAGAACTCAAGCCACTCTAATTTAGGGGCTTCAACACTAGTTTAGGAGCTTAAATATTCAAGTCTGCATATCTGAAGTTTACTGAATAGATTGCAACCAAAGAAGTCCACTGAAATACCTGATACTACTACAGCACCAGTGCTTGGGATGGTCAAGAGGCTTCAAACTATGTGACTTTTCTTTTAAATATGGTGTAAAAACCCAAAAGATCTCAAAGATCTTCATACCAAAAGAATATATTTTATATTGTATTGCAAATAAAAACAAATTAAATAAATTTCTTTTCTTCAGGTACTTTTATTGACTGTCGGGAAAATCACATGCATTACACATTGTAAACCCGTTTTAAGTTTCTGTTTCACCATGCTTTTTAATTTGCAGAAGAGAGCTTGGCTTTGTGCTCTGGCACAACCCAAGTAGTATTGAAGCCAGACAGATATACCTGAAGATGTTCAGGAGCCAGTTAGGAAGTGTGTTATGTTTGTTTTCAGTTTTTTTGGTCATGACTTATTATTGCACAGTTCTTTTTTCTTTTCCTTCATTGTTCTCAAATTTTCCCTTACTTTCCTGTTCAGTGTTTCAAATGTTTTGTATTTTGGAAGTTTTAAAGTACAACTGTAACCGAATACAGTTGTGCTCTTCTAGTATGACATTGTTAATATTATAAATTGAATTGTACAAAGTCTGTGTTCAATTAAATTATTGACACATGTAACGAATGTTTACAAATAAACTGTGGTGTAGGTCAAACCATGTGCAGAATCTTTCTGGTGCTGTAGTTTTATTCTTGGACGCTACACTAAAATGTTACTCTGTCACTGTAGTGCTCAAGCCACCAAATGTCATCAAAGTATCTTAACCTCTGGGGAGAAGGGAAAGTACCAGAGGATGGTGTCTGCTCTACCTCTTTCAGCCACAATCTAAACTTGTGATTTGGATACTGGGTATTTGAAGGCACTTGCACATGTGATGTCTTATCTGTTTGCTTTGGCTAAAGACATTTTTGACTGGGAACTTGGAAGAAATGAGTCCAAAATTTTTTATGGGAAGTAATCCAGGCTGAGGATTCATTTTAGCAGTTTAACTATAGTGCGTGATGACAATATAGAAAAGAAACACAGACCAAGGTGATAAAAGATACCTGATAGCCTCCTCCTTTTATTTAAATCTTCCTTTATTCAATCCTGGATTTTCTTTTAAGTACCTTTTTCTCATTTTTTCCCTTTCTCCTCAATCCCAAGTCTGTTTGTTCCCCATGAAAACTCCCAATGCATGCGCCTACCTTTGTCATCGTGATAGAGCTCAAGGCTCCTTTTGGACCACAGATGAAATGTATCTGGTTTTGTTGCTCAGCACTTGAAGTTAATCCTTCCCCCCATCCTCTGGAACAAAGCCAAGCTTCTCAATGCTTCTTGAAAAGGCCTTTGGGTGACTTTGACAATCAAGATCGCTTGCTTAGGAGCTCCTTGGAGCAAGATGCCTTTTGGAAGTGAGCCTTCTGGTGAGCTGGAACGGGGCAGGCCATAGGAGTTGGGCTGGACACGGAACATAAAGTACTGCTGGAGCTGCAGTGGTGTGCACCGCTCGGGGTTCCACCTTGCACACAGCGCTGAGTGATGTGGCACCGTGTGCTCAGTGGGGTGAACTTGAGTTGCTGCCCTCAGGAACACAGGCTGTGGGGCTCCAGGGAACTCCGCATGTTCTGAGCCTTTTGATTCTGCAGAGCTGCACAGAAGTGAATCCAAAGTACCACTCTGTGAGTAGGGTAATGGAGACGCTAGTTTACAACAGCTTTTACATATTGAAAGGGGGGAAAGAAATGGCAATGAGAATAACCTAATGATGAAAAGAGGGAAGGAATAATAGTCTAGAAGAAATGTTGGGAGAAGGGAAGCATCTGTTCAACCTGTTATGTCCTAGAGTTCGCTCTTTGCAGAACAGAGAAAAGGAAACACACCTCTTAATTACAAGAACCATTTCTACCCCTCCCCCCCCCCAAAAAAAAAAAAGGAAGGAAAGAAGCTAGACACAGAAATGAGAAGTGCCAGGGGTGGGAGCAGACTGGGAAGTAGAAATGGAATTGGAAAGTACTGTCATGGCTTATTTTTTCATCTTTCTGAGGTTCAAGCAGCATGAATTGGCCTGGACTGTATGCTCACCAGCTGTATTAAAAAAAAAAAGTTGAAAAAATGTGTGAGGTATTACTCCAGCCATTTGTAAATTAAATTAGATCAAATCGTACTCTGAAGCCATATGTTTGTTTAACTCTACTGCACAGTGCAAGTGGTGTAGTAGGACTAAACCAGATAGAGGTTTCTAGACACAGAAATGTCTTGCCCTCTAGGTGTCAGCACTTCTCTTGCTATTGTCCTGGCTTCCAGCAACAGGCAGCATCAGTTAAAAACAGTGGGTTTGAGTCTTTTTTTTTTTTTTTTTTAAGTTAAAAGTATTATTCATGTGCATATTCTTTGCTGGTGAGCACTACTGAAGTAAGGCAGTTTATATAATTAACAGGCAGAACTCACTGTATAGAGGCTTCAGAAAATAGATCTGGTTAAAATGTTACTTACAGGATATCATATAGCTGTTTATAAAACTGTCTAAACGAGGAGTAAGCCTTTGGCAAATATTTATATGAATAACATTCATGAGTTGTAATGAGCTTGCTGATTCCACGTGCACTGCCATATATGACAGCAGCTCTTGGGTTAAGCATTAGCTTCAGGTTGGCAGAGTTCTGACTTTTGAAGCAGAGTCATGGACCTCGGTATGGGACACAGGACTTGGTTACTTCTTACATGCAAGTGGTTCACATTCATGTTTGTTTGTCTGCTGGAAACCAACAAGGGCAGGCTTACTCTAGCCCAGCTTTCCTGGTGCGCTGGAGTCCAAATCTGCAAAGGTGACTCAGCTCTGAGTAAATGTGTGTGACCCGAGTGTCTGAGCAACCTGGACAACCTGAGTCTGACTCACCTTAGAAGCAGGAGAAGGAATGTGATTTTGCCCAGTGCTGTTTACATGAGGTTTATTTTATAATTGCGGGTCGAAGAATGGTTGAGTGAGTTGAACCATTTTTTTTAGTGCAGAGCAAGAAAATTGGCATGAAGCATCTTCTCCCTTGGAGGTGGTACTCTGCCAGCTGCCTGGCAAGTCTGACGGTATTAGTGTAGCCATTTGATTCAAAAATTTGGCATTTGTATCAGTTTGCTCAGTTTTGTAGGATTCCTTGCACTTGTTACTCTACATTGATCCTGGCCACCAATTTGTGTAGGTTGTGTCTGAGTTTCTGACCTTGTGAATTACTGAAGAGCTCTGCTCCTTGGCACTTGCTTCCATGGCAGTCCAAGAAAGTATTATGAGCTGAATTTCAATACAGCAGCTTCTAAATTATTAGTTTCTTTGGCTAAGAAGTGTGATTTTGTTGGCTCAAATTCTTCATTAAGTGAAAATTTGTTGCCTTCTTCCTAGAGAGTTGATGCTACAGCTAAGCAGAATGTGTCCCAAGGGGACTGAATAGGTGTCAGTGATAAAACTGAAGGTTTATGCATGGTAATACACGTGATAATATTTCAAAAGGGGGAAGGAGATACTGTGTTTTCATCCCTACTCTTCAGTGTGAATGCATCTGAAACCCGTGATCAAACATACGGCAGGATCTGTCTAATTGAAGTGCTCTGCATGTTTGTCTTCAGGCTGCCTGTACAGGAGGTGAAGGTGCCAAGAGATTTGGGCAAAGCAAGATAAAATGGAGCCAGTTCCTCTGGACAGGATGGCCTGGATATTATCTTTTGACTTGAGGTTATGCATTGAAATATCTAATTTATCTGTGTCAAGCCTGCAGATTGAGTTGGTGAAGCCAGCAGCTCCTGGGGAGGTTGCTAAGCTTGTTTTCAGTGAGGTGAGTTAGGCAAAGCCTGCCCTATGCAGAGCCAGCAGCAGTGAAGAGCTTGGCCTTGGCTACGAAATACACCCACAAGGCTGCACAAAGACATGGAATGACTAAGTTAACCTCTGCTTATGAGTAAGGGAGACATATTCTTGTGACAAGCCTGTGTGAAGCTGCACGTGGACACTTTGTCTGCACACCTTGTGTTTTAGACCAGCGGAATTGGAACCTTTTACAAACAGTCTTGGATAGGAAGTGCTGAATTGCTGAAAGGGAACTATGTGGGCCCGAGGTGCCAGTATGGGTATGATGGATCCTTTCTCCCTGTAGCAGAGAAATGTCTGCAGGGCCCTCCCTGCTCTGAACCATGTGTGCCAGTACTCTGAAGTGGTATGTTCTTTGCTGTAACTAGAATAATTCATATAAATAGCTGCATATTGTGGAATGAAACTCTAGCTAGCAATGAAAAGAAAAAAAATCAGCATCCCAAGCAGGAGAATTGTTTATAGTCCTGGCTCTGATTTGGGCAGAACAGCTGCTTCATTTATCAAGGTAAAAATCTAACTACTTTCTTAGGCTGCAACACAAACTGTTACTTTAATAAACTGATTTTTAACTCCCAGACGGGCTGGTGTGCTGCTGATACTGGAAAAGCACCAATTGCTGCCTGATAGGGCTTTAATGGGTTGCAAACAGCAAGCAGGGCTTCTCCAGTCCTACAGAGAGCAGCCTTGCATTTAAAAAATGAGATTAATCTACTGCAGAAAAGCGCTGTTGTGTCTGATTCTCCTAGGTTAAGAGTGAAGAGCAGCTACCCAGAAGCTCTTGACCTTTAGAAAAATATATTTGTTTTTCTAAACAGGCCCTCTCACCTCCTATCTTTATTCATGATTGAATCTCCACCTTCAGAGAGTGGAGGAGCTGACTGCAGCTCCTGGCTTGGCTTGGTTTTCCTTCTTCTTTGCAGGTGCTCCGGGGCAGAAGTGGCCTCTGGCCATGTGCGGGTGCAGTGCCTGCAGCAGTGGTCCCTCCCTGCCCACCGAGGAGGTGTCAGTGTCCTGTGCCTGGCAGCCTGTGAGCTGTATCCCCTCCCGGACAGCTGCCTTTTCTCAGGAATGACAAGTCTGTCTGACAAGCTGCGTGTGCCTGCAGTCGGTGTGTCTACACCCACAGGGCAAACAACAGCACTCCCTTTGTGCTTAAAAGGGACCCCTGGACCACTTCAGCTGCACAGCCCAAGCAGACGTCCCCAAAAGCAGCGCTCCATCCCTGTGTCCCACCCCTTTGGACCATGCCACATTAGCAAAGCAAGGCTGGATACCTTGCTGCCCTTGCAGTTGGGGTGGGGGTTGGTGCCAAGCTGGTGACACAGTCTGACAGACTGTTTTATCTAATTTGTAGGCAGGTGTGCCTTGGGCTCCGGGTTATGCTTTACTTTTTTGTGGACTAATAGCCAGACATAAGTCAGGTAATATTTTGTGGGAGGAAGGAAGTAGAGAGAGGAAGAAATGATTCTTACTGTGAGGATCTTATTAGGCCTTAGGGGGAAAAAAACCAAGAATTTTTAATGCTCTTAATAGATTTCCATTTGCTTGAACAGAGAACAGCTTAGGTGGATTTCTTAAAATATTTAGATTATAAGCATAGTTTGATTAAACCCTATGTGGTCTGCTGCTGAAGCGTTGCCATGATGGAAAAAATCTCCCCTTCTGAGATCAGTAAGTCTGTGCTGAGATCAATTAGCAGCACTGCTGAGATGATTCAAGGGAAGGAGCCTGACACTAGGGTGCTTCTGGGTTCTTAGTAGGGCTGCAGGGAAGGAAGAGTAGAAATAGATGGTACCACTCAACTGAGCGGACTCGCAGGAATTCTGTTGTTGTTGCTGCTGCACTTCCACTCCAGGACTGTCTCTGTAAGAAGAAAAGGTGTGCACTGAGAACAGAGGCTTTCAGAGCTGCAAAGCTTATGTAGCCATCACATTTGGAAACGTTGCTCTGCGCACAAGAAAAATTGAAAGATCAGTGTTGTCAGCAGCCTTGCAAAGTTGTAGAAGGAGGGTTATACGCAGGGAGAAAATACAGCAAGCTTTTTTTTTAACGCTGGGGACTTCTTTTAATTTTATGATGTGGTATTTGCATCTCTGAAATAAATCTTCCCAATCATAATCACTATAAAGTTTAATTTTTCTGGAGCAGGCAAGTGAATGGCATCTCAGAAGAGGGTGATTATTCTTGAAAGAGGAGACATCATTCTGGAATAGGGTTATTTTTAAGCTGGGATTAGGTGCCCTCATGGGGCCTTACACTGGCATACCTGAGCTACCTGGTAACTCTGCTGCAGCATTGCTTGTCCCCTCCTCTGTCCTCACATTGTCTTACAGATTTCATCTGCTTAAAGTTTGTTTTGCCATACATTATGGTCCCTGAGGTTTAAAAGTAGAACTAATTTAATAACAAGCTTCAAACCACCAATCCAACTTTACTTGCACATGAAGGGAAAAATGACAGAAAACGTTCAAGCGCTTTAAAGAAGTCATCAGATGATCTTACCTGTCAGAAAAGGGATTTTTAAATCATCATATATGGCTGGTAAAGGCTAACTATCCTCTAGGGGCAGGCTTAGCTTGAAAAAGGAAAAAGATTTTGCAGAACTGTGGTCCCACCTCCAAACCAGCTTTGACTTCTGCAGATAAACATATTAAAACATTGACATATGGGATGACCAGTCCTCCCTGCCTTCCACCCCCTGTTTCTCAGCAAACTTCTGCCCCAGGGAGATCCGCAGCAGTTGGACACCTTGCAGTTTGCTCAGTGTGCAGAGCTACTCTGCAGGGACCCATCTCTGTGCAGTCTGGTCCAATCCAGCGGATTTCAACCTGATTTAAGGGATCATTAAGAAGGCAGCTCCAGCTTCTGGGCTCACCTGGCTGTGAGTCAGAACAATGGAATGGCTGAAATGGAAACCATTGGGGGTTTGGTGGTGGTGGCAGCTTTGTGGATGATGTGGCCACAGGTAACTGCCGGAGTTGAGATGTACATGGGCTGATCATGTTTGTGTTCTGTTCCTTCACACTTTGTAGTCTTTTCTCTTAAAAAATGTTTAAAAGGGGAGGTGAGAGAATGGTGTATGCCACAAAGTGTCCCCGGGTATCACTTCTCACTTGGGAATATTTCCTGAAGGGTTTAGGCTTTTTATAGCAGCTCCAGTGAGCCAGTTTGCTGTCTTCACTTCTCAGACACTTGACATGTGCATACAGCAGGGAGATAGAAAGGTTTCCTCTTAGGTTTCACCAAATTCCTAGCAGAATTTGTAAATCCCCATTCTGAGCATGGTTTATATATATTTAAAATGTCCACTGTGAGGATATATATCTATGGTCCAGTAAAGAGATATCTAATTGTCACCTGGCTTCAAAAGCCAGTCCCAGGAAAGTGCTTTCTCAAATTATTTTGTGCTGTAGAGCAATTCCAGCACATTTTACCCCTACAAAATGGTTAAAATTAGCATTTGTGGAACACTGTGCAATTCTTTCCTACCATGATATGAATGATTGGCACTGGTGTTTTATACTGGGGGTAGATTAGTTTTCTGACTTACTGCTTTGCAGAAAAATGGAAATGTTGTCCCCAGAGTGGGTTTACTTTTTCATGCCTTGAGTAGGGGGGAGCTGTAGTGCTGCCTTTGGAAACTTACTGCTTTGGAGCAACTAGGGGAAATGATCTGAGAGCAAACTTCTTTGCAGTGGTTTAGTTTAAAAAGACTGTGGAAATCGATGCCAGTTATTTTCAGGAGGAAAGATGTGATTACCAAGTGCAGAATGAATCTCTTGGTCTTTTTTTTTAAAGAGGCTCTGCTAAGGTGGACAGGGGCATAAGAATGTGAGTGTAAGGAGTGATACAGGTCTGATGTGATCTTGGATAGATTGTGTGAGTGTGGAGCTTCTCCCTGATACCCTCAAGACTTTGCAGTGATTTGTTTTATCTCAACAGGCTGAGATGCATTAGGAACAGGCCATACCCTTCCCTTGGAGGGGCACTTTGGTTTGTTTTCAGGGTGTCAAACCTGACTGCCAGATGAGAGGGAGATTTGGGCACTTTCCCTATAGTCTGTGATCACAGGGTGCTGAGTGAGAGGTAGTGGCATCCTTTACAACCCTTCTTTGCTCCCTGCTGACCTTCACATGTAAGGAACAACAGGTTAAACTGGGCACAGGAACTTGACTCCTGGCATTAGCACTGCTGCCAGCTCCCACCAACCTATGCAAGTTGTTTCTCTGCCTCTTTTTTGGTCAGTGAGATGCAAATCCAGTGTCACTGGCCTGGCTGAGGGGCCGTGAGGACTTACTGCAAAACCTTGTGTGCTGTAAGAGCATTTCTGGTCCTGCAAGTGCAGCAGAGGGAGCCCGGCTGAGTTAGTTCTGTGCTTGCTCTTCCGAGGACTCTGCAGCACAGCTGGTGCTTGCTGGGTCCACAATCCAGCTGTGCTGAGCTCCCTTCTGCCAGGGTTAAGCTGCAACAAAGACACTAGCTTAAACTGAGCTTACATTAGGTCTTTTTTGGGGAAATCACAGGTTCAGTTTCCTTCCATCAGCGGATTTCAGCAAGGCAGCAGGTGGGAAGGCTGAGCTGGGGGGCTTAGCAGTATGTCTGAGCACCCTGACCTATTTAATGCCAAACTAATATGCTTAACACAGAGCTCATCAGGACTAGCTGGGGTAGGTACAGCCAGCAGGTGACTGCAATGATCTTTCATCCTGTTGTTTAGCTGCTTCTGCATTGCCTGACTGATAACACACCCTGGCACTGTGGCCATAACAAACACAACCCTTTGCAGGTCCTTTCTCATTTTGCCACCCCTGAGCTGCATTGCATTGTAATGTAGTCTTGCACATCCCAGTTATGATTGTGAAAGGGAACGCAGAAATATGGATGTTCAAGCTACAGTTCGTTACCTTCACTTTTCTGCATCTCTGTCATGTTAACTGTGAGCTACAGTGGGGTGAAAAAAGAACCAGAGAATGGTTGGCTTTGGATACTTAGAAATTAGAGGAGTTTTGTGCTGCTGAAGGGGACAGGCTTAGTGTCAGTCCCTGGGATGTCCCCAGTCCCTCACATACAGTCCAGGAAGCACACTCTTGAATTTCATAGCAGTGCCTATAGCTGTCTGTGTCCAATCCTGATCTAGATGCTGATGTTTCTGTAGGTAATGAATGTAGTCACGAGCATCCCAGTAGGCTTTTTATCTGCATCTCCAAACAAATCTAAATTCCCATGTAATGATGAAGCCATCATGCTAATTACAGCTGTGGGGAAAGGTTATCCCCATCTGCCAACAGCTCATCCACATTGCTGCGGCACAGGTCAGACTCAGGGAGAATTAATCTTTGCTGATGACCTGTATTTAATCAGGGTAGCAGTTCTAGGCTTTGTTATTATAACAGCACAGCCACTCTGTTAACTCATATTGCTGTGTCTGTCACATGTGTACTTGAGGCTTCAGTGCTCAGTGGCTTCTCAGGCAGCGTGAGGCTGCCTGTGGATGGGTGATGTGGGGAGTGGGCTCAGGGCAGAGACTGCAGTTTTGTGGGAAGGAAAGGATGCTTAAACCGAATGAAAATGGATGAAGGTCCTCTGAGGTTTGGGACATCTTATTAATATTTAGAAATAGAGCGCCTAGCCTTGAAAGTTACAGAACCATGCTGTGTATCAAGTCATTTTGCTGCAGGCTTATCTTTGCTCTAAATGGGACAGAAGACAATGACTGTGACTGCATTGTGCCATTTTACTTTTAAATAGAAATAGGTAGGCCACCAGTGACTTTAGTATAAGCAATATAGATACCTTCTTACTAAAAATTTTTAAAAAATATACTTCACCATGAAAGTGGCATTTTTAAGGAGTAAAGGTCAGGGTCAGAAAAGTCTTGCAGCTGACACCGTGATGTTTGCGTGGTACCTGCAGAACACATCACTGCTGCTCTAGAACTGATGGGGACCTTTTCACCTTGACTTCCCACTTCCCTGGGTTATTGCCAGAGCTCTTGCCAGGGCTTGAGTCAGCAGAAGGTCAAATGCAGGTGAATGGAGGGAGATGCCTCAGGAGGTATTCCAGCTTTGCTTTGCCTCTGTGCTGGGCTGTGTCTAAAAAGCATCAAGCCTAAAAGGAATGAATTTGCTGTAGATTTGCAAACTTGACTGAACTTACAACTTTAATTGCCCAGAGAGCTACTGGAAGGTTGTTCTACATCCTGCATGGCAGGGACAGCCTAGTCTTTGATGTGAAAAGCTCCTGTGCAACATTGCCTGCTGCTGCTGAAATCTGGGGGTCTAATGGATAGTTCTGTGAGTGTGGTAGGGAAGGTGTGTGTGTATCTATGTAACATGTGTATATAGTACCACACGTGTTCCTTTCTTCTATACCCTCTCTCCCTTATCTGAAATGTGTCTCTCTGTCAAGTGCCTCTGGAGAAAATGCTCTCGGGTGAGTCTATGTGTGAAATGTAGAAAAGCCTCCTACCTTATCCCCCTGGGGGCATCCACATCTTATGTTTCTGTTAGATGCTTTTAAGAGACAGATCTTAAATATATAAATTTATAGCAAGATAAAAATTTATATCTTTGTCCCACTTGGTAAGCCGATTAAAACTCCTACATTGAAATGCTGAAGAGCAAAGAAGAAACCAGAGGTGTTAATGAAAAGATTGGAACTAATTAAAGTCTAAATCTGGTAACCCTGTGAAAACAGCACAACTTTCTGTGCTAGATGCTGCCTCATTTCAAGGCATGATTCTCATGAAGTGACTAAAATTGGCTGAAGTGGTTATGGTTCCCCATGCTATCAGAGATGCAGCATTTATGTGTCCAGCTGGCATGAGTCTTCCCAACCTAAAAAAAGTCACAAAATATTAAAAAAGTGCCTATGTTGAGGGATTTTTGCCTTTGATTGTAGAATCAACATTTAATGCTCAGATCACACAGCAGCTACAGGATGGACAAGGGATCAGACCCAGCCAACATGGGTTTAGGAGGGGCAGATCCTGTTTGACCAACCTGATCTC
>JAWMRA010000078.1:139291784-139441414 GCA_035584735.1 Pseudotriccus pelzelni
AAATTCTTTACAGAGAGGGTGATCAGGCATTGGAACGGCCTGCCCAGAGAGGTGGTGGATTCACCATCCCTGGAGGTGTTTAAACAGAGATTGGACGTGGCCCTTAGTACCATGATATAGTAATTGGAGTTGGATCAGGGGTTGGACTCGATGATCTTGGAAGTCTTTTCCAACCCAACCTATTCTATGATTCTATGATTCTATGATCATGGGCCAGAAGTAGATTTACTAAAACACAAAGATGAGAACTGAGCACACGCCTTCAGGAGGAAACCCAGAAGTTCTTTTTATCTGTGGCATCAATTATGCAGCAAGAAAACTTTCTGAAACTTTCAGCAATAAAAGATGTTTAATTGTATTGCAAACATCAAAGACAGTAAAGCATCACAGTCCAGATCCTTCTTCTCCTAATTTCAAAGAACATAAATTACTTTAAGGAAATGTAAAACTGACTGTTGAGGATAGCCTTTTCTTTTCCTCGTACCCCAGAACTTTCTCTTGCAAGTGCTTTAAATACCTTGCACAGTCAATGCAAATTATTATTATAACAGTTTATGATGGTTCAGCAGTGAAACACACAAGTGGGCATTTTACTGAGTGTGACTATAGTGGCATAAAACATGGGATTATGCTTTGACAAAAACAGTGAAAAATTGTGATTATGTCTGTGTGACATGCCTAAAATGGCAGGTCAGGTAGACACCCTTTGAGCTTTTAAATGGATTTGGCTGAAAGAACTCAGGAAGGTACCAAGGAAGTTACCAAAACTGAGCTGAGGTTCTCCAGGCTGAAGAGCTATGTGAACATGTAAAGCATAAAGCAGATCTGAAACACTCATCTGAATATGGGACTGAGGATGATACATTCAGGAACAATATTTTGTTATTGTAGTTTGAAAGCTTACCATAGTGTCTGCAGACTTCAGCTGAGCTTTGTGGCATTTTGCTGTCATATTTAATATTTACTTTTTTACTGTGAATATTTAACTTCCCAGAGTGATTCTGTGAACCAGCTGCCCTGGACTCAACTTGATATTTTCATCAGAGCATTTTGATGGCAAACTAATGGGAATAAAAGCCCAACCCAAATATATGAACCATATCATACTATAACAATTCATATCTTTAAAACCTATTAACCTGCTGTAGACAGGGATTTATTATGGCTTGTATATTTATTTTATGCACAGGAACATCAGCTGGTGTTATCAGTGTTAGCAGTTCTGGGTGGAGTTGCACTTTGGAGAATGTAAAGCAGAAAGGATTGGAGGGTTTAGTATCTAAACCCAAATATCTAGTCTGCTAAACAGTTTTACTTAAGTGACTGTCTTCCCCAAGGCGTTTAATCCCTGCCTAACACCTGCTGCCCACAGAGCTTTGGCTCAGATGCTTCTGTTGTAGTTCTCTACAAAGTATTCAAGAACTGTACAGAGTGCTGGGATTTCTGTAAATGGATTTTAGTTATCTGCTCTAAAGAGGCTGAAAAGTCACTGAATTATACTCTGGAAGTTCTTAGATTTACAGATCATTTGAGTGCAACACTCACTTTTTGCGAAAAGGCGAATACCTGAGCTGAGAAAGAATAATACAGTTATTATGAACAAAGAAAATAAATAATAATAATAAACTAAACTCAAAAAAAACAATGCTTTTAAGTTAGACACAAAATTTTTCAATCTTTTGAAATTTATTGAGCTGTAATCGTAAATCACGCTAGCAGCTCTCTTATGTGTTTGAAGCAGACACTAAGTGCTGAAAACCTAGAAATGTGTTTGGGAACTTGGGTTGCAGTTCATGGTCTGCTGGCAACAGTGATACTATTACATTTGCTGCCACTGAGTGGTTAGGTGAGAAAGGCCATTTTCAGCATGGAGGTTTTCTGCATATGTTTCACTACCTATTTGTCACGTCTTGAGCGATGATGTGGCAACGAAAAGCCATTGTGACAGCTCTATTAAGTCCTGCTCACAGCGAGGGCTGAGCTATGGCAGTGCCGTGCTCTGTCACTGAGAACTCAGCCCTTGGAAATTGTAATTAAAACATCCCCACGCAGGGCTGTCAATCTCAAGTAGGGTATTTCAGGTCCAGTGTTGTCATGGCCAGAGAGGAAAGCACGCAGCTTTTCCAAATTTCATGTGCCATCAGAAGTGAGGTGTAGGGATGGCAGGGAGTCTGACAGGGGATGGAAATGGCAGCCAGCAGGCTTTCCAGCTGGGATAGGGCTGTTCTTTCCCTTGCCCAGTACAGGCAGCGACTGAGACTGCTCCTCTGTAAGAAATAGTGTCCTGTATTTACCATTCCTCTCGGGTCGATGCCGTGTGCTGTTTCCACTCCTGTGCTTTGAGCTCAGTCCCATCATATGCCGTAAACAGCACTTGGTCTGCAGTGAGCCTGGGCTGCTGCCTGCCTTGGGCAAAGTCAAGAAGAAAACAGCTTCTCTGGTGGGTTTTGGGGCAAAACACACAAATGTTTTCTTGGCCAAGATGTGCGTGGCCTCTTGCTGGTATTGTGTTCAATGCTCTTTGGTTTTTTTTAGTGTCATTGGGTAAGAAAGTAGCAGTGGATGGGACAGCATCATGTATGTTTGTTATCTAGCCTATGTTTTAATCGTGCTTCCTCTCTTCATAACTCCCTGCTGTGGGAATAAAGGCCGAAAGAGTTTTGTAGGAGAAATACAGTCAGCAGTTTGTGCCTCAGATTATCAAATGTCTCATTTTAGGGCGCTATGAGCCCTTCTTCAGAAGCAAAAATCACTCCTTCCTTTGATTTATTCTGAAATAGGTACAATTTCACTTTTGCCATCTAAAACTCTGAGGACTGGACAAGTTTTTACATCTTCCTGGGCAGCTGTGGATGAAGAGATCCAGTAGCTATGCCCTGCATATCTTCTGCTGTGCTGGGGGTGTGTTCCACGGGCCTGGCTTTTGGCAGCTCTTCCTTGGGATGAACACAGACAGTAGGAAAAAAATTAATTGTCTGTGCTCTGCTGCTCAAATCTATCTAGAGATTTCACCCTCATTTGATTTAAAAATTTGCAAACCAATAAGCAATCCTGTGCAGGGAGTCGGATGGCAAAAAGATTCATGCCTGCACGAAGCTCTAATTTGTTTTATCACTCTCTTCAAAGAAAACAGATAAGAGGTATTTTCTAGAGAAATTGAGCTGATCTTTTTCTACATGAGGTATAAACCAACATTAAACAGAAAATTGATGAGACAATTTTATCTAAGAAAGGAAAAAAATGCTCACACTAATATCAAAGTACTTATTTACAGGGGGGTGTTGTGGTTTATGATCATCTGTGAAAGAACCATAATATTTAAAAAAAATTCAGGCTGAAACATCACCCCATTTTCTTTCTGATACAAACAAGCCAGTTCAAGCTGATGATTTGAGCTGAGTCACTTTATTTGAATGACATATTTTTGATAAATAGTTTGCTTGTTGAAAAAATGCAAATGGAACAGGTTGAACTACTTCCTGATTTAATCTAAGTGTATTCCATTGTGAGATATTCAATCCCAAACTGATCAAGCTTATATTCTTTACTTCATCAGCAAAATCAAACTGCTCCTCTCCTTTCAGTCAATGACACGTCATGTGGGGCAGATGTGAGGCTGCTGTGTGTTCCCCCATGGATGGGAAGCATGTCCTCAGCTGATGAGAGCTGACCCAGGGAGGCAAAGTGATAAAGTGAGGTTGTAACTGTCTAAGTCAATAGGTTTATGTGTTGGAGGGGTGTAAAGGGCAAAAAGGTTTTAACTCTGTGTAATCCGTCAATTTTCTTGGTTTGCTGAGCAGCAGTGCTGTGTCTGTGTGGCTGACACCTGGAACAATGACACTTCAGAAAAAGAGGTAAAGACCTGGATGAAAATAGAAGGACAGAAGTGAAGGGGCATCCAAATTACAGTGGTTCCTGCCAGCCTCTTAGGACTGACTCATTCATCAGCTTCACCATCACATCAATGTTACGTATTGCATTGTGATGGTCACATAATTCCTTTTGTTTCAAAGGAAAAGAGCAGAGATCTGTATCATGACTGTGAAGTGAAAAAAGCATTGATTTCCTGACTGTGCCTATTACAAGATTGCTGAAACCAAATCCAGCATGGTAACCACAATAGCAAGTTCACCAAGAGCAACCCAGCTAATGTGCTCCACAACAGTAAAAGAGGCAAAGTGTCTTGGCTGTCAGTGCACCAGATTAGTTCCAAAAATACCATGCAAATTCCTGCATCTGGTAGTTTAAGATACAGCTGTGTTTGGGTAGCATATTTTGAAATGGCTATTTGGCAGGGAGCATTTCTAAATAGACAAACAAAATGTGCAATGGCCTGCCTTTCTGGCAAATATTTGATAAAATGGATGTTTTTGGGAATGTGCCCTGCTGTTCTTAACACTAAATATTTGTTATTGCAAGTTAAAGGACAAAATGCTCAGATGTTTTAAAATCACAGAATCACAGAATGGTTTGGGTTGAAAAGGACCTTAAAGGCAATTTAGTTCCAAACCCCTGCCATGGGCAGGCAAACCTCCAGGACAGGAAGAGGATCCACATACCTGTTTCTAGTGCTGGCTGCAGTCAAGTTTTATCCCACTGTCAGACAAAATGGTAATTTTGTTCCTGCTGTAGACAAAATAGGAATTTTATTCCTCCTGTATACTTGAGTCAGGGTAAAAAAGCCCACAAATGTTGTTGAACTTGCTGCTGCAGTCATTGTAGTATAATGGGACACATAATATAAATACAAGGTCTGGCTTCAGCTTCTCTGACCTGTATCTATAGGGACCTTTGCAGTCCTGAGTTGTTCAGGCACCTGCTGGCAAGATTCAAGGGTGAATTTATCTTATAAACCCACTGGAGCTTTTAGAACCAGAAGAGACTGGGTAACAGAGGCTGAAGTAATTCTGGAAAGAGAGAGGTGGGCAGGCAATGGCTCAAGGTTTTTCCAAGCCATGGATTTGCTTTATGGGAATAACCTGCAGTGAAATAAATCTGGAGAATTGTGCTAGTGAAGGGGGACCAGGGTTGTGCTTGTTCCAAGAGGGACTAAAGTGCAATGGGAAAGCTACATCAACCTGGAAACTGCTTAGGAGTAGCTGACCTGAAAATAAAATAGGAAACACTGACACCATCCCTCAAAGTCTTCCAGGGTGCATTTGCTCTGCATTCAGCACCTGACTGCCTGCTCATGTGCTTTGCTGGCATAGTGCCTTCCTGGGCTGCCCCAGGGCTGGGAGATCCTGTGCCACAGCACTCTGGCACCTGAGGGATGGGTCTGGCAGAGATCTGAGATCTATTTGTTTTCTATTTTTGTCTATTTGGAGAACAGGTTTGTCTGCTGGCTCCGGAACTCAGTCCGGATTCAGCCCAGCCGAGGGCAGTGACCCCACGGATGCTGCAGTTGCAGGCTGTGCCATGTGTGTGCTGGCTCAGGGAGCCCCTCCCTGCCACCCTATCAATATAAGATTATTTATATAATGCAGAACCGCATGTTCAGGAGACACCAAGACTCGTGTTCCCTGTCTCTTTTCGTTTTTTTTTCCTAAATTCTTAGTATCATGACTAACAAATCCAGGTAGGATGTAGAAGACTCACCTCCCCTTTGAGTTGCTCTCAGACAATGACTTAACCTGGATTTTCCCACATTTTTATAGAAATTTTTAAGGAAATACCTTAGCAGGTGTTGAGTGTTAAGATTTTATCACGGAAAGCCTGAACTGCTGAACAGGCACTTCAGGAGAAATGCATAGAGATTTTGGAAATAAATGTCATTTCAGGTTTACTGTGAGGGTGGTGAGGCACTGGAACAAGTTGTCCAGAGAAGTTGTGGATGCCCCATCCCTGGAAGTGTTTCAGGTCAGGTTGGGCGGGGCTTTGAGCAACCTGGTCTAGTGGAAAGTGTCACCACGTATGGCAAAGGAATCAGAACTAGATAGTCTCTAAGTTTCCTTCTAACCTGAACCATTCTGTGACTACTTACTGGCTTTATCCAGAGTCTGATAAGTGGATATTTGGCTCCTGAATATATGTAAGATATATAAAGATATGGGATTGTTTGCAGAATGTGATCTAAGCTGTGTGTGTTCCTGATGCTGCAGCTCTGTTTCTGTTGCTGTGGTGGAAATGGGTTCGTAAGAAGTGGGATGGGACTTCTGCTGCTGCAGCTTTTAAGGGAAAAGGGAGAGAGCAGGTGTGATCCGGGCTCTGCTTGCAAAGGGTTCTTTACCCAGAAAATAAACAATTAAGTGACAAAGGATTTGGTTATCCTTGGTAAAAAGCATCAAGCTTTCTTCCCTCCAATTCTGTTCTGTTTGGGTGAAAACATAATGACTGTTAAATGAGCTTTGTTAAATTTTTCATAAAACATGTTAGCTGTGGAAAAGGCAGAGGAGTTAAAATAAAGTCTACCATTTTCCCTGCAGACTTTCTTGCAGAGACTCCTACAGATACCGAAGTCTGCAAATCTATGATTCCTAAATGCAGTTGCTCATTTTTCCCCACAGAAATTCCCGTGAGTGGCTGTTTGGAGAGAAATATCACAGATCCTGAATTTTCCTCACTTGCACCTACAGTAATTTTTACCCAAAACAACCCAATCTGAAGTTAATTTTCTCAATTTTTATACATTTTTCAAAAAATGGGGAATTACTTTTGTGTAAATTTGACAGGTTTTTTAAGTGCACTGTTTTTTTCGTGAAGAATCAGTTAATTATTTTAAAAGAACTGTATAGAGAAGAGAAGAAGCAGGCTTTTCAATGCAGCTATAAATTTCTTAGGTATTCCCATTTCCTTGGTATAAGAGGTTTGATAAACTACCCCTGGATATGAAACCCTCTATGAAAGCAATCCAGGTCTGTGTTTTACAGAGATTTTGCAAATAGCAAAGGCTGTATGTGCTCAAATGCTGCTGTAAATAAATTATACACAGGTGACTGACAGCTGCATTACCAGTTTAAAGGTTTGCACAGTGCTGCTTGGATTTGTTTTTCACCAATTAAATTGTATTACGTCTCAAGTTTCTGTTATCTTTTAATTATATTAATATCTAAATTAAAGTTCAAAAGTGTGGCTATCAGCCTACACAGTAGATCCCAAAACTGATCTAAATGTCTTGAAAAAGAGATTTCAATTCATGTTTATTGAGATGAATGAAAAAAAATAAATCTCTTTTCTCTCTCTGCTTTTTCTTATTTATACTCCTAGATGCCTATTTTATCTGATTTTCAAGTCCCCAGTGCAGTGGATTTTTGCTGTTTAAAATAAAGCACTCCCTTTGCAGGCCAACAATTGTGTTGCCAAATCGGAAAGAAAACTGTTTGGCTTTTATGCCTCACTAATCTGTGCTGGTGCAGTGAGGTGGTGGGCTGGTTCTGTGTTGATGCTGGCAGTGTTATTGTGTTCAATAACTGGACATCTCTGCTGTGACTTATAGCAGTTCAGACCCTAACTTCATTTTCTGCAGAAAACTACCATGAAGAAAATGCAGCTTTTTGTGCTCCTCCTGGTTTAACGGGCTATAATTTTTGCAGCATGTGTTTGGTTTGGAAAGACAATTAATGGAGACATATTTCCTCCCATTTGCAAATCAAACCCTCCAAATAAACAGTGAGTCAAATCACAGAGAGCTTAGGGAGAACCCTCATCTCTTGTATGCGCTTTTCTTTGCTGGGTAAAAACGTAGCAGCTACATTTTCCTGTCTCTGTCAGTCCAGACAGAGCTCATTTGGCTTTAGTGTCTCACAGAGCGATATAAAATAGAAGTGGTTTGTATAAAAAGAATCATCTACTTTTCTTTTATCTTTGCCTTTCATGGTTACTGTATTTTTAGTATAGCTTGAGGCAGTGGTTGTAATGAAGATTCCAAACTTGCATTGTGAAACCAGACTGTGTACTTGGTGCTTGGAGAGGGGTGGAATAGTGCACACCATATTTAAACTCCTTTTAGCCCTTGGTTTGGGTTTAAAGCTCTCAGTTAAGGTCCTGGGACCAAAATGCTCTTGTCCATTCTTTGAACTCTTGGTAGGGAAAAGATGCTGCCACAAAGGTTGCTCAGAGCCACGTTTCAGCCAGCTCTGTGCAGGCAATTAAAGATCACTATCACCAAATGAGAACAAAATCGTGCAGTGTGTGAATGAACAGGGTTCTGGTTATCACAATGACTCCTGTTAGGGCTCAGGGTCTCCTGGGGAAGGTTTTGGGTGATGCAAAGCAAAGGGGCAGTCCCTGTCCCACCTTCTCAGGTGATATTGTTCTAACAGCTGAGCTCAGGCTATTAAAAAAAAACCCCAAACATAACCAAAAATGGAAAAGGAGATTACAATACTCTGCAAGATCTCTAATGATAAGATCATTATAAACTCAAGATAAACCTGGTAATGGAAATATTTGTGAAAAATTCATAGCACTGATTGATCCTGTCCATGTAATACCTTGTACCTTACCCACTAGGAAAAAACACCTTTACACTTGCTGCTTTGCAATCAGAAAATGCTATGTGTTCATCATTTTCTGTAACTGATTTAAGCTACAACTGACTAAGTAGTTTGCAGGAACTAATGAGAACTGAAGACCATCTGGGATGCCTAAATCAGGGACAAGTTATCAGATGTTCAGAAGTGCCAGTGTGGATATTTGTGAAGGTGTTTGCCGTGCCCAAAAGTTAACATAATTATTTGGAAAGCTTGTTTGGTTACATATTCAGGCCTGAAACAGTTCAAACAAAATTTGCCGATTCAGAGGCTGCTTCCTGGCCCAGGTCAGTCAGTACCTGGGCAGAGCTGTTCACAGGGAGAGCCTTTGTCTGCCTGTGAAATCAAATGAAGGGGAAAGTGACACCTTATATTGTTAGGTGGGACCACACCTGAGAAAATCTTTATCAACAGTATTGGGAGGAATTTTTGGGGCTCTGAATTACAGTGTGTGGATGACTGGGCATTTTAAGGACTACTGTATTCCTGTTGGGGGCTGCTTTTCAGACAGTCCCTATCTGGAGCTTGCCTTCTGCTGTATTTTGGTTTGTAGAGCTGGTCTGCATGGATGTTAGGGCAGCAGGAAGAGAGCCTATTGCTGCTGTGATCTCCTGCTTAAGACCTGTATGCAGCTTTGAAGTGGAGCCAAATTAAGACATCACAATTCTGGTCTCATTCTGGTTTGAGACATCACAGAAGAAAATTAAATAAGGATATAATTTAAAAACTGCTTTACAAATCATCCCACTAATATTATGAAGGCAAAGCAATGCAGATAAAATACACAGAGCAATTCCAAATCCATTAGCAGCGGATGTGCTTAGAAACCCCATGTCTGTTATGGAAATCTGTGGGCAGGTGTCCATAAATTGATAAAAATGCATACTCCGAGCAATGCTCACAAAGCTGAGGCTGGAACAGTAATTTGGGAACTGTGCAAGGCACTGACAATAACTATTCTCCGTAACTATACACACAGAATCAAACATACAAGGCTGGGAAAATCAGAATTAATGGCAAACTAACTTTACGAGGAGAACTGAATGTTTCGCAAGTGCCTATAGAGGGAACTAAATCTGTTTAGTGCACAAATTGGGAAAAAGAAGGCAAATCATTGGATATAATCAGGAGTCACACCCAAGTGAAAAGCATTTCAAAGGTATAACTGTCTTTGCCTTATCAAGCCAATTCTATGGAATAGAGTCTAAACAAGTGAAGAAGCATGTGATGTTATAGGTGCAGTAACTACCTGGTCTTGCAAAAGGGGCAAAAGTAAAAAAATAATTCTATGGGCAATGTTAGCTTTACAGCAATTTGCTTGTGGAAAATTAGGTTCAGGGTCAACAGGGGACAGTAATAAGACAAACTTTGGAAAGGAGAATGGAAGATTACTGTGGGTAATGCTGTGTGAGGTTTTAAAGCGCAGAGCAGTCTCTCATGCATATGACCAACCTGCTGAGGCTTGGAAGCTTGCCTAGAGGTGGGATTTGTATTATGGACACTGCAGAGAAAATTCTGTTTCTGTTGAAGTAAAAAAAAAAACCAAAATAGGCATCTGCTGGCATATGAGCAGGAAAATGTCACCCACAGGATTTCAGATCCAATTTAAATGAATAAGCTTGTTGTGAATTAAATAAACCAACAGAGCCTATCTAATATGGGATACCGGAAATGCAGTTGTTAAAAAATTTTCTTTCCCTTTTCTGGTGCAACACATCTGAGGAAGCACCTAACTTTATCATATTTTTAATTACAGTTGTGCAGACACAACTGTTTGAATGGTTTATGCAGAATTGTATCACAGAGGGAAACCAGAAGATCTATATCTAAGATACATGGGAAGCTGTAAGAATATAAATGAGGAGAAGAATTTAATTCAATTCACATGGGACAAATCTGGCTGTGTAAATTCCAGTCTCTTCATACTGTATATAAAAGTGAGAAATGAATGCATATGAAGCTGAGATGTCTCTTCGTATGTTACCTTCAAACCACTGGGAAGTGCTCATTTAAGAACAGTGAGGGATCCAGGTACAAGCCTTCATGAGCTGCTTTTGATTCTGTTAAGTAAAACAAGGTGAAGGACGGGGTTGAAGCTTTTCCTGTGGAGCAGAAGGATAAGGTTTCAGTGATCACACTGCAGGTCAGGTCAGTCCCGTATATATTTCCACAATGTCCTTTCTATTTGATGGCAGAATCAAATATTGCGGAGTTCTTGGGTGGGGCCAGCTAATATCGTGCGGGGACCTTGTTTGTAGCCAGACTAGGGTGGCCTGATGTTTTGAGCTTGAGCAGAGTATTGATCAGGAGCAATAACCCTTTGTGGTGTTGGTTATTAGATATGTCTTCTTGTTATGCTGGTAGGTTTAATCTTAGTACCACAAAACTGAGAAGGACTTTTGGGTCTTTTATTCCACCCTCTTTCCTGGGCCATGGCTGCAAATGTGAAACCTGAACCTGGCAGGAGAGCTCAGGACATTCCCCTGGTTGATGTCTGCACCCACCTGAGCTCTCTAGGAGTGTGTTAGGTCAGCTGTCAAAATGCTTCTTTACCTCCACTGACCTAGAGGCTCTGGGTGACTATTTCACATGTAAACATTTAGTCTGCAGACATCTGGAGTTAGGAGAGATGAATCTCACCTCTGTCATCCATGTTAGGCGGGTTATGACCAAGCAAACTGTGACTTCCAACACAACTCCCTGCTTAGAGCAGAAGAAAAGTAAGAAATTTGACAGCAGGTTCAAGTTCCTCCTTTTACTTTAGAATTGCTTGTGCTTGGCAGTATTCATTTCACACCTTTTTTGTTAGTGGATAAGAAGGAAAATGGATTGATTTGAGCTGGGGGTAAGCTGAGAAGTGAAGCAAAATGAAAGAGAGTTTCTGCGTCTGCAAAAAAGACAGTATTCTGGGGACTAATACTGTGTGTTTTTAGAGCAGAATTACAAATATTCCTGCTGTAATGGCTATAATTCAGCAGGTGGGTTTGAGCGAGCGAAGATACCAGTGTTGTAGGAATTACAGTATGAGCTATAGAGAGAACAAATCGTTGCCATGTTTGTTTCCTGATGCTTAAGCACAGCAAGTCAGGGGGAAGAACCCAGAACATTTAAGTCTGTCATGTCAGTGAGTCAGTGCTGTAGTTGGTAGAGGTGCTGGGGTGAAGTGCTTTGCTTTTCCTTCTCTCTCCTCCCAGTTCAGCCGTTACAGACCAAGAAAATCGTCCTCTTGGGGTTCTTGGCCCCCTTAGCAGTGTTTCTCAGGAGTGTGCCCTGCCACCATTTCCCAGCAGATATTCCTCTTGCTGCTGTCTCTACTGACTATTTCAGAGAAAATCAAGGAAGACTTGGACCTCCAGGAGACCTCATGCCTGAACGATTTCCAGGACAAGCTTTTCCTGGGAAGGATGTCCCAAGCTTTGACCAGGCTGTGGTAGGGCAGGGATGGGCTGCAGCCTCCCTTATATGCTCCAGACTTCACACCCGCTTCAATTAGGCAGCATGAGATTTTATCTGTGTGCCTCAAGGGATTCCTGTTCTGAAAGCAGAGAGAAAGGGGCCATCAAACTTTTATGGCAGGTTGGAGCTCATTTACATGGGAATCCTTCCATTTCAGTGCATGAAAAATGTTTTTATAGTGCTTGTGCATGATGTCTATTCCAAATCTTTTACATCAATAACCATCTTTTCAGGATTGAATTTATTCATGAAAACCCAGCAACTTTTTCCAAGAAGCATGGACCGCTAGAGAAGCCAAAGATTATAGTCTATTAAGTGAGATTTAAAAAAAAACTACTGAAAATTTTGTCCTCTGTGCTCTGAACGGAATAGTTTTACCCTTACTTTCTTCTGCTATCTCAATATTATATGCTCATGTGCTAAGTAGCAGCAGCTGAACTGCTTCATCTGTTCAACACTGCAGCTACGTCTCTTATGCAATATGGTTCTACAGTAAGAAAAAATTATCATCTTTGCCATTCCACTAAAGATTTTAGAGGCCCTAATGTATCCCACTTGTTTGTCTTTTTCAAGCATTAGTATCCGAGCTGTAATTTGTCTGGAAGCTGCTCCATGCCCTTGGTGACCTCAGTCACTCTCCTCTGTCCCATGTCAGTTCCTACTGTCTTCTTTTGGCACAACTGCACAGAATGAATTTTAGACTGCAGAGAACATAAGAACTAGGAGTGTAGAATGGCGTAATACTTTTTGTCACAAAGTGAAGAAATTATAGATGCTTCATCCACGAAAGGGACTCTTGGACATGGCCACTGCATAAATAAAATGTCCCTGTAATGAAATCCCAGAGTGAATATTCATAATGAACCTCTAAATTTATCCTTCTTCCCCCTTTCCTTCCGAAGTGTGTAAGAACCTCTTCCAGCTTTGCATCTGCCTGGGTGGAGCCCTTTTCCTCATTACCTGTTGTTCCATTTCTGCCCAACGATGTGCTTTACCCAGACTGTGCTTCTCCTCAGCATTTCAGTGCACTACACTGCCTTACTCAAACCCTTCCTTGCCAGCAGAGTAGTGCTGCTCAAACTGACAGTGCTAACCACACAGTGAGAACTAGCCACACCTTCTGGCTAGTTCTCAGCTAAACCTGCCTTGTCAGGGGCCGAGGAAATACTGGTGGGTAAACATTTACGAGTCACAGTGGTTTCTAGAAGACACCTGCCTGGGAAGCAGGAAAGTACCCAGGGTTACGTAACCTCTCAGCCAGGGAGCTCTCTCCAGTGAGCATTGCATTGCTGGAGATGGGTCCAGACAGACCTGCTTTTGCCTTTTCCCCCTCCCTGTTGAAACACAACAAAGTTTTCCATGTTTAATCATTGGGTAGCTGTTTAAAAAAAAAAAAAAAAAAGCTCTTCTTGAGTTATTAGAGTCAATTAACACCAACCCAAATCCCACTGTTGGAGGACAGCAGAAGCCCCACTGTGCATTTCCAGTAGCCAATAATTATCTCTCCTTGCAAAAACTGTTTGCGCTACAAAGTACCCTGCCGTTTCTGTGAGGATGTATTAACCCTAAGATATCAGCAGACTAAAACTATTGACACACTTTCACTCTTCCTTTCCTTGCTGCAGAGAACTGACCTTCACTGTGGTCCCTGATTTTCAGCTCACAGCTATGTTTTGCAGTCTTCTCTGCCCCCGTGATGTTCAAGCAAATCAGACAGACCTCAATGGACTCCTGGGTGACCTCCTCCAGGGCACTGAAGTGTCCCTCATTTCACCTGCATTTATTTAAATTCCAAATTTAAGGAAACCAAATCAAATTACTGTCATAGTAGTTCTCATCATGTGTCTCTACACAGAGATTAATCCAGTTGAATTTGTCTACTTTAAACATTAATTCAGAGTAACTCCCCTCTGCCTCCTGTGCAGTACAGCCCTCAGTGGTCTCCCACAGAGCCAAGAGACTGGTGCCTTTTAGGGAATTAGAAAAATAAAAGTATCTAGGGTGAGATTAATGCCCCTTAATCTCATAAAGCCCTTTCCAGCTCATGCAGAGCAGTGAGGCACAGCTCTGCTGGCCTCCTCTGGACAGGTACATTAAGAAGTGCCCTAGAGTGATGAATCAAGGACAGCTGCTACCTGGTGGATATCTGTCACCAAGGTGGATGTCTCCCACCTTAAGATAGGGCAGTATCCTAAATGTGAAGCAAAATACATAAATTCTGTAAAGTCATGATGAGTAGCAGCTATAACATCCACCTGCACTCCAGAAAAATACCCGAATAATTATGAAGTAAAAGTGCTCAACACCGTGAAAGGCAAACTCTCTTGAATGTGGGAGCTGGACTGATTGAGGGTTACTCAGAATACCTTTTAAAAAAATGAGTTTACATATTTTCTTTTATTTTGATCAGTTTTCACAGTGCACAACATCTTGTGCCATTAGAGATGCAATAGAGGTCAGCCATCCAAAAGGGTTGGTAAGGATAGCACAGGATCAATAGGACACCCAGACATTTCTGAAGAAGTGAAGGGAGACCAAGCCGGATGTCCTGCAGCACCACGATGTCACTGGTTGCCCCTGTTGAGCAGAACTGCTCCCTTTGCATCCTTAGGTCGTCTCCTGTCTCTAGTTGCTGTCTCGATGAGCATTCACCTAAACATGCTTAGATCCTTTCTCAGAAAGCTGCTGCAACTACTTTCTCAGGATAAAAATATAATTGGGTGAAGGAATGAGGAAGCCACTTGCTTGATACCTTCAGAGGCCACACAAGGGAACCTGTGTGTCTAGAACAAGTACTTAAATTGAGGTTTCATCAGTATCTGAGCCAACCTGATTGCTCCATTACTTCCCTCCTCTCCTTCCTCTTCTGTTCCCAACTGCATGATGGCTCTCCTTCCTTCCCTCCTGTCTCCAGGCTCTCTGGTTCCCCCTGGAAGACGGTTCCAAATTATCATAGAATCATAGAATCAGCCTGGTTGGAAAGGACTTCTGAGATATCAAGTCCAACCCTTGATCCACTACCATCATGGTTACTAGACCATGGCACGGAGTGCCACATCCAGTCTCATCTTAAAACCTTCAGGGATGGAGAATCCATCACTTCCCTTTGTGGTGGATTAGTGAGTTAAACTGTCTCAGAGAAGTGTTTCTAAAGTTGGCATAACATCAGGGAGATGGCTGAGAGCAGAAGGGAGGACTGGTAAAGGGGAGTGATTGCTTCTCAGATGATCCCTTTTCAGCATCACAGAGCTCTTAAATTATGGTCAGATTGCCATGGGAAAATACAAATGTCTAAACTAAATGGTATGAATGTGCCCCTGTGAGTTTCTCTTAGCACCTATAGCATTCTGTGCTGAGTATCCAAGTGCTAAAACAGCCATAAGCCCTGAAAAAAAACAATTAAGAGAATACTAACAAATGCTGATGCCTTTTATGTTTTTCTCTGTCATAAACCATTTTTATCTAAGATAGAGAGCAGCTTCTGTTTGGAAAGACCCAAATTAACCTTCATGACATAAGACATTCCTCTTGCCAAGTAGACAGGATTTTCTTTTCTTCCTCATTTGCTCCTTAACACCACTCTTTGGCAACACCTGGAATGAATTGCCAAAGTGCTGCACTGAGTAACAAAATGTTTGCATAGGCAATGGACTGCTCAGTAAGCTGGGTCCCCTTTTTTGTGCTAATTGTATTCACTATAGCAGTTTCTTTATTCTTGTGAGTTAATGGCTTTTTTTAATATATGAAACAGGTTTGCTTTTGCAGAACTGTGGACCACAGTGTAGCATGTATGTGTTTTTTAAATGAGAGGTGTAATGATCAGATAGTTAAGACCCTCTGTATTTGCAGCAGGTTGATGTTGTTAGTTTAATTAGGTTAAGCAAGACATTGCCTAAACTATGCCTGTGCTTTGTCCCAGAGTTTACATTTGTATTACTTCAAGGACTCATGAAAATGATGCATTGGTTGTATTGCTGGGAGGCTGTAAAACACCATTTGCCATATGAATAATTTTAAAATGTTATACTATGCCTGCAAATGCCCCAGGGAAATAAGGAACTAGAATGATTCCCATATTGCAGCTGCATAAGCTGTAGTTCAGAGAGGGCGTATGACTTGTGTGGTCACAGTAACATCATCATCTCTATGGGGAGCAGATTTCATCCTTCACTCGTGCTATAAATCCTGATATGCCTGCACACACCATGCCCAGCATCAGAATATAGTATCATAGGACAGGATCACAGGAGAACTGAGCTTGGCAGGGCCCTTGGGTGGTCTCTATTTCAACCTCTGCTCAGAGGAGGGTAAGCCATGAGTGCAGACCAGGTTGCTCAGGGCTTGGTCCAACCAGCTTTTGAAAACCTGCAAGGACAGAGAATTCACAGCCCCACTGAGCAGCTTGTTCTACTGCTGGACTATCCTCATCGTGAAAACAGTTTTTCATATATCCAGGACATATAGGGAGCAATCTCTCTGAACTCTGGAGGGAACTAAACTCACAAGATTTTCTTGTGCCTATCCACTCCACCGTGGAGTGACTGGCTGAGTCACAAGCTGGTTCCACCTGATGGCAGCAGAGGGGAGAATCCACCCGTGGCAGGAAGAAAACGTGTATCTCTGTAAAGGAGTACTGTGAGCCAAAACCACAGACTTTTGCTAGGCTGCAGTAAGCAGCTAAATGCACTTGCACACTTCAGTGCTTTGGGAAACCTTATCTACAATAACCGTCATGAATATAATTAAGTGTTCAAACAGCCTCACCCTCCTTGGCGGATCTCTCGGTGGGTGGGTTAGTCATAAACACGGGCAGAACCCCTATGGCACCCAAGGGAAGAACAGTCGTGTGTCTGGTGGGTGCTGGATGAGTTGCTGAAGGCTGTCTTGACGCTGGACAACAGGAAGATATAGGAGATGGAGGAAAAAAAACCTAGGTAATGCTTTTTAAAATTTTCTAGAGCACAGGGAGCTTGTCAGGAAAACCCCACAACAGTGAAAATGTAAGACATTCTGCACTGACAAAAAATGAAGTTTAGGAATACTTAAAGACTTAAAATTTTTACATTAAGGTGCTTGCGTGAGGGTTTCACTTAAATCAGCGAGTTTTGCATTATTTCTTTCTTTGAAAGTCTTTAAGGGAAGATCATTAATTCCATTGAACACCAAATGGAAGGAGATGAATGCCTCTGGCAAGCATATTTTCTTGTCTTTCTTTTCCTGCCCAATGTTTTCTAGAAGTTTTTTTCTTCAGGACTACCTTCATTAGCATTTGGTGTGCACTGATCCAGCAATGCAAGTAAGAAAATAGAAATCCCTTGGGGTGCCCCAGTGCAGGGCCCTGGGGCTTGAATGTACAAGAGTGGTTTCTGTGGCCACATAAGTTGGCCTGACATAACTGGTATAACTCCCTCTAACTCTGTCTTGAAGAAGTACTTAGAAACAGCCTTGCAATGTTTCATATGTGGATACATGTTTGTGTCACTTTACCCAGTGAGAATGTCTCTTTATTTCAATGGGATGCATCTAAGGGCAAAATTTGACACTTAAATCTTTTAATGCTCAGGTGAAGCAGCTGGAAATAATCTTACTTTCCTGAAACTGATCCAATTCATGAGCTGAGGATTAGCTCTACTTTGTGAAGTGCTTGTTTTTCATGAGGAAAGGTTACTGGCTTTTTGCTGTAAGGGAATGGAGTAGGTCAGTGTTTGTGCCTTTGAGCGTTTGTGTATGTCTGTTCAGCCTGGAGGAGGCTGAGGGGAGACCTCATCCTACAGCTTCCTCCTGAGGAGAAGAGGAGGGGTAGACACAGACCTCTTCCCTGTGCTGACCAGTGACAGGACCCAAGGGAATGGCCTGAACTTGTGTCAGGGGTGGTTTAGGTTGGATATTAAAGAGAGGTTCTTCACCCAGAGAGTGGCGGGGCACTGAACAGGCTCGCCAGGGAAGTGGTCACAGCACCAAGCCTGGCAGAGTTCAAGAGGCATTTGGATGATACTCTCAGGCACTTGGTGTGACTCTTGGGGATGGTCCTGTGCAGGGCTAGAAGCTGGACTCGATGATCTGTGTGGGTCCCTTCCAACTCAGCATATTCTGTGCTATCCATGTTTATTCATATGTTTCTGTATTTCTGTTAACAGTAGGGTTATTTAAATAAGATGTCCTGCTTATAATGTATTTTGGTTTTACCTTCTTTTGCAGTAGAGCTGAATGTGGTTCTTGTAAGCAAATTTTGCCTTGGCTGTAGTAGACCAAACCCAGAACTTTTTCATTGATTTTGTAGTGTCTCTACGGACTCAGGAAAGTGGAACTACGACCAAAGCTTGGCCAAAGTGCATAGAGCATTTGCCTTAGATTTTGCAAATTTTAATAGTTAATAGAAAATTTTAATAGAAATTTTAATAGTTTATATAAATACTAAATAACTTGTAGTCATTAAATAAATTTAATGTAGTGACAAATTTTAATTTGTGCCTTGCCTTAAATTTTGGACAGCTGCACAGGGTTTTTTTTGTGTGTGAAAAGAAAGCCATGTTTTGTTTTATTGGTTTGTTTCCCTCATTGAAACAATCTAAGAAAATGTACCTAAAACTAGTCTAGCATTAGCTTTGATAAAGTTTAGATCAACTTTTTCTATTTCTTCTGCTGAAATGGATTTGTTCTGCTGAGATATATGTCATCTTGGAGTCCAGGTTATTTAATGTTCTGTTGTCTGATCGTGCAGAGGACAGAAATCTCCATCAGATGTTTGGGTTGTTGGGTGGGTCTCTGCACCAGAGAGTTCCCAGAGGTTCAGGGTTCTTAAAATTGACTTGAAACAGTTTATTAGCTTTGGAAAGTGGTAATAGTTTGTTTTTCATGGATTAGATGCATCTCATTTCTGTTGGTATAGTTGATTTTTAAGAAACTCTAGATTTAACAATGCAAAGTGTTTTAAACAAGCAGTGGTAAAACACTTCGGAATTTGAATTGTTCATAGGAAAACGTAAAATAGAAAATTATGTTAATCCAATCTAAAAAATATTAATAACAATTTCTTCTGGGCCCTTTGCTAAGATTGCTCTTTCTGACATCAATGGATTTTTACTTGAGGATGCTGAAGTATTTCATTTGGTCCATGGTCTCATTTTCTTGTGTGCTGCTTTTGTAACTTCAGAAGTGAACCTGGTTTCTCTGGGTAGCAAGGAAATATGGGTAATATTATTGCTGACATTCTGCTAATTGTTACTGATGTTATCTCAGATGCAATTCTGGGATTGCTTTGGAGAAATAAGGAATTGCTTTAGAATTTGCATCAGCACACCTGACTGCAGGATTTAATCCACTAAAAATAAATGATGCAACTTCAGCTATTTATTAAGGTGTAAATGACTTATTTTAAAGAAATGTACAATTATTACAAATTTGTCCAAAAGTTACTTTACAGTTGAATACAAAGCACAGTTGTTTTTTACAATGAGGATGGTAAAGCAGGTTGCCCAGAGAGGTTGTGGATCCCTGAAAACATTCAAAGTCAGGTTGAAGAGGGCTCTGAGCAACCTGATCTACTTGAAGATGTCTCTGCCCATTCTAGGGGGGTTGGACTAGCTGATCTTTAAAGGTCCCTTCCAATTAAAACTGTTCTGTGATTCTATATCTCTCTGCCACCCCACAGTCTGAATACTTTGGGCCTGCTGAGGTGCAGCTGTGTTGTGTGCAATGCTGGAAGGCAAGACAGGTCTCTCAAGGCAGCTTTGGGCTGCGACAGGCACGAGGAGCTTGTCAGAAAAGCCACACAACTGCAAGGAGGGAGCTGGGCCTCCCCTCAGCAAGTTCTGGGCAGCTGCAAGAGACATCTGAGTGTGCTTATCTGCTTTGGAGGCGGGTTTGGGTTTCTCTGTAAGCACATAGGGAATTGTAATCCTTCCTTTTTGTGCCCTGTGCTATAGGCTATCACCTGTACCACTGCTGAGGGAAGGGCAAGGGGAGAATTCTCTCGTGAGCTACCTGGGGAGAATTTTTCTCTCATCAATCCATTAGTAAATAGGACATAATTCTTTTCATTTTCTGGTAGTGCATTATACAGCAGGGCCTCTTCATCACGTGTCACCTCCTCCTCTGGAGGCAAAAATCTTTGCCTTCTGGCCAGTCCATGATCAATTCCATGGGCTGGGGAGTTGTGTGCTCATCTTTAAAATTAATCTGTGCTTGCCTTTGCAAAGGTCTTTAAAATCCTCAGAAGAAAGACTTTCTAATTATTATCACATAGATATTTCTGCTGCATTACTGAGGAACACCTTAAACCAAACACAAGTAAGTGTATTCTGAAAAAGGCTTATCACAGTAGAAAGGCAATAGGAGGCTGGGTGGGATTTTTTTTACTAATTTGAGGTATTATATGGGATCCAGGCCACATGATGTCTTTGAGGGAAGTATTCCTCCTGATATCAATTCACAGAACACCAGATAAGCTTTTGGAGCTAAATGCTCTCAGAAAGAGCCTGTCTGTCTCCACTGCTCTGCTGGGAGGGTCCTGCATGCTAATATGCAGTGAGACCAGATCCTCCCTCCCTCAATCCCAACAACAGTGAACATGGTGGGTGACCTTTATTTCGAGTTTGGAGGTACAATCCTATTCACTACAGCTCAGCAGCTCTGCTAGGGAATGCAGCACAAGGAAAAGCAAATCATTTGAGCTACAGAGAAAAGATTTGTGAAATAGTGGATATGGAAAACTATTTCAGTGATGTATTACTTTTCTCCTTGAGTCACCTGAACACCCTCAGCAAGTTTGCAGAAGACAAAGCTGAGTGGTACAGTTGATTCACTTGAGGGAGGAGATGCCATCCAGAGGGACAGGCTTGAGGAGTGGCTCTGTGTGAAACTCATGAGGTTCACAAGGCCAAGGTCCTGGGTTGGGGCAATCACTAATATAAATATATTGCAGAATGAATGGATTGAGAGCAGCCCTGAGGAGAAAGGCTTAGGAATCCTGATGCATGAAAAACTGGACATCAGTTGGTAATTTGCACTTGCAGTCCAGAAAGCCAGTTGTGTCCTGTGTTGCATCAAAAGAAACATGGCCATCAAGTGATTCTTTCCCTCTCCTGTGCTCTTGTGAGACCCCACCTGCAGTCCCCTGCCACCAGCTCTGGGGATCTCAGCACAAGAAAGACATGGACCTGTTGGAGCAGGTCCAGAGGACAGCCACAAACAGGATCAGAGGGCTGGACCCCATCTCCTGTGAAGAAAAGCTGAGAGAGTTGAGGTTGTTGAGCCTGGAGAAGAGAAGGTTTGAGGGACACATTATTGCAGCCCCTCAGTATGTAGAGGGCACTTACAGAATAACAGAAAAAGACTTTTTACCAGGGTTTGTAGTGACAGGAGAAGAGACAATGGTTTTAAACTGAAAGAGGGTAGGTTTAGGACATAAGGAAGAATTTTTTTATGGTGAGGGTGGTGGGACACTGGAATAGGTTGTCCAGAGAAGTGTGGACGCCTCAACCCTGGAAGTGTTCAAGACCAGGTTGGATGGGGCTTGGAGCAACCTGGTCTAATGAAAGGTGTCCCTGCCTGTGGTGGTGGCAGGGTTAGGATGAACAATTTTTGAAGATCTCTTCCAACCTAAACTAATCTGTGATTCTGTGATAAACAGAAGATTAATTATTTCTTTGTTTATATTCAAAGGGGCATATTAGTAATTCCTACAGCAATCTTTCTTCATCTAATAATCTGTATCTTCTTTCACATTTGTTTGCTTTTCTTCTTTATTAGACCCAGTAAAATATGAAAGAAATTTGACACAGACCCAATACTTCACAAAAGAAGCAATTTTTATGTAGAGATAGGCTTCTTACCAGACTCCACAGACAGCTATTTTTGACCAGCCTTTTCCATCTCTGATACTAACAAGGCTTATGACTATTGCTACAGCTTGGCTGCTTCCAAACACCTTGAGAAATACTTCAGTAACCAAAAGTACTTGGTTGAACCAAATGTGCTTATTGTTGACGAAGTGTGAATCATATCCCTGAACAGCAAACTACTCTGAGTTGCACCTTGTGAAGGGGAGCTGCTCTCTGGGACGCTGATGACACACAAATATTGAGACATAAAGATGTTTGCTGTAGACATTAGTGGTGCTCCAGACATTTTAAACAGACTTTATTTGAACAGCTTCCCTCCAACATCTGTAAAATGAAGGAGCAAAACTGATGAATGATGTGGTGTTGTTATGTATAGGCTATACACAGTGAAAAACAAATCACCCAGCAGTGATTGCTGTCTGAACTTGGACATAGTTACTGCACCAGCTATTTCAGAAAATGCTCACTTTAAACCTGATATCTATAAAAAGACTGAAGGCAGCATCTGCTCTTCTGGCTTTCAAAAGATATGTCTGTTATGAAGATAATCCTCTAAAATCATACTGAAGATTAATTTGAAAGTTTTGTGGAACATGAGGCTATTCTGGAACATATGACTGGTAAGCTCTAGCATTACACAGCCCCACTGAACAAGAAATAAATGAGTCCTTTAAAATAAGCAGGATATTCATCCTGTGTCAATAAACACAAGCTACTGAACTCTTCATCGAGGAGCATCTTTTACCTTGGTTAACAACTGTCTTTGTACTTTTTTGGACTGGGACTGAAGAAGGCACGATAAGAACAGATTTATAAAGAAGGATAGATTTAAAAAGGAAAGAGATCTAATGATGATGGTGTGGGATCACAAGGACACAAGCAGTGAAAAAGTGTTGTCAGGACATGGGCAATACAAAAATCATTACTTTAATCTCATACATAGCAAACAGAGAACTATATTATGTGTTCAAGAATTGGCAGTAGCTTTTGGTAAAACTCCATGTGGGCAAAGTGCATCTCTTATGCTCCACATGTGCCCGTCAGTGCTCTTGCAGGTGCCTAACAGGTCTCTTGCTACTGGACCTCTGTACTTGTCTTGGTAAGGTGAGCTACAGCCTTTCTGAGGCTGGAATGAAAAATCAGCTCCATGCCAGCTGTAGTGACTTCTGAGCAGCTTTGTGCTCACACCTTTTTGTTTGTGGAAACCAACCTGCTTGTCTTCCTGAGCTGAGTTTGGACCTCATGTCTACTTGCATGAGTGAATCTTACTGTGTGTGTGATAAAGTCAGATGCTGAGCACTTCCCACGGCAAACAGTCTGGTTTTGTTCTTCTGCCAGAAAGGATTTATTTAGGATTAATACTTCCCTGTTGAACAGTCAGTTCGGTTATGTTCCAGTGCAAACATTGTAGTGATAAAACAGAAGCAGCTTTGCAAATGTCACTGCTTAATTGGCATTCACAGTACATTTTACAACATCAGTGGAAGGTGATGAACCTTAGGATGGGCTGTAGTTTTGGGTCACAAGTCCTGATAGTTGTAGTGAACAGAAGGCAGAGTCTTGCTTCCCCACCAGAGCACACGAGAGCCTTTAGGACTGATAGGGTTTGGTACGAAATAGGGCAGCCCTAAGTATGTTTCATATGCATGGCCCAGGCAGCCTTTGATGACTAAGAGTGCAAGGAGGGATAGGACCTAAACCACCATGACTTAATTCATACCTTCATAGGAGACTAACCTTTGTACTTGGGATTTATGATGGCATCCAAACCATACATAATACTGTGCACCAAATCCACCCAAATGGGATTTATGATTCCTCTCCTTTTCTAGCTCTGCAGTAATTTGCTAACAAAGCTTGCCAATGGTCTTTGCAAAGTCAAAGATTAAGTGTATTGGGAATACTGTAAAATAACAAGCCCCTTGGGGAGAATTAGGTTGCACAGCTGAGCTGCAAAACATGGGCTGGAATGCTGCGACCTGGCACAGACTGTGAAGGGTTGAACCACTGCCTGTGAGAAATGGCTCAGCAAGGGATACTTGTCTAGCTGACTTCACAGGACAAAGCTTGGTCAGGAGCAGTTCGTCCCAGGATGGAGACCCAGTCTTGTTTTAACATCTCCAGGGCACTAAGTGAGGGATCATGACTAATTACAGGCAGGTTACAGACCCGTCCTGGCTAACCTGGCAACGAGGCTGCTCTGCCCTTTCAGCTGAGCAGGTCTCTTTTGCAGACCAGCACAGACCCAAGTCTGTCATTGATGCTTCATTACTTCTGGAGGCACAGTAGGTTTTTATGACACTGCAAAGGTAAAGCCAAAGGCATTAGCAGGGATCTGAGTCAGTTGGTGCTGCCTGAGACATGTTGCAGCACCTGCTGTACAAGCAGGGAGGTAGAAGGGGAAGCAAGGGCATAGAGACCTGCCAGCAGCTGCTAGACTGCCCTGAGCAATGTTGGGCTCCCAAATACCACCCCCTCTGCACTTCACTATGTCTAATCTTCCCAAAATAAAAACTTCTAGTATAGCAAGTGCTAAAAAATTGACTTAGAGATGGTATCACGACTCTGAGGTCCTCCAGGGTAGGGCACTGAATGTAGTAGTTCACTTCCACAAAGCATTTATTATATTTTTCAAATTTTAAATATTTCCTTTTACATCAGAGCACCCATCTGCTCAATAGCAGGAAGAAATACACTCACCAAGGGTAACCCAACAGCACTGCCCCACACCAGCCAGGTCTTGCAGCAGTCAGCGTGTTCTGGCTCTCCATCCCTGTCTGACCACCCTGCAGCACGCTCCCCAAAGCTGTAGGAAGCACTGGGAAAATGCTTCTGCTATGGTTAACAGTCACATCCATATCTGCAATTCTCTTGGCCCAGCTGTTAAGCTTTTTAGCATCACTTAACAAAAGTCAAAGCCTGCTCTTTATACTTGGCTATATCAAACCTCTTCACTTATTTTCAGCTGGATCATTAATTAGATGGTTCTGTGTAGTGTTTAACACATGGAGTCTTCCCTTAAAAATTACAGCAATCCCATTTATAGGGCCACCCAGTCATTGAGAGAACACACCAATTTATACCTGCTGAGGAGACAGGTTATTTAAGCTTCTCAGTTTTTCTAACCAAGTATCAATTTCTCTCAAATAAGGTTGTTCCAATGCTTTGATGGCTCCCTGGCAGCAGTTAATTTATTCTTCATGTTCTCCAACTTGCCACAGAATGAGTTAACACCTGTTTATAGCTGCTTGCTTTTGGCAGCAACGTGCCCAGATTTAGAATCATAGAATGGTTTGGGTTGGAAGAGACCTTTAAAGGTCCTCTAGTCCTACCCCTCTGCCCTACATCGTCAGAAAGATCAGGGTGCTCACAGCCTTGTCCAACCTGGCCTTGAATGTCTCCAGGAATGGGGCATCTACCACCTGGCTCAGTGGGGCAAAAGCCACCGGGTCCCTCAGGGCTTCTAAGGTGATTGAAAACAATGTTCTGCACCCATTAAAGGAACTGAACACAAAACATGTGGATCGCTAAGTGCCTAGGGTAATTGTGAGGAATCATTTTGTGTGAGTCTTAGAGGCACCGGCCCATCTCTATAAACACTGTGGTTTTGATCAGACCACTTCTCAAAAAACACTTAAGTCTCCTGATGCTCTTCCCATGGGACAGGTAAATGTTTTAAATCCATTAACTGAACAGAACACTCAAAGCTATATAACTTCGGATGTGCCAGGAACGAGGCTGGAAATAGACTCTACATCTTGATTTTCTTCTTATCACTTCCCTCCTCCTGAAGGCTGAGCTTAGCCCAGGTCTGGTCTACTTTTTATGACAGTAGAGGGGCTGAGTCACCTTTTTAACATATTGACTATTGAAAACCTCTCCTTATGTAAGCTTTCTATTTCTTGACACTCCTAAGTATCCCATAACCTGGTGCTGGGCACAGCTCCCACCTTGATTTATCAGGCAGCTCAGAGAAACACCCTCTCTGTAAATACAAGGGAGTTTCTGTTCAGCCTAAGATTCATAAACTAAACAGCCCAGCACTTTCTGCCCACCTGTTCCTGTGGCACAGAGCAATCCATTGGGTGGAGGAATTACTGCCCGGTGCTGCCTTGCACATCAGGCAGGAAGGCACTGGCACTGTGGCCAGTGGGGTGATGCTCACAGCTGGTCAGGGGTGTTTCTGCTGGATGGCAATGGGAGATACAAAGCTGACCTTTGAGTATGGCCGGGAAAAATGAGTTTAACAAATATTGCCACCGATGGATTTACTGAGAGAGGGGAGAGAAGAGGCAAGGCTCAGGAAAATGTCACCCCTCAGGCTGTGATTTGTGGTGTGTTAGGTGATCTGTGATGGACAGCTGCTGGAGGCAGAGTACCCATGGGGCTGTTTTTTGCTGCTTTCCTGTGTTAACACCACAACTGGAACCAGTCCCCTTTATTTTACACCGGTTTTAGTGGGATGCTGTTAATCCCCTGCTGAAGAAAGCTTCATTTTTGGCTACCACAACCCTGGTAGCCTGGTATCCCAATCCTGAGCACTGTTCCCCTCATCCAGCATTTACTGTGTGACACAGCAACAGCTAGAATTATTCTGGTGACACTTTTCACTGCCCTTGATAAGATGGCAGGTAGAGGCCTGGACCCCACTGCGTTTGGGCCAGAGCATGTGCACAGTATGAAGAGCTTTTAGTTTCTCTAGCAAAAGGTGAGGGGAATGGAATTCTCAGTACAGTGGTCATACAGATAGGAAACATCACACAGTCTGATTTCAGTAATTCAGTACCTATCTTTATATGGCAGCCATGACTTTTCTAGTGAGTAATATGAAATGGAAAAGGTAGTTCCTGGAAGAACACTCTCAATTGTACCAGGTGCTCTCCAAACATGGTTGGATTTCACTGTGTGTATGGATGCACACATGGAATCTGCTTCTGCCCTTCTTGTCGCACAGCAGCTCTGGAAACATGAATTTCAGGAAACATGAGCACAAGTTGCATGTGGAACATGGTCCTTCCCATCAACAAGAACAGGAGATACCATCCTTACAGGCTTTCCTTGCTGTTACAGTACTTAGTTATAGAACAGTCAGTGGGACTTCTTGCCAGCCTTGCCAGTCTGGAGGCACAGCGGCAGCAGTGCACATGTTTACATTTGCTTAAAAAAGACCTGTTGGCAGCTCAAGGCAGGCACCCCATATGGCCTGGAGGCTGATTTACACCTCTTTACACATTGAGCCTTAACTGTTAAGTTGCCTAAGTCTGAAAGCATTTTCTATAGAAAATGAAGCAGTCAAGACTGCGGGAGGGGGAAGGGAGAGAAGGGGAGGGGGAGGGGGAGGGGGAGGGGGAGACAGACTCAATTAGGTCAAGACAGCTGCTGAAAGTCACCTCAGCTTTTGCTATTCAAGTACTGAGTCCTCAATGTAGAGCCACCGTTTCCAGCTGAGCAACGGGATGTTTATTGGATTATTTCAGACTGTGTGGGAAGCTTTCTCCAGTTAGAAGAAAAGGTATTTGGGACCTGGATGGTGTAGGTGGCTTGTAGCCTGGTAGAGAGTCTCTCTGGAGAGGCAAGGAGAGTTTGGATGCCTGCCAAGATGCTGATAATCAAAACTGATATCCATTGGTGGGTACTTGAGTGCCCAGGATGGACTCTCCCTGACAGCTTTTTCCTGCAGAGCTGCCAGTTCAGCTTACTGGATCACAATTTTTAGGGCAGGGTAGTGGAACTATTCTGTAGGTCATGAATCCTTTCTCAATTCAGCCCTGCAAAAGAGATATTTCTCTTTTTTTCATTTTCTTTTTTTTTTTTTTTTCCTGTGTTACCAGACTCTGAGCAACCCCTCCCCTGAGAGGGCTCACTGACTGCTCACAGTGTTTTGGGAATTCATCTAAGAACAGAGAGCTTTAAAACCTCATTTTGGTGAACGTGCTTTGAAGTGGCAGCATTGTGTGGCACCTCCCTAGGGACCACACTGTTCCACTGTTGGCCAAGTCTGTCCGGACTAGGTGTGCTACTGTGTGCTACTATCCATGTTGCTGTTCCCTTCTTTAGTGTAGCTCGTGCTTTTCAAACAAAAAGTTATTAAGCTTTTTAAGGGAATTAGACAGCTAAATCAGCAGTAACTGCCTGGGGCATAGGCACGTCATCACCCAAAACTAAGGCATGAGCTGCTGGTGATTTCTGTTATTATTTTTCATGGTGGCTTGTTTGTGTAAGAAAAAAAAGGAAGGTGAGAGAAAGCAAGGAAAGAAATTAAAGAAGAGCACCCACAGTAAAAGTCAGCATAAGATCTTGGGATTAACTGCAAAATTCAGAAGGATGAATAAAAAAAAACCACATTAATTTTCTGCTCCAGTGGAGAAAAGGGACTATGGCATATGCTTTTTAAAGATACAGGATTGTATGAGATATCTGATTTAATTATCGTTTCTCCTCTTAGCAAAGCTTTGCTCAGTCACTTGAGTCAAACAAGAGTACGATTGGTGCTGTGAAGGGCAGGACAGCTTCTGGACAGTTAGGCAGGAATCTTCTTGAACAGAGGCAGAGAAAATAAACCTGACCTACAGAAGCTGCCATCTCCCTAAATTCCCCCAAAAGAAACAAAAGGATGCAGAATTTTGAACCTGGTTGATCACTTGGGTTAAGCTGCCTAATGTATCTTCATTTCTCTGCATTTTTCACTCCAATAGAACTACTGATGCCTCATGTGCTATGGGTACTTCATCACAACAGGGAGCTTAATTATGTATTTTGGGAATAATGAATCCCCCTGCTGGGGTTCTGCTGTGGTTCAAATGTTTAATTCCAAAGGTGTCCTTAATGACACGTTCCATCTCATGGTAATATGGTGGAACTCTCTAAAGGTCAGTGCCCATCAGACAAGGTTAAGAACAGAGTGAAAATGGCCTTTGGGAAGTGCAGAATAAAAAAGCGGTCTTGTGCCTCTGTAATTTGTTATCAACGAGGATTGGACTATGTCCAAGAGGAAATGTCAAGGAAGTAGTTGCATATACAAGACAGGAGGCAAGAGTTGTGACTAGTGTGATGGTTTATTAACTAAAAATAACACGTATTAAGCCTTTTAACTGGGGAAGTGGAGGGAATAGAAGGGGAAACCACAATCCTGAGTTCTGTACTCTGGGCTGCAATAGGGAGAAGTCAGGGAAGGGATGGGTGGAAAAAGAATAAAAATAGAGAAAAAGAAATTATGTTCCTGTTAAAAAATTAGTGGGTGCAAATACAAGAATACTTTAAATTGACCTGTTTTTCCAGAGAGTGGTTGCTAGGTCTATGCAAAATCCAAACTTTTTCAAGGTGTCTTGATGGGAGTGAAAATCTTGGTGGCCTTTTAGCTCCGAGCTGTTTTTCAAGGGAAGCCCTCTGCACTTCCCTCCAGAGCAAAAGGAGTTAATGTTTGCAGAGAGGTAAGTCTTTGTTCTTGTTCAGTGTTTACCAAATTGACTAACCAGGCACCACATTTGCTACCAGCAAGAGGCAAACTTAAATGCAAATAGGACAAGAGGAAACAGCCTCAAGTGTTGCCAGGGGAGGTTTAGATTGGATATTGCAAAAAATTTCTTCACTGAATGGTTTATCAAACATTGGAACAGGCTGCCCAGGGAAGTGATTGAGTCATCATCCCTGGAGGTATTTAAAAGACGTGTAGATGTGGCACTCAGGGACAGAGTTTAGTGGCGAACTCGGCAGTGCTGAGTTAAGAGTTGGACTTGATGATCTTAGAGGTCTTTTCCAACCTAAATGATTCTATAAGCTTGGAGAGCCTGTTTACAAGGTAAAAGGTAGCAACTGAAAAAAACCCAGCAGGGATGGAGCCCTCAACAGTGGCACCTCAGGCCCACAGGTATGTCCAATACCCTCAAGAAATTCTTCCAAGGTTTGAATCAAATTCAGATAATTATATTTAAAGACTTTTTCTTGAAAAAAAAGAAAACCAACGAGTCCTTCAATGCTTGTTTTAACTGCTCCTTGGAGGTATGATTATTATTTCTGGTATTTATCTAGTCTATAATGCCTTGTGCAGTCTTTAATAATTTCTAACTGCACAAAGTCATGGGAAGTCTTTCTGAGCTCAGGAGGTGATGGGTCAAGCTCCCTGTGGAGGGAAGGTGCAGGAACCAGAGAAATGATGCCCCTGCATGTAATAACTGCATTCTTTATTTTCAAGGCATGTGTTAGTGTTTAGTAGATCTGTTACCCAGATCTTACACATTGAGACAAGAGAAGCTGTTGACTATTGCCACTATGACCTGTTCAGTATGTGGCTTCTTTGCTATCGTGTTTCATTATGTAGAAGGATGCTGAATGTGTCAATAAGAAGTCATTGATTTTATGGAGAAGGGACAGGATTTGAAAGAACAAGGCTGTATGTGTCGGGGTGAATGGCCAGTGTTTGCAGAGGTCCCATGCTGTGGTGCTGCTGTCTCTGAAACCTCAGAGTCTGGAGTTTCATGCAGTTTGTGACAGAACTGTGCACAGTTCAAAAGTTCAAATTATATGCTGTTCAGAGTGTGTATTGTTATATCTGGTATTTCTTCTTCTTCATATAACAGCATCTAGGGAAATAATATTTTTTGATTAAAATGCTGAAAAACACGTAATCAACTGGGTCAAACTATTAAAGTCTCCTCTAACCCAGTTTCTGCCTCCCAAGGGGGCGCAAAGGTAGATACTTGGGAATAGTCTGTGAAACAGGCAGGAGCAACGGATCAGGCCCTCAGCAGTTTCATGCACTTAGAAAGTTTACAAGCTGGATGGATATCAGACACTCTGTCCACAGGCTCCATAAATATACCTGAAATCTCTTTGACTTCTTCAGCTCAAAAACCTTCCTTGCAACATCTTATGATTTATATGTCTCACTGAAGAACACTTCATTTGTTCACACCCTCATTTGTTTTAAGTTTGTTGCCTGATAATGTCACTGCGTGCTGTGGTTTTGTGGTCTGAGGACTGAAACGGAGAAAATTCTTCCCTCTGCATCTTTTCATGTCATTCATTATTTTATAGCTCACTTCCAAACACTGCTTCAGCTGTGGTTATACAATATCACGATAAGTAAATCCAGATACCTCTCAAGAACATGATGTTCACATGGGGATGAAATCACCCTCCTGTTCAAGTGTGTTCCAAGAACGGATTAGTTTTTTCACTATCAGGCTTTATGCTGGATTAGGTACAGTTTTGGTGAAAGGTTGTGCTGCGTGCTTTGATCATTCAGACAGAAATGTGATAATGAACGATACCTGATTGAAATCTAGCATGACTGCCAGGTTACCCAGCCATGCAGAGATTTGGCATTTATGACCAGGGAACAAACAGAACATGAGAAATACCCTCAGAGGTCAGATCCCATATCCATCTGGCACTGTGCTCTTCTCCAGCAGTGGTAAAAGGAAGGGATGTTCAGTGAGAGCACGTGAGCCTGGGCACTTGCTGTAATCCATTCTCCCCAGCATCCAGAACATTTTTATAATGTGTTAGTGGATACATCCCTGTCTGATCCTTTTAGTATTTTCCGTCTTGTTTTGTCGAGTGCATCATCATTCTAGTGTTGTGGGTTTTGCTGAGAAACAAACAGCTCTGCTTATTCACCAGTTAAAGTTTATAAATTTTGATCCTATTCCCGCTTAGTCATGCATCCTCCACATGAGGAGTCCCAGCTATTTCAGTCTAAGTTGGCTTCTCCCACTCTTTTTCTGTGCCTCCTCTGACCCTGTTGTCTTATTTGAGATGTGGAGACCAAAGCTGCCCACAGTAGGTGAGACTTTGACCTGATTTATTCTGTATCCTGTCTTATGATCTTGTGTGGGTTCACCAGTGCTTTAAAGGCAAAACGACCCTCACTGCTTCCTTCCTTACACCCATCCTGACAATACCCAGCTCTGTGTTGACTTTTTTTAGCTGCTGACTTCAGAGGCCAGCAGTGATGACTGCAGGACAATCTTCTTGTGTTTGGTTGCCAGTTTAGCGCTTCTCAGGTGTGCTTGATTATTTTTACTCACTGAACCATCTTAAAAATACAGAATATTATCTCTTTTTCAGGCTGAATAGACTCTGCCAGGACCCTCCTTCGATCATACTTATAGCAGTGTTTTCTCCATTGCTAACTTTTGAGAGGAGCAAATGGAGCAATGAGCTGTAGCCAAAATGCAATAAATTAGTGGCATGTAATGTTCTCTGTCATATTTTTATCTCATTTCTTAAGCTTTTTAATGGCTGATTTCAGATTTTGACTGCTGCAGTGTACAAAACTGAAGTTTCACAGAGAATTATCCTCAAAGACAGCAAAATTTCTTTCCCCAGTAGCTTATTTAGAGCCTGTTCTTGAATGTACAGTTAGTATGTGTCATTGAATATTGACCACTGTATTGTCACCTTGCAATTTGGTCTCTTGTTGATGAGATATTAATAGTTGATACATGTAATCTTGTAGTATCATATAGATGTGAAAAACCCCAAGCTTCAGAACTGATACCTTTGTGTGTGCTACAGCTGTTTTTTAAATAATAGCTTGTCATACAGAATTCTGTATTCACCTTCTTGAGGAGCTGAAGCTTTTCCATTGCAAATCCTTGGACCTGTCAAAACAGTGGAACCAGTGGGAAATCAGGAAAAATGGAAACAAGTTAAGACAGTTCATAAGAGCTCCAAGCTGTGAAAGAACCACAGCAGAAATAGTGGATTTTGGGATAACGGGAGGCTCATTACTGAAACAGGATGAAGGATCTAACAATATACTGTGCAAAGCAACCTGCACTGGGAAGCAGAATAAATTAAATAAATAAACAGGCAAAATCTTCCCTTAACTTCTGAAACCCTGAGAAAAGAATGCATGAAATTAGTGCATCATTACCCACTTATTAAGATTTCTTTTTGCTTTCCATATGCCCAAGAACACAGAAGCTATTTTATTCAACCCTCTTTGATAATTAAATGTAGTGCAATAAATTTCTTCCTGGGACTTCATTTATTATCACAAATGACACACTACCTTAATAAAAAATGGTTCTGAATTAACCAGCTCTGCTCATTTGATTGTTTTAGATTGATTAGGTTTTTCATTTTGAAGCCTCATCTTTGTATTGTAATTATGTTTTATTCTTTGAAATGAGGGTTTTAAATTATCAGATAATTTACTTTTCCTTTCAATTTGCTTGACTAGTACATATTGTGGAAGTGATAAAATGAGACAAGAGTAGTTCTTATGGTTTTGATTTCATTTTTTTTGCATTTGAAAAGAAGGGATAAAACATTTTTATAACCTCAAGAATTACGTTCCTTTTGCTTGTGTTTATTTGATGGAAATTAGAACAATCATGTGTAGATAATTATTCACCTTGTGCAATAGTGTTTGATCTGCTGCAAAACTCTTTGAAAAATGGACTTCTGTTGAAAGAAAACACCCACCAAGCTGCCTTACAAAATGCAAATTGCAAACACACCTATTCAATTTTATGTTCCTGTGTGTGAAGGCTGAAGGCTTTTTCCTCTTTCTTCAGTTTGTAACAGTTCCTCAGTCAAGGCAGTCTCTGTACCCATAGCTTTACAATCCTGAGGCACTGAAGCTGGCTCAGATCTGAGCTGCACAAACCTTTGATCATCCCTGAACTGCTTAATTTTGATGGTTCCAAAAAGTTTGCTGAGACTGCTGCTTCCAGGGAAGAAGGGACTTGGGGGAAAAAACCAGGGCAGCTGCTCCAATAAGGATTTTTCTGCTGCCAGGAGCACATTGGCAGCTCAGTCATCCTGTCCACGTGAGAACTGAATGGTCTCAGGGGACATGCTCAGTTAAACAGGGTTTGTATCTGTGTCTGTCCTCTGTGTCTCCAAATCTCACTCTGTAGTTTTATTCCTCTGTGCCCACCAGGAGCGCAGCTCCCACACCAGCACTAGGGAAGGGCATCCCAAGGCTCAAGGCTACAAAAACTGACCTTAACAAGCATCCTGATCTAATGCAGGTTAAGCCCGAGACTGGGCCTTGCTTGGGCAAGAGCTGGAAAGCTGCACTGAGAGGGGTCTCTGGAAAGGGACAGAAGGTCCCTCCTCGAACTACACGTGCCTGTGTTTAGATGGCTCAGCTTATTCTTCTGACCTTATAACTGATGGCGAAGTGTTTTCTGCCATCATACAGGACGTGTCTGGAGTGAGGTAGATAACCTACCCCCCATTTGTCTCTGGATGATGTGTGACCACTCCCACAGCAAGAAGATAGTCTCCTCACAAGTCAATTCTCCAAGCACGCACACGTCTGAAAGGATTTTACTAGAAGAAAAATCTAAGTCTAAACAATGTGGAGAAACTCCAAGAAAATTCAGTATTAGCAAGGTTACTTGTACTGTCATAATGACAACCCCGAAGTGCTTTTTTTGCCAACTTTCCTTTAAATTAGACTGCAAATTGCAATTACTGGATATCTTAGAGAACATTATGCTGTGCAAGAAGTGATCACGAAGCCTCTGTGGTGGTGGGACAATGTAAATGAAAGAGTGCAAAAGGGGTTTTTTTTAAAGCTGGAATCTTCCATGGATGAACCTTAATGAGACAAAAATGCAATTTGTGAATCTTTTTTTCAAAGAGTAAGAAAATTAATTCACAGACCCAGTGAACCTGTGGCACTGATAACGGGAAACGAACCCTTGTATTTACAGAGTTCTGGTTCAAATTCAGCATGGTCTGAGTACAGTCAAATGCTGTGTTATGGGTGGAGTCCCACTCTTATTTACTATTTATATCAAGGACACCTCAGTAAATCACAGCCACAAAGTAAGGCCCACATTGTTATTGCAGAAGAGAAAAAGTTGTCTTATCTCCAGATTTTTTTTACAAACCCCATGTGAAAGGATGTGGGAGACTCAGTTCTCTTTGAACTAAGCAATGTTCTTGGTTAGCTGAGATGGCTGATTTTTAATTGCTTCTAATCAAGGCACTTACAACAGGAAACCTGTTGGTAGCCTGCAGGAATTCTTTCATCTGCTTCTCTTTGGACATGAAATTGTTTTATTGTGTCTTAAGTTAACTTGCTGGATCCAGAAAGGAAGAAAATCCTTATCTGTATTCGAGCATCGCGTAGCATATGGGGGCTAAATCTTCACTGAGTTTGTCAGTACTATCACAACACTAATGACCTCCACCCTCACCACAGGTCCATGATGGGTGAATGACTTCTGCCCCCCCCAGTCCTTCCTGATTTTTCAGGCTCTTGTAGTGCCATGTTTGTGCCTCACCAATATCCAGGGTGTCCTATGGGGAACATGGGAGACACTTCCTCACATCTTTGGGGTTTGCTGAGAGGTGGCACACAGTATTATGCCTGGCTTAGGGATATAGATGGGCCGGAATAACTTCGGGGACATTATCAGATCTGGTGAAACTGCACAGAAGGCTGAAACCTTCTCTTGTTGAAATTTATACCATTTTGGACAGAGGGGATGGAGTAATTTCCGAGCTTTTAGCAGTTGATTGAATCTATGTTGAAGATGCAGTGAAGAGAAACAGTTTGTGGAAGTTTGAGGAAAGGTTACTTTTTTTTTCATCCTTCCAAGAGAACAAACTGTCTATCACAAAAAGAGTATCCACAGAATGTTTTTAACAAGACTAAATGCCTTTATTAAGAGTGTAACTGTTGCCCATGTGCACAATAGTAGAGTGCATATACTGCTGGATGAAAAGCAGTTTACATATCAAAGTGATGAAGCCTCTCTGTTTGAAGGACTGACACCTTCAGTTCCCTGAAAACTTCATTTACTTAGTTTAGACCCTTACAGAGAAGTTCCTCTGTGGGAAATCCCATGCATAGTGAATGCTGCCCTGCCATCTTGGCAAACAAACACACACTCTTCTTTCCCATAGCTGAGCCTTGCAGGTGATTTGTGCTTGCTGCCTCTCTGGTACTGCTGAGGGACACTTCTCTTCGTGGTCACAGCAGCCCTTGGTCCAGGGGTGCAGGAGAGCTCAGGTGCATCCTAATGCCCTTCTGTGCCCAAACTTCTGACAGACTGAAAACCTGAGAGTGAAATACAGCTTACTTTCTAGACTGGCACCATGTAGTTATGTTGAACTTGGCTGTTTCTCTATCTATCACCCTGTGCCACCCTCTGCAGTTCTGTCTTTAAGCAGTTTCAGTGTTATATAAATATAAGAATCATGGAAGACAGCCCATTTTCCACATCAGGCTTTATTAATGGCCATTCCTCCAGTCACCCTCTGACTCTTGCTTTGCTTGAGCTGTGTTTTGTCTGGGTACTACATTTCCGCTCATACTGGTCAGATCTTGGTGTTCTTTGGCACACAGAAGTTGTGTGTTTTCTACGACTGTGCCTGGCATTGCTGACATTCCTCTTGGGCCTGGCCAGTAAACTTAATTTGCTTGCCCTGAATACAATTAAACATTATCAGCTTCCCTTTTCAGTTTGCAATCTCTTTTTCTCCATAGCTCAATGCACCCTGAGTTTGCAGGTGATTTCAGATGTTTGAGCAGTGCTTGCTATCAGGTGTACTCAGCTTGTAGGTGCCTGCTGGTTTTGGCTGGTTGGACTTTGTGCTTCCCCAGCTAAGTTTTTATGCCTACAGCAATTTAGGCAAACAGGTCCACTGATGACAGTGAAAAAAAAAAAAGTGCTGAGCATTTGTCACTGCATGCTTCTGGCCAAAAATGCTGCCATTATACTAAATCCTCTGTGTTTGACTCTCAGTCCCTGGTTTGTTTGCCAGAGTTAATAGCACAAAATTCTCCAGCAGCATAGGTTGTTTCTCCATCTGGAATATGCAGCATGTTTATTTCCTTGGAAGAACTGTAGTATGAAATCGTGACCACAGAGACCTCCTCTTGAACTAACAGAACCAATAACTGAGAAAATAGGACAGAGCAATGTACTAATAAAAGTGAAGTCTTAGGTGAGTTGAAATACACCACTGCTCACAGACTGGTGTGGGATTGTTTCAGCTCTCAAAAAGAGGTGTAAAGAAGTGTATTTTCAAAATATAAAGCCATGTAATTTTAACATTTCAAAATTAAATGATTCAGATATGCTGAAAAGTTTTTCTTGATATTTCAAGCTGAAAAAAGACCAAACTGCATGCAAACCGAGCCACATATTTCGCTGCTATATAATACAAAATCTGAACTATATTGGTTTCAGCAAGCAGGTAAAATTTACAACAATGGGATTTTCACCATCAAAATAAAGCTAGATGAATAATTTGCAATTACTTTGGATTTCTAAGTCTGATTAGTTTGGTTAATTCAAAATTTTAAGTCCACAGACTTTTATTTAATGAAGATAATCTTACAGGGTCAGTCTGGTTCTATTGATTTCTTATGTTATTTTTATTTTTTTATTTTATTTGAGACATTCAAAGCCAAGGTTCCATTACTGCCCACTTCTATTCCAACCACAGTCCAGTTTACCATTAAGAACTTTTGTGTATGTTTCCCATGTTACTGTGGTTGTTTTACCAGGCCTTGATTGGTAAAAAGACATGTGCAGACTCTAAGGGTTACTGTTAAGTACTGATTCAAGTCTCCAAAAACATTCAAAGACCTGGAAAGATTGAACTGCATGCTCCAGTGCTCAGAGATTTGATTTCCGCTCCCCAATTCCCTCTTGAATGATGAATCATATGCCTTGAAAACACATACTTTGAAAAAGGATGAAAAGGTAAGAAAACAATGAAGATAAACTTTCCCAAAGTGTAAGGATAACTGTGCTAAATTGCCCTCTTTAATCTCTCAGGGAGGCAGTTGCAGGACAGCTGGCATCTTCCCATGTCTCCTCCAAAATCTTCTGTTGAAAGGGGCTCTCTGGGCACAGCTTTATTGCAGAAAATGGTGGGTTTTTTCCATGTTGCTGAGAATGGATGCTGTGCTGAGCTGGGCTCAGGGGCAAGGGGGAGAAGTCCCATCTTTTTCCCACAGCTTTCCTTCTCTGGCAGTGTATCAGCTCCTTCCTGGGCTGTAGGGTATGGCAGAGCAGAAGCTGGAGCAGTAGGTCAGGTGTGAATTGGAGACTTGAAGTTCTTAGCCTTGTCGTCACAGTTCATTCTGTGCTTGTAAAGTGTCAGAACAGCATCAATGTCCTGTTGCAGAACCAGCGCTCCTGAAGCCTGACATGGGACAAACAAAGAGTTTTGTGGGATGAGGCTGGCTGGCAACCAAGAAGGAGGGACTGGTGGATCTTTGTTAGGAGGAAAATACTGTGTGATGTTTGTAGAGAGATTTCTTTTCATCCCCTGCTTAAAACCAACTCTATAAAACACAACTGCTCTTCCCCCTACTCTCCAGTCACTGAAGAGCTGCAGAACCAATAGAAGAGTAAAACAGGGAAAGGACAACCAGCACAGACCTCTAAACAGCCAGCCTGGCCCAGTTTTGATGCTGGGAGAGGTACTTTAGGTGATTAGCTTGGCAGCTGTACTGCCTCCTGTCTCAGGGCCATGAGGGGGTTGCCATCAGTTTCCCAAGAAGCAGGACTGCACTGTGGATCCCTGCTGAATGCCTTGCCATGGTTTACGTCTGATGGCAGCCAGCTGAGGCCGTGCCTCCCTGTCTGCATCTCACCCTGTGAACGCATCGCATTCCTGGGTGACTGTGATAGGCTCCTGGCAGGGATTTGTGGCTAAAACTGAGTTGAACACAAGGAATAAGGAAGACCTAATGAGACTACAGAGCCACTTTATCCAGGCATGATCTGAAAAAGGACCTCACCAATTTTTAACTGGATTGATTGGTTTTAAGATGGTTTGATTCCCTAATCCAGTATAGGAAGGAGGCAGATAAGCCCCACACAGTGAGAGCTGGTGTTGATGCTGGGCAGCAGCATTTCTCTAACACAGCTCGAGGAGGAACCCTTGTCCAGGCTTGTTCATGGCTTTACTGCTGGAAGGGAGTGAGAAGTAACTAAATAAAAGGCAAAGCTGTTGTGGTGTATGAGCCACTGATACCATGGGGGTCGTCATAAAGGAATTTACACAAATACATTTATGTTTATTTTAATTCAGTGGAAAACTGCTTTTGATCTGGATCCTGTAATTTGTCTTTGGTCTTGTCACAGGCATAAGAACTACATGTGTGGGGACTCAGTAGATTGGAAACTTATCTTTGATTTACTTTCTTTGCATCTTGCTTCCTTTCTTCCATCAGAAGTTTTGGCTCTTCTCTCATTATTTTATTATTGTTATTGCCTGTACATGGGCAAATTTTAAAAATAAAAAAATTAGATGAAGTATAAAATCAGAGCTTTCTCTTGTTTGCTCCCAATAAAAGGAAATTCAGAATATAATGATCTTGCTTGGAAATCAAAACTTCTTCTTAACAGCTCCTTGAGTTAAATTAGAGTCCAGCACAGAAAAGACCTTGAAGAGACTGCACTGAACAATTTTCTTTACATTTTCAGAAAGGGGCTGTTTGGTGGCATGAAGCTGAAGAAGAAGAAAAAAGGCGAGAAAGGGCTGACTGTTACAAACAAAGACGCACTGGGTAAGGCCTCATAAATCAATATTGCAACTGGGAAGAGCAGGTGGGAGATTGTATTCTATCTAATTTCATGTGAACTCATTTGAATTGTGTCGCAAGGCTTAGTATTGATAAAGCAGGCAGTACACTCTTTATCACTCCCGAATAAACAAAGAGCTAATTCTTTTTGCATTAACTGTTTCATTAAGTCCACATTCAGATTCTCTGAGTTCAGACTGCTCTGTCTGGTAGAATAAACTAAAACTGTCTGACTTTTACAATAGAGAGATGTCACATTTTTGAAAGTATTTTTTATCTATTCTAGAGAGAGTTAAGTCATTACAGGTGTGTAGTTCCTTCAGAAGTTCTTCTTTTAGAAACCTGTGTAGGCTCTGATCACTGGATAGGCTGGCTCAATAAAACTGTGAACTTTACTTAGTAGCAGTTCTCCTCTTAAATGTACAGCAGTTGTTTTATTTTATTTTATTTTATTTTATTTTATTTTATTTTATTTTATTTTATTTTATTTTATTTTATTTTGGTTTGATGTGGGTACACCCATAAGATGCACAAATTCTCCTCTTTCTTTCCCTTAACACACCGTCGGTTTCCAAACTACAGATACATTCCCATGCACATCCTACCTTTGTCATTTCTCTCCTATCAGCACCAATTCACCAAGATCTGTAGTTCAACAACAATAATAAAGTCTTTGCCTTCTGTAGTTTTATTTTTGTAGTTTCACAAACTATTTTTGCAGCCCTTGAAGTACAGTGTTGTAATAAACCAGCCACATGTGTGTCGACTGGTGTTTGGGCAGAAACAGCAATGCCCATTTTGGGCCATATGCATTATCAAGCTAAAGGGCACTACTTTTGAAAAGTTTATCCTCTGGTCCTTAGAGCAAGAGGTTTGGGTTGTTGGAGTAGAGAAAACTAAAGGTCATTTTCTTACTAATTAAAAGACATTCCTCCCAGCTGGGGAGAAGTTTTATCTGCTTTAGCCTCAGTGCAAACAATACAGGCTAAGGCAAGGCCATAATCAAACAGTGTGCTCTAGGGTAAATAGGATACGTAGGGCAGTCATGGGAACTTGGTGCTACAGGTGCAAAACTATGGACTTTCCCTCAAGGGCTGAAAACATGGCTATGCCTACATAGATACAGAGACAATTTGACCTTCCCTGTGTTCTAGGAAGGCTGGACAAGAGTCAGAGGACAGCTGGGGAGCACAGATGTTGTATGAAGTTGCTGGGGAAGGAACCTTGGTGTAGCTGGCTTGTGCCTGGCTGCCTTGCAACAGATGCAAAGTTGTGCCTGTCTGTACCAGCCTGGTGGTTTGCACAGGAGGGGAGCTGCTGCTGTAATCAGTGCTGCTCAGTACAAACCACTGTTGTATCTCTAATTGGGACACCCCCACAAAAAATAAAATATTCAGTTCAGGCTGATAAATCCACTGCTCTGCTCCATGTGACCTTTTTGCTAGAAGAAACTTTTTTACTTTCTTGTTTGTTTTGTTCATCAGGTGGTCATGATGAAAGTGCAATTCTTCTCCAGGACAATCTTGGAAGAAGAGAAGAGGAAGAGGAAGACTCAATGAACAGCAATGCCCTGTCCAATGTTTTTGGATCCCTAAGCCCAAATAGGAAAAGGTGCTCTTTCATGTATCTTATCTAATATTCCTCAAATACACCTTTTCCATCCTTCTTGGGAATGGCATTGCCCTAGGACAATACATCTGTAGACAGATAGTCCATTTACTGACAGCAGTGGTCGCTTTCCTCCTGGTCTCCCACATGACAGAGAGGGATGTAATTGTCAGCAAAATACTGTCAGCTCAAAGATATCAACAGATGCAGTCTGGTGCAGGAAGAGGTTGAAACGGATCCTGTGAGTGCCTCAGCTGTGCTAATGAACTCTGCTAAAGAAAATAAGCCAGAAGGAACTACAATCGCTGTAGCAAAGAGCTTGTGTAGTGGTGTTTTTCATACAGAGGAGGAATGGAGTCAGGTTTGATGGGATTAGCAAGTGAAATCACTCCCATGCATGACAGGAAGCTGCACTGGTTTGTGTGGGTGCCAAACATTTCCCTATTAGCAAGTATATGAGAATAGAGGTGGTCTCTGCTGCTGAAATCAAGCCTAACAGTTCACAACAAAGCTACCTGCCATAAATAATACTAGCTTGTGTCAAGAAGTCTTTCCAACATGTGTCCAAGTACCAACTCTTGCCTAGACACTGCTAATGACCTGTTTTGTCATTTAAACAGGGCAAAGCTGGTGACTAGAATTCACGAAGAGGAGCTGAGATCCCAGAACTATCAGGTGAGCAGGGAGTGATGGCCCTTGAGTGCCTCTGAATTCCTCAGGCAGGCTGGACCTGAGCCCAGGAGAGTACCCAGTATCCTTGTGCCCCACAGATTGCCATCACCATCATCGAGGCCAGGCAGCTGGTGGGTGAGAACATCGATCCTGTGGTGATCATTGAGATAGGTGATGAGAAAAAGCAAACAACAGTAAAGGAAGGCACAAATGCCCCTTTCTACAATGAGGTAGGTGCTTTCCCTTAAAAAAGACACTTCCTTCAATGGCTCTGGGTGTAGTCTATTATTTAGTAGGTCAAAAGGGGATGAATTAAGTTTGTAGCACTTGCATGTCTGAGGTGAGAGGTCTGTCCAGGGGGTCAAGCACCAGCAACAGCTCTGTTGGGTTTAGTTCTGTTTGCTCTTTCTCTTCTCAAACTCTGTCCATCCTGTTCCTCACCCTCTCCAATTCATTCTGCTCTACTCCCACTGCTGCTGCAGTTTTTCAAATGACCTACTTGGGAGCTTGGTCTATTGTGCTGCTCACTCACCACCCCCGCCCCCAACCCCTCATTCCCTTTCCTTTTATTTCACTGTTTCAGCCTTTCCTTAACATATGCTTGTTCCAGCTGCTGACAAACAAGACCAAAACAACCCCTGAAACCAACAGTTCCTTTGGGTTTCCTTGTGCCTCCTGTCCCTTTAACAATACCTTCTAGTCTGGGCCACAGACCCAAGCCAGGGGCAAGGAAAGGGTTTTGCTGTGTCCATCAGTGCCTCCCCAGCACCCTCCATGTCTCACCGAGGCTCTGTGTGGTAACCCAAAAAGCTGAACCATTCAGCTGACTGCACTGGCTGCCATCACAAAGATGATTCTGATCTACTGTCACTTTTTCCCACAGTACTTTGTGTTTGATTTCGTTGGACCACAGGTGTTGCTGTTCGACAAAATAATCAACATCTCTGTAAGTACCTGGGAAAGCTTAGCATGGTATGTAAAGGTCGTTGTTGTTTATGTCACTTTGGTTCTAAATGGTTCTTAATGTAGTTAAAAAGAGAAATCATTTTAGGTACCAAGAGTGCTATAAAGTCAGCATGTAGTGGGGGAAAGAGAAAGGATAGAGCAGAGGAAAAAGAGGAGAAGCAGCTGGCAGTGATTTCAAGGAACATAACCCTAAAGGAAAATTTAGTCTGCCTTTTCAGAGACACTCATTGTTGGCTTGGCAATTGACAAGGTAGAATGAGAAAATTCAGCTTAACTCACTTTTGTCAGCACTGTCTTCATTCCTCTAGTTTTCAAGCTGCCACTTCATTCAAATGACTGAGTTGAAATGTCTGATTTATCTCAGTTCCTCAGATATGACTGTTTCTAACTAAACTAGTCCAGGTACTCTATCCTCAGCAGTGGCTCTTGGGCTGTTTGGTAGTGCTGGTGGCTGGTTGCTCTCAGCACAGCAGTGGGCTACAAGTGTTCAGTGCTGCTTCCACTGCTCACTGCAAGTAAGGTCCCAGCAAAGCTATGGAGGGATCTTATTGCTCTCTACAATTACCTGAAAGGAGGTTATAGACAGGTGGGGGTCAGTCTTTTCTCCCAAGTAATAAGTTATAGAACAAGAGGAAATGGCCTCAAGTGTTGCCAGAGGAGGATATTAGAAAAAAAACATTCACTGAAAGGATGGTCAGGTTTTGGAACAGGCTGCCCAGGGAAGTGGTTGAGTCACCATCCCTGGAGGTATTCAAAAGATTTGTAGATGTGGCACCTGAGGACATGGTTTAGAGGTGAACCTGGTAGTGCTGGATTAACAGTTGGACTTGATGATCATAAAAGTATTTTCCAAACCTACTGATTCTATGATTCTGTGACATCTCAGAACAGTCCTGATGGAAGACACGTGTGCTCTTGGACTTGGGGCATTATATGCAGTTTGGAAGTCCAAGTCTATGGAGCCATGCTAATTATCTTGTCTGAGACTCATCACTACATTTAGCAAGGTTGCTAAGGAACTAAAGATTTCATGAGACTCTGGACAAGGCTGTATTTGTATTATTTAGAAATAGCACAGGCTATACCCTTCATGAACTGGGTTTTTTTTTGCCAAAAGTCCATCCACTTTGCCAGAGATTTCTCTGCAAATAAACAGCTCAAGAAAAGGTTCTTTTTCTCTGGAATGCTTTTTCCATTTCAAAAAATGTACTCCAGAGAAGGGTCTCTGCTGGTTGTGCTTAACAAAGACAAGCAGTGGTCAGGAGCTATAGGGCACATCTTATACTTGCTTTTCTGAGCTACTAATAGAATGACTTTTCCCTACAGAATAAAAAGTGTTCATTTACACATGGCCAACTGGACAACTAGGTTTTCAATGCTGCTAGTAAACTGACAGTCTGAATCCTAAGGTTTACTTGAAAGCCCCTGTATCACATGCACAGCTCACATATACGAAGTTCATAGAGAAGGTATCTACAGACCTGATCTCCTCTTATCTCTGAGGACAGAATTTACTACAGGCTGACAATGACTCATCTTTTGCATGGGAGCAGATCTCTCCTTGCTGCTAGGACTCACATACCAGTGTATGGCCCCTGTATGTGTTTCTGACGTGGTTTGTATCAGCACAGTGCCAAGGCATCAACTCTTGTGTGCTGCTGCTGCTGTTGGGGGATGTGTGGTTATTTTTCTTCAAGATACGGACAGCCTTTCCGATCTCAAATTCTTTTGATAAAGATTCCATATATCCAGTGATGGAGGGGAGAGTGCCACTGGTATTAGGGATGTGGGAAAATGTATCACCTTTATCTGCTGTATATCTGCATAGTTTCATCAGGCTCAGCAAACTTATTTGATTTATGGCTGGTGAAGGTGCAACACTAAGAAATTAAAGGTCCTCTAGATAAAAATGACTTTAAAAAAACCCCCACAAACAACAACAAACTAACCCAGTGTGGTGCTTACATATGCTACTGAAAACAGAGATTACCTTGCAACACAGTTTTGGAGAATGCAATCTCTCAGGGGAATAGAAACGAAGAGTGGAAATGTGTATGCTGACAGTGAAAGAAACCCTGAGGGATGGAAAGTTTCACAGCACTTGCTTAGCATGAATCTTACTTAAGGAGAAATAAAGATTGGCAGCCTCCATTATCAGCAATCATTCATGCACTGAATTTGCTTAATCTGTACAAATGAACTTATCTGCATATGGAAGCTCAAGGAAAACAAAAGAGATTAGTGCTCTTGTCCATTAATTCAGCAGTTAGTGCAGCTGTATTAAAACCCTGTGTTTGAGAGGAAAATGAGACTTTCAATTTATCAACACCTGCTAATTAGTAGATCTTTTTCTTCTTTATTATCCACCAGTGCATACCAGAAAGCTTGTAATAATGCCATAGTAAAACAGAGGTGCCCCTTTCATGCTAAACCTGCATCTCCTATACTGAGATACTGTTGAAGTGAGGAATTACCAAGGACAACTGAGTGTGTTCCCTAAACCACAGGGGCACAGGAGTCCCAGGCCCTTAACAGAGAATGACATTATATTGCTACTAGAAGCCTCCTGAATTTTCTGATGAATCTTGATGAAGGCATTACTGATCTTTACTTTGAAATGTATGTCTCCTGCATTTGAGAAGTATCCCAAATAAAGTCACATTACAAATCCAGTGCAAAATTGCAGAAGTCTTGTACCCCTATCCAGGATGTGTAGGTCCAAAAAGAGGGAATAAGATCTTCCAGGCTCCTGAAAACCTGTCAGAGGCTTAGTTGTTTACTTCCAACTTCTAGATTTAGCTTTTGTGGACTGGAATAGGCTTGGTTTCTCTTTGCAGTTTGGCCAAGGTGTTCCAGAATATTCATCCTGCTTTCAAAGGCTTTTCCACAGCCAAGAAACAGGTTTTGACCTTTTAAACTGTTCTGAAACCCAGAGAGATACATTTTTTGAGAAATACAGTTCTAGTCTCTGCCTTATCTGTGAAGTGAGCCACATACAAGTATTTGAAAACCAGACAAGGAAATAAATAAGTCCGGGAATCGTGGTAATTGAAAATTATTAATTAAATTTGAATTAAGTTAAATTAAATTCATTACTTGGCAGGAAGAATAAGGAGACAGACTTGCTGGGGCCTGCTTGCCATCTCATTCACATCTATATTACTCCTCTGATTTCATTAGTATTGTGGGGGGTAAATCAGAAGTGAGTCTCTTGCTTTATGTGCACATTGAAATGTTGCAAAGAAACACTTCAATTCTTTGTCCTTTGAGTGTACTCAGTTCTTATGGCAATTCAGCTATTGCACAGAAAGTGATACGATTTCTGCAGCCTAGTGTGAAAACAGTTATGCTCCATGTGTTTACATTCATTATGATTTATTCAAAACTGCCAGAATAGGTACTAAAACTGCATCTGCTCTGAAGACACATCCATCTAATTGTTGCTTTATATAATCCTAGGACCTGGGATGAACTTGTGTGATTCTGCTCAGATGCAACTATATTGTTTTCTAAATTGGCACAATATTGGGTAGGGAACATATTTCAAATGCTTACTGTATCTTCTGTGGCTATGTGTCCCCAGTTTTGGATGGTGCTTGATGTTGCTGCTTATTACCTCTGAACCAAATGTGATCTTTGTCTGGGCTGTCCTTCTTATGCTGACTGGGAAGAGAGGTAGTGACATTCTTTAACCATTCTTTAACCTTTTTAACAGGTTATGCACAACAAACTGATTGGGAGTGTGTTGATAGGCTCCTTTAAAGTAGATCTGGGGACAGTGTACAGTCAGCCAGGTAAGTGGTGCATTTTCTGCCCATTTTGTCTGTTAAATGAGATGTGAAGCAGGGGAGGAGAGGGAGATGTGCTGCTTTTCTGCTTAGACGCTTGTTGTTTATGCCAAGGGATAGACTTAAAAGTTTTTGGAAGTGTTGTATTCCTATCTGGATAGCAGCCAAACTGTTGGGAAAAAGTTCAACACTGAAAAAACCTTGTCAACCTGTTTATTGGTAGGAAGCATTTATTAAGGATGGTTTTTCTTTAAGTGGTCAGAGTGGGCAGTTCTACAAAACCCAACTCTACTCATTTGTTATAGAGCATCCAAAGCTCTGCTGTGTGTGTTGGGGTAGAAGGAGGGAGGGAAGGGAGAGCAGGATGGAGAGTAAAATGAATAGTGAGGAGAGCATGAAACAAGAGGAGGAGCAGACAAGAACAGCAGAGTGATGGTGACAAAGAGGTGACCATGGGTCCCCTTGACGTGTCATCTTCAGAGCTATCCAGTGCTTTCTGAAATTTGAAGCTAAGAAAAGTTTATCTATCCCTTTTTTGGTGTGTTTTGCAACCAAAAGATTCACAAAAAAAATGTACCTCTCTTCTATAATTACTCAAGGATCTGGTCTCTTGGTCTTTGGGAAAAAAGGCATTTAGGCCACTTGCTGTACAAGGCACACAGGTATGATGAAATTGTGGAGTTATTCAAGACACCCTTTCTTCAGGGCTCCTGTAAGAGTCACTAGAGAGCAATGGCCTGTCTGAAATGAGCAGCTTAGTCTGTGTACTCAGACTTTGTTGGTCTCTGAATTCTGTCCTGTATCTCCTGCTCATACTTTAGCAGGAGAGTGGTTTCTGAGGGTTGATTTTTAGCTCATATCCCTACTATACTGTGGTCTCTCCTTCCCACGCCCCTACACACCCAGGGTGATGTCCAAGGACTTAATGTTGGATGTTAGGACCTGACTCAAGGGAGTTGCTGAAGCAGGGCTACACCAAGGGATGTTGTGGGTGAATTGTCATGTGCACTTTCCCCCTTGAAAGATGGAGCTGAACCTGCTCCTGGCTACTTCTGCTTTTTTTGGTGACTGTCCACCCTCTTTGCTCTGTTTCTTAGCTGTCTGCCAGTGTTATACTAGGCCACAGCTGCCAGAAAGGGTTTTGCTGCCTCAGAGTTCTGAGATCATCAGCTGCTGAAATACCACCCGACCTCCCAGTGGTCTTTAGTCAATGATCTCAGTAAACATAGATGAAAATGGGCTTTTTTCTGATGAGCTCTGGATCAATCCTTTTTTTGTCTTTTTTGTCACACAACGTTTTTGACCCTCTAGCCGTGTCTGATGAACAAGCGCAATCCTCCTGGAAGCACAAATATTGTTTGATGTGCCCTTTCTGGGAGTGAAGAGGAAAATATTTGCATCTTTTTTGCATCCTCTATTTGAGTGTTTAAGTTTGTCTTTCTTACAGGTCATCAGTTTTGTGACAAGTGGGCGCTTCTCACAGACCCTGCTGACATTAGGACAGGAGCCAAGGGATACCTGAAGTGTGACATCAGTGTGACTGGGAAAGGTGATGCAATACAAGCTACGCAGAAAACAGCTGATACTGAGGAGCAGATTGAAAAGTACTGCAGTAGTTTCTTGGGTTTTTTTAAACTGCTTTCTTCTTTACTAGATGCCTCAATATGTCCTCTGCCCTCCTTTCTACCCTTTCCTTGTTAACTCAGCATTAATAGCAAGACTGTAGCAGGTGTACAGGACATTGTACACCTGGATGTTCTGATGTGCTCAAGAAGAGTTTTTGCAACCCTCTCAACTAAATTGAAAGGCTTGTTAGGGTCACTTCTCTGCAGCTGATAGACTTGGCCAAGTCCTGTGGCTAAGTTTCAAATTATCTCTGACAGAAGGTTCATTGATCTGAAACCAATTAAAGATTTCTTAAAGCAGTGAACTGAAAAGAAAAAATATGAAGAAAAACTATTCCTTTGCCACTATCAGACATGTATTCGTGGATATTTTCCATATCCACAGATAAATCCAAGTGCATTATCATTCTCCCTGTAAAACACAGAAGTGCAGTGTGGTAAATATGGTACCAACATAATTCAGATTTTACTGGGGCAATGCTTCTGGTCAGTGCTGACATATTGGACCAAGTCTATGGAGAGTCACCAAGATGATGGAGAGCTGGAGCAAATGGTCTACAGTGGATGGTGGTGGGTGTTGATTTCTTGAGCATTTAGAAGGGAAACCTAAGGGGTATTCTGCATGAAGAGGGATCTTTTCAGATGAATACAGTAGAAGAACAGGAGGTTTCGGATGCAAGTTAGAACAAGGGAATTTCAGGAAAGATTTTTTACCATGAAGATGGTCATATGTAACAGGGATCCAGAGAGGGGAGGAAATCTCTGTCCTTGGAGATATTCAGAATTTACTGGACAAGGTCCTGAGCAATCTGATCTAACTGTACCTGGCTCTGTATCACATAGACAAGTTTGTTGAGTAATGTTGTATTGTAACCAGAATTTTTTTTTGTTTAGATGCAAAAGCAAATTAGTACACCTTTTTGTGTCTTCTCAGCCAACTTGAAGTGACAGTACTGCTGGAAAAAATGTCACTTCATTGTCTGAGTTTTCAAGTTTAAGAAAACAGCTTTTTTTTTTTTTTTTTTTCTTTCAGAAACCTCTTGATCCCCAAAGGCTTTCCATCTGAAAGACCATGGGCCAGATTTTATGTGAGAATTTACAAAGCAGAAGGACTTCCGAAGATGAACTCTAGCATCATGGCCAATGTCACCAAAGCATTCATAGGCGACAGTAAGGACCTTGTGGATCCCTATGTGGTGGTCATGTTTGCAGGTCAAATGGTAATTGGGATCCTCTTGATCACAAAAGTAGGCCTTCTTTCTTATTAGCTGTGCTACAGGCAGGTGATTATGCTGATGTCCTTTAACTTATAGTTACATAAATTAAGTAAAACACATATTTCTGTCATCAGAAATGTTTCAGTTCTTAAATTATGCAGGAATAAAGTGATGGAGACGCTTAATGCCAGCAGATCTAATATCAGCCTCACAGCAGTAGGGTAGAGGCAGGCAGCAGGAGGGGAAAGAGGATTCTGTAGCACTGTAACTAAAACATAAAGATACGAGACAGTGATTTACCCAGCATGGTATTAGGTAAGTACTATGTTCTGGTCTCCCTAGAGTGAAATGAGGAAGCAAGGCTGAAATCAATAAGGATGGTTCAATCTGGATTTTAGGGCTGTGTATTGATTTCTGAATTACTTTGCTGAAATTGAGGACTCTTGGAGCTTTCTGTGGGTAGAGTAAGCATTGTAGCAGACTGTCTCAGTGCTACCTGGCTTCACTGCTCCTGGAGCAACTTCAACATCAAACATGGTGTGACTGCTGAGAGGAACTTCTGACTTTGGTGAAAGAGGAGTGTAGAGAAGTCCAGGGGTCCGGTTAGCCTGGGGTGCATCCATGAGACATATGTCAGGGAGTCCTGATTATTGGTGTAAACAAGGAAAGAATCAAACTGGCAATTATTTTAAGCCAGCAACATTTTCTACATGCAAGGAAGCTTTAGGGACAGCTTCAGTCAGTCCTTTTCAGATGTTTCAGGCATAAGAACAAGGCCCTTAGTGCTGATTTCATGTTTTATTGTGAATCCAAATTGCAAAGTGTTACTCCTCAAACTCGTGTGGGTTAAAACATTCAAATACATGAAACCTTCAGGTTCAATAGAGGACTGAAGAAGACATAAGAATGGGTCACTGATGTGAGTTTGCGCACTGGTGTATAAACTATGCTTTCAGAGGTAGTGGTGGTGTTTCCTGACTTAGTTCTCTCCAGTGAATGTGAAAGTAGAAGTTCTGCCACAGCCAGCAACTGCATGGATTATGATACAACTTGCCATCTCCTTCAGATTAGGAGGAATAGCTCTGGAACCCCCACCTCTAGCACACAGACATTACCCAGAATCTGAGCCAGATGAATTGCTAGATTTTTTTGCTAGATAAATTGCCTCATTTAAGGTAATCCCATTGGTACATGCAGCCTGGCAGAATAAATGAATTTAATCTTTTATGAGACAAATTGCTCTGCGTCACCACTACCCAGACATTTCAAAAGCTGTTTGAAGATGTGCAATTTGCAGTAGGAATGCCAAAGTCTGGCTTTACAGATGTATTTTGTGCAAAGGGGCCCTGAAGTGTTAGATTTTGTTCCAGGCTTTGCTGTGCAGGTAAGAATTCTTTAGTAATAATGTTGTCTTTTATTAAATATGGAGGGTAAAATAAACAGGCTAATAGAAAAGCCAAAGTACTTTCAAGATAGGATATTTGTGCTTTAAAAATTACAGAGAGATGTTGCTGAGTGCAATTTTTGCTATACTCATTGCCATTCTCCAGACTTCCACCCTTCTGGGGTTAAGTTTGCTGGACTTTCATTTCAGGGCCGGACAACAGTGCAAAAGAACTGTGCAGATCCAGTGTGGCAAGAACAGATTATCTTCAAGGAAATGTTCCCTCCACTCTGTCGAAGAGTCAAAATCCAAGTCTGGGATGAAGGCAGCATGAATGATGTGGCTTTAGCCACACACTTCATTGATTTGAAGAAAATATCAAATGAACAAGATGGTGACAAAGGTAAAGGTGAAAATGTTCCAGGATAATGGCCCCTAAGGTAAAATCTACTTGCAGGGGAACTGGGCATTGGTTAATCCCATTTTAGGAACCTCCAGAGCTCAAGTATTGGTTCTGAGAGACCTTCTGTTGCTTAGTGTGATATCATATTGCATTGTGCTCAGTGTGTGGTGGTCTGCCACGGTCTTTCTTGTTGAAGGACTGCTGCATAATTTGGTACCTTCTTTCTTCTTTGTGACTGTGGCAATAGTCTACTCTAGTCCATTAAGGATGTCTGACGTAAGTTTATAGTTCATGTGAGTTTCTGTTGGGCTATAAACACAAAAACTGAAAATCACTGAAAATCAAAGGCAGAGCAGGCTTGTGTTTTTGATCTACCCAGAAAGAGCAAAGTGTTTAGGTAACGCTCAGCTGGGTGCTATCACAGCCCAAGGGAGTACCATGGACTAGTGTGTTGTCTGCACCTGTGTGAGGTGAGGCTCACTACCTGGAGTCTTTTCACCTGTTTTAGTTTACATGTATAACCTTGTTTGTGTTGTGTGAGCTTTGTGTGGAACATGCTCAGCTATCACAGCTCAGCAAAGGCACAGTAACTCCTTAAACCTGCCAATTCAAATGTGTATCCAAGTCCCTAATCAGAAAATAAAGGAAAGATTCATAGAAGCTGAGAAGTGATATCGATTTGGAAATATTTTAGCCTAAAAGAGAAAGCTTTCATTACCCTCCCACCATGTCCCAGCCCTCAGTCTATAGCAGCAAGCTCTTTTATTCAAGAGATGCAATAGACCTCCTGACCCAACATGTGTGGTACAAACACCTTGTGAGAAAGAGCTCCATACCAGCACAATCCTGGGTTGGGTATTTGCAGAGGCAAAACAGTGCTCTGTATGAAGTGGCTCCTGCTGCACAAAAATGGGTCCACACTTGGCCTTCGGTGTGCAAGAGGCAAGATTTCTTGGAGAAGACAGTGAGGAGAACATGCTAACACCTAATGGAAATTCCATAAAAGGTACTTTATCTCCAGGGTTTTTGCCTACCTTTGGCCCTGCCTGGATCAATCTCTATGGCTCACCCCGGAACCACAGCCTCATTGATGACCACCAGGAGCTTAATGAAGGTTTTGGAGAAGGGGTTTCCTTCAGGGGACGTCTCTTCATTGAGATTGCTGTGGAAATACTTTCAGGAGGAGCCCGAGAGTCGAAGTTTTCAAGTATTATCAAGGATATCAAGTTGTCATCCAAAGGTAAAGAATTCAAAGCACCCAAAGGAAAAGATAAAACTGAAAAGGCAGGAGAGGATCGAAAGTCAGCTGCTCCTTCAAGTAAGATGAATTCAACTGAAGTGGAAGTCGAGCCATTTGATGTACCTTTAGAGGTCAGTATGATATTAAGAGATTGGTTGTCTTGTGTCCCTAAACCTTCAGGGATGGCACTAGTATGTGTATTTGGGTTCAGGCCACATAATACTACTTTTTCTGCTCCCTACAGCCTCTCTATGTCCCCATAGTCTTGGGACCTTCCCATAATAGTCCATCACAAATGGAGCATTAATATCTACCTGTAACTCAAAACACTCTTAAGTAGGACTTGGTGCCTCTAAAACTCAGGTCTCCTGTCCTATTGTCCCTTTTGCACTAGCTGCATCCACAGATCCCCACCAGAAACTTGTATAATGCAATATCTGCTAAATGGCAGAGAACCAACAGGTACTTATAAAGTCTTATTTCCTGCATTCATTCTAGAAAATTGGTAATTGTCAATTGAAGTCAGGAGGGAATCACTGACATAGATTTTGTACAAGTGCTGAGAGGTAGATACAGTCTGGCTTGTTTTGCTCTCCTCCTTTAACCCTGCATTGCCATTGTGGTATTAGATTGAGAATCTCTTTGAGATAGACTTAATGAAAATGATATGCTCAGTTTAAAATATTATTAACTGATGTTACTTGCCTTACTCTTCCTGTTGTACAGGGTTACATCATGGGAAGATCTGCACTATGATGCTTTGGGAAAGTTGTGCAGTTGTGGCAGGGATTTGGGAGCTGAGCCTATACCCGAGCTTTGCTTCTCTGCTCCATCACATCACTGTCTGGGAGCAGGATTGGTGCATATGCAAGCTCTCTTTTTTTTTCTTTTTTTTTTTAAACCCAGAAAATTTGGAAAAAATTATTCTCATAACCAATTTTCCTTCCACTTCAGTACATCTACTAGAACTAGCTGAAAGGATGTTGTGGTGATGTGGGGCCTCTTCTCCGATGTAACTAATGATAGGACAAGGGGAAATGGCATCAAGTTGCACCAGGGGAGGTTCAGGTTGGATACTAGGAAAAATGTCTTCACTGAAAGAATGGTTAACATTGGAACAGGTTCCAAGGGAAGTAGTGGAGTCACCATCCCTGAAAGTGTTCAAAAACCGAGTAGATGTAGTATTTTGCAATATGGTTTATTGGACATGGTGGTGTTCAGTTGAAGGTTGGACTTGACGATCTTGGAGATCTTTTCCAGCCTTAATGATTCCATGATTCTATGTCACTGATCAAAACTTTGGCTTTTGTAGTGGGAGTCCCAGCTCAGTGCTTAAGATACTTGTGTCCTTTACTGGATAGTGTGATTCTCGGTCTTTCAATTCCATCTCTACTAGTAAATAGGAGAGGAGCAATTGTTCTTTGGTCTTGAGGCCTAGCATTGACAAGTGTTCTTCCTTGGTCCATGGCCTGGAATCTTTGGCATGAATGCTGGCTGGAGCAGGTCAAGGAGTGTGTTACTAGAGAAATGGCACAGGTCAACTGCAAGCCAGTTTTGTGAACTTGTGCCCTGGGCTTGCTTTATATACTCATACAGTTGTAAATTACCTCTGTACCTCAGTTCTTCTCTGAAGACTGTAATAGAGGTGACATTAGGAGACATTTATTTCCATACAGGTTTTCCTTTATATGGAAGAAATTCATTATTGTGAATAGCTGTCTCAGGCCCTAGAGAAATACTACAGGTAGAGGAACAAACCCTGCTGTAACACTAACAAACATTAATAGTGGTAATAAGGATTTATTTCTGCATACTGTGTCTCCATTTCAAATGCAGAATGAGTAAAAGGCAACAACATGATACAGTGATGCTTGGTATTCTTTTGGTTTTGACATTCAGCAATATTTCATGCTACAGTAGACACAGTAATTGTATTACAACTCTCTGAAAGGAAAAGCAAGAACTGGAGACATTACATATAATGCAAAAAATGTCTTACAGAGCCTCTGAGACAACAGAGGCAAATTATCCATCTGCACAGCAAAAGTTTATTGACCTAGTCCAGCAGCAAAGAAGATATCAAACATTTGCAATTTGTTTTCTTTGCAATGGGAAATAGATGTGTGTGCCATAATCTCTGAGCCTTGGCTTTGTTAGGCATCCTGTGCTCTGGGTTTCATGGTGGAAATAAACAAGGGGCAGAGAAGATAAAATTACTTGGGAGTCAATCTGTTTGTGATGTTGGCTTTGATATATGATGCTGGTAATCCTTTCACTGAAGACCTATGCCCTTTTACTGTGTAAAACAGAGGTTTCTCAAAATGAAGAAATCATGGGCTGTGTCAAGGGCTGTTTCTGCTTTGCAAAAGTGAGGGAAATAAATATTCATGTACAGCTGATATTTTATTCTTGCCTCACTCTGTTGCAGAAGGATCTTGCCTAATTGCTTCAGTTTTCTGGTGTCCATGCTGTGGAATGAGTAGGGTTGGCATGAGAAAGATCATGGCAGTCAGGGTGTTAATTTGGGGAGAACTCACACAGTAAAACATGTCTCCTTTGAATTTAGTCTTGGTTTGGGGCTAATAGTTTGTTTAGTTACTGACCCAAGAGCGTCAGAGATGTTAGCTAGCCTTCCTTGAGTGAGAGCCAGGGACAAACGAATGCTGGGTCTCCCATAGGTGCAAACAGAGCCTAGCAGAGTCTTAAAACTTCGCAAAAGGCCATTACACTTTTCAGGGTGTGTTGCTGTGTTGAGACCCTCTGGTCTCCTTGCTTCCACATTCTGTCAAAAGCTGAAAACAAGATTACTGGGTTACTGGTTTCTGTGCTGTGATGCCAGGAAAGGCAAAGAGCAGAGAACTGCTTACCACCACCCTCCTTCCCCCAGCCACCGAGACCCCCCCTGCTTTTGGGCCTGAGGTTTAAAACACAGCAGGATAAAAAACCCACAATGGACTGCTTTGTTTCAGCAGGCTTTGGCATAGGACTGCCATCTAAATCTGGACACTAAAAATCTTGGTATCTACTGTTGTCTGTGGGAGATAAATGTCAAAGTCTTGACTTTGAGCAAGGTCAAAATCTTGATAGTACAAACGTATGGGCAGTAGGGTAAAGACATCCATGGGAAAAGTGGAACTGGATGCATTATGATGGCAGCATTTACTGCTGCAATGCAAAGGAGAACTATGGCCACACTCACTTGTTGCTGTTGTACTAAAAGAGTGCCCTTAAACTGCCCTTGAACTGCCATAGATGTATCTGAATAGTGGGATAAGAGTATATGAAGATGTTGTAGTAATTTAAACAGCAACTACTGGTGGGGCAGAGTAGGAAGTGATAGGTAATGGCTTTTACATAATCAGTTATGATATAATTTGACACTATTGACAAGACCAAAGTCACACAGACATATCAATTTCTCAGACAAGAGCTATCACTTCTTCCTACAAAATGTGCCCCAGACTGATAGATCTATGATAGTAACACAACTGCTAGAGACTTATAAAGACTTCTTTGTGCTGTAAAAAAAAAAGAGTGGAAAGTAAAATAAACCTCAATTTTTCCTCCTTCTTCTCCAATAGATCTATGAAGAAAAATTTGAGGAATTCCTTCTCTTTGGGACATTTTTTGAAGCCACAATGATTGATAGGAAGGTTGGGGACAAACCAATTACTTTTGAGGTTTCTGTTGGTAAGTTTATTAAGATCTTTTCCAAAGCAGAGAGGAGGCTGAGGAGCAAGGGGATGATAGATTTTACTGATAGCTGTGTCTCGTGGCTCAGGAATCATCTTCAGAGTAGAGCTGACATCTGAGTTAAACCCTGATCATAATTTTTCTAGATAGCAGTCAAGCTGGGCATACTGTTTTCTAGCTGTCTCTATTCCCAGCTGCCCTGTATTAATGCAAATCCTCTTATCCACTATATACAGCAATTTAGCCAATATTTAGCCTCTTAATCTGTTGGGAGGCCAAACTCAGATAATTTGCTTCAGGGCAGAGTTCATTCCATGGTGTCCATTGCAGTTAGTCCCCAGCTGTGAGGGAGCCCCTTTGTGGGGAGGATCCTTGGGAACCATCTTGGCCAATCCCACTGAGCTACATGTGAGTCTGAGTGTGGCGTGGGAGTGATTTACAGGCAAGCCTCAAAATGCATGCACAGCTTGTCCTAAGATCCTCCTGGTAAGTCCTGTCCGCCTCCAGTGTAAAGCAGGACTGTACTGCCTGAGGGATCTCATGGTGGAGCTAAATTTTCCCTGGGTCCCGAGAAAACGAAGATATTTTCATAAACAGTGAGTGGATGTTTTCAAAGCAAAAGGAATTTCTCTTAAGAGAGAAGCTTGAAGTGATCTCCTTTCCCTTGCAAGGGTTTATCTCTGTGCCAGACCCACAAAGAGTTAAGGGCAGAGAAGCACCCTGGCACTTCCAGTCTTTGTGCTTGTGTACATTACTGTGCTCAACTGTAAGGCCATGTATGCAGGGAGAGATGCCTGTGACAAACAGGGCAAGCAATGAGTGATACTATTCCTGCTGAAACTTAGCAGGAAGCAGAGCTGAGAATCATGAGAAACTCATTTGTATATTTCGGCAATAAATTATAGTGATTCTTGTCAGAATGAATACATTATTTACATGAAAGGCTAAACCAGAAGTCCGGATCAGGATGTCATATGGGGTGATTCAGCATGTCCGTCTCCTGTGGGGAATGTTTTCTGCCTGTCTCTCTTAAAATCTGTAGTTATCAGTTTGATGCATGCACCTCTTTCCCTCTGCTGATAATTGCCCTTTAAGGCAAAATCCTATCAGGGAAGATGACTGTGTCATTAGCAGAGTTGTGGCACTAGGCTTGAAGCTGGGGCCTCAAAGCATTGTTATTACTATCTGTGTAACGCCAGTATGCAAAATTTACTTGTCTGAAAATGAGTTTTCGCACTTCTGAGATCAGACTTTGGAATGATCACCCATATGTTGTAAAGAAGACATATATTTTCTATGTAAATCAATCCCATATCAGGGCTCCTGAGACTAGAAATGTCAGTAGCAGTACTGTTTTTGTTTCTGAATTTCTTTAACAAAAGCCAGCAATCAGAGGATCACATCTCTTAGTGATGTGATATACTAGATATAACACACAGGGCAGGTAAGGGAACACTGTCCTAGAGTCTGATGTTATTGGCACCAACACAATCTGTCAGAATCTCTGTAAACTGTGGTGTGGCAGGAACAGCTCCTGAACAGGAGGGGTCAAAGATTTCCCATTGGTATGACTGGTCCTTTTCTTTTTTTTGAACCTGAGCCATATTTGGTACCTCCAAGACAGTCATCTCTTGTAACCCTGTGCCTCTAGGTAACTTTGGAAATATTACTCATGGGATGTTAGCAGGAGCTGGAGGGAAGAAGAAGACACGTGATGGAGAAGCAGAAGAAAGCCTTCTGCATGAGGAGGGGGATGACATTTCTCATGACCTTGGAGTACCCCTGATATCTACCACACTCCCTGAGAAACCACTGATCACAGGTGGGAACAGGTGAGGATCCGTTTTTCAAAACCTCATCACATAGGACTCTGGTTCCTATTTTTTAATCCTGTGGAACTCATTGAGGAACCCCGGCAGTATTAAAGAGTTTGTGTGAAATTCGGGCTTTCAAATCCTCAGTTGCATCTTTCACAATAGTAAATTTTCAGTTTCCACTAAAGTGAATGGCTCTGAGCCATTTTACAATCACCTGATCTTGGCCTCATGGGCTTTTGAACTCTTTCTAAAAGGGCTGTGGTACATCAGCTGTACTCTGGAAAGCTACAGAAAAATGCAAGTTCTCCAGTGCCATCCTTGGTTTAGGGTCTCACACTGTGATTACTAGTAACATCCACCCAGTGACCACCTCCAGAAACAGAATATCACATGTAAAATATTGACAAAGTCAGCTTCCCAGAAAGCTTTCTAGAGCTAATAATTACAGATAGAGGGTTAAGTAGCAAGTAGGAACAGAAGTAGGAGGAAATAGTCCTTTAAAAAAGGAATGGAGCAAAGGATGATAACACGCAGAACAGTTCTAAATGGCCTTGTTTATAAACAGAAGTGTAAAACTTTAATTAATTTCAAAGGTGCTAATAAAAAGAAATATTTTCTTTGTTGCTTTGTTAGGTAGAATCCCATATTGTTGACTGCCATGACTAGATGGTACCTCTTTCTTTAGAAGGCCAAGCAGTTTACAGATACAAGGACCAGGTGGGAAGTATCAACCCTGATCTGTTTGGTTTCTGGACATATCTGAATTTAAAAAACGCTTTCATGCTTTTCTGCAATCAATGTCTCAGTGGGATTAAATAAGAGCTAGTGAAAGAAAATAAGATTGAAAATACCATGGTAGAAAATTTTGTTTCTGCATCAAGTAAATAAGAGGGGGTGGTGGGAAGAGCGTTTGGTAGAAGGATAGCTGACTCTCCTCATTAACAGAACTGCAGATTTGGGTACATGTGAAGGACTATTATCCTCCCTGAGAGACTGTGAGATTTTTAGTTTTTCCCTTAACAAGAATTTAGATTTAAAGAACCATTGTAAAAGAATGAATCAGTCTTCAATTCTGCTTTTTGGCTCACACCACTACTAACAAGGTTCTCTCTCATTAAACTTCCCTTTTCCTCAAACTTATGTAGAATGCTGCATCTTTTATTCCCTCCCATGCTATCTAAAACAGTTTGGCCAGCCATAGTTACCAATGAATGCCTTTTTGACTGTCATCTCCTAATGCATCTTACTGGTCTCACCAGTATTAGTATTAATCAGTACTTAATGGGATATCCAATCGTTTAGATAAACTCTGCTTTTTAGGATCATAAATCAAAAATGGAAAACAATAAGAAGAGTTCATTTTGGAGATTAAACCAACTAACTACTAAAAGGAACAGGCAGAACAGTAAGACTTCTAAAGCAGACAACATAAAACTGCCAGTAGTTTTTCACATTTATGTCAAAATATATAGTGAGGATAAGCTAACACTGAAAAAGTTCCCCAGAATTGTTATAGTGGGAATAACAGACATGAAAGTTCAGTTTTCTGTGTGAATTATTTCATAGCTATATAATTTTCTTAGTAAATCCAATTAAAAACTCACAATCTCTATGAATTTCAGGTTAAGATATTCTGGCTCTGTGAGATGATTGAATTGTTTTTCCCTTTTATAAAAGCACTAAAATTAATGATGCCCAAGACCTGTGTAGCTGTGCTGTTCACCAAATTCAGTGTCTAATGCTCATCTTGCTGTAGATTATTGCAAGAAAGTAAATGGGAAATTCTGTCTATCTTTTGATATCACAAAAGGCAGTAAAATGAAGTTGTACAGGAGATATTGTTTTTAAACTGAAAAAATTGTCACATAAACCTCTTAGGGATGTGTGAAAGTTAGGAGTTATTGCTCAAGGGCAGCAAAGGATTTGGTTTCTGTGGGCTTGGCTTAGTGATCAAACACATGTGATCATTTCTATCTGAAATGCCTTAGAGTATCTGAGAACATAAAGCAGTTTATAAACATTCACAGGCATTAAAAAATTCTCCACTGTCCCACCATTAGTACAGAAAGTGGTGAGACCTCTAATATTACGTCCAGTATGGCTGAGCAATGTGTTTCATAAAGTTACAGTGTTTATATAAATGGAGGACAACGTGCTTATTGGGTATGTGGACTTGACACAGTGACTATCACAGCTCTAATTAGGACATCCAGCTTTGTGGCAGGTCTGCAGAGACTCTGGTTCTGCTGTCATCACGCTCTTTTTCAGTTCAAGACATTCATGCAGATGAACACCCAAAGAAAGCAGCATTACAAAACCAGTCAATATGACAGCTTGGACCTAAGATCAAAAGTGGGAAAAGAGAGAGCAGTAGATGCATTTTATCACTGAGTTATTATGAGTTTGGTATGGCTTTTACTAGGCAGAGTCTTGTAGATCAGCTTCTGCCAGGGAATGTTAATGCCCACAAGTTATTGCTTCTCAAAAAGAGCATCTTATAAAAGTAATATGGTGTTGAGACTGCCCTTCCTCTCCCACTGGAGCCATTTCTTTTGAAGAGGTGATCAGATATTAATATTTGTTCCTTTTTCCCTTGTGACTTCCCATCATTGACATTCCAGAGCTTCTCTGCATGCCTCTTTGCCTGGCCTTTCTCCCACACTGGAAAGCACTAACAGTAGATCCACTGACTTCAAACTTTTTCTCTTCAGGGACCTCACAGGTAGCATAAGTGATGTTTGTGTTTGCGCTCCCCAGTATTTGCTGGTTAGCACATGTGAACACATCCTGTTGTTTCTTCGGTTTCTGTGCTGTGAGAGCACCAAACAATTCTTCTTTTCTGTGCTTCCCCTTGAACTGCTCCCTCACCTTCATGATCTGCTCCGTACTTCATTTCCACAGGAACTACCAGTACCTGCCATTCGAAGAGAGGAAGCCCTGTGTCTGTGTCAAGAGCTGCTGGGGCAACCAGACCTTTCGTCTGTACTCTTCCAACACCCTGGAGAAAATGGCAGATCACCTGGTAAGTGGCAACCATCCTCCCAGGCTCGTGTATTCAGCCAAAGATGGCAGTGAGAAGCAACATTCCCCACATAGGGCCTTCAAACTTTCCCGCAGATGCATTCCTTGCTGTTCATTTTCTGAGGAAGTAGCTGATATCAACCCTTCCTTCCCCTCCGCCCCCAATTGCTTTGAGGTATTAGAGCTAGTCAAACATTCTTGTCCACAGTTTTTGGGTGTGGGTGGGTTCTGTAGGGCTGGGGTCTTCTTTTCTCAGAAATGTTTTATTCTTTGTAAAAACATTCAAAAAATTAAAATATGAGATGTAGAATAATTCTCTCACCTTGGCTCTTCCTCTAATGTCTGCTTGCCATATGTTTATGCTGAACACTCTTTAAAGGACACATTTTGCTTTTAGTTTTCCTAAAAACATTGACAGAGATAGAATGGCAGATCATCTCAAGGGCAGTCACCGTGATGCCCTAGTCATAGTGTTTTCTTATAATGATGTTTTTTTTCTACCCTTGTTTAAATTGATTATCAACAGTCTCGAGTAAGTAGGTTTTGTTTTGTGGGGTATTTTTGTGGGTTTTTTTGTTTGTTTGTTTGTTTTTTTAAAGTGACTTCTAATGTTGAATATTTTAATTTGGGGCACTCAGATTAAGAGTGCCCCATCCCTTATATATCCTTCTATAATGCTTCATGAGCAGCGACACTGAAGTCATACTTATGCAAGGCGGTATCACAAGAAGACAGGGGCTTATAAAATAACATTTTGAACTCGGGTATTTGAAAATGGAACATCTGAATATATATTTATATGGAGAGGTGTATTTGTCAGTGCACCTGAACACCCACAGCTCCTTGCTGGAGCAGAACCGCAGAGAACTACCTTTTTTCCTCCTACCTAGTGGATAACGTTTCCCAGTGGCTGATCTTCATCAAAGAAGTGAGAAACAAATGCTGCTAGAAGCAGTAGTATCCTGGACTAGCAACTGGAAAGACCGGGAAGAGGTCAGAACACATCCTGCTGCTGGAGCCTTCTCTCTGCATACTTCAAGTGTAATGATATATCAAAGGTTCTGTTCTGTCAGTTTACAAAGTCACCTCCCTCATTCTTGCTCGTCATAGCTAATGGTGTTACAGCACTGGCAGAGTGACAAAGTGCCCTCTCTTGCATAACAGCTTTTTCATGTGTTTTTCATAGGAAGAATCATTAGAGCAAGTAAAGGACTTGATCAAGGTTTCAGAGATTTCAGCTGAGGAAAAAATGAAGAAGACTCTAAATGACTTTATCAGCCAAAGCAGGTAACTGCAAATACTAGATGAATACAGAAAATCACCTTTAACGTTGGCTACAATTCAAGGCTAGACAAGGAAATGGATGATAATTACGAAAAAGTCCAGTAAACTTACTGAGGTATATATTTTATTCACTCTGCTATAAGGTAAAAGGCCTTCCCAAATTACAGTTCCTACTTAAACAGAAAAAATGTTTTATTGTTATTTTCAATATTCAGTATTGACAACAGATCACTGCCAATCATTGTCATATTATTTTGGCTTCTTGGACCCTAAGAGCAGAATGAATATGGAATAAGTAGGATTTAATAAAGTGTGTGAGAGACACACTGCAAAAAAAGGATGATGTTAAGATAAAAACAATTCCATATGCTGATATAAATCACCCAGTGGGCTCTGTGTCAGATGACATGCTTTGGCTCAAAATAGGTATAAACCCTAATTTCTACATATTAACCCATTTCTGTGAAGTGTGGTACAGAAGTTTTGGACTCTCTTCTTTGAATCTTACAGGTGCATAATGTTTATTTTAGAGAGCTTCAGAATCTTTGTCTTCTGGCTCATGTGCTGCATCAGGCACAGAGCATTCCAATATATTTTAGCAGGTCACATTAAAAAAATAACACATTTAAAGAACCTGTTCTTCATGTGTCCTAGGGCCTTCATGACCATCGCTGAAAAGAAGCCCAGAGGTTTGAACTACACAGCTTTGGACAAAAAGAGACTCATGCTGTTCAAGCAAGAGCTGGTATGGTTTTTTTTCCCTATAAGCATTGATGCAATTATGTTAACTGAAAGCATGATGGTTGTAGATATTCTATTTTCTATTCGATTTCACCATACTGGAATTCTTTGTAATTCCTGTGAATATAGTGTCTGAGAGCAATTTTTTTTATATAACTTGCTGTGCTTAATAGAGAGTTGTAAGATACCCTAAAATAAATCAGAAAAAGTTGGTTTTAAATACAAATAAGACATTATAATAATGAGCTGATTTTTCTTTTCTATGAATCTTAAAATGGAATGATACTGAGTTCAGTGGAAAATCACCAAATTAACACTGCTGTTAGGCATTTAATTACTGTGGTAGTGCTGAACTTCAAAACTAGTAAAGTCTAGTTTGATAAAGGTGTTTGATATTCCTGGACCTAGTCACCTCCTCTAGGAAACCAGTGAAGAGAAACCGAACTGGGTGGAGGTTGTCTGAATGTTTATTAGCTTTATTTACTGTTTGCAGCATGAAAGGTTGTACCTTCTGTCAGAACCAAGGCCCAATAATTCCATGTGGCAATCACATATTTCGTAGGACTTCCATCCATGCAGTATACATACAGACAGAGACAAAATGAGGCATATTCCCATTTTACGTTATTCAGTTTCAAAGGGTTCATCAGTTTCTGTTGTGACAAAGAAACCTTGAACTGAGTGTCTCTATGTTCTCTTTTCAACCCAATTGTTTTCTCCTCCAGTTAAAACTGCTTGATAATGCATAAAAAGTACATATTGTCTTTCTCGGCTGCAGGAAGCAATGTCCAGTGATGCCAAGGGAATTGTTCAGCATCAGAAAAAGAAGATGCCACTAGATGAAATGATTCATGAGACTCAGACCTTCATAGATAAAATTCGATTCTTAGTTGATGAGGTAATTCGCACAGAATTCAGAGGAATTTAAAATCCAGACTTGACTTTGATTTTAATAATCTCATGTTAAAAGTCCTGACTTGGTTATCTAAAGAATTCTCCTTTGGATATCTGGACCCAGTCCTGTTTTGTATTAAGTAAAGTTGTTAACAAACCCAGGTAGAAAACACTGGGCTATGTGGTGTTTAGAGGATGCTCTACAGAGATATTTTTTTTCCTTTTTTTTTTTTCTTTCAATAATAAGGTCATCCTATACTTGCTAACATGAAGAAGCCAGCTTTCTGATTTGAATTCATGTGTCCGCTTGTATGGATGTAGTGATTTGGGCAGGTAGGAGCTCCGGGATGTCTATATTATTAAGCCTGAGAATAGCAGAAGAATGGACATGTTTGGTCAGACCAAAATCCAGGCAGCAGAGTGCTGTCCCTCTGAGAGCTGTCTGTGCTAGCAAACTAAGCAGGGCCATGGCTATTCCCTGGCTCAGAGAGCAAGTGGCACAACTTGGCATGGTTTGCAGCCTACACCAAACTTCTCTTCCTTCCTAAAACAGAGTGACTTTTTACACAGTTCTTCCAGGGAACAGCTCCCTGGTGGATCTTTGCTACAAACCATGCTCAGGCTTTGTTTGGGGAAACATGATTTGGGACAGGGCAAGGTGATCTCATCAATCATCCTCACAAGCAGAATAGATGATCATATGCTAGTGCCTGAGTCTGGCCCTGGTCCTTTTTGGTTTGCTGGCATAGATGAAGTTGATGGTATTTCCATGGTAATTACTATACAACCTTTGGTAAGTTATTCCTTGAGACAGAGTCCTACCCAGATTCTTAGTTTTAGTTTGTCATGAAATGATTTATGAAGTGGGTGCTCCTTAATCACTCTGCAATCTTCACTCTTTACCTTCAGCTGTAATTAGAAATGGAGGAATGGACTGCAAAGCATGAGGTGACAGACTCGTAGTTTCCGTGCATATCTGCTGCTACACAGGAGCCATGAGGGAATCAGCTCTTAGTAGAGAGTGTTTCAACAAAAAATAATGGTGGTGGTTCATAGAAAAAAATCAGTTTTAGTTCAATATTCCTCATTTAACAGCCACAGAATACGGTGCCTGATGTGTTCATTTGGATGCTCAGCAACAACAAGAGAGTTGCATACGCAAGAATCCCAGCAAAAAACATACTCTACTCCCCAGCGAAGGAGCAGAGAGGCAAGGACTGTGGGAAGATTAAAACCCATTTCCTCAAAGTAAGTTTGTGGCACTCTGCAAACACAAGTAATGCCTGGGGAGCATTTGGTACTTAAATTTCTTCCAGGGGTTTTATTTTACAGATTCATCTTTGTAATGTAGAAAGTATACAGATTTATATCTGCCATTTATTAATATTTGCTTCTTTCATGTATGCTTGTCATTTTTTAAGCACTCTATTACTTCCAGGCTTTTGATGTATGAGTAATTCTCTGATTGCTTGTTCTGGCAAATACAGAGCATTGTTTATCTGGCAAAGATGTCAGAATGCAGCACATGAAAGCCTGGGAGGAGACTGGTAAGAGATCAGCACTCAGCAGCTCAGATAGCAAGGTAACCTAGCTATTCAGGGGTAATAGAGTAATTATTTATACTTCTTTTCTAAAGCCTGCCTAGGTTTGTACAATATACGTATAAAATACTGTCATGGGATTATTCATCTTGAAGGAAAGTCTTAGTGGATATACTGCTACAAAGGCACTGTGACTGGTAGTACCTGCAGTGGAATATTGTGCAATATAATGGTTACTGTGGCCATCAGGAAAAGCCCAAACACACAAGACAACAGTAACTTCATATAATGACTTTTTAGAGGTGTTTCACCTTGTGCTGCGGGCAGTACTCCCATAAAGCACAGCTAAAGAGCAGACAGAAATACCTAAGCTGTTGATAGTTGCCATAGGTACTTGTTAAACAAAGTACTATTTGCCTTCATGAAATAAAAAATATCCACAATTAACTGTCTACCCACTTCAGTACCTAGAGTTACCTTAGGAACAGATAGTACTAAACTCTAGTTGCAGTCCACTGCAAATACCTAGCAGATCTGGATGAAATAGGAAGAGAAAGAAAGGAAATATTAGGTCAAGACTAGTAACATTTTATAATGGAAATGTTTTCTAACCTGCCCAATGGAGTAATATTTTTAGTAATATACGGGACTAACTATGGGAGACCAGCGAAACTTCATGACATGGAAAGTGGGCTGAAGCCTGGGCAAAGTAGGGTATCAGTTATGACTGATTTCACTATAAGGTAGGGTGTACAAACCTCTGCATATTAGGCAGTACGTCATTTACATAGACTGTCGATTGAGAAAATTACTTATTTCTTCCCTAAGAATCACAGAAGTTTCCTGTGCTAGTAGAGAGTGTTAGTAGAGAGTGTTTCTCTCAGTGAGTCTCGGGGTCTTTTGCTGTGAAGAAATGCCATGTATCAGTATATCAGCTCAGTGAATGCTCCTTTATTTTACTTTGGCTTGGTAGTACGTGGCATCCAGCCATCTCTCTTGAGCTTGTTGGTGATGGGTGGATTTTTTTCTTCAGTTACCAGGCAAGCGCGCTCTGGGCTGGACTGTGCAGGCAAAGGTGGACGTCTACCTGTGGCTTGGACCTGCCAGCTGTGCCCACAGTGTCATGGAGAATTTGCCTGTAGGATATGAGATTGAATTGCCGTCTAAGACCAACTCGGGGCACAGTGTGGCACCCTCACCTGCCTGCCTGCTGTATAAAAGTAAGGAGCTGTTTCATTTCCATATTAGCAATTAAGAGAAATGGTCCCAAAAGCTCTAACTCAGAGGGTGGCACAACCCCCCTATAAAGTAATTGTTCTAAGATGATCATGACCTAGCTTCTTTTCATCGCAAAAGGCCGGTTTCATTGCCAAGTCATCAGTTCTGTAGATGTCAGGGAAAGAAAGAATCTGTTCTCTTGCAATTTCTGTTCCCTGTCTCATGGGACCATCTCCTTATGGAGGAAACATGCCTCAGTTCTCTGATGAAGCTACTGAATTGAACACTTAGTAGAAAAGATAGTGATGGGAGATAAAAGTTTGCAGCCTTGTGACATCAGTCATTGATTCAGAAGTCTTGCACAACTTCTGAGGGTCTGAGGAGTTTCTTTAGTGAGATAGCACTAGCAACATTTCACCTTGTCAGATCCTGGTGGGACAGCAGTTGATGCATCATTTCCCTGAAGCTGACATTGCTGTTTTCTCTGCAATGGTGTAGCCCCACACCTCTTCCAGCTGAGAGCCCACATGTATCAGGCGAGGGGGCTCATTGCCGCTGACAGCACTGGACTTTCTGATCCTTTTGCAAAAGTTACCTTCACATCACGCTGTCAGACCACAAAGGTAAGTTCCAAAGTCTCTTTTGGTGTCTGAAAACTCTTTTTTTTTTTTCTCAGGTAAGCTAAGTAAAGGAAAAAATCTTGGTTTTGCAAGGAGGGACCTAACAGGAAAAGTTAGATGCCTTCTATTAAAGGGCAGCTCCTGACAGTCCACTGCATACAAGGCAAAGGTTTATGTGTTACCCTCTACTCTAACATGAAGTGCATTAGTACTAGTTTATTTTAGTTCAGATATCAGATTCTCTGGGGCTACTGCGACTTTGTAGCAAGTGAATTACCTTTCTCTGCATCTTTTTCTATATGTTTTAAATTTGGGCTCTTGTCATTGCTTGTTATAAAGATGAACCCTCATGGTTCTTTTTTCCTATAGTCTGTGTTTGCAATGACAGAACATGGTGAAGACCTTTACTGGCTTCCACAGCCATGTGAGCCAGAATGGATCCTTGTGATGGAATTCAGCAGAGCACATGGGTGGTTTTAGAGTGACAAGGTGGAAATGAGATGAAAATAGAGAAGTGGGAGACTTTCTGCACCACTTAAATGCTGCAAAAACATGCCCATAGGCCTCAGGCATCTCCAGAGGACAACTGGACTCCTCTGGACATTTGATGGAATCTCCAGAGAGAAGGGGGAACTTCTACAGATCTGCAGCAGGAAGGGTTGAACTCACAAATGAGCAGGAGGACAGTCCCTCACGGAACATGAAGACTGATTTTCAGAGACCCTTAGCCCTCTACAGCTACCCTGGAGTTAAAATTTGGCAGGAGTTCTAAGACCCATGCCACAAGTAGATTTTGCTGGGCCACATATGGAGCAAGAAATAAAAACTTTTCTCTAAGTTGCAGATGCCTGTTTGTGCTGCTTTTGCCTCAAGGGTATGAATTGATTTTTCCTGTAATGCAATTTCAACTTCTAATAGAAGCTGATGAATGAATCCAATTAAGTTAGTGTTTAGATGCACTAGATTCTGAAAAGTAGAATTTGGCCCAAGAAAAGCAGGGTTTTATAAGCACAGAAGAGTTAAATTTATTCACTGCCTGAATAAAGTATTGTAGCTGATAACTTACATATTTTTATAAGAGCGTCAGCCAAGTGCCAATAAACTGTAGTTTAGAGCCTTAGTTCCATTCAAAAGAATGATAGCAAGTTATGAGTCATTTTGCAGTTGGCATGGTTTTCCTCTTTAAATGGTATCTTTGGTAAATATATTTCCTGCCTAGATAGTTAAAACATTGCCTATGATAAAATGCCACAAGCATCCAGATAAGCCAAATTACAATGAAATGAAAACTTTTGCTTTATTATGAGTAATTCATGAAAACATCTTCTTTTTTTTTTTTTTTTTTGGTCCCCCCATAAAGTGTTACGTCATTACATTGAAGCAAAACCAAGATTGAAAAAATGTGCCCTGGGGATGTGAAAACTGGCCTCAGTTTAGAGCAAAGGCTTTATTTTAATAGCATTGGGCGTGTGCCTGTTTTCCTAAGCCAGCAGCTTTCCTCCAACTTTGATACTGAGGTTTGTCTACACAGACTGGCGGTCATATATTGATATGCTTGTAAGGGATCTGTGAGGCAAACAGATAGGTGAAAGATTCACGTTCTTCTGGCTGGGAATTGCTGCCGAAAAATGTGGTGTCTCTGGCATGGGATTGTTCAGGCTGTGGGAAAGGATGTCACCAGCAGATCAGCATGTGCTGCTGAAGGATTCCAAACCAACCAATCCATAGCTCACTAAACATTTTCTCTCTTCCTTTAGATCATTTCACAGACATTATCCCCCACCTGGAACCAGATGCTGCTCTTCAACAGCATTGTGCTCCATGGCGACCGAGAGGAGATCGCTCAGTTCCCACCGGAGATCGTCATCGAGCTGTACGATGACGACGCAGTGGTAAACTCGAAGTTCTTCTTAGGGAAAACCTGGGCTCTTGCATCATACTGCCAGCCTGAAAGAAAAGCTGAGTCACTGAATAGGCATCAAATGGATGACCTTGCTGAATGGAGCTCAGTGTTTCTGTGGTTTGCACTTTAATATCTGAGAACAGCCCTTAGACTCACTTCATGTTCTTGCAAAGCTGTGGCCTTGTATTTCCCCCAAGTGAATCTTGCTCCCAAAGTCTGGCTTACAGAAATCAGAAGCATCTTGTTCCCACTTCCCTTGAACACAATTGTAAATATTGTATCTAAGTCTGGGGCAAGACAGCTTTATCTCTGACCGTGTAGACTCTGACAGTCTTACTGACTGAACTAAGAAACTTTGGATGCTCTGAAGAGGTAGTAAGTACTCAGTTCTTCTATCTTCATAGCTGCTTTGCATTTTACCTTGCCCTTTTCTTCATAAGAAGGCTTTTTCACAAATACTAATCTCTGCATTATCCTGGCTCCTAGGACAGCTGTGAAATCCAAATGCATTTGACACATGTATTCTCCTTTATTTAGGGTAAGGCAGAATATATTGGATCTACAGTGGCTGCCCCTGTGGTGAGACTTGCTCATCAAAGCTACGAACCACCCAAACTTTCTTATCACCCAGTGTACTTTGGAAATCTTTCAGGAGGAGACCTCCTCGCTACATTTGAGCTTTTAGAGGTAAACTCGACCTTCTTGGTCATTACACTTCTACACCCTGGGCTCACAAAAGCTGCCATGGCATCAAGGTCCACCATCCTCTTGAATTAATGGGAATCACAACTGGAGCAGGGTCATTCTGCCATTGAACCTCATGGTCCCCACGCAATCTCTGTCACCCCTTCCACCCTGCCAGGGGCCACTGCCCATGTACACAGCGCTGCCAGCCCTTCACATGCTCTCACCCTCCTTTTCCTGTCACTTGCCTCACTTGCCCTGCCCTAAACTATGTTCTGGCCTGAGGAACACCTGAGAAAATCTCACTGCTTGCTCTTTGGAGTAGCTCATGGCCCTGACTTTACCAGCCTCAAAGCTCCCAATGCTGCTTTCACTCTTAAGGAAAAGGAAGTGGCGAGTAATAGAGATTTGATTAGGTAGGTTGAGTTTTCAGGTATCCCTACTGCATTAAAAGAAATATTACATGGTTTCCAACAGTGAGACAAAAGGAAAATTCAGCTTACCTCCTGGGCTAGCCTACAGATGCATGACTGAGGTACATGATACCTGGGATTTCAGGGAATTTCAGTGAAATTTGAAGAGGCAATTAGAGGAAACTTCTATCTTCCGAAGACCTAAAGCAGTTTATTCTGAAATCTGAAATGGGAAAAATATGGAATGTTGTGATACGTTTTCTAGATATTCCCAATATAAAACAGCCTTTTAAGCATGAGGGCTAATTATGTTTTTGGTGAACGCCTGATATATGACACCATGTGGAATAGTTCCTCATTATGGTAGGTACCAAGGGATAGAGACTAGTTTCTTAGCCATAATTTTTCCCTTTTTAAATTGAATTTCACTTTCACATGAACAAAAGAGTATTGTATTTTGTTTTCCCATCTTTTGGGACAAAGAAACAGCACTGTTTTGGGGATATACTCAAATGTAGTCTTAAGAATTCTCTAGAAAGTCGACAAGAACTGTAAGTAAAAACTCTAGTGCCTTTTATCTTCATGCTCTGCACTATTTTCTCAATAACAACACTGTAGAGCATCTCACATGGAAGATAATAGCAATATCAACATTAAAGAAATTTTCAGGGGGGACAAAAGAATATATATGTAAACATCTGCCAGTCTTCAAAGCTCTCCCAGAGTTGATATGCTGGTGGCTGCTTCCAAACCAGTGCATTCCTGATGATGCTCTGTTTGAGGATGGAAAGAAAAATCTCTCATTACTGATTTATTGTCATTCTGAACCCATAACCTTTCCTATGCCTACTGTGCTCAGTAACTCTGATCTGTAGGCAATGTTTGGTTCAGCTGAAGGAGTGTTGTGTAAGAAGTGCACGGTCCTTTCTCAAAATGAATGATGGGTCTTGCTGAAGGTATAAAATTATTCTTATAACAAAGCTTCCTGGCATTTAAGGAAATAGTAGACAAAAAAAATACAGACTAATGAATACTTGATTTTGCTCAAAGTAAGCTCAGGATTTACTGATTTCTTATTTTTCTTAATGAAAAAAGGAAAATCCCCTTGTAAACACATCTTGTGGGTATTTTCCTTTACTGTAATTCGAGTGCTAGATCATTCACCTCCTGTTCCGTGCATTTATTAAATTAATTGCTTTGGGTTTTACTGATAAAGGGAAGATCACATGTGCATGTGAAATGTTACAGCTAATTATGTAAATGCTCACCTATGGTGCAGGTGCTACATTAGTAATTAATTTTCCACTCATCTCCACCTTCAACTGCAAGATACTAGGGAACACATCCTTTCTCCCTTGTGGTAATTAAACTCCCACACATCTGCACAGAGACAGATGACCTAATTAAATGAAGCAGAAGACTTCACAGATCCTTTGAGAGCTGTATCTCACCTGCTTCACCTTTCAGTGGTGACAAGTTAGCTCATGGACACTGATGCACTCCAGAAAACGTGTTTCTGCTTCCCAGATGCTGCATGTACAGTACACTTTAGGTACTGTGCTTCAAGTGAAAGCTGAGGAGAGCTCTGTCCATAGATTGTTCTCTGCTGTCACAGCCTTAGCTTCTGACGGGACTCATCATCAGGTGCTGGCCTCTTCTCTTTTATGTAGAAATCTGCTAAATCAGGCCAGGCATCAGATCTGCCCTGTATGGACTGAGAAGGTCATAATTACACTGCTAAAATTTAGGAAATTATTGGGAAATTAAGCCAATGAGCTTTTTCACAGAAGGTGAACCAAGCAGGCGGCAAAGCCTGAAGCACAGCAAGAGGCAGAGATGGTGAAGCCTCAGAGCTGCAGCGGAGCCTGCTCTCCTCCCACCCAGCTGGCACAGAGCAGTTGTGTGCGCCCAGATAAGCTCCTGAACGTGGGTCAGGCTCATGTGCAATCACACACAAAGAACATAAGTGCCACCTGCCACAAGATTTTAGTAGCTGCATGGAGAAGGCCCATCCCTGACTCTGGAGATGTGGTTTGCAAGCCCTCCAACGGTGAGAGCATGCAGTAACTTAGGACCACTGTTCCATAACAGCTGGAGAGTGTTACGTCTCTCTGGCAAATGTGTGGTTTAGCTGATGTGCACTGTCTGTCCACCAGCCCTTTCTAACCAGAATCAGGTCTAGAATTTTCCTGTGCAAGTCTTCCAAGCAGTTTTGCTCATGATTTTTTTAAATAGCATTACCATGCTTTCCAGTTTTAGTAGATAGGATTACCATGCTTCAGCACATACATGTCTTTAGGGCAGACTATGTCCTCCTAGGACAAGAGTCCCTTTTCTCAGAAAGGTGCATAAATGCAATCTATTGAATACTGTTTCTGCCAAATGTTTTAGTTTCACAGCATGAGAGATAGCAATCTGGGTCACATTCCTCTCACAGCACAACTGCTCTGCTCTGCAATGCATCTTATAAAATGGCGTTAAATTGGTGTGTTCTATATAGGCGTCATTCACAGATACTTCTGATACCAATTTTATTCTTCCTAAAACCAGCCTAAGTTATGACTGCTTCATTTTTCAGATTCCTGAGTCAGACCCAGACAGACTTCCCCCACTGGATCCACCAGATGCTGGCCAGATTTTCCCAGTCCCAGCTAACATACGACCTGTTTTGAGCAAATACAGAGTGGAGGTGAGTTACTTCGAATATTTCCGTTTGCTAACCTCAGCTCCTTTTATTCTCTGTTATTGAAATGTAACATAAAGGGATGATGATTTTAAAATTCTGATCAATAGGAATCACATTAATATAGCATATAGATCACAAAATAAGTGTGGAAAGCTCAGATCAAATTGTTTCTCTGAGCCTGGGGATGCAAGGCAGTGCTGTCTCTGAGGTCAGCAAGGGCTGTGTCTCAGTCCTGACCTGCTGGTAAGGGACTGCTCCTGTGGCAGAGCATAGCTGATGGACCCCGCTCTGTGCAACTCAAGGAAGTGTCTATAGGAGATGGAGAGCTTCACCTTACAACTGACATCCCTGGAGCTGTCAGCTCCAGTTTCATCAGCCACCTCACAGCTTTTTCTGGGTCCCAAACTTAAGCCAAAAAATGCCTCTGCCTGCCTACAAATGTCCACACCTTCTCCACCCTTCTCTCTTGCACCATTTGTGTCCAAAGAACCCTTATGTCAGAAAGTAGGGTAATGTGGCAGCTTTTTGTATCAGTGCAATGCCTAGATGCTGCTGCCCAGCCTCACCACTCACTGTCACTCATCCTACAGCCTTCACACCACCTGCTTATTTGCCCATTTTTCCATGCCAACTCAGATCCTGCTTGTGTTACCTGATGGTCTTTCCCCAGAAATCCTTTTTTTTGGAAGCCCAAAGCAATTCCAGCTTTGCATTCAGAGATCCAGCAACTGAGATGCTGAAAAGCAGAGAACAGTTACTAGCTCTCCTATATAATTTAATTAAGCTATTGGTTTCTGTACATAGGAGTGAGATTTTGTTAGCAGTATTCTTTTTTTTTTACATCTGCTATTGTGAGGTAAACAACTTCATGAACTACTCTGATGATGCAAAATGGACAACCTAATCCTTAAATTTAAGTGTTTCTGGAGGCACTGTGCTATGAAGGCTTTCCCACTGCCCCTGCTTGCACTCTGGCTTTGTGCTGTTTGTACATTACTATTTCACGTTGCTGTGACTTTCATCCCCAGTAGCTCTAGGGCAGCCAGCTTAGAAGCTCCCTTACTGTAGGCTTCTTGTTTGGATGTCTGAGCAGAGCAACCACCTTCCCAGAGTATTTCAGCTTTTAAATAGATTAAATTATGTTTAGGAAGTGTGTCTCTTGATCCTTTGGTTCTGGAGGGACACCAGGACAATCCCACTGCTGCATCTGATACCCTGTGCACCTTAAAATGAGGTAAATTGCATCTAGATCCAGAAAGTTAAATTGCTTCAAGAACAGAACAGGTTTATAGTTGAAGTGCAACTGAAGGAAATATGAACTCTGCAGGGTATCCGAAGAGCAATTAACACAGAATAAATATAACACAACTATTTTTGTTAAGACATTATAGACTATATCTTGGACTGGTGGAAAAAGCCACTACAAAAGTGTGCCCCAGTTTTATCTGGGAACCTCTGGCAACAGAGCAGGATCTCATCAATCCTCATGCCCCTCTAGTGCTCCGTACCACTCCCTGACTTGCACAAATCCCCAGCCCTACCATTGTTCAAGTTGTCCACAAAGCCCCCATGCTCCCTTTGGCTTCCAATCTTCATTCAAGTTCATGAGTCTCACTGTTTCACTGACCAACCACAACATAACCAGCTGTACCTGACCCAGCCCTCTACTTCAAGGCTTCCCGACATGTGCTGTATAAAGTCCCATTTCACCTGCAGATCCCTTTCTACAGAGCCAGTCTCCTTTTTGTCCTCCAGACCAGGAGCACAGTCCTTTAAAGGAAGGCTGCTTGGAGACCTCCTGCCATCCAGTGCAGACCTGAGGGCTAGCGTGGCTGTCAGACCTCTGTTATCACTCCTATGGGATATGTTTGCCCCTTCAACAGCTCTAACACTTTAAACAAATCGAGTCTCTGCTGTTCAGGTGAATAGTCCCCTTGCCCTGCTGAAAAAACACCTGTTTTGCAAATATATTATTAGGGATTGCTGTTGGCAATAACTCCTTGATAACAGTTGGATGTTATTGTTTTAACTTCCATAATGAATTTTGATGGTTATTGGGTATTAGATTTGTGCTGGGTTATTTTTTTCCTGGTAGTTGTGCATTCCCAATGAGGTATGTCGTGATAAGATCCCAGCAGTGGTTTCCCCAGACTGAGGGGTTTCTGCAGGCTAACAGTGTTTCTCTCCGCACAACACAGGTCCTGTTCTGGGGTGTTCGAGAGCTGAAGAAAGTGCAGCTCCTCTCTGTAGATCGTCCCCAGGTTCTCATTGAATGTGCAGGGAAAGGAGTAAAATCCTCTGTCATACAGAGCTACAAGAAAAATCCCAATTTCACTGGCCTTGCCGACTGGTTTGAAGTGGTGTGTATGCCATGTTGCCTCTTGCCTGTCTTGCTGTGGTTAGGCAGGGTGTTAACTATCACTGTCCTTCCTTTCTTGTCAAATAATTTCCTCTGTGTCTTGATTATATACTAAAGGATGTCAGTTCTCATGCAAAAGCTACTGATTTGAAGATGCTTTAAAAGGCTTGTGCTAAAACTGTATGACAAAAGGAGTTGTTCCTCATGTTATGCTCCAAGTAGGCAAGGAAATATGTTGCAATCAGATTTTTACTTACCGACTTATTTTCCAACTGATTCAGTTTCCTCTCTTTTCTTTCCATTCTTTTAATATTCCTCCCTGTGTTACTGGGCTGTTAAGGGCACTGATCATTTCTGGCTTATGAGCTCTGGACCTTTGCGCATTGTCACCCTCACTTTCATGAACTAGAAAGTTATGTATTGTCTGTTGGTTGGGTTATAAGAGCTGATACTTTCAGTTGACAAAGGTCAGCAACAGAAAAAATTAGTCTGTTTAGTTTGCTCTTGTTGCTAGGATCTAGAGAGGTTTATTTATAAGAGAAAAGGATATTAAAACAATAACCTTGATACCAAAGTACAGTTTCTACAGCATTTTTAGCATCCATTTCATGTCACATGTCCAAAGAGCTGTTTTCCCTTTGGTAGTTTATCCTATAAGGCATGTAACCACCCAGTGTCCATATCTCCTGGTTGGGAAAACTGAGGCAGACAGGATTAATAGCCTTCAACATAGTAGCAGTGCCATTGAGACTCTCAGCTTCCAACACAGCATTCATTCCTTCTGGATGTTCCTGGTTCTCCCAGTTTATTCTATCCAGAGATGCTTGTATATGACAGCATGGGACCCAGCTCATCAGCACAGTCTGTACAGTGCACTCTGTATTCCTAAGAACAAGGCTTTCTCCAGATTTTGTAGAAAACCAGAGATGAAATTATATTACCTGTGCTGAATGCATTTTGCCTTTTGAGAAGGTTAGTAGCTGAAGGGTAGAAGGGAGTCAAAAGCCTGATTGCTGTGCACAAGAAATATTCTACACACGTTCTGTATTCTCTAGCAACCCTCATGCTGCTGTGTGTCCCCCTGCACTAGGAGCTGCCTGAGAATGAACTCTTGCATCCACCACTAAGCATCTGCGTGGTCGACTGGAGAGCGTTCGGGAGGAGTACTCTTGTAGGAACACATACCATCAATTGCCTTAAGCAATTCCTATGCAAAACCCCTTTGGATCCTCAGGCTGCACCTAACAGACTAGACATTGCAGAAGTTGAGGAAGGTAAGTGTCCTATTCTGACCCCCCCAAAAAAGGCAAAGGACTACTTAGCGGCTTAACACTCACAAGTATGTTTTATTGTGCTGAGTGTAGGGTCAAACCTTTACCCACATAATTTTTTGATGATCACCAAATGTTATGATAGAATTGCTGCCAAAAATTTTACCTAACTAGTAAAGTCTCGATTTCAGCTTCAGCTGAGTCATCCCAGCCTGCTGAGTTATTCCGTGAAGAACCGTTTTTAGCTGATCACATCTACGTGGATGTGGAGCAGGGTAAATGCACAGTGGTAGAGCCAGACCCATCTCTGAGAGCAGCTCCTGCCACTGAACCAGAGTACTCTGAGACAGGGAAAGAGAGGAAAAAGAAGGTGGGTATAGCTGAAACTGCCAGATATGTTTTGCTTGCAATCTCACAGACTTTAGCTCTTCCTTACATAAAGGTAAACTCTTACGAATCTCAGATTTAGAGATTCTGTGTACTGATGTTCACACCCACGCTACCTTGCTGGCCCTCCAGAGAACTAATTATCAATGCAGCTTTGAACCCACGTAATTTCATTACTTCCATTAATAGACACTTAAAATGCTTGCAGACTTAAGTGGATAAGCTTCAGTTTGTATCTGAATATTTGCATCCCTTTAAACATCATTACTTATTTATCTATGTAGATTTGCCTGCTGTATGGGTTGCTCCTGTGGCAGCATCTGCAATGGTCAAAGTTTTGGCATTGTCAGTAGGAAATACAGAGATAGCTTTAATAATATGGTGATCATGATGAAGTGTCTTGGAACAAAAGACAGAAACAGTAATTCATATTGCATTTTATTTAGCTCTTGGAGGTTGAAATTTTCTGCATACGCATCTGTTCATGCTTAAAGATATGGGTCAGGTGATTAGTTTTGATCAGTTCTAGAGTTCAAAAGCTTTTTCTCCATTCTTTGGTAGGGTATGACAAAATCTATCCGACGGTCAACGAAGAGGAGAAAAAGAACGATTGCAGATGAATCTGCTGAAAATGTTATTGACTGGTGGTCAAAATACTATGCTTCTGTGCTCAAAATGCAAAAGGTAAATCATCCAGCATGTCCGAAACCCTCATGGATGGGCAGTGTTGTAAATGTAGATTTACTGCTGAATGATTCCCTTTTGGTATGACATTCATAATGAGGAGTTTGTCCATCATCTCTTTGTTTTGAAAGGCAAAAGGGATTTTTTCCAGTGAAGGAAAACCTGAAGACAGTAAGTAAATTATTTGAATTTTTTCTATTATTTTTTACTACTAATATTTTGCTTCTCTACTGTTTTACTGACAACAGTTAACATCTGGTAACAGAATACTGCTGTTATATTTGGCTCTTTCCTCTACAGCTGATCATATGGTGGACAGGTAAAAGCTTCACAACCAGTGTTGGGTTAACATGAGTTTCCTGTGATTCAAATCTCATGCACAAAGATTTGCAAAGTCAAAGTTGTAAATGATACAAGGTAGAGATTATTCTAGTCTTAGGCTGCATTTGTAACAGGTTCAAAAAAAGAAGCTCCACTCAATTTTGAATCCAGTTCAGGATCAGTGATGCAGCAACAGCTTCTGCTAGCAGACTCATAGTCACATGTGTTACTTCCATAAGTGACAAGCTCTATCTAGCTCAGGTTCTAGCAACTTTTTTTTGCACAATAGCCTAAAAGAATTGGCCAGAAATAGGCTCTGTGTATGAGTGTATATACGTCTCCAAATGTATACTCCGTGACTTAGTAGGTCCTCCTACAATCAAACTGAACTTTGGAAAATTTTATTTTTGGACAAAAATAAAGGCTGGGAAAAACCCCAAATATTTACTGTTTACACAGAGCTGCTATTCAGAATTAAACTAAGCACCTTCCCATGCCGGAGCTGACTGCACTCCACCAGTGACTGAGGTGAATTCTGGTTTAAAGGAGGAGCTGATATTGCTCCAGATGGAAGACATGACCTAAAGGTCATATGGTATCATTTTGGAAATGGCAGCTGAAGGTACTTCAGTGATCATCAGGGATGCTGAGAGATGAGTTGGAGATCAGTTTCTAAGTGAAGCTCTCTTGTCCGCATGGAGGAAATATTTAGATAGAAAATGTTCTACAAAGGTGTGATGTTACGATTAGAAATTTACTTGACATTGTGACAGCCACCCACAGGCTATTCAGGCAGTTGTGGCATATTGGTTTGGCCTGATGACTTCAGATCTTGTAAATTCTCTTCTGATAGTTTTTTTACGTCTTTTCACCTGTGATGATAAGAATTATACATACAGGACAGCACTGATATAATGTATATATCTCTAAGTATTTAGTGCCGTCACACACACATGAACAACTCAAAAAATGGAAGTGTACTCAAAATCCAGATTTCAGCCAAAGAACTAAACCATCTCAGTGTCAATTTTGAGGGCTCACCCCCTCTTCATTGGGAAGTACGCTCTCAGTGTTGAGGATCTGGCTTTAGGCTGGCCAAATACCTCCCCCTATTTCTCATACTTCTAGCCTTTAACAAGGTGAGATACACCCTGTTTTGTGATACCTTTAAGCAGAGAAGGGCTTGGATCACCCTGATATCTGAAGTAGCAGTCAGCCTAAATACTGGCTTCCAGTTTTAAACGAGCCTTAAATTTTACATGGAAACTGTTAAGATCTGTTAGTTTGCGTTGGGAAGGAGTCAGAGAGGAAGAAAAAGGGTGTTCTGGGAGATGTAGGGAAGGAGTGATACAGGACACCATCAAACTTGATCCAGTAAGTTCATCTGGTAGCCACAGAGAGGTAAAAATGCCACCTCTCTGCCTGCGAGGAGCAGTGGTGAAAGAAAGGACCCTCTGCCTGAAAGTAGATAAATTATTGAAAAAGGAGCAAGGGGGACTCTTTGAAATGAATTTTGCATTTGATATGCTTTGCTAATTAAAACCTACACGATGTCATTAAATCTCTGTAGATAAACAGACTTCTGATCATATAGCATTGATCATAGAGGATGAGCCAGACAAAAAGAAGAAGGATAAGACATTGAAAAGGAAACAGAAGGAAATTCCAAACCTAGCAACACTGCAGGTAAGAGAGAAGGAAGACTAAGAGGTAAGGCTGTTGCTACTCACTGTCTCCCCTACGTTTGACATCAGCAACTGAGTTTGGCAAACCTTCCTAAAGTTTATTTCAGGCACTTTACAATGAATAAAACATACTAAATGATAGTGAAGCACAGGAGACCCAGGGGAAACGATGCATCTCATAGGGTGGATGTGGTCCACTTGGTCTTAGACATTCAATTTATTGCTATACACAAACCCAGAGAGACTTCAGTGAAAATTCAGTGTTGTTGTTTGTATGTAAAATACTGAAATTAGAAATCCCAAATTTCATGTTGGAAGTATTATGGACTATTAAGAATTACTTAAAAAAGAGTATGGAAAACATTGCTGCAATCGCTAGTGCTTTCTCCCTGATGGGAGATAATATTTAGCTCACATTAAATTTGGTTGGGTAGTGATAGAAGGAATTCAAAGAAAACTATATGGGTCATGCAAAATGACTGGAGAGATGAGAGGTTTGAAAAAATTAGGACTCTTTGGATTAGATTGTAGCTGAATAAAGGGGAATTTGAAACTGCTGTTTCCATTTTTCAAGAGATGGCAGTTGTATAGGCCCTTCTATTTCACATTGAATAACACTTGATAAATTACAGGGGGAGAGTATTGAAAGAAATCATGTTCTTTGAAAAATGATTTGGTCTTTTAAGCTACCCCAAAACTCTGTCCCCACATCACTTTGTTATCGTCTGCTTTGCTCTCAAGTTCTGACATGTTAACATACCAGAATGGGTCAGTACCTCAAAGGCACAATGCAGAGAGGAAACAGAAGCAAAAAGCAGCACATCCACACTGTTTTTCACACCAGGGCTCACAAACATTTATTTTGGCCCCTCTAAAATCACTTCTCTCTGTGGCATTAAGGTGTCATTTCAGTAGCTGTGAAAGACTTTGGTTGAGGACAAAACTGGTCCTGTTTTAAGTGGGGAATTAACTTTTTTCCTCAAGGACTTCTGCAAAACTTCAGTTTTATTAAAATCTGGATTTTGAGTCAAAATGGATTTCTAGTCATTCTGTAATAAAAAAGTGGTTATAAATATATTCACTGCACCACAAAAAATAAGCATTCTTCTGTTTTCAAAGATTTATGAAGGTGATTTGGAGAGTGAATTTAATAACTTTGAGGACTGGGTGAAAACTTTCCAGCTTTTTAGAGGAAAATCTAATGATGAAGTTCATGCTGATGCTGAAGACAGAATAATAGGAAAATTTAAGGTAAGCTTTAATATTGATTAAATGGGTAATAATTTAGAGACTTCAAGTTTTCATACATATTTCAGGTATACCAGGAATGAAAGAAATAGACATTGACAGTCTGTTGTAAATAGAATTATGTCTTTTATTAGACCTAGAGTTATGTATTTTCCTTTTCCATTATCTGATAGAAAAAAAGCAGCATCCAGCATCAGGTGTTCACTGCTGTTTTGAAATAAGAAATTAGAGGGAGTTGGAAATCACAGAAGGGGAAGAAAAAATATATTATGTAGTCCAGCTTTCACTAATGCAACTTTATTGCTGTACTATCAGTTACAGCACCTTATATGCAACTTCATGTAATTTTAAATGGAGGCCCTCACAGCTACAGCCTGAGCCAGGGCACCATCAGGCAATCTGAAAAGCTGAAAGCATGAGTGATGCTAATCGGGTTTCAAGCACTTTGTAGTTTAGAGGAACTGATTAAACTCAGTGATATCTCAATTAGTTTGCAATGCAAATTTCTGTCCAAATGACTGGTTAGTTGCTTTCAGGCAATAGGAGCTACTCAGCAGTATGAGTCAATATTGATTTATATGACTTATATGGTGGCTGCAAAAACACAGACTCCTGTCACATTGTTGTGAAACTTACCCAGTGGAATTTTTAATCTGCAAATATACAGTTAAGGTCAAAATATTATTTTTAGAATTTCAATGACAGGAAAACTGGATTTAGAATGCCTGCAGGTGTTAATTTTAAATAATCAAATAGAGAGCTAAGAGCATGCAGGTACTTCCACATCTAGATGTGGTAATGGTACCATGTTATAGAGAAAAGACATTTTAAAAGGTGATGTTTAGTGTGCTGAAGTCTGGGCTCCTTGTGAGTTGCACCACAAAATATCTTGTGTATACATATGTACTGCAGCACAGGCTGCGTGAATGTTTTGTTTGGGTTCAAAGAGTTGGATTTGTATTGCACTTGACCTGTTTGCGAGGGAGATAAAAGTCAGTGTATTACCAGGGCTCCTTCTGCATATACCCGAGTCCTGAGGATGGCCGCTTGCTGGACGGAGGGCAGCCCCGCATCCTGCAAGGGATACCACCAAACCACTCTGTCAAAGTGCTCATCAGGGTTTACATTGTGGCAGTAAGTAGACAGACGCTCTTTGAACCTTGAAATAACTTGGATGTTTCTTTTCAACTCTATTTACTTTCAGTGGCTTTGCAGTGAAGCTTCTGAAAATCCCCATCCATGTGGTATTATTTTTTTGGGTCATATTTCAGACAATGTTTCATACTGTAGAAATGGGTGTTCAGGGCAGAAAATTTTCTATATTCTTAATTAGAAATCTGGAGATTTCTCCAAGACTGGAGAAACACTTTAGTTGATCAAACTGAAAGGGCTGGATGCATAACTAACATGGTACAGGCAACCTGTTCCAGCCACGTTGTGCAAATGCAGCCAGTTTTATTCTGCAGAGTTGTTTCAAAATGACACACATTTAAAAAAAAAAACAGTAAGGAGGATATTTTTTGAGGGTTACGAATTCCACATTATCAAAATGTGCTGTTGCGAACAAGTTTTGGGGTCGATAAAGGTAGAAATACAGAAGACAAGAAGATGAGAGAGCACAGTGTGAGAAGCAAAAAGGGTAGAAGGATTTGGTGTTTCAGAGAAACAAGAGAGTTGCAGGTAATCTAAGACAGATGGCATGTAAAGAGACAGTGGCAACAAAACAGAAGACAAGAATAGGGAGAGATTTTTTATTTCATGAATATAAAGACTTAAAGGTCTTTTCCACCCTTTAACAATTCTGTGATTCTATAAAGATTTGGTTTGTACTGTTCAAGGACCTGGAACACTATTTTTGGAAAATCTTTCCTGAATCCTACGTGCACCTGTACAGCCAGCTTCTTCCTCAGCATTGTCTCTCCTGCTCATCTTTTTCCATCTTAGTGGCGGAACAGCACTTACATCTGCTCAGCTTTTGCAAACTGCCTTCTCCTCCAGATCATCTTTTCCTCGTAGTCTGCAAAGCTAAAGGCCAAATTTTGCATTACATCAGGCAAGAAAAGCACCTGCACATCCAGAACATCCTGAACTGGGCAGGAGACCTACATTTTCTGTGACTGTGCTGCATTTAAGCAAACTTTTCTTAAGTTTTTCTTCCTAACAGGCATTTAACCTCAGCCCAGCTGATCCAGATGGCAAGTCAGATCCCTACATTGTGCTGAGACTGGGCAACACAGAAATTAAAGACAGGGAAAACTACATCCCCAAGCAGCTAAACCCTGTATTTGGAAGGTCAGTGATGGCTTATTTTCTTGTTCAGTGTAATTTGTGCTTCATCACTTGCTACCACTGTTGCTATTACTATTATGAAGTGTTTATTATATGCTGATTTCTGCCTGTTTGGATGTTTTGTAATTATGCTAGTTAAAATATTGGGAATTGATGTCACCCTGTATGACTATAAAATATTTCATTTTCATACCTATCAAAACACATAAAGTAATGCAATCTCTGAAAGGTTTTGCAAAATGATGCATGAGAGGAAATGAAGCAGCAATGATATTTTCTGTGCAAATTAATACAAACTTTAATTTTAACGTGAAATAAATATCAGAACAGCAAAGAGTGATTTTGCAATCTTTGTTACTATTTCAGGTTGAATAGAGTGCAAAATAAATCTCATCATTTTAGAGCTAGGACAAAATAAATAGCTTTTTGAACTCGTATGGCATTCTGAATGGGGGAGTCAGGGACAAGCTGCCATAAACATTCACTTTGTATTTTCAGTGCTTTATACTTATTTATATTTTTAATGCTAATAGCTGTGATTTTTTTTTCCAGTAAGTTTCTCTGTTTTAAGACGGTTGAAAATGTTTTGAATTGGGGTGTAGTTATTCTGTAAGAACACTAAAACAGAAAAACTATACCACTTTGGACTGAAAGCCCTCTAGGACAGGATCCTGTTTGCAAAAACAGACTTAAAGACAAAACTGTAAGGAGAACAGTCCAGAAAAGAGTGGTCCCTCCATAGCATGCCATCTCAGTTTCTGTGCCTTAAGCTCTTCCTTAGCAGAGATTGCAACAGATCCATTATTATGACAAACCATAGAGCACAGCCTTTATACACATATATTGATGGAATGGGAAATCACCACTGTGTTTGTTTTAGGCAAGGAATGGGCTGTTGGTTTGGACAGTCCTTGCTGCTGCTGGCAGTGACAGTACTGGAGTGACTGAACCAGCAACTCCCTCACAGCAGTACTGTCAGTCATAGTAAACACTTCTCATTATCCTGGAAACCCTGGTCAGCAGGACACCACCACCCTCTAGCAATTCCAGACCATCCCCAAACCTATCTCTCCTCCTAAAAGTGCTCTGCTGTTGCTACAAAGTCAAATTTTACTACTTTGAGAAAAAGAACAAAACTCGTCCTTCAGGACAGGTTTTGCCTGTGGTTTGGAGGAATCTGGAGCCAGTGCTGTGCTGATGAGGATGTCTTGTCTTCCACTAATTTGTCAAATAATTTTTAAAATCCCTTTTATATTTTCATCTTTTCTAAACATCTCAACAATAATGATTCCTATCCCTGAAAAATGCACTGCGTGAAAAAGGAGGTCTGTTTTTTGCCTTTTTGAGACTTGTTTAAAACTTTTGTCTAATCACTTTATTGGGTGCCCCCAGATTCCTATTTTCAATATTTAACCTGCAGCTCTTGGAAGAGAATAGAAAAGACTCAGATGTACCTTTTGGGGCTTCTGAAAAGCATGTGAGAACCCTTACATATGGTTTCATAAGCCTTGTAATTTCCAGACTTCCACCTGTATTGGGTTCAGGATGAGTCATTACAGCTGACCACCTCCATTCCATTCCTGTCTACTGTAGGAACAATCTTAGAACTGTACAGGGGCTGGTAGAGAAGGAGGAGGAAGAAAACACTTTTGCATTGTGTGTTTCCAGCAGGTTCAAATATTTAATTGAAGCAAGAAGCACTACCAAAAAACCTACTGTTTATTAGAAGGGACACAATTCATGCATTGTTTGCACAGCATTCATTAGCTTAGTCTTGTAGGCTTCAAAACTGAGTTGACTGCATGTAGGTCTCAATTTTTCCTGTAGATCATTTGAAATCCAAGCTACATTCCCCAAGGATTCCTTACTCAGAGTCTTGATCTATGACCATGACTTCGTGGGAACTGATGATCTCATTGGAGAGACTAAAATTGATTTGGAAAATCGTTTCTACAGCAGGCATCGAGCTACCTGTGGCTTACAGAGTCAATATGAAATGTAAGTAATTCTTCAGACAGCAACTGAGCACACAGTGAGTGACCTGACTTGAAAGAAAAATTCCAGATGTGGCTCAATATTATGCTTTCTCCACCACAAAAGTGTCACAGGAGGTATTTTAATTAAAATTCACCACAGAGCTTAGCGGTGGCTCTGGATAGCTGCCAGCCTCAGTGGGAAATGGATATTTTAAAATTAACAGCACTGTTTGTTCAAGGAGTATTTTAGATAGTAAACTGCTCATGTATAACATACCTGTTTGATAAACCTCCTGAGACAGGCATAAAGGGCAAATGGGGAAAAAAATCTCCCAGAGAAGTTATGTCAAGGCTCTACTCTGTTCTCTGTTATTGAGCTGCAACTGGAGTGATTGCAACAAGGCTGGTGGGACTCATGGCACTGGGAGGAGAGGGAGCAGAGTGGGACTGCTGACATGGTCCCTCTAACAGGGAAAAGTCATAGGGTGATGATGCTGAGCTCCTGGTCCCTGCCATGCAGCTGCACTCTCAAGGACGTTGTGCACAAAATTAATTAATCAATCCAAAATAACTCCACTGCCCTGGGGTGGGGCACTAAACTGGCAGATGTGGGTTTGGTGTTCTCCTGTGATTGTTTCTCATTTTATCGACAAAAAAAAGGGTGGAAAATGGAAAAAAGCAGTCCAGGAGCACAGACTAAACCCCAAAGCTTCCCTCTCCAGCTCATCTCCAGTGTGAGATATTTCTTCATGTGCTTGTTCCATGTCCCAGATAACCTCAGCTTCTCCTCTGCACCGGGGAGCTGCAGAGCACTTCTCCTTGAATGGAGGTAGCACATGTAGACTTGTATTCTTTAGGTAGAATATAGATCAAGGTCTGGTCCTTTTCCTCTTGGGAAGCATGCTAATGCCTGGGTTACTTTATCTAAGCTGTGGGTAAGGGTGCCTCAGCTTCCCCTGTGTTTGCAGAGGAGTGGTTGGTCTGCAGGACCTGAGCAGAGAGGGTTTCTCAAGGGGTAGTGGTGAACAATTCAAAGCAGAAGTTTGACTGAGTCAGGGCCACTGACCACAAAGTGAATTCTGCATGGAAACTCCTGATCTGTCAGTGCACTTTGCTGAAAGAAAACTTCACCTGTTTCTCTTCTCTCTCTGTTCCCTCCTTGCAGAGAAGGGTACAATGCATGGCGAGATGCAACCAAGCCAAGTGAGATCCTCACTAAGCTTTGCAAGGACTACAAAATCAATGGACCCTTCATGAGGCCGGGGGAGATACAAGTAGGAACAAAAGTCTTTAAGGGACAGACAGTCTTCACAGAAGATGAGGATGGTAATGAAGTAGTCTGGCATTCTTCAGTTGCATTGTAGCCATACCAAGTGCCTGCCCAAGCTGTAGCATGGAACATGTCTTCTGGCTTAGTGTTAATCTGAGAGGAGTCCAGCTTGCACACTCTGAGATTCTTCCACACAACATATCAAAGCATGGGAAGTCAAGGAGAGTCTTTCAAGAAATGCAATCCCTGCCTAAACCAGAACACTATGGTAGACAGACCCAAGAACTGAGAAGAAGAGAGAAGGGAAATACAGATTTGACTAGAGTTAGCCGAGGTTACACAAGTCTCTGACCACAGTTACACTCCAGGCCACTTACCTGCCAGTCCTATCTTACCTACTTGTCTTTCCTCTCTGTTGACTTTTTTCTTCCTCTTGGTTATTATGACTCTAACTGCTCTTCTGAAGTACTAACACAGAACTCTGCAAATCCAGGTATCTTTGGGGTCCATGAATCCAGATGGCAGGACAGAACTTACTTTCAGAACTCCCAGATTAAAAAGAAGTCAAAGCTACCGGGACCTTGAGTGTCCATATCACATCAGGGTGTAGTGGGACAGAATTATCAGTGAAAGATGTCTCTGCTGATGGCAGGGGGTTGGACAAGGTGGTCTTTAAACATTCCTTCCAACTGAAACCATTCTATAATTCAGTTTTATACTGACGTTAAGGAAAAGAAGTGCAAGAATGGAGCCTTTCGAGGGGAAAAAAAGCAGCTGGGCTTGGAGAGATAGTAGTGGACATTGGCAGTGCAGGAAAACCTCCACTCCCTTATCTGACCACATTCCTCTTGGCAGCTACAAAATACAACTAAGGTAGAAAAGTTGATCCCTTTTTGGATTCCTGGCCTGACAGAGATTTTTGACCCCAGTATTGCTGTTTGTTTTCCTCACTAGCAGATGACTGTGTGTGACTACCAGCAACAGGATCTCTCAGTTAAGATTCTGGTTCACTAAAACAAGATTAAGACAAACCAATGTCAGACAAGATGACAGAAATCAGAAGCAAGGAAATATAGACCCAGATGGCAAAGACTAAAGTACTTATGTACACAAGGTTTTCAACATATTATATAGAAATAGTTTATGGCATACAGTCTTTGCATAATTCCTATCCGAATTGCTGTTCTGACAAGTACATCTGGATCATTATTTCCTGACAGGTTTCTGTGGTGGTCATCATTTGGGTCTGTAGAACTTACAAAGACTATGAATTTGAGTTCTAGAGGAGTACTAAAAAAAGGAAGCAATAACATTTCCACTGTAGAAGTGGAGAAAATTGTATTTATCCAACCAGCTTTAAATTGCAAGGGAAAGAAGAATTTAACTTTCCTCTAGGAACACAGAAATTAGATAAAATAGAATAGATCAGTTGGAAGAGGCATACCACGATCATCTTTTCCACTGCTCTCCTGTAGTTTAGGACTACCTGTAGCCAGCAGGAAGAAATAGGCATCTTCAGAGACAAAAGCAGTCTTTGTAAAGCTGTTTTTGAGCAGATATGGGATACTGTAGGACAATCTGTGTCATTACTACTGAGACTGCCTGGCTGATTAGTTCAGGCTGGAGACCTTGCTTTTAGCTGGCTAAAATGAGATGAAACACATTGCCCCTCAAACATGTGTTGGTGCACATGAGGGAATCAAGATTCATAACCACAGGATCATCCTTTCCTCACTCTTTGAGCCATTAGGAAGGGTTTAATACCTACTGTTTGAATTCTAAATGAGCCTTTTGTCAACTACCAACAATTTAGAGACAGCAACACCCGCAAGAAAAGTGATAACAGTTTGCTGACAAAAATAAATCTTAACCTTCTTCTCACTTAGGGACTTCTAATCTAGGAGATACCACTCTTCAAAAGTCTGGGATCCTTTAGTGTGGAGCCCACAGAAAAAGGGAGAAAAGAGAAACTCAAGAGCACAAAAGGCTTTCTCTGCTTTCTATATTAGCTTCCTTGGTCCTTCCTTGCAGTGTCATTCTCTGGGGTCTCCCTTCCAGTGGTCAAGCTGTGCTGGTCAGAAGGTGACATTTGCTTGCGCATGGACTTCAACTCTCTTCCCTCCAGAGGTGTGATTTGGTTCTCCAGGAGGGTCTTTGCTGTTGCTGTCAGAAAGCAAAATGAGGTGTAGATAACTGTTAGTGCCTATTTACTGTCAGCTTTGTGAAATCCAGGTCTCCTTGTCTTTCATGAGCTTTAAAAATTTGCAATTTCACATAAAAAAGGATAGTTTACAGGTTTCTTCCATCTTCTTGTTAAAAACTGCTACTATAATAGTGAAATGATTTGCTGTTTTACAGGTAAACTGCTGCCTAAATGCTAAATTTTTAGTTCCCCTTGTGGGTACTCTTATTTATGAGAACAAAGTGCATTTCAAGGCCCTTCTTTATTTAGCTGGAATACACAAAACCCTTCCGTTAACTCAAGCAAATTTTTAATTGCTATCTTTAATAATTCATGGAACATATTATCAAGGGGTTCAATATTATAATGCACCTCCCTTTGTTCTTTTTGTTTTCCTCTTTCCTATAGAGGAGCCAGTTGAATCCTATGAACATCTCTCCTTAAAGGTTTTACGTTCCTGGGAGGAAATCCCTGGAGCTGGATACAAACTGGTCCCAGAGCACATTGAGACTCGGCCTCTCTACCATAAGGATAAGCCAGGCATGGAACAGGTAGAGCAGCTCAGAGGTGATGGTGATGGTGGACCCAGGAACAGTTTTCGTTTCCTTCAGTTATTGTGGTTTCTATTTGTAGCCACAAACTTACAGAGTCAGCATCCAAGTGTTGCACCATACATGAGACTTCTTACTGTATCAACCTGGAAATTGTCACCCATGTGGGTATTACCCAGTACAGAGTAATCACACAAGGTGTAACTGCTTATTTTCATTATTTTAAATGTTTTAGTTTATTAATGGAACAAAACTTCTTTTTATATTTCAACTTTGGTTCTTTTTGTTTTGTTCATCAAATACTATTTTTACATGGATTTTACCTTGAAGCTGACAGTGTTTGAGCTCTATTCCTACTTAACCAAATTCCTGAGAAATTGAGTGAATACGTGTATGAAAAAAATACGTTGTATAGAAAGTTTATAGATGAAATCATGGTTGCATGAGAGTGAGATGGTTGATGCTCATGGACAAAGTGGTAGTTTTGGATGTCAGAACTATATTTCAATCCTTTTAAAGTCTCCGTAAAATCGGATTGCAGAGATGTTTGTCTCTTTGTTTTCAAGGGTCGTGTACAGATGTGGGTTGACATGTTTCCTAATGATATGCCTCTGCCAGGACCCCCAGTGGACATTTCACCAAGAAAACCCAAAGGGTAACACTCTATGCTTTCTCACAGCAATAACTCTTCAAAGACTGACTCTTTCTTAAGTGTCTGGAAATAAATAGAAAAAGAACTATTAAAAAAAAACCTCTCTGATCCCAAGAAAAGTATTCTTGGGTTCAAGTCCAACAAGGTCATCTAGTTTGGTTTCCTCTGTTAAACAACTCAAAGAGCTGCTGGTGATTTTTTTCATCAAGGGCTATCACACACCTCTTTTAGAAAGATATCCCTTTTTCATATAGAGATTACAGGTGGCTACAGGCAAGAGCTTCTTAATAATTCAGATATTATCATCCACTTGTTGAGCTGAAAGAAGTAATTCTGGTTTCACTACCTCTTTCAGCGAGATAACTCACTTGACCCTGGTTGAGCTCTTTAATCTGATGCAGAAGTATTACACCTATTGGATTTCCAGCACTTTGTTCAAAGATAGATCAAGAAACACATAAAGCAGGAACAAAGAGGCATGATCTGTTCAGAAGAGCCTTCTTTCAAATTTCACATTTATGTATGCTGCTTTATGTGCAATAGTGTGCACAGTTCTTCAATCTAATTGATGTTTGTAAATAAAATTAAAAAATGAGCTACAGAGTTCCCAGCCCATCCTATATTTTAGCAAGACCTTTCCTGAGAATTTTGTGTCTGAAGCAGCATCAGGTACTATTCCTGTATTATTTATGTTTGAACAGGATACAATATAACAAAAATGTGTTTAATTTACATTTCTTTTACAAAAGCCAAGATTTGACAAACAAACAAACAAAAAAGAGTCTATGTAACAGACCATAACTTTCTATAAAACTCCTTAACAAGCATTTACCAATCCGAAAAGATTTAAAGCTAATCATGCCCACAAACCAAATTGTGGCTGCCATTTTTGTAGCAGGGGAAAATACTGCCAAATATTAATTATAAAAGAAAAACCCTAAACATGCAAACACAAGTTACACATCTTGCTGAGAAATGCATACTTGCTGCATCAAAAGAGGCTACAGGCTCCATAAAACTTGAAACACTTTGTGAAAACATCTCTCATTGAGAGTCTTTGACTGCACAAGGCTCTGATGGACCATTGCAAATGCAAGTTTATTTGGCTAATGCAGAGGCTTGGTTTTCCTGGTCAACAGCTCCTTAAAAGTTCCATGGCTTGATAACTTCTGGTTACTTCTGGAGCAAAGTATTTGGTAACTTCTGGAGCAAATTTTTTCACACCTTGAGATTGAGGCTATTTCCAAGACAAAATGTGACATATCAGAAAAATTGTATATTGATGTTCTCAAGCAGCTTTTTTTTGGTCTTTTAAAATTAATTTTGCAGTTCATACAATGACTTGAGGAATATCTCAATTTTTCAGTGTCAGTTTTTTATGTCACCTGCAATATCTGTATTTCAGTTCAAGCTTTGAGAGCTTTGGATGGATGGCCACCATAAATGTCTGTATATAGGGAGTGGAAAGGATTGGAAAACTTTAATTCCTTTTACTGTTGTTTCTAAAGATGATTGTACTTTCTTAAATGAAAATATCTCTAAGCAGTCCTTCTCTTCCTTCTTAATGCACTAGATTGCACCAAGTGCAGTGGTTTTAGGCATTTCTTCCGAAGAGAACCTCTCAGGGAGTTCTGGGTTTTGTTAGCAATCTGATCACTATTTTGAAGACTACTCTGATGATGTTGTCCAGATCAACTTTGCCTTGTTTCACTTCAGCATTTTTGTGAAAAGAATTGAAAATGAACAGGTATATAAAAAGTAAGGAATTTTCCACGACTCTGAAGCTGGCAATGATCCTGCTGTTGTCCATCCTACTCCATGAGCTGAGAGGAACCAGCATCCCCACTCTATCACTAAACTCTTGTAAACAGAAGAGACCTGAGGCCGATGCTCAAATACAAAATTTCTCACTTTATAAAGGCATGATTTGACAGAGGTTTGCATTAGTGTCTGACCAGAGCTTTCTTTTTCAGCTATGAACTGAGGGTAATTATCTGGAATACAGAGGATGTAATTCTAGAAGATGAAAATATGTTTACAGGGCAAAAATCAAGTGATATCTATGTAAAAGGGTAAGTTTTCCAGCACTTCAAAATAACATGCAATATTTCATTGAAAAATCAGAGGAAAAAATTATGTGGAGAGAATATTCAATAAGCTATTTGGTGACCTGGGCATTTTGCTCTAAATGCCTGCCCAAATTACTCACCTATGTTGAATACTGGTTTCTTTCTTTTTTTTTTTATTTTATTTTCCTTTTTTTTTCCCTCTTAAAATCAAGTAACTGTAAAATAACACTAGTTGTTAGTTCCTACGCAGACAGAGATGGCACAAGATGAGAACAAAGCTCACAGTTTAGCAAACAGAGATCAAACACTTACAGAACTTGAACTGTAAGAGCTTACACAAATGCAGAGACATTTGACATAATCAGAGAAAAGGGTATTACGACCACATGAGAAACAAGAAAGAAGGTGTTTGCCAGGCTATTTCTATTGGAAATACCTTTTGATCTCATGTGGGGAGCATGTGTGGGTGAATGACCATGGCCAAGCTGGGGAGAACATCACATGGGCACTCTGCTCTCCATCTTCCTCTCCTGAGAGTGTAGCAAGTTACTTCTTAATTACTTGCCTCTTTTGCACTTTCTGCTTCAGAGCAGGATTTGTCTAAAGGTACCTGGTGTGAGCAAATTACGGCAAAAATGGCATCATGAAGTACTGAAAAGCTCAGGTACTAGACTGATCTTAGATTTTTCCATTTTTCCACTACTGAAGAGCAGGATAAATATGCCAATATGAATTGTCTCATTGTGGAATCCTGGAGAAATCTGAGTTTGTGGAGCACTAGGCATATGGCAAAATGAATTTCCTTAAAAAACTGATATGGTATTGGCAATGACCAAATGCAAAACAAAACCTGAAGGAGGGAGCACTGGGGTTAGTGGGTCAGGAAAGAGAGGATGTTTCCCACTTCGCTGGTTCTGAAAATCACATGAACATAATAAGATATCCAAAGTAAGCATAAGGACAGGGCAATCTTGTAGGAGGTGTTACTCCTGGGTAGGAAATACCTACATCACTATCAGTGCCAGAGTGGTCTTACAGGGAAGCCAGGAGTGGAAAACCTTTTGCTTCTGTGCCTTAATGATGAAGCCATGAACCTCATTATATTCAGACAGTGCCTATGGCGCTATATCTGTCACCGTGCATGGATTTGCACTTGGGGCAATGCTGTTTTTCAGGTTGTTACTGTTTTTCCTAATTCCTTGTTGAAATACTGGGGTTTGCAGGGGAATAATCACTCTTTTGATACAGCACAAAAATGCTAATGTTTACTCAAGTTGTGATAAATCATCTTTGGAACTAAAACATACCTACCTGGATCATTACCTCCATGGAGCACTTCAGAGGAGAAAATTATGCTTAGGGAAACACTGTCCTTTGTCCCCTGGTGACTGATGCTTTCCACTGTGGTTGCTGTAGGTGGATAAAGGGCCTGGAAGAGGACAAACAGGAGACAGACGTACATTACAATTCCTTGACAGGAGAGGGCAACTTCAACTGGCGCTTTGTGTTCCCGTTTCACTATCTCCCAGCAGAGAAACAAGTCGTGGTTAGTAAAAGAGAAAACATATTTTCCTTGGAAAAGACAGAACGCAAAATACCTGCAGAGCTGGTACTTCAGGTGTGGGATTTCGAAAGACTCTCTTCAGATGATTTCTTGGGTGAGTATGCAATGGGCCTGCCTGACCTTCACCTGAGGTCTCACCAGACCTGTGTTTTGTAGAGGTATGTACAACGCGGTGTCTGAGCCCCAACTTCTGCTTGTCTTTTTCTGAAGCACCACATTGCAAACTCTTGGAGACTCAGATGAGATGATGCCAGGGCAATTAAAATGAATGACTGATCGTACAGAGGGATCCCCTGCTCTGGTGCTTGAGCCCAAGCTGCTTCACTGCTCTGCATATCTCATCTGTAAACTGCTGCTTGAATGCTTTCGTGTCTATCTGGTCTCTCTGAGTGTTGTCACATTTCTTCTTCCTCCAGGCACTCTTGAATTGGACCTGAATGGGTTCCCTCAAGCAGTAAAGACAGCCAAAAGCTGTGACTTAGGAACAGTTTTGGCAGCAAGGGAAGAGAACAAGATCTCCATATTTCAGCAGAAGCGTGTCAGAGGCTGGTGGCCTTTCATCAAGGCTGGGGAGCTCACGGTAGGCAGCTCACTACAGGTGGGCAGCTTTTCTCTGGGACTGAGATGCTCTAGTGTGATCCTGAAACACACAGATGCTAATTTTGGATATGCCACCTGAAGAACAGCCACCACTGGCAATCTGTAGGAGTCCTCCAAATGCTTTCATGATTCTCCATAGATTTGGTTCAGGAAAACCCAGGCAACCAGAGCACTTTGTACTTTTTCGTTACTTTCTTCCACTGTTTGTCTCCCAGCACACTGGATGGGTAAAGTGGGAAATCAGGTGTTTCCAGCCAACTTTATGTCAGCAAATCCAGGAAAGAATCTCACCTGATTGTTTATTTCTTTATTGTTTATGTCTAACTTCAACCTAGGCAAAGGAATTGATTTTTGGAGTCCGCCATTATTCATCTTGCTAGTGGCACATCTCAAGTAGAAAGAGCACATTCTCCTTGTTGCAGTGTGCTCAATATTTTTTGGTGTAGTGACAGGATACAATTGGTGTAGAGGAATGCAAAGGACAATGACAGTTTCCCCAGAACTCTACAAGACTTGTTATGTTAGAAGAATACTCCTAAGAAGAATATAAATGCTGTCACACTAATTTTAATTTACCTGAAGCCTCTAGCATAACAGGGCTTGCAGCAGGGTGTGAATCTTACTCAGTGTGTACCTAAACATTTCACAAAATGACAGAACTGTTGGGGTTGGAAGGGACCTCTGGAGATCATTCAGTCCAACCCCCCTGCCAAAGCAGGGTGACCCAGAGCAGGAACGTGTCCAGGTGGGTTTGGAATGTCTCCAGAGAGAGACTCCATGACCTCCCTGAGCAGCCTGTTCCAGTGCCCTTCCACCCTCAATGGAAAGAAGTTCTTCCTCAAGTTGAGGTGAAACTTCTTGTGTTTTGGTTTATGGTTATTGTTCTTGTCCTGTCACGAAGCACCATCAAAAAGAGTCTGGCACCATCCTCTTGGCACCCATCTTGGAGATATTTATGTGCATTAATGAGAGCTCCCCGCAGTCTTCTCTTTTCTAGATCAAACAGACCCAGCTCCAGCAATCTCACCTCACAAGACAGATGCTCCAGGCCCTTAGTCATCTTTGTAGCCTCCACTGGGCCCTCTCCAGGAGCTTCTTGTCTTTCTTGTACTGAGGAGTCCGAACTGGACACAGCACTCAGATGTGGCCTCACTAGGGCTGAATAGAGGGGGAGGATCACCTCCTTTGACTCGCTGGACACACTCAGGGTTTATCTCAGCTGCTTCTGCTGCAGCTTCTCTTCATAAAGTTGAAGTGCTCTCAGTGTATAATCTGAAGCTACAGTGAAATTCACATCGTTTAACACAACTCCTCAATTTTCTCTGTCTTTAATGCTGCTTTGTGCTGTCACAGCAGCATAGGGATCCTCAGTGTAAATGAAAGACAGCTCTGGTCCTCTGAGGTGGAGTGCATGTATCAAGGCATGAAGTACATCTGGATAGTTAATTCTGCACACAGTCTTTGGGGCACATCTACATCAAACAGAGCACTTAACAGATCTGTGTGAGCTAGTGAAGGAAAGCCCAAACTGATGTGCCTAAATGGCCATGGCATTTTGGAAGCTTGAAGCCAAACTTGGGGATGCCTACAGCCCTGTTCTGGAATTAGTGTGGTTGGAGCCATTTTAGGTGCATTCAGATTCCTGTGGGGACACACACCAAGAGCTACAAGCTACAATCCTGTAGTACAGCCCTCTACAAATTCACCAGCTTTTTTCCTTTTTAGGGGATCTCCCACTGTCTCTAGAATTTTCATTGATTCTCTAAGGGTTTTCCTAAACCTCACCATTCCTTCATATTTCTGTCCATTCCAGCTACAAGAATGTTTTAATAAAAGGTGCTATCTTCAAGTTTGTTGCCTTCTTCAAATTGAATGTGATTGTGACTGTGTATTATCCAAGGATTTTGTGAATGGGCTCCACCCCTAAATCCCTGCTTTACTGCCATTTTCTCAACTCTAGTACAGTTGATTTGCTTTCTCTCAGTCCACTTTCATCTCTTGATGCCCTTGTCTTCCACATTTATGCCTTTTGCCCACATACTTCTTTCAGCCCTCTCCTGTGCTGAATCCCAGCCCCTGGCCATAGATTAGCACTTTAGATTAACATCTTCCACCAATTTATGGGGTAGGAAAATAACAAATATATGAAGAGCCATTTGTCTGGTTTTAATCTGTCACAGATCTTATGAAATTGATTTGATTTACTCATTCTTCATTGTAACTGGAATCTTTAAATCTCAAAAATCTTCACTTTTTTTTTCCTTTGGCCTAATTAATATCTTCAGTGGATACAGTGCTGAAAAACAGACCTGATCCCTGAACAGGAAAAAGCAAGAACCTCTCTGTAGCCTAACATAGACAGAAATATCAACATATTTGTTACTGTGAGTGCAGCAGAAAAAGCAAATGTTTAACTCGTATTTAGAAAGATCTAACTTCCATAGCAGAAGTTGCAATTTATACCATGAGTCCAAATAACTCATATTACATCTTCCTACTGCAAGGTGTGGGAGACACAGTCTTTTATAAGCAGTAATATTCTATTGGTCACTCAGCAAGCTTTCATGACTTGTCACAGTGAAAACAAGCACTAAAACAGGAGTTATATTCCATTATGACTTTTCTGAAATCTAGAAATTATCAATAAGTTGGTGCTGAACAAAGCTGTCCTTTTGCTACAGCTCTGAGTATCACCTTCTGGGCATCCATGAAGAAAAAGAGCTCTGGATCACCCTGCCAGGCCTCTATTCTTTAGCCCAAACAGAGCTCTAGGACTGCAGGGTATTTCTGAACAAGGTCTTATTTCTAACCATCTTCCTTTTGTGAGCTGAAACTTGACAGCTACATTGCTACAGCATTTGTGACTGGCTGAATTTCCCCCTACTGATGGGCTACATTTTGTCGATGTCAGCAACACAGCTTCCAGCTTGGCCATTCAGACCTGCCAGGATGTGTCATAGAAGATGTATCTTCTCAGATTAATCATGTTATAATTTAGGAAGCAGAAAATATGAGACTGGAAGAAAACATCCCACTTCTCTTTCCTCAGAGTTCCTGAGCAGAAGTGAGGAATCTGGTGCCTGGGCTTTCCTTTGTGCTTTCTCTTAGACTGCAAAGACTATCTTATTTTCTTTAATCAATTGTCTTCGCCCTCAGTTGGTTTCATTGTTTCTCCACAAGAAGAGTCCTGATGTGATTTAGTGATAATAACCCAAGATTGGATGCTTATATATGATGTCTCTGATCCAGGGCAAGGTGGAAGCTGAGTTTCACTTAGTCACAGCAGAAGAAGCTGAGAAGAATCCAGTGGGAAAAGCTCGAAAGGAGCCTGAGCCCTTGGAAAAACCCAAGTGAGTATGGGCATACTCATTAAACAGGGGAGGAATCCTGGTTGCTGGCACTTGTAGCTGGCATTACTCCCTGGCATTCAGGTTTGCTGAATAGCTTATAACATCTTAACATGACAACATCTTAAATTATCATAACTTACAGGTATACCCAACACCTCAGTTTGGTCACCTATAAAGATCAGATGGATTATATTTATTATATCTATTATATTAGTAATAGAATCATTTAGGTTGGAAAAAACCTCTCAGACCATTGAGTCCAACTGCTAAGCTTGCACTGCCAAGGCCACCACTAAACCATGTCCCTAAATGCCTCATCAACATGTTTTTTCAATACCCCCAGGGATGGTGACTCCACCACTTCCCTGGGCAGCCAATTACAATACTTCATGACCCTTTTAGTCAACATTTTTTGTCCTAATATCCAATATAAACCTTTCTTGGAGCAACTTGAGGTCATTTCCTCTCATTCTGCTGCTTGTTACTTGGGAGAAGAAGAGGCCATCCCCCACCTGGCTACAACCTCCTTTCAGGTAGTTGTTGAGAACAATAAAGTGTCTCCTGAGACTCCTCTACTCCAGGCTAAACACCCCCAGCTCCCTCGGCTTCTCCTCATGAGACTTGTGCTCCAGACCCTTCACCACCTCCATTGCCCTTCTCTGGTCATGGAAATGATATAACTTTGAAATTCTTTTCTACTTTTATTGTACTTCATACTCAAAGGATGAAGATGCTTATTTTTCATCATAAAACTTTTTAATGAGGACATTTTAAGTAGTTTAACAAAGGCTAATGACCTAGAAGGAGGATTCTAGCTTTCAGTATTTGTCACATTAAAAAAATATTATTGTCTGAGATTTTTTGCATTTTGAGAAAAGGAAATATACTCTATTTTGGTTCAAGTGCTTTGTTCTACTAAAGTAATGAGGTACATTAAATAAAAAAGAAAAGAGAGAGAGAGAAACTGATGATGTATTTCCTGCTACCAAAGCTTCTAAAAATCAATTGCTAATCATAACGGCAATCATCACATTAATTTTCTGTAAAATTTTCTTTGTTTGATATATATCTCCTGATAAGCATGAAAGAAGAGAAAACAACATAAAGGAATTGCCAATACCCTTAAAAAGGGTGTAAATTTAGCCTGAAAATTAGAGGTATCAGAGACTTGTTGAAAACTAACCTTGAAAAGACTTTAATCAATAATTTCACCCAAAATCTTTACCCAAAGGCATGATGAGCTATGCCTGACAGATGTCTGCCTGAAAGATTTCCAGCAATAGAAACGAAAGCACTATCTTACAGAGCAGCGAGGACTGGGATAGCTCTGAAATACATATGGTGGGAAGCAATCAGCCTAGGGAGTTTTAAGGAAGAGTGTACTGTGCAACAGAAGGATTACATGTCCAGGAGGTTGTAAACAGATTGCAAAGGCACCATCAGAACCATCACATTTTCCCCTCATTTTTTCAGTCCCAGCCCATGCACCCCAGGCAGCCTGGGGCTCCTGTCTTTCCTGTGTTTTCACTTCAAGGGCATTTAGTTCACAAATATACTGGTGGGCCAAAAGGTTGTCACTAGCCTGGTGGCCTCTCCTCTGCTGCACACTCAGCCTGGAAGTGTTTTGATCCAGAAGGCATAAAACCAGAGCCTTCCTCCAGATCTTGCAATGACTAATCAGAGGCTCCACATCTACATTTTTGTGATGAAATACACAGCCAACACATGGCTCAATGCAGTACTACTCTTAATTAAGATGTATGACTCAATTAAATTGAAATTAGGATGGGGCTAGTGTCAGTCAACACTACCCTCTCAGAAGCAAAACATTCAGGCTCTTTTTGTAGCTGCTCATGCACAGATGGAGGGGTCAGCCCATTTACCTGCCACACATATCCTAGGATGGGAGCTGGGGAAAGAGACAGCTTGTCCTTTAGAAGGTCCTTCCTCTCCCCAGACTGCCCTCGACTGACCAGGCTGGGCACTGAAGCTTTAAAGTTAGGCAAAATAAATCCCAAGGTTACTAAAGCAATATCAGCTTGTGAATAGTAAAAACTGATTTAGCTAGACACTCACTTACTGGGAAGAAAATAAACTGGCAGTTGAAGACACGGCATGCCTCAGTTCCATTAAGGTTTAAAGGTATTAAAGTTTACCAGCTGAGTGATGTCTCTCAGCGATGGAATATGTGGTTCATATATGCAGAGTAGTCACAATCAGCTGAGAGATAACTGTTTCTGCCCCTCAAATGAGTCCTCTTCAGGAAGAAAGGGATCTCAAGGAGCTTTGTGTCAGGACCTCCAGATCTTTATGCCAGTACTGTAGGTTTAGTTTTTTTTTTTGCGTATCACGTAGGATCACCCAGAGAAGCACAGAAATTATCAAATTGTTTTGTGTAATTAAGTTTTTTCTAATTAAGAAACAAAATTATTTCAAAACCAGAATTATCTTCTAGGAGATGTAGACAGTAACAGGCTCTTTAATATACCAGAGCAAAGGTGGACAAAGATTAAATGTCTGTGAACTAGAAAGAGAAACATGTAAATGAAAAATAGGGTGCAATGAGTATAATTTCCTGCTGGCCAAAGCACCATGAGGTTATCCATCTCTTCATCTCTGCTGATCCAGACAGGATACTGTTCCGGATGCAGTCTATTACAACAAATGCACTGCTATAACTGGTACTGAATTCTATTGCCTACGTTGCAAAGAAAACAAATTAAATGAGCAACAGTCTGGGCTTTTTTCCCTGCCTTTAAAGGTTATGAAAAGCCCTTCAGCAGACGAAGCATGCAGACTATTCTTCAGAGTACTGCATCAGAATATCCAGTTTTTTAATAATTCCTTTTAACCTGGAGGGCTTACTTGTTGATTTATTTCTGAGCCATTTCCACCTCAGTATAAAACACAGTCTTTAATTAAAAGATATTCAGTTGGCCTTTTAGATTTAGAGACTTTTTGTCACATTGACATTCACTTCCATTTGCTGAATGCTGAGTTCACCAGATAACTAAGACATTGCTTACATTCTTGAAACAGCTTTCTGAGGTGAGACGCAGCCACAGCTCTTTGTGACCTTCAGTTAATTTCATTCTCCCTATTGCTGCACCATCTGCACAATTAAAGCAACATTGGATAAGAAAAACAACCTGCCCCAGTTTTGCAGGGGTTAATGTTGCTCCACACCACTGTATTCATCAGGTCACCCCACCATCATATATAGCTGACAGTTACTGCCTTGGGTAAGGCTGTTAAGTCAGAGGCATAATGCCCTCCCAAGCTGAGTGGAATATCAGAGGAGAGGCTGTGCCAACATTTCTCCTAAGGAGAACATTTTTTTTCTCTCTGTACGCAGTCAGCATTGTTGTACAGTGTGAAGAAACTTCTGTTTATGGAGGAGAATACAACATGGGACAATATTTGGAAAAGAAACTGGGTTGTGGGATGCAGAGATTCTCCACCGGAAGAAGGTGGCTCCTCTCATGTACAGAGGAAAACTACCCCACTTTCATTTCATCATTGTTTCCTGTTTTCAGGAGGCCTGTTTTAAATTTCCTTCTGAAAATACACCATTGTTTGACCATATGCCAGATCCAAGCTGGTTCTGACTATTATGGTACCATATCACAGTGGGGCTGGATCAAGGGTTGGACTTGATGATCTTGGAGGTCTCTTTCAACCCATTTAATTCTCTGATTCTATGACTGTCACTGTGCAATCACCTATTTTGTAGTGGCTCGTTACTACTTTCGTGATGCTAAATTCTCTGAAATGATGGGAAAGCTTTTGTACTCGAGTTCAAGATGCCCACCTGTTTTCTTTAGGATTTATCATGATCTTGTCTGTAACTCTGAACTCCATATCATGACATAAATTGGAGTATTTATGAAGTGATAGCTGGAATTTCATTTTGAGTATTGTGTAGAACTTGGGCTTGGGGATGGGTGGAAGAAAAGTGACCCAATAGCTTTGTGAAACTCGTGGATGTTGCCTCTAAACTCTGTAGTATGTTCCCGGTAGTTAAAGGTCCTTTTCGGACTCAAATATGTATATTTTGTGGTGGGATAACTTTGAAAAGAGGTGGATCTGCCTTTACAAAATTTTTCTTTTTCTTTCTTCCCCTTTAGCCGACCAGACACATCCTTCTCTTGGTTTGTAAATCCTTTCAAGTGTTTGTATCACCTGATCTGGAAAAATTACAAGAAGTACATCATCATCGGCATAATTCTTCTTATTCTCGTTGTCTTCCTCGTACTCTTCATCTACACACTGCCAGGTGCAATCAGTGAAAGGATAGTTATAGGAAAAGTGTAGGTTATGGCTCTCATTGTAATCAATCATATACAACAACTTCAGCTAAAAATAAAACTAAGGCAAAAAGAATTAATCAAACTGAAACGCATCTCATTCCTTGTAAGAAGAAGAATAACTATTTGCATCAGAAACTGGACATCTTAGAATATTTTAATGTCTTTTTCAAATGCACATTCAGACCCAGACTTTATGTACATTATCATTAACATACTGGTGCAGCTTTATTGACATTATTATTGAAAGTGTCATTATGTAGCTAAAAGTGAGTTTGAAAGTAAATTCCTCAGTGCTATGCAGAAACTGATTTGTCAGTCAAGTATTTATTTTTATGGAGAAACGATTAAATATTACGAGCAAAATCTGTACACAAAGATAAATGTGGTCTTTGCATAGTTTTGTAATTAATTACTTTAACTGTTTTTCAATGACCATATAATGGCATGCTTATTTTTAGATAAAAGGTTTTATTAAAAAAATCCAAGGTTAAATTGTCTCATTTGATGTCATGTGCAAAATTCATCCTGCATCTCTCAGTAGGAGTCCTGTGCTCTATAAAAACATCTCACACACTCACACATTTATGCTCACACATAAATAAGGTACATGGCAGTGACAGGGGGAGGTTGAAGCAGAGATTGAAAGAACTTTTTTCAGTTGCAGTTTGAAACTGCTGGAGGTTGGTGGAGGAGAAGGATCAGGAAGATGAGTCCTCAGCCATGGGTACTGTGGTAGCAAGTGATCCTTGTAGAGGACAGGGAGCATGCAGAATCCTGCTGTTTGAAAATCAGAGCCAAAGAGCAGTGGAAAACAGAAGGGCTGCAGAGTGGAACAAGCCATGGAAGATTAAAGAAAACAAGGAATAAAACCTTACACAGTTGTCAATGTGAAAATTCTCACCCTAAAGAATACAGAAAATGCTGCTGTCTGTGTCATACACAAGACAAGGCTTAATAAGTCAGTGACCTCACTTGTCCTTAAAATGAGTAGTTATGAATTTGAAATAGCTATTGAAATCTCCTCCAATCTCACCCATGGTTAGACATGTTGTAACGATGACCTTTGAGAAAAGGATTCCCACCGTGCTCCACTCATACAAAGTGCGAGCACCCATTGCACATCTTAAAGTATCAAAAGGCAAGACAGAGATCCTATAAATGCTGAAATTCTGCCAAGCTCAGGGTGCAGGAATAGAAAAGCAGGCACCTTAATAATTCTCAGAGGCCACTTCTAAGGGAAGCTTGTCTGGTACTGCTTGCACCCAGCCTGTTAAGGCTGTGCAGTGAGCCCCTGTGTTCCTCTCTGGCCTACAACACTACAACAAGTAATTGCATTATTCTGAAAAATGGAGGTCAGTGAAACTTCCACTGAGAAAGTATTTTACATTTGAAAAGCGTTTTAGAGGCTTATTTTGGATGGGATGAATTGCTCTAGAAGTGTCTCATTCCACTGATGATAGAGGCAGATGGCTAAAGGCAGGCTGAGATCATCCTGTTCCTACCCATCCAGCAGATTGTGACTCAGGATTTCTTCTAAATTTCATGCTCTAAGTATACAGTAAATATAAATAAATTATCCAGATATGTGAGTAAATACATTACAACTAGACACGTGGCAAAGAACCGCAGTGGATGAGGCTTTTTGCTGGGCTATTTTCCTTTAGAAGTGTATTTAATATGACCAAGAAATTAGAACACGTGGTTGAATCTGCACTAGTTAAATGTAGCAATGCAAGACAGTGATGCGGAAACGTGCTGAAGACCCTTCAGTCCCTCTTTGTCTCATGCATTAGGCCATCACCTGGTAGTTCTATACTTACACAGCATGTGTGACATATTGCTCTGAAACCACTTGTTTTTCAATTTTGTGCTATTTTGTAATTGAGCCTGTATGAAACAGAAAAGGAAATATTGTTTCTCTTAATATGTCTCACCATACCGTGAATTTTTGAAATGCAATTTAAAAGCTCCAAGAAGAGTAAATCAAATTATTTTTGTGCAAAATGCGAGAGATGAATATTGACAAGCAGAGCATGTTGTGACAGCCAGAAAGGTGATGAATCTGATTTTTTCCCAGTGTGTTAGGTCAGTGGTCCTGATCCTGCATGGCAGCTGCTGTATCCATCTGTCCTTACTCTGCTTGTTTGCTCTTGCTACCTGATAACGTGTGGAGCACTGGACTGTGGCTTGAGCCCCTTGCCCTTGCCAGAGGGTCCTCCTGCATGACTGCAGTACCAAGCCTTGGCTCTGGACCCCAGCAGCAAGCACACAGTAGCAGCAGCACTGCTAGGACAAGATAGCTGAAATTACATCCTTCTCCAAGTCCTGGTCTGTGTCTGGCTCAGCAGGGACCATACAAAGACCCTGTCCCCCTTCATCCCTTGCATCCCAGTGAAAATCATCATCTCCTTCACTCCTGCTGCTCCTGGGGTCTTCATTCCCCTGCAGCGTGGTTATTCCTGATCCACTTTTCATTGAATACCCTGGGTAAGTCCTGCAGTTGGGGATAAAAAGGGTATCATGCAGACCAAACACAAGCAAGCTAACTCTTCCACAGCTCTTAAACTGCCAGTCACTGCACTCAACACATCTAGGCTGAACTGGATAGCATTGTCTTATGGGACAAAGCTGAATCAAACACCTTTTTGATGATGTCACAGATGGCTGCAAAGTAGGTAGAGAGGTAAGGCTGTCAGTAAGTGTTAAAAAGACAACATACAGCAGCACTCAATGCTGGACTACTCACACAGCTGACAGATGTAATAGTTTTGCATCTTAAGTGAGTTTATGGTGACATGGGTTTTGTGGTTAACAGAGAGGGAGTTTTATTCCAAGGATTGTTGTCATTGTCAAAAGCTCCTATCAATTTCACTCAAAAAGAAGAGATCCTTACCCTGAGCAGTTAGTCAGCAGTGGGGCACATCTCCCTACCGTTACACCCAGCCCCTGGAGGTCCTCCTTTTTACGCTGCAGGTGTTAGATCATCTCAAGCCAGTCCTGGCACCTCATAGTAAGTGCAAGATGTGACAGAATTGCAGAATCAACTAGGGTGGAAAAGACCTCTGAGATTACCGAGTCCAACCTTTGACTTAACACCACCCTGTCATCTAAAATTAAAAAAGCCTACAGCACCCAGTATTCCCAGGCAGTCTCCCATCCAAGTACTAACTGGGCCCGACCCTGCTTAGCTTCTGAGATCAGACGAGATCAGGCATTCTCAGGGTGGTGTGGCCGTAGACCACACATCCTCCACTTCCAGTCTGATTTCAAGGCAACGAAAGGTGGTCACTATCACCCAGGATACATTAGGGACATATCAGAAAAAGAAGGTATTACCCAGATCTTTGTGTTTATTCCTCACCTAAAGGTTCCCTAGAGCTTTCATGTTTAACTATCACCACTCTTCCTGGCCGCATAGATAGGAGACAGGTATATCCATCCTACACAGAATATTATCAGTTGCCATCTCAGTGCACTGAATTGTTCCACAAAGCACAGAATTATCAGGTAACATCACAGTTGCTGCTGCTCTGGAGGTGTTTGTTGGAAAGGTGGTTTTGCCAGGGTCATGAGGCCAGTGGGGTTGGGGGCTGTGCAGGGGGCCTGCCCTGCTTGCTGCAGAATATTCTGTGCCTTATTCTCAGCCTGCAAACTGCACTGGACCCAGCAGGTTGGTCTCATAGTGACTACTAATAGTAGTCTAATCACAGTGACTAAGTTTAAATCACCTACATTTCAAATTCCCTGATGAGGTGATAAAAGAATTTGCTTCCTCCACATTTTAGTCACAGAAATGGCTTTTGATTGCCAGGCAGAGCTCCTCATTGCTCTGTGTGCTGACTCTGAGCTCCAAAGGGATATTTATGATCTTGGCTGAATAGCCTGCTTGCTGTCAGCTCCTAAGTGCAGAGCACTGTTTCCTTCCAGACTAATTTATACATTTTCTATCAGCTATTTGTGACTGGGGAAAAGCTCAACCTAGGATCTGGTTCCATCCAGCCTCACAGACATTTGGTGTATGACAACCACCTCTCCTTTCCACTTCCTAATTAATCTCTGTCTCAAAAGCAAACAAACAAATTTTCACATATTTCTGATGGAGAAAGGATAATTTAGAAAAATCTTTCAGACTGCCTCTCTTTTAATCACTTTTGTAAGCAGGTGTGGAGACTACTCAGAGCTACATTAATGAGCAGACAGTGTGTGTCTGCTTCCTGGATGCCTCCGCCATGGCTCCAGGACCGCGTCAGTAACAGAGGCCGCCTTCATTAAGAACGAGCTGGAAAGATCTCTGGCTGTTCTCCCTCTCCCTCTGACTGAAGGGTGGCCCTGGCTGAACTCTCTGTGATAACACTGACAGCTCATTAACTGTCTAATTCCAACACGGTGTTCTTTCAGAGTTACCTGCTCATCACAGCTCAGAGTGTATTTCGTATCACAGCTCCTCAAAAGGGCTGTGCTTGACCCCGGGGAGCAGGAGAACGATGCCTCCCCCTTTTGTCGTGATGGTGGCTGATACTCCTTTCCAAGCACCATTGTTCTGCCAGGGAGCAACTGGAAAGGCGCAAGTGTGGCTGCAGGCAACTGCTGGCTCAGAAATTGGAGCGAAGGGGAGGCTGACAGATGGGAAGGAAACCATCTTCAATTGATGTGTCCAGGTGCAGCCTGCATTTTCCCTTGCCAGCCAGGCACTGAAAACATGGCAGACCTGCAGGTGATATCTGCAGGTGCTGTAAGACTTCTTCCCTAAATGTTGTTTTAGACAGGCGCATACAGAAAATTGGTATCCATTACTGGGAAGAACTGAGAATCAGTGGACACTGGGAAATACTGTAATATATATAAAAATATATTAAAAATATAGGTCAAGAACTCTTCAGATGTCTAGGTGGATTCCTTTTGCTCTGTTTCTTTGTTGTTCTCTGCAGTTCTCATCCAGAAAGGTATCTCTGTGCCCTCAGTCCCTGAACCAGGGCAGTCAGCCACCCTGGGATACTTCAGGGTGGATACCTGATAATCTCAGAGTGATCCTTCACCCATTTTGCTACTTGCAGCCTAAGTGGCTACATCTGGTCCAGCTGCCTCTCAATCCTTCATCCTGGATCAAAGCAACCTTGCCTCCAGGAGCAGTGGTTACAAGTACCCCCTTGGGCCAAGGGACAGATATCAGGCACAAGGAAATCCTCATAGGTTTGTCATGCCCAAAGCATGTTGGTGCATTCCATTCTTCACTGCAAGTTACATGCCAGATTTCTGGAAAACATTAGAAAAAGAACCAAATGCAATTCCAAAGGCTGTTGATACATCGTGAGAGACAAGGATTTATTTTTTTGTTTACTTATTTTTTAGTGAGGTTTCTTTTTCCTGACAGATAAGCAATAGTTAATCCTCTCCAGAAACAAACCCACAGTTCTAATATACTGACAAAGCACTGGCCTGTCAGTATGACTGTACAGCAAATAAACATTGACTGTGTTTAGTGCTTGTGATGAACTTTTAATTAGCCGTAGTAATAAAACCTCACCAAAGCATTTAACAAAACACTTTTCAAATGCCTCCTGACACCATCATTATGCTCTTGGTGTGTGAATAGTTTGACCCAAGAGAGCAGATTTGCCTCTGACTGTTGGCTCTCTGGAACTGGTCCCCACAGTGCAGATGGATGCACACACTTGTGCAAAACTGCTGCACCACAGCAGGTTCCAAGGCTGTTTTAGTGCCTTGGAACACAACTGCAGTGAATCCAGGGCAGTCAAGTCAATATATTAAACGAACTGTGATAATAAGAGCAACCCATTAAGAGGAGTAGTGAGAGTCATTCTGCTCAGTTAGCACATTTCTTCTCCTTCAATATCTTCATTTGGAAATACTTTGACTGAATGCTGCTGGGGTACAGCTTACACAGATATCCCATGAGCATCTGTGGGGTTTGCTGATGGCTCTGGAAGCTGGATTTTGATGCACCATGGCCAGGTCTCCCTGTTCTTGGCAAAAGGAGTTGGAGTAGCTATTTGTGAGGAGCACTTATGTGTGTAAAATGTGGCAAATACAGAGAATGGTTTTCAAAGCCAAGCACTCTAATTTTGCCTCCCAGGGGCACGATAGACATTTAACAGAATTGAATATTTGCCTTCTCCAGTGCTGTCTGTTGTGATCCTGGGTCAACATCTCTCACTGGTTATGGTCACTTCCCACCACAGACCTTTGCAGTGTGGGGCCAACATATGTGCACAAAAAATTAGGGTTTAATTAGTTCATCAGCTTGTTGGAGTTTGGGATATAAAAGGTTTTTCAGACTGAAAAGTGAAGCTGGGATGCTTTGTCAGCATATTTTTTTCTGTAACATCTGTGCTGAAGAATGGAAAGATGTAAAGGCTGAACACTTTTTACTGGCTCCACATGCTTTGGTCAGAGCATTTTTGGTTTGTAAAAACACAGATTATGCAGGCAGCTAAAAAGGGAAAATTGGGGAACAACCATGCTTGTAGTTCAAATTCCATTACAGCTCATAATTCTACTGACTGTAGAGCACCCACAGCCCCTCGGGTCTAGAGCCAAAACATCTCTGTTTCCAAGAACCTCACTTTCCCCCACATCACCTTTGCTTTGGGGGCTGAAATTTTATATATTTGTTTTAGTGTTTCCATTTAGTGATTTGAGAAGTCGGCAGGATTTAGGGATAGGGAAGCACAGACTGATGAGAACTTGATCTTTCTGTATCAGGTTGGAGCCATCAAGGCCTTCTGTCCACCCAGCAGCCGCTGAGTTTTTGCATCAATTCTTGGGGGCCTGTTCCACAAACATACTCCGGAGTGTGTGATCTTGTGCAACTGAATTTCCCCTTGCCAAAGCCTTTTCTCACTACATTGGGCAAACTATTTCCCAGCAGGCATCAGGTTATCCAAGGTGTTCTTCCCACTGGGGCCAAAGAGGAAAGCTGCACCTGTAGATCACTTGCACCTGTAGTCACTGGGGTGCTGACTGAATTCCCTGTGGCATCTGGGGGTGTGTCAGACCCCAGACACTCCACTGCTTATGCCAGACATGTAACCTCTTTTAGGCACAGGATAAGAAAGGTCTGATATCTGCCTGAAAGGTTATTCTACTTGGTTAGTGTTCTGATATGCTAATTTATTCATGGCAAGAAAACGATCTTGCTACACACAAACCTAAACACTGGCTGCTGCCTTCACCTACATTTCAGTAGCTTCTCAAAAAGCGAAAAGTTTGACAACTTTTTAACTCCCATTCATTTTGCTCCCCCTGCAAGGAAGTTTCTCATGAGAAAGTCCCTCAGGATGCTCCTGGGGACTCCCAGAGAGGTTGGGGGACTGACTGGTTAGAGAAATATCTATTAGCTATTTGAGTCTGGTCCTGGAATGGCTGCAATATTTAACCAGCCCTGTTGATTGTGTCTTGCTTTATTAACTGATCCCATCAAACAGGGCTGAAGGACAAGCAGTGTGTGATACAAATCCTATCTGTTGATTACCTTTGGGTGACTCCCTGCCTTCAGACTTCTCCTCTGCATTCTTCAAGGGTACAAAGCTCTCCCTGCAGTCCCTGATCACAAGACAAGATTTCCAAATCAGCTTTCACTCACTGCTAAAATTAAACATTTGCCATTGCCAAGCCACCTTCTAAAACTCCTGCTTCTTCTCCCCTGTGCCACCTGTTCCCAGAACTGCAAGAGCAGACAAGTAATTTCCTCTTTGGAAGAAAGCTACCTCATTTTAAATAGTGATGCAGCAAACTCTTCTTTCACCAGCAATAAAAGCAGACACACACCTGGTTTAACTGGTTTCTTAGTTGTTTTATGTGGTGAGAGTTCTCATAGCATGTTATTTACTGAGACTGTATTATTGACTTCAGTAAATTTCTGGCTGTAAATTAAATCATAAAAGCAGGTGGTAGTTCACATCTCTGCAGTCCTTGGGACTGGGAAACTTGCAGCCTACTCAGAAATAAGTGAAAATGAGCTCCAGAAAGTACATTTTACAAGAAGGTTTGGCAGCATAAATCAAACCCAGGTTTGGAATCCAGCTCCTCCGTATCTCAACCCACAGCAGAATCACAGAGCGGGAACCAACTCCAAATTCCACAGCTGGTCCTACTACCTCCAGGTTTCAGAGCAGCTTGAACATGACAGGAGCAGACTCATCAGCTGGACCGGGGTGCCCTGTGGGATGTGTGGTTGAGGACAAGCTCTGACGCTGCTGAGGCTTCTCAACACCGATCCGGGCCAGTGTTTGACAGCAATAGCCCAACCCTACATGATCTGGTCTTATCTCAGCTCTCTGGGCTGCATGGCATTTCAGTATGTTTTGTAGGTTTTTCAAAGGCTATGGTTGATTCAAAACCTCTGGCAGTTTCTCTTGTAAGGGAGTTAAATAAGTGATGATCCCTGTCTCAGAAAAAACAGTATGGGGTTTTTTTCAGTGCTTTTGAGAGAACAAGGCACATTTGGAAGTGAAAAACATTATTTTAACCTGGGGCAGCTGGCAAGTACTTCATACGTGAGAACTCTTTGATTGCACTGCTTATAATTACATTAACTTAGAGCTTGCACCAGGCTCTTGACTTATGAATATACATGACTGTGATCTCCTTTTTTTAATCCATCAAAATACCTGTCATCCCAGGGTTTTAAGGTCTTTTACTCAGGAATTCTTGCGGGTTGCTTTGCTTGCTACCACACGCTTCACCGAAAGGGAAGCAAACTGAGCGGGGCGTGTGTGCAGCTGCAAGGTACGTGATGAGCTGTGTGCAGATGACGTGTGTCCTGCTCGCACCTTGCAAAGCTCTGAAACACTGTTATGCCAGAGTATTCATGCTCAGTTAATTAACTGACAATATTTGTGTGGTCTATCATCCCCAGCACAGTTTAAGCAATAATCTGAAATGACTCTCCCAAAGCATCACAGAGGGAAGCTGCACTGCTCTTGCTGAACATGGTGGGAGTTGTGTTTCTGATGTGTGCAGAGCTGGAGATTGCTACGTTTCAAACAGCCAACAGACTGAGAGTAACTTTGCTGCAGAAGGCTTTGGAGAAAACCTCTGCTGGTTCTCACCAAATACATGTGCTTCTCATAGATTTGTATATTGGAAGAAACAGAACACACAGTAAAGAAAGAGCCACTGTGATCAAATGCTCCATTATAAAAAAGCTGTAAGTAGCTTCAGTATTTCACATTTTCAGACTTTTTTTTGCCTGACTCAAGATGAGGGCTAAGGGGAAAAAAAAGCCCACAACAAGCCTCTCTAAAAAAAACCTTCTCCAAACTCCTGCACTGCAACTGCAGCCCTGGAGATCAATTTCCCCCATCCAGGCTCACCGGCTGCAGTTCTGAAGCTGTGGGTGGCATGTTGAAACATCACCTTGGAGACATCAGGGTAGGACCAACATGAGATGCTCTGTGTGCAATGGTAAGGTGGTGCAGACACTGGGAGGCAGACCAGCAGCAGGATAGTCAGCTGCTTGTGCTCACCCTACCACCCCATATTGCAGCACCTGATGTTAAGGTCTCCCCAGCCCACCCTCACCAGGAGATCTGCAGATGCATATCCAAGCCTGGATATGAGTTATTGCTGCAAATAACACTTTATTGGACATACTGAGATGGGGCCGGTGATGCCATGAAGCATTTTAGCAGTCATTGGCTATGGAATTGAACCCTTTTTGTCAGGAATGTTTCAGTGCTGGAAAAAGCACTACACAGCACAAAGTAGTGCAATTCAGAGTGACAGTGGAGAGGGACCTCCTGAGTTCAGGTTGTGTTGTAGCAGGGACCCAGAACAAGGTGTTTCAACAAACCTACCAATCAAACCATCATGGTCATGAGCTGGGGCTGGGTTAACAACCAGAAAACTCAGCAGAGGCAAGCTGGGCAACAATAGACAAAGCTACTGCCTTCCTATTTTTCTGGTTGCAGTCTTTTACTGCAAAAGCTGAAAAAAGAGTCTAATCAAATAAATTTTCAGCTGTGGAAAAAGAATTAATAACATTTCAGTTTGAAAAAGAATAAAAATGGAGAATATAATCATATGAATGAAGTCGAGAAGATTCTAGCACATCATTTGTGATTTTCAACCACATCTGCCATTTTCACTATATTTTTATTGAGATATCTATTTTTGTCCATAATCTTGTGCTGTGTTTTCCCTGATTACCTTTTATTGTTAACTGAAACAAAGCAGACTCATGCCAGAAGTGTCTCATCTCATCATAACTCGCCGGAATTTTGTATATTGTCCTGCCATAACCCATCTGGTAAAGCATAAAGTGACGGGTTTTATTAAAGGGCAAAATTTGAGTGACATACACAGAGTATTACCATCTGTTGCTTTTTTCGCATTTCCTGTTTATAGAAGTAGTTCACAGTTACACTTTTAGAGTAAGTCCTTCAGCAGAGAAGCTGTTTTGCCAGTGCAGTTACCACACTGCAGAGACTCTAAATCCACCTGGCCTAATGAGGACCTTGGTGATACAAACGCATCACTCCTTACACTGCAAATGGCAGCCCTGAGCTGAGTCATTCTGGCATACTAAACCAAACATTTCTTTAAAAAATAAAAGATTAATGAAAACTTTTGAATGAGGACAAGGTATGGAAGTTAGGACAGCATCTCTTTTTAGTGAAAAAAAGTGCAAAGAGAATTAAGCATGTTTTTGGGCACACAAGAGCTTCGTCGGATCTACAACAGAAGCAGGAAGCTTCACAGGCACGTAACAGCAGAGAAATGTCACAGTTTGATGAGCTGTGTATCAGACAATTGCCCAAAGGAAATGTTGTTGATGCCTCTCAAGTGGAAAGATACCAATAGGATGGAAAGGAAGGTGATGAAGTAGATAACACCTGAGGAAAGAGAAGGCAAGATAGTGTAGAAAATGTGGAGCACACAGAGTTTATTGGGGAGAAGAGAATCATGCACTATAAAAGCAATATTGGTACAGAGCCACTGATTTCTGGTTTGCAATAAGATTAGAATTTTAATTCACAGGTTCATACTTGCAGAAGTTTTATAATTTTTTTAAGATTTTGTAATTTTTTTGAGAAAACAGTTAAGAAGAGTTTGGATTTTAGGAAGATATTTTTAAAGTCTTTATACAGTAGTATATCTTAGCAGGAATGTGTGTGTGTGTTTGTGTGTGTGAGTGTCTGTGTGTGTGTGTGAATGCTGCATACTTTGTTACTGCTTGAATATCACGGAAATTCAAAGAATACCTTCCCATAACCCATCACATTGTCTTCAGAAAAGATTTACATCCACTCTGAAGACCTGAAGAGGACATGATTAAGATGTTGGGTTGTGCTTAATGCCCATGTGTGGCTACTGAGAATGGAAGTGGCTGCTTTAACACTGGTGGAATCAGATTAAAGAAATAAATCAGGCCTGTATGGTAAGACTTGTACCTGAAAGGTCTTTTAAGCCAATAAGAGGGCTAGTTGAGCATACATCAACCCAAGACTTATTGGCTTCAGCTGTTGAGCAAGACTCATGGCCCTTAACTATCATATTGTTGTCTGAAAGCTGGATGCAGCCAACACAACCACCAATGGTCACTATTGCTCAAGCAGGAAAAGAGGGAGGAGGATGCACACTGTCACAGTCAGGGAGGTGGTAAAACCCTTCCAAGTGTTTGAGGCACTCTTAAAGTGTTTCTTTGCAGTTATTTAAGTCAAGGAAAAAGTTTGCTCTCTGGTAGTGACCAAAGTAATGAAAAACCTTTCAGCTGCTCCCTCCATAACCCATGGCACAATAAATAAATAGATATTGAGTTCCCAGCAAGCCCTCTCTGAGAGATATGTGGGCAGGTGTGGGAACAAGCAGTTTGGATAACTCCAACCTCTGCATTAGTGATGTGGTTCTTGGTCCCTGTGGAGAGATAAAGCTCAGTAGGGCCATGGATTTCATATGGTGCCTGTACAATAAATGCATCTTAAAACGTGTGACTCATACAAATTCAGAAGAAGGTTTTAGCCAAAGAAGACTGTAGAACTGAGGGGCTGCCTGGGAGGACCAGGGAGCTCCTGTTACATTTCCATGTTTACCTCCAAGCCTGTCTTCCAAAGACATGACAGGGGAAGGTGTTAGAGCAGATGGTTCCATATAACAACAATCTGAGCCACTGAGGCTGCCTTCTTATTACAGGGGAGAACCAGCAAGCAGAATTCAAATTCATCAGAGAAAGGAGGTCCATCACAGATAAAAGGAGAAAGAGAGAATTCAGAGGCACAACTACCCTGGGAGGGATGGGGAAGGTGTTTGGTGAGGATTAAGACCTCAGGTATCAAACCATTTAGGGTTCACCACCCAGGCCCAGTATAACTGCCCCAGCAGGTATCTCTGTCTCCTCACATGGACTGCACTGCCTCGTCTCAGTCAATGTTTGGAGATGTAGCCACACTTGTATCACTTTTTCATTTAGTTTGCAGGGGAAGAAAGCCACATATGAGACATTAAAGGCATTTTGTGTGACTTCCACGTAATGTCAAAATTAGCAATAGAAGGGGCTTTTCCAACTCCTGATCAGACATCACTTAGTTGAAGAGCCACTAGGGGCAGAACTCAACTCCCTGAATGCAGAGTCTTTCTGTTTGAAAACTACAAAATACAAATGCCTCTATTGGTATGTACCAAGATTTGCTTTGTTTGGTTTTTGTTTGTTTATTTGTTTGGTTGGTTGGTTTGGTTTTGGTTTTGTGTTTGTTTTTTTTTAAGAAGCTCCTCCAATTTGGATTGGATGGTTGAGAACAGCAAAGACTGCAGTTTTATCAAACCAAATCCTTCCATCAAGTTAGCAACAGAACCAAGAGAAGTGGTAGAACTCTGAATTTTGTTGCTATTTGGGCCAAAAGTTTTGCTAAACCTCAGGCTGGGGAATTCTGTCTCAAAAAGTTACAACTGAGCAAACTTACAAGTGCTGGGAGACATGCTTGTAATGCAAATTGTAAGATTAGAAGGATCCTGCCTTCAGGGCAGGCAAGTAGGTAATTCTTCATATACTGATCTCACAGAAAGTGTTTTCTGATCAATACGGAACTTCTTCCATGTGTCTTTGATCGCTTCTTATTCTGCCCATCCTGGGATGGAAATGGGTACTACTCCTTTTTCCCTCATAGGAACCTGACGTGGATTTCAAGGCCTTTTTGTTCTTCCTGAGTCACTGGCTCTGAATGGATCCAAGTGCTCCAGGTGAGACCTCATTCATGCTGAACAGGGCAGCAGGGTAACCTCAGGGGCCTTGTAGTCCAACTGCAAAAGTCACCTTAATAATTAGCCTGGTGTGACCTGCTGAGCTGTATTGCTTGGGGAAAGGCAGGGGAATCAGGCAGATCCACCAGCCACTTGCTCTGCTGTCCATGTTTCATAGTCATGTAATGCAGCCAGTCATGCAGAAGGAAGAAAATGATCAAAGAAAATAGTTTATTTTTCTCCATTGTTAATCCCACTGGATTTTTAAAGCTGTTCTTAAAGCTTTCCAGTTACAGGTGCTTTGGGAGCACTACAACAGATATGCACAATACACTGAATTTTGGGAGCTGTCTCAGGACATCATAATTGTATGAACACTCCTAAACCTTTTTTACTCCAATATGTCATTATATGCAGAGTGACCTTATGGACTATTATATGCAGAATCTGAACAGAAGACATAGCAAGAAAATGGCTCTTGTAAGGATTTAGAGAGAACTTGGATACTTCAAAGACCCAGAAAAGGGCAGACGTGGGATTTATTTGCATGTCATCTAAATTCAATGTCTTATCCTGACCTCAGGTCAGATCTCAATCATTAAATGAACTCTGTAGATTAGACATAAAATGTACCACATAACAGTATCCTCCAAAGACTGTCTCCAATGCAAACTGAGCCTCCCATTTCTGCTGGTAGTGGATTGCTTGTGACAGGTTAGGCAGAAGATTGATTACTGTTATATTTCATGATCCCTCTTCTGGTGTAATAAAAGGCAGTGATGCAACTATCCAAAGAGTGGTGAATGAAAATGAATTAAGGACTTACTTAATGATTCTAGATGAGAAAATAGCTTCTGGAAGATTGTTGAATCCATTTAGAATTTCACTCAATTATTTCAATTAAAGTCAGTAGAACCATACCAGCATTTCACTGTGTGAGGTTGCACCTCGACTAACCAGAGTCAGTGAACCTTTTTTGAACAGTTTTCTTCTATTTTAACATATTATTTTATTTAATGAGATTAATATTTTCCCACATTTTCTACAGAGTACTGCAGTTTTTTTGTCTGCATCAATGCAGCATGAAAATATTCCAAGGCTGGAAATGAAGAAATGTGTAAGAGAAACTGGATTCTGCTAGTGGAAGAAATTAATACACTGGTTACAAAATTGATGTTATGTTTTCTAGAGGGAAATTTAAAGTGGATATTAAAAGGATATAGGTACATATTAATTCAAGTTTAAAGACTTAGACACAAAGTATTTTTAAGGAAAAAAATTGCACCAAGCAAACCCTGGAAGTGACTCACCATGGAAGAATCTTAAGATCTAGTGAGTGAGGTTCATGAAGGGAACTGGCAGCACAGAATATCCCAAAATCAGGACTCAAGCCACTTGGCCCATCTCTGAAACCCTAGTCCTGAGCTCAAGACCCAAACTGCCATCATGATGCATGAATTGTGTTACGCAAATGCCACTGGGGTAAATAAGAATGGTGTCTTTGTGTTTCTCAGGAACTACTTGGGGAACTGCTCAACTCCAGAGCTAACTTTTTCCCTCCTTCATCTTCCTCCTTGCTCCTCTTACAGTCCATTTGATGCAGTTTGCAATGCTGATACTTTTGTGCCCTTGACACAGAACTTGTGGGAAGAGGAGAAGGCTGTGTTCCTTCCCTACCAAATGTGCATTGCAGGGGCCACGTCTCTGAGATGGGCAATAATTCCACAGCTCAACTAAACTGTGTGCTTCAGTCTTTGTCATGTAACACCCACTGTACACAGCATTGTAAAATAACAAGAAAGACCAAATTAATCCCTCGTGTATCACCCTGGACACAAGAGCTCATTATTTGCCAGGGCTGAAAGTTCAGCAGGGACAGAATGCCAATAAACCTCCTTCACAGCACGGAGTTTCTTACATCTTAATTTCTTTCAGTCAGCAGTATCTTGCACTCACTGAGATGCTGAGATCTGTGAAATTTGCTTCTTACTCTGAGTTTGAAGCATTATGTTCTTTGGTCAGAAAATTCAGTTATTAAAAATGCCAATTTTTTTTCTTCTTTTTCCCGCCTTGGTTTTGAGGATAGAAGGAAGGAAATCAGCAAAAGTTTAGGTGAAAGGCAATGAAATGCTCAGGAAGGGAGAAGAGGGAAAAAGATGGATCATCCTAAGAAAAAGGCAAAGGTGCATGTCTGGAAAATGTGGATTGTGGAAGCAAGACTGCACAAGCAGCTTCCCTTTCTGGTACTGAGGCATAATACACATATTCTCTCATTTATATCTCACACATAATTCTGAAAAGTGATATGGAAGCTGAACAGTTCTCTAGGAACTAATAACTGGACAAAATGTTTTTGGGCCAGGGAGGAGAACTGATAAAACAGAGACACATGGGAGACAGAATTAGGTGGATGTGGTAGGTCCACTGTCCAGTCCCAACAGTGTCTGGTGATTTGGATCATCTGTCTTCATCTACCCCAGCAAAAGTTTTCACTTGGAAATTGAACATAATTCCTAATTTTTTCCGTTCTTTCTAGACAGATTTGTACTCTTTTACACACTGGACTAGAGCAGGAAATGTGTGCTTAGTAGAATTTCCATCTATTTCCATCTTCTGTGCACAGAAGTCTTGGAATTTGATGAAAAAAAAAGCTGATTCATGATCCTTCCTGAATTTGTTTTTCTCTTCTTTTCCCCACTGTCCTGGCCACAATAATGTCATTGTTCTCACAGTCATGAAGTTAAATTTATCTATGTATCTCCATAAAAATTTTTGGTGCGAAATTAAACCTGCTTTCCTGTTCTCTGGATGTATTCTGAGAGAGGCTCATGGGAAGTACTGCACAGAAGGAGCCATTTTCAGGCCACAAACTCCTCCCCGGCCTTGGCCATCGTGGACCACTCTGTGCATTTCCAAATGCCATCTGCTGGCACCTCCACCGTGGAGCTCTGGTGCCGCAGACACCTGGAGATCAGACAGTGCTCCTCAGTCCTGAGCAGTCCCTAAGGATTTGCACAGTGCTGCCCTTACGGATAAGCTTCAGCTCATGGAGAGCTGGGTCATTCTGTGGAAGCATAGGACTAAGGATTTGAATTCATGAAACTCAGTGACTGGAGAATATGGCAAGGGATGTAACTTCTCACAGTGTGTTTTCTTGAGGTAGTAAACAGATGCTACGAGGATGTAGAAGGGTGGGACAAAAATAAGAAGGAAAAAAGGAAACTGTAGAGCTGCAAAAAGGAAAACTTGTTCTTTACAGTAGCACTGGGGTGTAGAATGAGAAGAAAAGATGGCTAATTTCAATTATTATTACAACTATACAATTTGAAAGATTGTAGTTTTGCTTTGGATTTTTTTTTTTTATTATTTTCTCTCTATTTTAAGAACAAGTACATTTCTCCTATTCTTACTGAATTTTCAAACATCTCAGCAGCTTTATGCAGTCTCATGATTTGGGTACTTTTAGCTTGGAATGGTCCTCTGGAGATCATGTAGCCCAGCTTTCTGCTCAAAGCATGGGAGTTATCTTTGAACTATCTTCAAAGTTAAATCAGAATTCTCAGGGCCTTGTGTAACTGAGTTTTGGAAATCTCCAAGCACAGAGACTCTTCCATCTCTGTGGGCACCTACTCCTGTGCTGGACTGACCAACAGGCACCTACACACTACTCTGTCTAGTCAGTCTTTCCTCTGTACAGGGACACAGGAAGTGAATGTAACAACACTGGACATCATATTTTATTTTCCTTCATATTCTCATCATGTTCATTTTTAAATGGTTATAGGCCTGTATATATAAAATGCACCAGTAGTTAGTTTGGATACTCCGTCATAACTCTGTGGGGAAATAAGGCACAATTCAGCTGCTACTGAAGTCAGCATGTGTCTCCCCCAAGAACTCAGTGAGATTCAATTGAGTACCAGAGACTTTAAGGCACATCCATCTTTTCAGAAACCTGTTTCTGAAAATAGGCAATACAGATATTTCAGTTACTTCCAGGCTCATTGTCCATCTTTCCTTCCATGTGTGGTCATCAGGTAAGGTCTTGAGCAGTCATCTCTCTGGATAACAAAGGAATCCATTCAATCAACCAGCTAGCTGACCTTTAGACAACAAGCAAAGCTTGAACCCTAAAACTGTTTCCTCTGCCTGTACTGTTATGTAGAGCAGAAATGATCCTGTGAAACAACTGAGTCAGTTCATGAGCATTGTGAGGCGAGAGAGCAGGGCCAGTCAGTTCTGAGCTACTCCTGCTAAGTGAGGTGGATGTGACTTGTAAGAAAATGTCAGTCTACTGGGGCATTCGGCACATGACTTTCAGACTTGGCTGAACAGAAGATGTAAAAATCCTTTTCCTCTGAGCTTTGTACTTTTGTACTTCCCCTCAGTATTTTGCTTTTTGTTGGGTCTTTTTTTTTCTTTTTTTGTTTGTTCTCATATTCAAATATGATTTCAATGAGCTCAGAGGAAGAAGAACATGACATTGGAATAACCAGAAATTGTGCTCACACAATTACATGATTTCAAGCCCAGCATGGCTCAGGCAGAGTTGAGTCTGTCTAGGGCAGAGAATCACAAGGTTGATATAAACCCCAAACATATTCCTCCTTTGTGCTTCAGTTTACTGCTTGGGGGTTTTTTGTCCTGCAAAGCTGTCATCTGTGTGAGACTTAACCCAGATGAAAACTAAAATGATGATCAAGAAGCCATCATCCCTTTATCTTTCTCTCGTGGCATATATGCACGAGTGTTTTCATTTCCAAGTACAGTATTTGCTTCCCAATATGATTTCATCTTTCCTGCTTGATTATATCAGAACTTTTAATTTCAATTATTAATTCAGCCAAGTGGATATGATTCTTTAAACATACCCATCCTCCCACTACATTAAAATTATATCTGAGATGAGGGGTTGTTTTAATCATGATAAAATGATAATATTTTATCTCCCTGTTTCCTCTAGTTAAATCAAAGTGGCCCTTTAAGGCATGGGTAAATGGTTCCTCTGGTACTACGACTATCAGGATATCAATGGGATTTGAGAATAACTGCTTCAAGAAGATGTGTATCCCACAAAGGGCTGTACAGGCTATGATGGGATGACTGTAATTTCTCCCAGCCAAAGGCAGCTGACTGTGCTGAGATGCATCTCACAGCATTACTAGACACTTTCTACACTGCCTACCCAGGAGATATGGCTTGGATCTTCTTTACTGGAAGATGTAATGAGTGAGGAGTGCTTTGTTTTATGTTTATCATAAATGATTGTAAAACTGTAAATGGAGAGCAGTATGATATTTTCATACTACCCAAAGATCTTGGCTCTGCATAATGCCAGTCCTACAGGTGCTGTTTTCCAAAACACTCTGGTGAAGCAGCTAACAATGAATAAATCTGATGATCCACGGTAATTAAGAAAAGGGAATTTACCTGCGATTGGCAATGGCCTACACTTGGAAAAAAATGGATTTCTTGAGAGATCTACACCAGAATGTGATGGGTAGGAAGGACATGGATCTCAGCAGCTGCAACAGTCTACAAGGTAATTTCTTGTTCACTTGATCTGTTTTCCTGTTGTTTATCCTCCTTAGTCAAGGCTAATTGCTTTTAAAACTCTCTAATGCTGACTAATGTCGACCACAAAAATAGTCCTTTTGTCTTATTTTCTCACCTTTTACACAAGTTATGGCTGTAAAATGTCCTTGTGGAACTTTTCAATCACAAAGTTTGCTGAAGACATTAGGTAGGAGGTATAGGTTGCACTCAAGACCAAGCAACATCAGTGTCACTTGTACCTTGGAGCTGAGTCTGAACATGACATTCATCACAGGGCAGCAGGTAGTCTTGATAGCGTATCAAAAGTAATCCCAGAGGATGCTGACATTTATCACAAAGAGGAAACACTGCACATCAGCTTCTAAAACATAAACATCCGTTGCCAAGTTAGTCATCACTGCTTTACCTTTGTGATCAATGGAGGGGTATAAGTGCAGTTCATCTCCTCTACCGCAGGCATGATAAATCAGTCTACTTTTGTCTGCTCACTGGAAAGGAAACCTAAGGTGACTAATTCAAATGCAGATATCCAATGAGGTGATTATCCTGCTGTTGTAGACATTAGTGCATCCTCACCTGGAACACTGTGTGCAATTCTTGGCCCTGTCATTGTGAAATGACAAGGATGTGAAAGTCCTTGAGTGTGTCCAGAAGGGGGTAACAAAGCTGGTGAAAGGGCTGGAAGGCATATTGTGTGAGGAGTGGAGGTGGACTCTGGGCTTATCTAGTTTGGAGAGGAAGAGGCAAAGGGTTGACATGATTGCTACAGCTCCTTGAGGAGAGGAGTGGGAGAGGACTGAGCTCTTCTCCCTGGGATCCAGTGATAGGATGTATGGGAATAGTTCAAAGCTGCACCAGGAGAGGTTTAGACTGGATGTTAGGAAGCATTTCTGTACCAAGAGGGTGGCAAAGCACTGGAACAGGCTTCCTAGAGAGGTGGTCAATGATAAAGGGCATTTGGATAATGCCCTTAACAACAGGCTTTAGCTTGGTCAGCCCAGGAACTGGTCAGGCAGTTGGACTAGATGATCTTTGCAAGTCCCTTCCAATCAAAATTGTTCTAGTCTAGTCTAGTCTATTCTGTTCCTGTCCCACTCTTCAATTAAAATTGTTCTGTTGGGTGCCTATAGCTATAGAGGAGACATGTGCAACCACTTTAAAGATGAAGACTTTCAGATGTCTAAAAACTGGCACAGATACTGCCCTACAGTCCTTGTTTTCCCCTTCTGTCTCAGAGACCTCTACTTCAGAAAAATGAGATGCCAACTTACAGGAGTGGCTGAAATGTTTTGATAAGCACAGAATATATGAGCTATAAGGTCTTACCATTATTCATTTCACTTACAGGTCTCACAATGCCATTTTTCTCCCCTGAGCACTGAAGGTAGTGGAAGAGGACTGGGAAAGAAAGGAAGGGAAGAGGAGGAGAGGTCAAAGCTGTTTTGCCAGTGCAGGATGTTGCAGGAGAACGCCAGTCAAGCCTTGTCCTGAGCAGAGCTTAACCTGACAAGCAGCTGTTGCTCAGGGAGGAAACATTAGAAGGCCAGGACAGAGGTAAAGTGAGGTGATGGCTGAACAGTCCCCTTAGGACTGGCTTGCTTGGCAGTGCTGTGCTCATTTTAGATAGGGCCCAGAAGGTACTGAAGAAGCTCACATTCTAGTATGCACATTATAAAACCTCCTACTTTTTGCATCCTGCGTATGGAAATATACGCACTTACATTGCTTTCTCTAACATATGCACAGAGCAAAATCCCTTTGTATCCCATTGTGCACTTTTTGATGTCTCGTATCCCTTTTTCTATCAGTTGTAGAAAAGCTCTTCAAATCTGCCCCTTTATTAGTGATTTGGTTTACAGCAGAGGTGCATCTACAATGTCTTACCTTTGCCACAGAAAACACAATAACAATAACAGAGACACTTCATTAGCATAAGGAGAAATACAGGGAAAATGCTCGTCACCTGAATGTGCACACAAGGTCATTACTGGCATTACAATATGACTTTTTAAGATTGATCATCTCCTTTTAATTGCACAAACACAGAAGGTAGTAAACACAGTAGACACAGAAGGTCATAGATTATGACCAGAAGTAATTTGCCAGATAGACAGTAGCAAAATAAACTTGAACTTGCTTCAAAATTAGAAAGGTAGTCACAATATAAATGCTACTGTTTATGCCACCTACCCATAGGCTATCTGGGGAAAAGCTATTTGAGTAAAATTAGAAAATGTTGCAGAATAGCATGCTGGCAAAATAATCTCTCTTAAGCCAGTATCCAGTCAAGAGAATTTCGTGAACAAAGTCAGAAGTGAATAAGGAGATAAACTTCATTAAATTGCGGCTGAAAACGTCATAGCTAACAATTTCATTTGAAAAATGCTCTTTTTTTGGTGTAATTCAAACTTTCCTCTTAATTACTGAGCATACAGCTACATCTGAAAGTACCTGTACTGATATAAAATTTCCCATTTCAGAAAAGCCCCATTGGTTGGGGTTTTGTCAGTTTGGAATGGAAGGTCAGAAATGTTAGATTTTCTCAATGGTGGAAACTGCCATTTCTGAGAAACTTCAAGGAGGGAAGTTAACTGGGAATGTACTCCCCAGATTTTGATTTCATAAAACAGTTGTAAATTGAACAGTTATAAATTTGCAAAATGAAAAAAAAATTCTGTGAAAAAAACAACTGAAAGAAATGCCAGGAAGCTTCAGTAGAAAGACAAAGACAGCAGGATAGATAACAGAGCAAACCAAGTGGAAATTAGTCACCTAAATATGGGAGTATATCAGAGTGTGTGATTGAAAACCAAAAGATTTGGGGGGACCTTATCTACGCCTCAGAACTTTATAGGCTGATACACTCCTTTCAACATCTGTTTCAGCAGAGTGGGATAAGACTAGGCTGCCTGTCCTGGCAGTTTACTGCAAAGTACAGCTCTTGCAGTCCTTACTGCTGTTTAGGAACTGAAATGGGTGGTGTTCATCCATCCCTGAAGATACAAAGGTACTGCCAACATAGTCCAGAAGAAAGACCTGGTTCAGTCAATGCCCCAAAGGTGTGGATCTGTTGTTTGTCCATAATTCTCCCACTTCTAGCTCTGGCAGTTCAGTGAGGTTGTCCTAGATGACTGTCAAATCTTGTAGGTTAAATAAACCAGCATACCCACATGGGACAGAGGGTTATAGTTACAGGGCAGTACTGGAAATCTACACAGGCCAAGGTCTCTTAAGGGGAACTACTTAAGGTGAATTTTGTGGGATTCATGTGACCAGATGTAGAGAAGAGTATGTCAGAGACATTCATCTGACTTTGCTTAATAGTGGTTACAATTGTCCATTATCTCACTCTAAAGTCAATATCTAAAATATACTATATAAATAATATTTTAAATTCCTTACTTTTTCTTTCCATTGGCAGTGTCAGGAGATAGAATGAGGAGCTCAGATGGAAATACACACTCTACACTCATCTAAAGTTAGGTATGATGTGTCTTTCCCCATCTAACCACAGCAGAGGTATTTTTGACAGAAAAGACTATGCCCAGTCTGTTTAAAATGGATTTTCTGCAAAAGTATGTGCTCTGATGGCATGTTTATTGGCTTGCATGTAGCACCTAATCGATGAAAATTCTTTGTTCTTCTTGCAGCGCATTGAGCTTTATTTGGTTACACTGCCAGTAAATCCTGAACAGAGCATGTCAAGGCTGTTTGCTGAGAGTCCCTGGGAATCACTGATAGATTGCTCTGGCTGTTGTATGTCTGCTCCTGCCTATTCCAATTTCTGACATAATCTGGTTACTTCAGGAATAGATCCCTTCCTTCCTCGCCAGAGGCAACTGCCTCCAAATGTTAGTAGGGATGCAGATGAGCGTCTCAGAGCTCTGGAGAAACTAAAAAAACACTTTGACATAGGCAGTAAATTACATTTTACATTTGGAAGAGTATCTGGCCTGTAACTGACATCTCAAATTATGGGAGCAAAGATAACATCAATAACTTAATTGGAAAAGAGGCAATAGTTCATATTGCACATTATCTTCATTTTTCCATTGAAAGGGGTGCTCAGTGTGAAGGCAAGAGATTTCCATGAGCTTTCCTGGCTTCTTCTCAATCTCAAGACACAGAACGACTGGATGAAGATGGTAATTTTTCTTCACCTTAGCATTTCAAACAAATATGTGCTGTAGCCACCTGCTTGTCTCCAGGACTTTCTGTTTTGCCTGACAACTTCTATTTTTATCCTGGCTGAATTCCTCTCTGTAAGGAATTGCCACAGTCACTGTCACCCCTCCAAGTTCTACCCTGCTTTGGGCTCTGGATTACGTTTCCTTATACGCTGAGGTCTTGTTACTATTTTATAACTATTTCTCCGGTTCCATCACAACACATGTTATGTGGAAATAACTGACATAAGGGAACAAAATGCAGAAATATGTCCCAATCCTTTCTGCATGTATCCAGACTACAGAGCACACTGAATTTTGCTGCTTCCTACTTTTTTTCCCTCCCCACTTCCTACCGCTGTCCTTGTTCTAAATATGATCTTCATATTTGATTACTGTAGTTTGTAATTGCCCTTGAGTTAATAGTGGAAAATACACAGCTGCTAATGTTTTAGCTTGAAAATTTTGGTAGCTTTTGCAGTGGTTTATACCTCAAGCCATGCTTCCCTAATACACTGGGAAAAGGTCATTTGAGTGTTAAAGCTCATTCGTTTGTCTAACATTAGGCTCCATGTGGCACATGCATGATCCAGGATCTCATAGTGCTATGTGTTAATTGTGAAAGTATTTTTAGAGCAAGTCAACAACTGAATTGTTTCTCATCTGAATTTTTTTAGTAATTTACTCTAGTTTCTATGTATATTTCATCTTAATGACGGGGGAGCTTTCAGCCAGGACAGGACACAGGGCCATGCTCTGTTGCAGATGTCCTCAGTCATGTTCTGCATCACACAGCACACAAAACTTGAAGCATAATAACATAATGTGTATAATTACAGTGTGTATATCTCCCATGAAACACTGACTCCTTTTTTTGTCCAAGACACTCAAAATCTGGTTTTATAGTAATTCCTTTCTAAAGCATCTCCTACAACTGTGCGTTTTTGGCCCACTTTTCAGAATCAAAAACTCCTACCACTAAATATTCCTGTGATTCTACAGATGTGGTGAGTACCAATAGCTTTGGAAATCTAGCTGAAAACCTGAGTGTAGATAGGTCAGGACCAAAACCTCAGCTCTGAACACTTGTATCAAAGAGCCTACATGTGGTCCATGATCAGCCTTATTTGTTTCCAAATGGTAAATTCATATACACAGGGATTTTGTTTAGTTTTGTGATTTTTTTTTTCCCTAGTGCTTAGCACAGACAAATCCCAGTGTTTAAGACAAATAATAAATGTTGAAAGGAAGTTTTCACATGAGTCCAGGCCAAGCCAAGCCCTAATCCTTCTTTTCCCCAAACTCTGTGTTTTCTGTATCCATATCCTTCTATCTGACTACATGCTTATCTATAATCTAAACATAGAACAGAAGGAGTAAATTAGTGTTCACCACAGTATTCAAATACTTTTCAGTCCCTCATTACTTCTCAGTCCCTGTTTAAAGAAAAATTTCCTCTACCCTCCTGATAGTTTAGTCCTTTAGGCCTTCATAATGGAAAAAAGAATTGTTTATTATAAAATCTGTCCTGCACAATGCCATAGCATTAGATATAGAAGCCCATCACCCTGTGAAAGAGCAAGAATATTCCTACAGATAGGAATTTGATTGATAATAGTACTTTCTGTCCCGATCCAACACTGAGATTATAGAATGATGCTACTGCTTTAATAATCCTTGAGACAGGACTTCCCTAACAGCTGTTCAACCCATCTCATCGTCTGAGACATGCTTTATGGTTTGCAGATTAAAGACAGTGCATCTTGGACAAAGATGTAATGCCACCAATTTGCATACAAGGGTCTTGGCTTCACAAAGCCATTGGGCATCCCTGTCTTCATGGCAGGCCAAAGCCAGCCTCAGAGCCAACACAGCTCCAGCCGGGGAAGCACTGCAGATGACATGCATTTACTGCATAATTGTTTGATTCGGGTTTTCTTAGCCTGGAGAGGCGGATTACCAAGAGGAATGGTCCAGGCCCTGTGACTGAGCTTCGCAGAGGCTCCTCAGAGGCTTTTTCTGGAGGCTGTCACATGTCAGCTGTGTAGTTCCCTTGGGTCTGCACCAAGGTGTGTTCAGAAGAACATCCCCTTGGCACTCCATCTCACCCCCCTGCTCCCAGGAGGCTCAGAGTGCTCTTTGATCACAGATTGGCAGCACCAACCATGCCAGTAAGGGCATGTGGGCAGTATCAAATGTTTTCCCAGGATGCATGGATGTCACGTACCTCCCAGCTCACAGTAACACAAGGATTGTGCAACATGTTGGGAAATGATTCAAGGACACTTGGACATATGTTGCTTTCTCCTTGCGCAGCATGGAGTGGAATGGAAGGGTCAAATCCAATGGGAGCAGCAGGAGGGGCACAAATGGAGTCAGACAAGTCCTGTGGTATTCTATCCTGCACTGATGTTGGTTGATTAGGTCCTTTTTTCCCATGTCAGGTGGAACCTCCTGAAGCCTGCAAACACTGGGATCGTCTCCAAAACACACTGCCTGGGCAAGGAAGGGGCTAGTGTTTGACAGCTCCCACAGTCCCAGTGCCAGGAGGAGCAGCATGGGGGCAAGGAGGATTGGCTAACCCTCTCTATCCAAATGTTTGATGACAACAGTGTCCTCAAATATTTTAAACAGCTGTCTGTTCTCTACAGACATTGTGAGGGGAAGGAAATAATTTACCACTGTGTGCAGAGACTGTGTGAATTCTCCTGAAATAAGTTCAAAACCTAAACTCCAGTGTGTAGTCTGTTTTCTTGCCACATTAGTCCTTTAATGAATGTTGGGGTCACGTGAAGTAGTTGTTTAAAATAATACAGCTCTACTCCTTATAGAAAGAGAAGCAAGTAACAAGATACAGCACAAAAGAGAGCAAAGACAATATTTGATCCCCATGAGTGGTGAATGAGTGATTAAGCAGCGTAAAGAATCACTATCAAAGGTACTGGAAAAAGCAGGTTTTAATATGAACTTATGAAAATGTGATTTAACAAAGTTCATTGGCAAGGTTCACTCTGTTACTTACAATGCAGATAAAGCACACAAAGAAAAGTCAGATTAGAATTAGTTTAGAATGATCTACACAGAGACCAGGGATGTGAAAGGTGAAGGGAGCAAAGGATATGAATACAAGTTACAAGTGCAAAAGGCTATAGCAGCACTTAACCATTGACTAGTTTAATATTTATGAGGTGTTTAGATAGGATTTACCACAATTATAACAGTGACTTAACTATAGATTCAAGGAAACAACATTCATACCTAATTGATTTGCAGGCATACAGACAAAGAGGTGTATACATCTATAGCTATGTGTGTAGATGTATCTGTTAAAAATTCCCCTCAAGTTCAGTGAAACATCAAATCCCTTTGCATTCCACGATGGCAAGGATTGCACTTTGAGCATGAGGGGTAAAGGGAAGAAGATGGTCTTGGGCTGAATTAAAGAGTGACACTGTTGACTTAGGAGCTGGAGAAAAAGGGGCAGCACAACATTGGTCATGTTTGGCAGCAAGTGATACCAAATACCTGGGGTTAGCAATATATAGGAGGGCAGACCCAAAGGACAGTTGCCCTGAACAACAACGAGACACTTGAAATGAATTGACTGGAACTCGTACAGTGGGGAAAAAATGGTGTAGATAGATCCTGCCAGTCTTAGGAGCTCAGTGGTAGCGGTAGAGAAAAATGGAGGCAGAAATGACAAGCCACATTCTCGGGTACCCATGAGCATTGTCCTGCAGCACCAGAGTTAATAGGTCCTTTTATTCAAATTCAGTGGTTGCAAGACCAGATTTCACTTGCACAAGAAAATATATAGCCTGTGCATGTGACTGCATTTGTTGTGCAGCTGAGTCAGAGTTATGTTGTGCACGTTTCCCAAAGGAAAATTGATGTGCATAATCTGTAAGAAGAGTTCAACTTAACGAAAACCTCTTGAAGTTCTCAAGTAATTTAATTCAGTTTCAGAGCGTGATTACAACTAAATTATTTTTATCCTCTAAGTACTTTCAACCTCATAAACAGTACTGATGAATGCCAGCATGAATTTGTGGTAATAGTTTTACAGACTAATCTCTAGCATTTTGAGGGTGTGGGATTTCTGGTGCACACCTGTGTTTAACTCTGTAGTCTTTGGACAGGTATTTGAAAAACACTCAATATTTGTTAGTTTTTCAGGTCAGCTGATCCAAAATGATCCTAAGCAGCTCAAAGTTCAGATATATAGCATGTTAAGGAGCTTTAGCTAGGTAGTACAGCCAGGATTCATCTGACTAAATACTGTATTCCCCGTATCTCCACCTGAACTGCATTATCGAGACACAAAAGTCTGCAGAGTGGATGAAGAAAATTTAATATTCAGTTTGTCTCTTTTTATGATGGTGTTTAAATGACCAGAATGACTCATTCCCTACAAGTCTGTGTTCTTTGACTAACAAAGAGATTGAGATGCAACAATATTCTGTGGGCTTGCAAAGTGATTTTGACAAGCCTTAGTCAACTTGGACTCTTATCAGCCAGAATGTAATGTGACAAGCTTTTTTATCTGGTGCTTAAAGTTAGTATGTATTGTCTTTCACTGAATTTTGACTCCCTACTTCCCCTTTGGGGCATTACCCCATAGTGTAGTGACCTGGACAGTTCAGCAGACCAGAGGTGACCTGTTCCACCTCCACTGTTTGGTATTATCTGAGCCAGAGAGTCATTCTAAGACGTCCAAACTTCAGCTGCAACGTTTATTTGAACATGTGGTAATTCTTTTCTGTATATACAGAGAAATTATTTACTCTGCATTCAGAAGGCAAAGTCTGAAAGGAACACAGATTTCTAAACAGGCTTACATTAAATTTCCTTTTTTTTCTGCTTATTATCATATTACCAATTATACAGCTTACCATAAAAGACCCATTCCCAAATCCACTTTTAACACAGGTTTTGATTGATTCAGTGCTATGTGAAGACCCAGTGAGTGGCTTGCCCAGAGACAAATACATATATTTGGGGGAAAAAAGTGCTATTCCTGTCCTTGCAAGATGCAGAGGAAGGATAGCACTGTGATCTTGAAAATCTACTTGAACAATGAGATGAGAATTCATTTCCCAATGAGAATATGTCTTCAACTTGTTCTCCCACATTATAGGTCAGCAGAAGGAGGCTGGGGAGACATTTTGTGGCACTGGTAAACCAAAGATCAATCAGCAGCAACAGCCATGTGTCATAACAGACTCTGAAATCTGTGTGTGGTCTAAGCCAGACCACTAAATATGAAAATAACAAATAAATGTGGTTTCAGCAGTGTCTGAAGTGGGTTCCTCACACAGATACATTTGCAGTCTGCAGCACTGACCACCAAGAGCAAAGACAGTATTTATAATACACTCTGCATCCAGTGATGTGTTTTTGTTCTGTTTGCATGGGACCTAATATTTGTCATATGCCCAAAATTTGGAACTGAAGTCATGAAGTCAGTCACTCCAGAGGGAGAAAATGTGCAAGTACTTCTTACTTTCTCCACCCTCAAGCACTGGAGTAAGGCCAACCATGCAACAGCTCAAGAAGATGTTCTGCTCATGCAGGAGCTGCACGAAACAATAAAGTGATGTTTTGTTAACATTCAAAAAAATGGACCAGAGGTGAGAATTAAAAACAGAAGGCGTGACCTTACCTTCAGATCAGGAGATCTCTGATTTCAGGGGGGTCTTTCTGTGGCAAAGCACTTGTTTGCATTCTAGATGGTCCAACTGCTCTTACATTACAGCTTTACCAGAGACAGGAATGAGGCAGAAGGGTCATAGCTCGTTGTCTTCTCGATCTGTACCAGCATGTCACAGGGCAAGTTAGAAAATTTGTGGGTACACTTTTCATTTCTGCTGGAACATATCTCTAATTTGTATGCTCAAAACCTTTTTTTACTTATCTGTTAAACACATGCCATATTGAGGACAGAGTTGTTTTCATAAAATAGGGACGGGAAAAAGAAGTGCCTTTAAACAGGGCTAGAAAGTGGTGAGGGGCAAGTTCTTAGTGTTACTCCAACCATAGTGCCTGGGTTGTAGACTCCCAATCAGAGAGAGCATTTGGGTGAAGGATGAGGAGCAAAAGTGGAAAACCTTCATGAAACTAGAGGTGCAAACATCTACTTAATGATTCCCAACCAACACAGAAGTGAGCATAAGTCATTTAAAATTCCTGTAGCTGCCAATTCTTGTGGCTTCACAATATATTTTTCTGGAAGCCCCTGATGCCGAGGTGGGTCATATTTGGCAATGAAAAAAATCTCCCTTATTCATTAAGCTGTTTCCATTTTAAACCTTAGTGTGGAGCTGAGGCTCTTCGGCCTCTCTTTGGAAATCTTAATAGAACAAGATGTGTTTCTGGAAAGGCTTGTTTTACTCAAACACACGCTATTAGCTTTCATCCAAGAGTCCCAGGGAGGAAGTCTAAGCTCCTTCCATTCAGACTGTCACACCAAATTATTTAACAGTCTTTGCTGGATTTAATATTTATGCATTTAAATAATAAAAGCCAGATTTCAAATTAAAATACTTCCATTGGGTTATGTTGTTGGGTTCTTTTAACTAATTTTTTTGGGGTTTTCACTTTCTTCATTATTAAATGGTTGGCAAAATTGATAATGGCTTCATTCTTCAGACTGAAAATATTTTTCCATTTATTTTATATCTAACACCTACAATGCAAAGAGATCAGATAAAACAGTGAGATAAATCTGAAAATCAGTATGAGCATAGCATTATCAGAGGCAGTGGCCCTAAACTGTACCCTTTCATGAGAGCCAGAAGTTCATTCAGCCTCACATCTGCTGTTAGGTTTAGTGTTACTATTTTGGGTTTACAGATGGGAAAAGAAGGTACCAAGATGTTATATAGCATCGTTATGGTCATTCAGTCGTACATACAGCTGGGAATTGATGTGGTTTTAAAAATAAAGACATTTGCAACCATTTTGTGGTCCTTATTAGCAAATAATTTGGTAGATCAGGATTTTGGTGCCAGGGTCTTTTCCTCCATGCTGTATGTGGTGGGAGGGAAAGGAGCACAATTTTGATGAGTTTCCATCTGTTCCCCTGGACTACATGTTGTATTGCCCCAGGCTGCTGAGGAGATCTCTTCCACAAATCTTTTTCCTTCCACAAACCTTTTTCCTTCCACAGGCTCCAAGAAGGGTTGCACTGAGCTCACATGTGCCGTGCCAGTGTCAGGAGCAAATCCTTGTTGTCACCACTCGTGTGGGGCTTTGCAGTCCCTCTTATCGCTGATGTTCCTGCCTTATTTCACTAAGAAGCTACCATTTATACAAAAATATCTCATACATCCTTTGGACAAGCAGCTGGTTTCATCACTTTGAAGGGGGTTAGATTTCACCATGGAAACAAACCAGGCTGTAACCTGACACAGAGCTCTTCCTTTGCCAAAAACTTAGTTAAAAAAAAAAAAAAAAAGAAAAAATGTCTTCCCAGGCCCTGCTGCATCTCTGCTATCTGCCTGTTCATGGGTCCTTCTCAGGGGGGATGCAGCAGGACACGGGATCACAGACAGGACTGCAGAGCAGCTTCAGTAACCCAGTCTCATCCCATGGACTGTCTGCAGGAGAGCCCCAGAGCTGCCCCAAGGCTGGGAATGCAACATGTCTTATGGAGAGAGGATTTGGCACTACCAGCAGAGCTGTGCAGCTGCACTCTGCAGTTCTGGTCTTTTCTAGACAGCAAAATGAATTGTCTACTGAATGAGAAATCAATCAGAACTGATAAGCACTGAATACACCGATCTCTGGATAAAGAGCTCTCAAATGAACCGTTTCCATTTTAGCTCTTTGGGAGCATCTTTCTGAATGCTAGCACCAAAAGTTAAAAAAACAAATCAGGAACCAGATGCACAAACTGCATCTTTAAAGCCATCACATCTAAAAAAGAATATCCTTTTCATTTGCATTCTATCTGGTATTTGAGCCATGAAGTTTATTTTTTCACGTTTTACTGCAAGCACAAGGAACAAGGAACTTGGACTGTGTCAAATATGACCATTAAGTCAGAAACTAAGGGTATGTGAAAATGGCCACCAGAAGATGGAAGGTAGAAATAGTCAATAATTTCTTTCTAAATAATAACTGAAAACAAACAGAAAATTTTGCAGTTAATTTAGATACACTGTCCCCCTTTGACTTCTTCTAATGTCTTCAGTCACTTTGTTATTATTTGTCTGTTAAGGACTCAAATCAACAAGGTGAGAGTGTTGTGTTGGACATTAAATACCATTCATCAGGGATAAAATATAGGACTAGAAACAAAAGATAAAGGAATTTATGTATGCTAATATTAGGTTCCCTTCTTCCTGCATTTTACCCATACTACATAAATGATGACAACTTCCAATTGTAGACTATCAGCAAATGAGTGGTTTATAGCAGCACACAACCCACCAAGAACAAGGATTAGAGTTTTACCATCCTAGGAGCTAATGGTTTACATTTTCCAAGGAATATGAATCTCTATCAGGTACTAAATTTTCAGGTCTTTAAACTTTAGTGGTATGTTTTATAGCTGCTATGAAATGGCATATGGAATGATGATTTTAATGATGTTATTGCTTTATGCAAACAAAATGCATTGTGTTCTGTTCTGAAGAAACTTATTAAATTAATGGCCTGTGATGGGTACACTAAGTTCCAAGCTATCCTGCACTAGCAAGAGGGAGAGACTTATGGGCATTAAGGTTCCCAAAAACTTTTACTGAGAGAGATGAAATTGCCCTATGAACCTTCATCATTAACACTTGTAGTATTTCAGAATCAGATACATAGAAATGTTTCTCAGAGCTCAAAAGTACTCCTGTGCTTCAGATCAGAGGTGCAGGGTTGGAGGAGGAGGTTTCCTTGGCAGAGGCCTTAAACATGGTTTTACATGGATGAATTACATACACCAGATTTTGAACACTGGATGGGCTTGCCTCCTTTTTGCTGGTTTTTACAGTCACTTTTTGGCATGGAAAAAGTTAATTCCATTTCATATAGTATTACTATGGATGTTCAAAAACCTTTTACTTAGTCAACAACATTTAAGTCTTTCTTTACAGCCTCCCTGCCAAGTAACAATGTGGGAGTGGATGTTCAACAACATCTCAGAATCCTTTAATCCAGTGAAAAATATTTCCCTCAGATCCTTCTTAGAAGGGTTGAATATCCAGCAGAGGATATATTTATTCAGACAATGAATTACAGTACGATGCTGAGGTAGAAAAAGGCCCTTTCTCCTACATAAAGCGAAAATGGTGGAAGGACAGGGTCACACTGCATGTTGCCTCTTGTTCAGGCCAATTTTTTGCATCTGTAGAGGTGAATGTACTCATACAGATGACAAAAGATTCAGGTTGTCAAGAGCTGGAGCCATCCCCTTGATCAGACATTAAATGAAGAGACGGAAATTTCTGATTACTCTTAATATAACAGCCATTCACATCTTCCTTTCAAACATATGTACCAGTTGAGGACATGCTGCTCCTTTTATTATTTTCTCTCAGCTGTCTGTCTTGTGGGAACTTCAATTATCAGGTTGACTGATTCTTCAGTAATTATTAGTTTGAAGTTCTTTATACATCTCAGCAGACACCATGACTCAGAAAACAACCCACTCTTCTGAACAGATTGTTTAGGCAAAGCAGTTCCTTCAATCACTCAATGAGGCTCTGAAACATATCCTGGTTTTCCGTACCATTTTTCTCATCTGGACTTCTGAGCATGGTGAGAAGGGAGGATGGATGGGCAGCTGAGAGGCAGCACAGAAACCGGACAGGTTGGGTTGTATTTGTTCCCCCATTCCTGCAGTGGTGGAATCACTCTGCTTGTCTTAGACACGGGACTTCACAACCAAAAAAGGCATTAGAAGGTGTGTATGTGTCTTGCACAGATGGGAAAACAGACACAGAAAGGACTGGATCTAATCAGATGTGCCTTTTTAATTGAATTAAACAATTCATTAATTGAATTAAACTGCCAAAAATCAGGACCCACATTTTCATGGATCTGAGGCATGCAGCTTTCACTGAGGGCTAGAAAATCCCCAAGAACAGTGAAACTCCTGCAAGGCTGAGCTTGTTAGTCCAGCTGTACTACCAAAAGGTGCAGACTATTTGGTGTAGTTCCATTAGTCACCTACGAGGCACACTGGAAGTATCATTCCATCTCCAGTTTCTGCCCAGCTGCTGAATTTAACTGAAGAATTTTTTTCAGCATTAATTGGCTGCTGAACAATTTTGCCTTAGTTTCATTCTGAGTAACGACACATCTTTGCGAGATAGTTATTCTGGTGGAACAGTTCAAATAGCATTAGTATATAAGTCAGAATCAAAAAAAAACAGAGTGAATCACATTTCCCACAGTCTCCAAAGTATGCAAAAGGACTATAGGTCTGCTGAAACAGTGGCTTGATTGTGTGGCTGAGTCCTTCACCTGCCTATGCCATAACCCCTCACCTGTAAAATGGCACTGACAACAGTTGTTTCCTTAGTAGGGAAAAATTCATGAGAGCCTTGAGAAGTACCCAATGCTTTGAAGGAGTTATTACAGAATACAGAGCATGTGCTAAGCTTAGAACTGGTCTATCTCCGAGAAAAAGCTGGAAAAACTAAATAGATTTACTGACTTCCAGAGACTGAAGTGAACTGGCATGACCTGTGGATGTAACAGCTCTGTCCTCATGAAATTAATGCTGATGCTCTCCTTCCTTCCTGACTGCAATAACATTTGTGATGAGTTCTGACAAAAGTACAAAACTGAAATAATTTTTGCAAACCAATTATTCTTTTGAATATTGCATCTTATCAGCAATCTTCAACAGGTTTTTTAACTGATTGCTTACTAAGAAGCAGATTGGAGTCTTGCAAGTCTGCCTTGTGCTCTCTTTCTCATTTGCTTTTATTTACCATTTTATTACCCCAAGCTAGGTACTTAAATTATAATTCTGAAGCTTATGAGATTGTTTTCTTTGTTTGTTTGTTTTTTAATCTAGTTGTCCATATGCTGTACCAACTTCCCAACATTTCTCTAGGAACGCTATCAACATAATGTAAAATTATGTGTACAAATCAACTGAATAATACCAGCTTGGTACTTGCATATGATTTTCCTGTTAATCTTAGAAATTCATGCTGCCAAAAACATTCCCAGGTGAGGTGGAAGTGAATGCCTGCATTCATCTCTGTTCAGGCCAAAAAAAAAAAAAAAAATCAGCCACTTATATAATCCTTGCAAGACTTTAAATAAATATTTTAACTTTTTTCCTTGCTTTCTGCTGCTTGAGCCTGTACATTTTGTCCTGGATGTGTTTTCAATTTGTCACAGTGTCATGGAGGAGAGACTTTTAAAAACAGAAAGAAGGCTGAACTTGTTATAAATACACAAGAAAAAATTTCCTATACAACACCACCCAGAAAACAGGATCAACACCATAAATATCAGCAGATTCTTGACATCTCAAACCATGATATTTGCCCTCTCCAGACAAAAGAGTGATACTCAAAGAGAAATAAGTGTTCATCAACTAACACATGTTGCTGCAGCCCTCTAAAAACCCAGGAAAGCAGAACTCACAGGGCAGGGAAAATGTCTAGTTTTTTTCCTCCACTGTCACTGTGGCATTAGGAGTCAGTCAGCCAAGGAAAACACTGTTTCCTACATATATTCAGAGTTTTAAAACTCACACAATTTTTTTTTGTATGCTCCAAGAACATGAGGGGTAAACCAACTGTGAACAACAGCAATTTCTTTGCATCGAAAAGGATTAAATTTCAGAATTTCCACAGTCCTTTTTTTTACTTTCTCCTTTTCTGATGTATCAAAGCAGCTTTTATGTGTTTCATTGCTTTGGAAGAAGGGAGTTTCAAAGGCTGAATCTAATCCTCAGTCAATTGCAAACCAGTGAACACTTATATATGATCCTTAAGGTTTCTGTTTTTGGGTCAGGAGGAGAGAAAGACAGGTCCTGAAAAGAGGTCCCTGCAGGTACAAAATCTGAAGCCTTTGTGGCAGTCTTGAAAGCCAAACCCATTTTCCAACCAAAGGCCATTTTCTGCATGGTTACCATGACCATTTTTATGGGTGTTCCTATATGTTTAGGCCATTTTCTACATTTAGGTACACTAAATGCATTTCATGCATTTATGCCATCTGCATACTAATGTGGGGAGATAATATTTCTCTTGCCCTCCCCTTCCAAAGAAAGTGAATCCACTGAAGTCAAGGTACTTTGTCCATGACTACATAATGATGAGCCTTCACATGCATTGCAATTCACATCTGAGAGAGTACTCCAGAAAAAAATCTTTTGATTGTCTTATCCTGCTTCAGTTTGTGTCCCCAGGTGTTGCTGGACAGGATCTGACCTTCTTGCAGCTGAAATAAAATCTGAGTTATGCTCCAGGAGCACATCAAGCACTTCCACTGCTGATGGGTGTTCAGTTTTCAGAGCCAAAGTGGAGCCTGTCCAAATTATCCACCCTGAAATAGTTATAATGTGTTAAACGGTGTTTTGATCTCTTAGACAGAAGCTTCATTCAGATAACTCTGTCCAATACCTACTGATAGCCCATTACTGTGTGAATTTATCTATTCCCTTTCGGAGCCTGTTTGTGCTTTTGACCGCCTTTAAGAAGCCCAGCTGCGAAGCTGCACTTCCCATTGTGTCCAGCATGTTCTCTTCTTTGTTATAAACCTATTACATGGCAATTTAATTGGGTTCTGCCTGTGGCATGGATTGTGAAAAGTAATGGAGACTCTTTCCTATCCTCTTTTGTAACATTCCCTCTCTTGTTTACATTTCAGGCTGAAGTCCCTTTTAAAGCCTTTCCTCATACTAAAGTAGTGAGAACATCTTCATTGCCTTTCTGAGTTCTGTTTCAAGTTGCCCTGTATCCTTTTGGAGACTGGGAGACATGACCCACATACACTATCCCACATATTGATGTATTAGAGATAAACACGTTTAATCAGTCCATACTTCTGGAGAAAACCTCACTTGGTATTTATTTGGTGCGTTGATAACTCCACCAGAACCACAGCACTTTGAAATTGGATTTTAAGAGGATACTGGGAAGAAAGCATTCGAAGAGAAAGAGACACAGTTTTCAAGATGGGATGAGGCTTCCTGGCTCCCCATCCCCTTCTCAAAGTCCCTTCCAAGCTGGGCTGTTCTAGAGTTCTGTGTTCCTGTAGGGATAGGTACAATTTCGGAAGAATTTGTGATGGAAAGCTAGAACTCAATTTCACTTTAGGAAAACCATAAAATGCTTTCTCAAAAGGGTTAGATTTTTTATTTCCTTTCTTCTGCATTTCAGAGAAAGTTGCAAGGAGAAGCTGTGAGCACATTATTTCCCTGGTATGCAGGGACATTACATGTTTGCAGACATGTACAAGGCCTCCTTGGGTCCCAGTGCATGCATAACAGTCAGGCAATGGTCCTTGCATTTGAAATAAACCTTTTCCTAATCCTTCCACTGCCTTGGCATTCTTGGGAAGAATACCTATGTATGTATGTTTTATCTTACAGTTCCCCAGCCAGGGCTTGCTGTGTGGCTAGAGCAAGACCAGGAGCTGGTGTGTGCCCTCTTGTTTAATATGGTCATCAGATCATAGGAGAGTTCAAAGTTCCAAAATGGGGGCACTCAAGGCCAACCAAAGCTCCTTGTACTGAGACAAGTGATAGTTACAAATGCTTGTTGCTTTCCCAAAGGGCTCTCTGGGAGGACAGAAGGAGTAGACGGTAGCAGTATTAAGATGCATTTTCTCTTCAAGGCTGGCTGAAGTTTTTCTGTTGTTTTTCTATGTGGAGACTGAGTTTTTTGAGAAAACTCATTATCAAGCTGTGTGCAGGGACATTATCTCAGCACTAACTCAACAGGGAAACTGCCTCTTCTTTTGTTTCCACGCTGCACCCCAGGAGGATCCTGCTCTCCTTACTATATCAAACCAAGACCCACATCAAGATGCTGCAGTCATGCCTAAGTGACCAAAATTTGTCATGTCACAGCTCAGTCCCAAATGCCCTCGGGCTTTTCTTCACTCTCCAGATGCTTTCTTGTGTAAGCATCAGAATAATCAAGCACCAGCTGAGAATCCCAAACTTTCATGAAGCTTCAAAAATGGAAATACAGCTGATTGGGGTAGGGTACGACAAACTGGTAAGAGTCAGAAGTGGGCAGCAAACCTGCAGAGACACAGAAATCTGATCATCTACAATATACAGAAGTGGAGCTGAAGCCTCCCTTCTGCAGCTCAGCTCTTTGTAATTTTAGACACATTAAAATGCAATTAAGTGATCTATTTTTGTGTAACTGTCTAACGGAGGATAGAGCTGCGTCTGTCTTTCAGGCTGACTGGTAAGAGAAGCGGTGATGCACCAGTATGTTTTTGCAATGATTGATGTCAGGTGATCCAGCAGCATCAAATCTAATATTGTGCCCAGCTGCACACTTTGGTTTGTCATCTTGCTCTTCCTACACTGAAAGTAATTTCATGTTATGTGGTGATGTGTTCTCCTTCTGAAATTTGTTTGAAAGGAACTGCTATGGTGCAAGAAAAACAATCTGCTTTCATATTCTGCCACTGGGATTTAAAAAGGAATGTGCTTTCCTCACTAGTCCAGGTAGGTGGTAGGATTATAGACTTCTACTACAGCTTAGAGAAATAAAAGTCCATTTAGGATAACAAGAGAAGCAGAAAAATGGATTGAAAGAGACAGCTCTGAGAGTCGCCACACAGCTCAATGCCTTTCTTACAGGGACCTGCATAATTGCTCACTGGTCTCCACGTGCCCTGTGGGTGGCAGAAGAGGCAATCCTGGCTTGGCTGAGCTCTGTCCTCCCTGCCTTCCATCCTGAGTAACCAAAAGGTCAGAGACAGCCACTGAGCTGAGTAGCTAAAAGGAAGGAGTTGCTGAGCCTCTGAATTAAGAACTGTCTCAATACAGCATCCATGTGCTTACTTGTTAATGTCTGGCTGCCATGTAGCCCCTGGGGTCTCCAGCTGGCAGCTTCTTGCATGGCAATGCCTCAAGAGAAATCCTGTTCTGTTTATACCTGAGCTCGGTACTATTATCAATTTTATTATTACATATTATTGTAATATTTAGAATGACATGAGCTCCACTCCCCCCAATTAAATTAGATTATTTAAATGAGGGTGCTCAACTTCTTATCATCAATAAAGACTTTAAATTACAACTTAAACATTAATGTAATAACTGCTTCTGAAAAAAAATGTAAAATAAGAGACGTTACCAGCTCACTTGTTTTCACCTGCAGCACATTCTCAAACCAGCAGCTGTCTCAGAAGGCTGCACAGGTGGGAATAATGTGAACAATTACAGTCACAGGGCAGAGTCAACCTCATTCCCATGTGGGCAGACCTGGGTTTGATGATTTTGCTGATGCTTTCAGGGATCTCTCATGATTTCAACTCTCCTTTGTTTCATTTTTCACTGCGTAAAAGTTAGAGGTTGGGAGCTGTATGTATCTTACCTTTATGTTTGTCCTAGTCTAAACAAGTCAAGATCAGCCCCTGCCTGTATGAAAAAATCTGAGAACAGATTTATTTTAAAAGTAAGCCCCCCTCCAATAATTCAGTGATGATAGTTTCTTACAGAAAGACTTGCACATTATTCTTATTGTGTTTTAAAATTTAGAGCAATCCCAAGACATTCCCTCCTCTACTAGTGTTATATTCCCAATATCCTCATTAGCGAGCTTCGGAAGAAATAAAGCAAAAAAGCCTTCAGGAGATATAAGAGGGAGAAGATGGGAGAGTACAGAAGAAGCTCCAGCCAAAAAGCTAAGAAAAGCAAAAATTTAGCTCAGGCTAAAAATATCTCAATTTCTAGTGACGGGATCCAGGCTCGGAACAAACGCTGGTTTGTGTCACTGAGCTCTGACCCAAGCACATGCAGTGAGGAGTGTAAGCAAAAAAATGGCAATTAAACAGTTACAGAACAGATTCATGGGATCAGAAGGCAGTGCCATTTCAGTTCCCACGGCAAAGAAACCCAGCTAGCTGGGCTCACTTGTAATAAAACAGGCCGGTGCTTTTTATATCCAAAAGCTTTAATAGCTTGGGAATGTCAAACATGCCTTTGCCCAAAATTAATCTCTGCTTTCCAAACTCCTTTCAGCTCTCTGTGTCACCTCTGAGCTCCTGAACTCACTGCAGGTTTTCTGCTTTGCTTTCAGCAGAGAGCGGAGCTGCAGAGCTACAGCACTCCTGGCCGGCTGCCCCAGTGCTCCCCCACCCCAGCCAGCTCAAAGGAATGCTGAGGAGGAAGGTTTGAGAGGGCAGAAGAGCAAGGGGAAATTCGTTTTCCTAGAAATATGTTTGCTGACTTGCAGCTTCTTTACACTGAAGTTGTTATTTGCAGCGCAACCACAGGCCTGATGATTACGGGTCAGAAGCAACTATGGTGGGTAATAATTGCAGGGTGCACAACCCATCAGAAAAGAGGGGGCAGGAAAGGAATATAGCCTTGCTAAAGTCACCCTTGGAAAGATGTGATGATTTGGGTCAGTGCCTGAGCACTGTGCCCTGACAAGACCTAGCAACCATTTTAATAGAGCTTTTCTTTAGCAACTGTGCTGTGATACTGAGACAGAAAAATTGCAGGACTACAGCAAATGGTAGAGAGAAACTAATGGCACAGGAGATCTCTGCTTGCTCCCTCTTCCCTACTCTCCGAAGGAAGAAGCATGAGCTTTTGCTGTGAACTTTTATGCTCTGTCTCTGAACACATAAGGCTGTGAATAAACAGGGACAAAAAGATTGCCCTACTGATGCACTTCTGGGAAATAGAGAGAACTTCTTGTGACTTCTCTTAGTCCTTCAAGAAAAACTTCTGGGGCTGGAAGATGATCAAAGGAGCAAGGGAACACTTGCTCAAAAGTTGCTACAAGTCACGTTGGGAGGTGACCTCTGTAACCATACAGTAACTGGACTCAGCTGAATTATGTGGTGACAACTGCAGCTGTGAGACATAAACTCCTTTGCATGGTCATATTCTGGAGAACTCTCTGCCTGCAAACATTAGGGACCAAAATATGGACAAAAGAGATACCTAAGAACCACTTTGGGGTTACTTAAACATCATTTTCATGATCCTTTTGGTGTCTCGTTTGTTGTTTGTGAGCTTTCGGGGGTTTACAGCATCATGGGGTAAAAGCAGGCCCTCATACTTATGGAAGACATAGAAAGGTTAATAGGGAGCAAGCAGCATGCTCAGTGTAGTCCAGTATGTCACGGACTAAGGATGATGACTGCATCTGTCATTAGGGAGACAGGGCTGTCAGATACATCCATGAGTCCAGTTCCATCATGGTGCTGTTCAAGTCATACTAAATTGTCAGTCTGTGAGCAGAATGATGCAGAGAAAACACGTGGGATAGCCAATAAAAGCAACCTGTACTAAGGGGGAATTAATCTGGCACATTGTTTCTTGCTTGTTGAACAAGTTACCTCTTAATTAGGTGCCATAAAAACTTGATATATACTACTTTAGAGCACCTTAAGTGCACAAGAAATTGCTTCTCTGAACCTGGCCGTGCCCATCTAACACAGAAGATATAAACATCATTTTTTTGGCTTGCTCAAGGGGTAAAGAAAACCAGAACTACCAGAACAGAAGCCCCAAGCAGTACAGTCATGCTGCCCAGTGTCCTCAAACAGTGTCCTCCAGCAGAAAGCTCCTGAATCAAACCAAGCAGGTAACCAAGGAGCTCGCACTGACATCTTCATTGCCACAGTGAGACTGACTGATTTCTCTCTTCTCTACCTCTCTGAAACTTACTGTCACGTATTAAATTCCAGGCTCCTTATCTTTGTCAAGACTGATGAAAAAGATGGGTTTGAGAAGTATTGGAAGGCAATGACTCCCTGACAGACATATGGAAATGCAGTTCCATAAGCCTTGTCCTATTAGAAAAAAGGCTTTAAAACCCCTGTCTACTACCTGCTTTGTTATTACCAAAATCTCTTCAAAACAAGATAAAAAGATTATATAAAGCAGAAGCGTCTGCTGCTTAGAAGAAGTTATATTGGGTGTTTACCTCTGTATTTCAAGCAACCAAAAGTCTGTCCAGATTACAAGAAAACTTACTTGTTAGGAGGTTTAGGCTGCACCCCAAAAGCAGACAAAGTGTGGTTCTCTCTGATGATAAACACTGTGACTAACATTGGAAAGTGCATCCGTTCTCTATCCAGATTGTAAAATTTAGCTGCTCTAAACAGTAGCAGCCAACCTTGCATTTTGATAATGGTAGTTAATTTGTTCATACGAGAACTATATCAAAACTCTTTTTAGGTCTTTTGATCTAAATCATCTTTCCATTTACAGACATTTAAGTGGTTATTTATGGAGTTAAATGTGTGCCAGAATGGTCATGAGTGATACAGTACGACATACCTTCAATGAACCTGAACAATATCCCTGGTCATAGAAGTAAGAGTGCTAAAAAGCACCTTCTTCCTCATCAAATCAAACCTGAATTTCTTTTTGTATTACAAGGACTTCATTTAATTATTCAGCCCTTTAAAATACATGAACAGCTAATGTCAATCCCTTCTGAAGTGAATGACCCAACAAACAAGCAATTCAGCATTCTGCTAAAACCTTTACTGTTTTCCCAATTCCTCCATTTAGCTTCTCCCCCGTCACTGCTGAAAACTTAATAGTCCCTGTAGGCTCTCCAAAAGGAAAGTAAAGGTCAGTGTCAAGAAAACAGGGAAATTTTTCCCATGCCATCTCCATTTTGTGAAAAGGTGAATTGTCATGAAGATCAGCACTCATTAAGTTGATCTCTCTCCTCATTCTTTCCAAATGGCATATGTGTACTTTGGCCATTTTTTCCCTACAGAGCATTTGCTGGTACAGCACTTTGAAAACGGAAATTTTGTAGTTGCTGTGTGACTATTTTGAACATCTGGTTCCATCCCATGACATCCTCTATGCCAAACCATTCCCATTTCAAGCCGTGTAGCTGTTTGAAATGCTTGTATGGCATATACCTGTGTCCTGGACCACTCTGACAACTGCTTTCTCAAGCAAAGTGGATCAGCCCTTATTACTGTGGAAAGAAGGCAAGAATAATGGTGGAAAACAGCACTAGTAGGAAAGGACAAAAAAGGCATCACTGATTATGCTTGTGTTCAGCACTGAGGCGTTTCCACTTCCCCGGCTCACCCCGGGCCAACAGGCTGAAAGTTATGTCAGCCCCTAAAACTGCAAATCTAAAGGATATAAAAGCTGCCATCCAGATTTTCAGGCCCAGATCACCCTGCCTGCCTTTCAAAAGATTGTAATGGGTAGGGGATGCTTTGTTGCCTATCAGGCTAGAAAGGTTTAGAGGAGACAGGTGTGTCCAGCCCAGGAGCCTTCGTTCTCTGTGATGCCCTGTGATCCAGCTGCCTGCCTGTAAATGAAAGCATAAAAAAACCTCTTTCCTCGGGCTAAAACTCAGGGTAGTTTTACAGAATGCATACATACAAGTAGGCAGGAATGTAGGCCAGTAGCATTAATAATTACTGAGTAATGGTCTTTGACACAGTATCAGGAGGGAAGAGGTAAAGGCTCAGTGTAGTCCATTAATCCACCCAAGAAGAGCACCCACGGCTGCAATATTGAATTAGCTTTTTCTGTGACATAGATTAACTGGAGAAGAAAAATTTCAGGACAGAAAAATTACTGCTAGGATTTAGCACTGCCAGATCATCCAAGAACTACTTAATTTTCAACTTTATAAGCAAACTGTGTCTTGGCCCTCATTTAGCACTTTTCACTCTTTTGGTTTTAAAATATTTTGCAAAGTCAGCAACTTCTGAGATATCTTTAGTTCAGGGAACACTTCACTCATGGTTGAAATCAGGTGGTGTGCTGTACAGAAATGTAAAAACAAGATCCATAACTATGCTCTCTCTCTTCCTACCCAGAAGAACAAAGGGATGCTACAAAGGTGGGATGGAGCCACTCAAGCATGATGCCAACCACGGCACATTCTCATGATGAGCACACCATAATTTTTAATGCTGTTTTTTGTCAGGTCGTTTATTTAGGTAGGATATACAGCAAGAAAGGGACTATCAGGTCAGCTTCACCCCATGTAGTGCTCACAGCCCAGTCCTCCATCTCTGAGAAAAGCCATCTCTGGTAGATTCAGAAGTTGAAGAAGGGTTGTTATGCAATAATTTGCCCTGAAAAATATTTTCCTTCAACCCCTTTCAGACAGTGATTAACTCGTGACCCAAAATTATGAACCAGAAATCTTTTGCACAAGTGTTTTCACTCTGTCTGTTCCGTTTGCAGGTACTGCTGTTATCAGGACAATTGCTTAATCTTTTCCTAGCTCCTGTTCAGTTGTTCAAAATAACCAAGCCCCATGGCTTGGGATATCTTGTCTATTCCTCTGCAGAAAGCTTCACTGCAGGGTCAAGGATAATTTGGATTTCTACATACTCCCTCATCAATACTGCTTTCTTACAAGGGAAACAAGAAGTCCAATCTATAGAAATTTTGATCAATCATTTCTTTTCATAAGATCAAGGATTTCAGTCTTCAGGCTGTGTACTTTATATCTATTCCTACATGTTCAAGTGTTCCTCGAGTCTAGTTGCTTTAGCATCTGTATTTCATGTAGACTTAGAGCATTGCAGAATGTGCTGGGCTTCCTACAGTTGTGGAATAATTTGCTGTTCATTTCATGTCAACCATCTGTTCAGACCTTACGTTTCTCCCACGTGCAGCCTGGTTGAAATCAGAATTGACAGAACCAATATCTGTGGGAAAACCAGAGACATCAATAAAAGAGTTAAAAATGCAGGGATTTTTAAAGGCAGCACAGAGTTGTTCTTCTTTCCTGCCAGCTACCTTAAGCTTCCACAGCATCTGAGTTATATTCCTCAAAAACGTATCTACAGAAACATCCAAGAACATTTTGTTCCTTCCCGACTTTTTTGGCTGTGCAAGGAAAAGTGACCAACTGGCTTTAAAATAATAGCTTTATATATCTTTTCTGAGGTATATGGCTGACTTAAGCAGAAACTAAATAGTCTGAGTATTGACTGAAAGGTGATTAAATTGCATTTGCTGTAGAAATAATGCTAAACCACAGCTCACAACGGGAGGCTGCCTGAAGCCCCTCTGTCCTCCATCACTCTCAGGACAGTCTCCTGATCTCCTTTGAGCTGAGGGTGGCTGCTGACTACAGAGGGTTATTCCTGGATGCTCCTCTGAGCTCCTTGTACCGCCTCTGGCAAACACCTCTCTCAAGTTATGGGGAGAGCCAAATGCATCAGGACTTTACCATAGAGCTGGTGGATTCCCAAGCCAGGGCACAATCATGTGCCAAGACAAGCATTTTAAAATATGAATATTACTCTGCTATAATTCTAAAGTCAGATGTAACTTGTCAGGCAGTGCACTGGGACTGTCTCTTGTGCTGGTGTCTGACCATTGTGTCTCTTCAGCTGTTCCCTGTAACAATGGCTACTGGGATTTTTCTTTACAGGTAACGGGATCAGGCAGCCTTTACAAACTGGAATGCTGTGGTTGTGTTCATTTGTTCCCATGTGAAAAATACAGACATTTCAGAGCTGAAATAATAGTTTCTATCCCCTACCTCCTAAAAGGAGAAGGTTGTACCTGCCCACATCTCTGTCACCCGTCATCACAAAGCTATGCCACTGAGTTGGATAGGAAGAGGAGCTGTTGAACAGAGGCCTTTTCTCACAAAAAACATATTTCTGGAGATGCCACCTCACATGGATATTAAAGATTCCTAATAAACTTGAATGCTTCAGTGTGGGTTTAAACAGCTCACTTCATCAGTCCACTAACACTGTTCATCAGTGAGCGCCAAGGTCAGGGCTGCATGCCTAACTGCTGTGAGCTCCATGTGGTGTTGGCAATGCTTGTGTGCACAGTTCTTGTCCCAGCAATGTAATAGAAGCAAAATATGCAGAAATTTTGCTGCAAAGGCAGCAAAAATCATTTTAGCGAGTATGGGTTTTGTTATCTGCAAGGAAGGGTCACATCTTACCAAGAAATGGGCAATAAAGTGTGTGCTCCAAAGTAGCTGCCTTGAATCTCAAAGCTGCCTTTGTGCCAACACATAAAGTAGGCATGTCCTGAACACTGGGGAAAGCATATGTGTTTGGTCAAGTAGCAAAAGAAGAAAAATGTTCCTAGCTGAACAAAGAGCAGAAAATAAAATAGAAGGCATCAGCCTCCAGGTTTTCCAAGCTGTCTACTTCTGCTGTTGAATCAGGAGAGAGAAGGGACTCATTCCTTATCTTTCAACTGTGTAACAGGGAAGGAAGAAGGGTAGCACAAATAGGCCAATCCAGAACAATATATCAAACTTGGCTACAAAAAGCCCTTGGCCAGGTAGAAAACTCAAGGGCATTTATGTGTAGAAAAGCCACAGTTTTCATACACCAAATTTGGAATGACACTATATCCTTGCCTGAGTGGGTAAAAAGCCTGTGGTGTATATGAGGACAGTATCTAATAATTCTATACCAAATCCATTAATAGAAAATATTAGTAGCTATTTCTAATTTAGATGGAAATGTCATGTTCGATGGGCTATCAGTGGTTTAATTTATGATTAATCCAGCAAGTATTGAGCTGCAATTACTTCGGTCTGGGTAAACTCCAGAAAGATTCTATGTAATTAAAGGCACTTTAAGACTCTTTTCCAACAGAATTTCATGCTCCTTCTTAGTTCACCAACAAAAGCATCATTCTGTGACCTCATCAATTTTGTTAATTGTGGAAGTTCAGTGCCATTGGGATGGGATGTATACCAACTTGAGAAATACTAAAGTCTTGCTTACAGTGAGACTATTCATGCAAACTTTCCTTAAAACTTATTCGTAACAGTTTTGCTCTTTACAACATACTTAGTGTCACATCCCACTCAGAAATCTGAAATATCTTCTGGTTTCAACCCCTTCCACATAAGAATTCGCTATCGCCTTATTACCCCTCCACTCAAGTTGTTCTATAGCAATTTCTATTTATTTAAAATCCCTATTGATTTACCTTAGATTCAATAAATAATTCTTTCCTAATTATTGCTACTTCTCCTCATTTTATCATAAAACTCTTAATATCTGATATTTTACTTAAAACTAAACTTCTGAAATCACATGATGATGTGAAGGCTTCTGGTTAAAAAGACAAAAACAAAAAACACCCCACTTCTCTGTAAAAAGAAAGAGACTAAAACAATGAAAACATTCACATGATATGTTTTAGAACTTAATTTACAATAGAAACTTTAAGAAGGTGAACCTTTTTCCAGCTAGGTAAACAAGTATTTGTATTAATAGAAATAAAACAAAAATGCTGTTTTCCTCAGAGGCATTTTGAAAAGGAATTACTTCTGTCATCCTTGTAAATCACACCCATTTTTACTATGACCTTAATATTTGACTGGCCATCCTGTTCATAATATCTCAGCCCTTGTTAATACTGATCATAGGGAGATCTACAACAGAAACTTATTAGCATGCTCAAGAGTCTTTTCAGCTCAGCATGAAGTAGGATGTCTGAGTACTCATTACAGTAACACCCTGCTGGGTTTAAATCTTGATTAGTAGTTGATAAAGCACTTTCAAATCTTGAGGTAAAAGATGATATATACTCTTCCTGAATATTATTACTGATCTACTTACTTTTACATTCCTTTATGATCATCTTTTACTATTACATCTTTTCTTATTTTAAAAAGAAAAAGCATGAAAAGGCTGTTAAATGAGCAAGCTGAGCTCACACTTGACAGATATTGGTTGGTTTACTCCTCAGTAGCATTATATGATAATAACAGGTGCACATCTCTGTAACAGCTATGCTGAAATACTGACTGTTCACCTACTGGTTTGAAGAACTAGTTCATAAAATTACCTAAAGAGGCAAAAAAGTGGGGAAAAAATCAGTAAGATTCCTGAATAATTCTCATATGAAATGATCAATCAATGAGCCAAAGGAAATCAATCTACCAAGAAAATATTTAACAGGGTCAAAACAAGAACTGACAGCTACAGTGCTAAATAAAGTCTAAGTCAGTTTTGATTTGTTTCCCTATACCCTAAATACACTCAGGTTGTAAATAGAACAAGGGAGGGAAGAAAGGTCTAAGGTACTCTCTGTATCTATGAACTCATGCCCATACCCTGGCATAAACAAAAGGTCACATTACCCAGTGTCCTTACATGTTCTACTGCTTGTGTCCTACTGCTGCTGAGAGCCTGAATGTGTGCTAATAATAACCACACAGTCTAACCTTTCCCAGTGAGACACAGAGGAAGGGTGCTAAGTACCATACAACAAGGCCTAGCATACTCAATTTAAAAACACGGGCTTAGCCAGCTAGGCTCCAGCATCAGCACTCCAGTGGGTATCAAAAGGAGTGGGCACTGTCAAACCAAAGAGCTCATCCGCAGTAAAATGCTGCCAATAGAGAGCTTTCAGCATCCTTTTTTCCAGTGGAGTGCTTCCCACTCGATTCCCTTTTGCATGGGCAGCCCATCCTCCTGGGACATGGCTGCAGTGGGAATTCCCAGGGTGAGTGGTCTCCTGGGATACTGAAGAATATGTGTGATTCCTCGTGTCTTCAGGCTGGGGAAGCTGTGCTGCTACAGCAGTGTGCCCAGCTCACCCCACCAGCCTCCAGGCACAGAAATGACTGGTATTTCTGCTCCAGAAATCACCCACCGTGGTTTCCTGTTGTAGGGCATTTGTCTTGGTGTTGGACAGCTCTACAATGAGTGCAGCCATCATCAGACATGCAGAACCACCTGGTGTGCCTGGATGCACTGCATCATGATTTTGGGCAGAGATAACCGACCAAGTGCATGAATGGGGTTTCTCTTTCCACTGCAGAGTGAGCACAAGTCCTGTGAGGAGAGGCTGAGGGAGCTGGGGTTGTTTAGCCTGGAGAAGACAAGGCTCAGGGGTGACCTCATCACTCTCTACAACTACCTGAGAGGAGGTTGTAGCCAGGTGAGGGTTGGTCTCTTCTCCCAGGCAATCAGCAATAGGACAAGAGGGCACAGACTCAAGCTCTGCCAGGGGAGGTTTAGGTTGGATATTAGAAAGAAAGTTTTTACAGAGGCAGTGATCAAGCATTGGGATGGCCTGCCCAGAGAGGTGGTGGATTCACCGTCCCTGGAGGTGTTTAAGATGAGGCTGGATGTGGCAC
>JAWMRA010000078.1:139441514-139464070 GCA_035584735.1 Pseudotriccus pelzelni
CAGTGGGGTTGGATCAAGGGTTGGACTTGATGATCTTGGAGGTCTCTTCCAACCCAGTTAATTCTATGATTCTATGAAATATCTCCTGGTCCTGCCTCCCTGCCTCTCCTCTGTCTCAGGCTCTCAGTGCACATTACCATGACAGTGCAGCACTGACAGGTAAGACAAAACACAGTGTGTGAAACTAAGGAAACTTGTTATTCCATCTCTGGTAACAGCCAACAGCAGATGCTTTAGGAATAAGGTGGCCAGGCAACCAGACATAAACTGTCCTGGAGAACTCCAGCAAATTGCTGCTCAGGGACTTTAGGAGCTGAAAGTAAGGTTTGGGGGCTTAATAGGCTGTGATTCATATTTCTCCATCTTCAAGGAAACACTTGTCCAGTCACAAAGATAATAATCTGCAGTGAGAGTCCCACAGTTCACCTGTGTGTTGCAGAAAGTCATCTCTCTTGTTTCTTTTGAACCTGTGCAGTGCTCCTCATTTGTGCTCTGAAGACAACTCATCTTTTGTTTCTTACTTACTGCTTTTGCTTGACCCATGATTTTAGGCTTCTGTCACACAGCCCAGCAAAGGTCCAGGTTATCAGGGAAGCAGCACTGACACCACTAATGCCTATACCCTAGTGGCCACAGGGACACAAAATGTTTTTGAAAGCTTTGGGCAGGGATATTTTCCTCCAGGCCGACATACTCATCCTGGCAGTGTTGCTGTGTTGACTGTGTTTCCAAAGATCCCTCATACTGTCACTTCCTTGGAAAATGAAGAAATATCTCAAAGAGAATAACTCTCCTATGGCAAGGAGAGAATATGCTATTAAAGGAGCAAATGCTGGGTAATCACAGTGTGAGCCTCTGGCAATTTGAATGCCCAGCTTGTATGAACAGGATGGAAACTACTCATTTCTGTTATCAATGCACACTGTGTTTTTCATGATGTTTGAGCAGCCAAGAGAGATGTGCCATTGCTGGGTGTCGTGGGTTTGCAAAGGTCCCCCCTCCCTGGGGGGCTGTAATTGGTTTGTCCAGGTGAACTTCCGGACCAAAGCCAATCAAAAGTTTTAGTAACTCCTGTGCCAATTACATCTTTAAGAAAGGGGAAGAGAAGGCTTGTGGCGCAGATGAAATTGGCAGCCATGTGAGGGAGGACGCAGCAGGCCCCAAGGGGGGCCAGGCCTCCCTCCTTCCAGCATATTTCTTTTTAGCAGGAAGATAATGTCACCATAGCTACGCTGAATGCTTCACTACTGCACTCACATAGCTTGCTATCACGGAAAGCTGATTTATTCATTTGAAATGTGTTTTGTTGGATTATGTTCTCACAAAGGCTTGATTTTTTTATGTAACAAAGCTGATTATGAAGTACTGACGTAGGAAGACATTTTGGCTGCTCTCTCCTCTTTTTCTTTTTTCTTCAGTTCTCCACTGTGCTGCCAGGTCATGCTCTCAAAATTAGTGAGGTATTTCAACAGCAAAATTCCTTTTGTCCTTGCCAAGGTACTGTCATTTGCCATCCTAGTGAGGAAAGAAAGTGAATTTTTGGAGGCTCTGAAGAACACTTGAAAATTAATAGATTCAGTGAACTCTGACCCTGCCTCTGAAGGTAATTTGTCATTCTGTTCATCGGAGTATCAGTGAGGTCCTGGCTCTCTGATGGGTTTGCATCACCTCCCTCCAGCCAATTCTGATGGCTCTGCCTGGACTTCCTGGAAAGTGACTGTGCCACTGAAACACTGTTTTTTTGCTGAGCACATGCTAAGCAGAGCCAGCCACCGTCTGCAAAGAGCATGAGGCACTCTGAGGGACTGGAACAGTTCCAGGCACCACAGCTTCTGGGCAGCAGGGTTCAAGTGTGAGCAAACGTGGGTATGTGGACTATGGGGTTCTTGCTGGAGGAAGACAAGCATGGGTGTTCCAGCAAACAGCAATGCCTGTGGCTAGTAGGAGGTGTGTTTCACCCAGAAAATGGGTTTAACATCCCTCAGCAGCACTTCAGTGACCTGTCAGCATGACTCAAGCTGTGTGTTCCATCTCATGAGTACACCAGTGAGGCTGGTGCAAGTTAGTAGGGCAGGGCAAGCCTGGGCAGGGTGTTACCCAGATTCCTGCAAAGAACGTACCTCTGGTACATCAGTATCAAACACCTTGTAATACAGAACTGTAGATAGAAGGCATAATCCCAAACCTTTATGCACAAGAGGAAAAAAAACAGGAATATCCATCTGCCTAATCCATATTAACAGAATGAACCATGGCAGGTGTTCAATAAAACATGGGCCAGCAGCTGAGCTGGTGTGAGTCCATGCACATTAGCATCACTGAGGTCAGTGTTCCTGACCTATTGACTGTACAGGTTATGCTGAGTGTGTGTTGAAGAGTTTAATGGGGACAGGATGGTAAAGAAAGAAAAATATCTACAAAAAGTCTTTCTAAATAAAAGCCAGGCTTCCAAGGAACCACAGAAATGAAGAGCTGTACAATTACAACCTGCAGTTAGGTTTCCTCAGTTTGCAGACAGGATTCATTTTGCCTAGAAAATTTAGGTATCAGGAGAAAATTCATGCTGTTCTAAAAGCAGTGCTTAAGACATCTGGGATGACGGTCTTTCAGATATATGTCTGCCTCCTTTAGCTCTCCCTAAAATTTTAGAAAGATGAAGGCAGGTGAGATTATTCCCATGCTAAGAGTGAAACCGTATGCAGCACCTTATTGGATTTAGGCAGCACATGATCATGGAGCTTGTCAGTATTTTACCAGTCTGGCATCTCAGGATGGTTAGCTGTCAGTCTCTGATCCAGCAGGAGCCCCTCCTTTAGTGAGGTTTCCTCTCTAAAAGCTGCATTTTCTGTGGAAAATATCTGGTGCTGGCAAACAGGGACAGAAAAAGCAGAGAAGCAGTTTCAGCATCATTTTTCAACATGCGGCCAGACTTGGGATGCCAATGACATAAGAAAGACTTGCCAAGTCTTAAATCCACAGATCCCAGAGATGTGCTGTAGGTTGCCTGGGGTATTTGATGGACTGGTTTCTGATCCACAGTCCTTCCAGAAGGTCTGTGGGGAACAACAGAGGGCAGGCAGCTTTTACCACAAACAAAAGCACAAGGACCTGTCTGGCATGTGGATGAACACCCAACAACTGGCCCACACACAGCAAGAGGGGCATTATGATGCTGTCAGTCAGCTCCTATTATTCTGACTCTTCTGCCTTGCAGAAGATGGGGACAAAAACCCTTTGTACAAAGAGACAGTTCTTTTAAGCCAACAGGGAGCACACGTCACCATTCCACAAGCCTGGGTGAGTGTCTGCCAATGCCAAAGTAGCTGATGCTGTAACAGGGAACGATCCACTCAAACTAGGATCATGTTGCTGGCAAGAAACTTCAACCAAATAGGGCAGGATTGATCAGAGGCCTCTACACTGGCTTCCTGAGGGATTTCATATGCAGAGAAAGAACACTAGGAGCACTTACACATCTTTGGCCATCATGTGTAGCTAAACTGAATGCAGAAAACAGCCACCATTCACCAGAGATGCTCAGTGCTTCCTTTCAGAGCCTGAGACATGGGTAAGGGCCTTTGGGGGGAGTAGGGGTTTTGTGGGAGGGAGGTGTATTCTCTCATCTGCTTAGGAAAATCAGGGTATCACAGGGAATCACAGATCAACCTCTGCAAGCTATAAGAAGGGAAAAGCAAGAGCCAACAATATCTGGAACTTATGCTTTATCAACAGCCAGTCCCATAATGATAAGAACACCCTTTTTCCAAAGCCTCTGAAGTGGAAAGCTTTCAGTTCATTTCCCACCACACTCATCAGTTCCACAAAATGTCCCAAGCCCTGGTCATTCTCTCAACCATATTGTAGGGAGAACAGACCAGTCCAGGTCAATGTGGGGTTGTTTGTAGTTGAGAACATTCAGAAGCTGAATCCCTGCTGTTGTTATAAGCTTGTCTTTCGACACTCCCACCACACCAGAGCCATGTACCAGTCTGGCGTGGGTACTCTGTCAAACAGCAGCACTGCCTCATTCACACACAGGGCTCCAACAGAGGTCCCTTCCAACCCTAAGTACTCTGTAATTCTGTGATTAATATAAGAAGAATCTGGGTGTACCTTGCTGTAATCACAGCTCAACCTGATGCACCAACCAATTCCTTTTGTTGTAAATTTTAAAACTAATTACAATGGCTAAATCTGCACTTCAGTATGGGCAGAAGCAATAGTCAAATCAATCCTATTTATGCTTACATGATTTTATCACCTGAAGGCTATTGACTGAGGGAATCAGCCTATAGGGGAATGTGAAGAGCATTTGGGGGTCTCTGAACAACTCATGAACTGAATTGCCTGGTTAACAACTAATTCATTGATGATCCCTTTGGAGGTAATTACCTTCCACTGCCTAATAAGACAACACCTGACAAGATTATTTACCACCTCATTACAACGATTTGTCTAATGCAGCTGCTCTGATTTCCACATTAAGCACTATTACAAAACATCCACTTTGTGCCATTGGTGGTCTAAAAGACACCCACAGGCTTCCAGCAACAGCGTGGAAGGATGATAAAATACCAAACAACCTCTAATCACACACAGCTACCAAGGTACATAAGGCTGCATTTTGGCCAAGCACCACAGCCAGTGCTGGACCTCTGAGAGTATTCACAACAGATTTAACTGTACGCAGAAGGGATTAGCCTTGCAAACTAGAAGGGAAGTGAATGCCTGAGCCACTGCTTTTATGATCAATGAGTACCTTATACAGTTGCTTTCTCACCTTGGGGATAAAAAAGTGATTTTTAAATCAAGACAATAATTTGAAATCTTAGGGGCTCGAAACTGTGTGTTGAAGAAAGCTTGATGTCAGTGGAAAAATATTTTGGTTTGATGTCATATGGTATTTGTCAAAAATATCAGCTTAAATTAATTAAAAGCCATATTGAGCCTTAAGTATCATATTTTTGGGTTAAAAATATCACTAGGTCTTTTAAAATTGAAACATCTGTCAAGGCAAATATTCTCCTGGGAAGAACGTCAGTTTTGACAAGTATTTTTTTTTAGCTATTTATTTATTCAAATTTTAAATGTATACATCTTCTGTAAATCAATAATGACCTTCACCAAAGAATCACTCTCATTCTTCATACACAGGAAAAAAATACCTACAGAACCTATCAGGGGACCATTTCAGAACAAAATCTGTTTTACCGTATTTGCAATATCTGCTTGGAGATATTCAATGTGCACAAAAGGCACAGACATTTATCTTCGTAATGTGGCTGTACATTTTGATCAGTCACAGTTTATTCAAAGCTTATAAAAAGCGAACTATGTGCACCTCCTAAAAATCCCAGCAGCCAATATTTCTATTTCTAGCTAATTTACATTAATTTTACATTGACTAATTAGTCTCCACTCAAGGATTAGAAGGAGGTAGGCTGGTTAGGTTATAAGTGTAAACACGCCACGTAGCAGTATGCTGATCCCTGCTTTTGATCAGAAGCTTTGAGCAAAGCCACTACTTTATAAAAACCCAATCTGACAACTTTTTTTATTCAGAGGTGCTAAGTTTTATTCTGGCTCAGGAGGTATTCTGAACGAATAATTATTTCCTTCCAGATATTTACTGACTTGCACATATATTTTGGGACTGCAAGGCAAGTACTTAATTTGGCAAATGTTATATTGTTATTTCATTGCTAGAGCAGAAAAGTTGTTTGGCATCTTAAGATGAATAATTGTATTAAGGTAGAGCTTCATTTGCATTTAAACAATTTTTTTTACATACTTTGGGTATTTATTGCAAATTAACAGTAGCTGAAGTGTTAACATTATGTTGTTCTCACTGAACTCCCTGACAAACTTCTGCAGCCGGTCCTGGGGACAGAATTCAAAAAATTACAAGATTATTAATAATAAGGCCAGCAAAAGGAATGAACTTGTATATGAATAGTGGCCTGAGGGGTTAAGCAAGGAAAATTGAGGCTGTATTTGGGCTCTGAAACTTCAGTATGAGGTAAATTAGCACAACTAAGTTTTTCCTTGTGTGAGACTGGCAAATCATCACTTTCAGATGTGCTGTGAAGTTGATTGCTAAAGGTAATTTTTTTAGTCCTAAGAAGCCCTAAGTGTTGTTAATGATTATTCCCACAGTACTGTCAATCACCATAGATCTAAGTCATCAACTAGGCCAGACCAAGACAGGATTCCAGGTATTCCTGAATTCAGAACCTAGTCATTAGAGTAACTTATCATACACCCATCATCAAATTAGTTAAATCCAGATTGCAAGAGATATTTTGGTACTTCAGGATATAAACGACTAAAGTCAACATTGAAAATGGAACTATGAAGTCACTCATCCAAGGCTGAATGAAGAAAAACCATCTTGATCCTGTACTCTTCCAGGCAGGAAAATTGCAATCTATCCACTTTGGGGAAAAAAAATAAAGAAAAAGAAAAGAGAGAAGTAACATTTACAAAGCACTCTGAGAGTTTAATGCAGATATAAAATGTATCATCTGTTAGTCATCACAGAGTAATACCTAAATAAAATAGACATTTATTTGGCTGAGAGCTACCTGAGACAAATGTCTGAGAGAGAATTCAGGGTAGAGAGACATACAGAGAAAAACATAGGGGTGTCTTTTCCTATTGGTGAACTTATGAAGGATACTTTTTCTGCAACAGACAGAATTGTTATAGCACCTGCAAACTTTATACTGGCCCTGGGTCCACATGTTGTGGCTTTTGTCACCTGCAGATGCCACCTTTGAATTGTGATGATGAATCTGCAACAGCCTGAGGAGCCAAACCTCAAATGCAAAGGTATCAGTAGTTAGACCAGGACAGAGAAGGCATTCTCAAGTCACACTCTGAAACCAGTCTTACTCCTCTTTGAAAACTTCTACAGGACATGGTCATTGTCTAGTCAATATCCAAGTTATCCTGTTTAAGAAAGAAAATAACTTCCTTTATTCCAGAATCAATTAGAGTCAATTTTTCATCTTTCTTGACCCATGGAAATGCCATACGTGTTACAAAACTTATCATTACTTCATTAAGGAGATCATAACTTACTCTGTTTGCCTGGGGCAAGGCTAGATTGTTTAATGAAGTAAGAAAATATTTTGTGTGTTAAAACCTCTCTGACAGACTTTGCACTGTGCATACCATAATTTATAGACTTCATGGAAAGGGATGGTAAGCATCATTCCAGAAATGTGAAATGAGACAAATCAATGGAAATGAGAAAATCAATAGCCCATATAGGTGTCAGTAAACTGCTTAATTTCCTTGGCTTTGTTTTAATGAGATAATCTAATGAACAGCCTTTATCTTTAATAGCCTATTAAACAATCAGTGATCATGAAGTAGGTTGTTTGGGTTTTTTTTTTTACTTTAACTGGTAATTTCAAACAAAATGCTGCATTTCCTTGCTTTAAAAGCATGCAGTGATGGGACCAGCTTTGGGCCACGACTGCTCACATCTACCAGCCAGCCCACTGCTTGAATGGGTCTCTTAAGAGTATGAAACTCAATAGCAGAAGTCATAAAACTTCAATGCAATTTCAGGGAAAATACTGCCTATTATTGATCGCACCATCACTGCTGTCTGGTTTAGCTCAGTTCATTTCACAAGTATAAATAATAACCTCTATCACGCCCTTGCTGCCTTTCAATCTGTTACACAATAAGGCCACCCAGACGTGGCTGCATTATCTTACTTCCCGAACAGCAAAGGCATGGCAGAGAGGTCTTGTCCTGCCTGTACACAGGATCAATCTTCACTGCACCGGTGCCACGGGAGCCCATGAGCTCTGAGCACACACGGTTATGAGGCACTGCTTATCCCCCACGGGATGCAGCACAAGTCCTCGAGGTCCTTGGAGGTCTGCCAGCTGGAAGTGGCCCAGCACAGAGCATGCAGACAAGAAAGTGGAGTGTGCTGCACTCGTGCAACCACCCCAAGGGGAGGGCAGGCAGCAGGGTTTAGGTGGGGAAGGCCAGTTGGGTGTCGGGACCAGCCTCGCTGGCTCTGCAGCAGCATGGGCATTCCCTGGGGCAAGTCCTGATGTTTTCTGGTGCTTTGCTCTACTGCAGATTTAAAGAAATAAAAAAAAAGTCCCATTTGCAGTAAAACCTTTGGCCTTTTGAAAGGCTTGCAGAGCCTCCATGAAAGGCAGTGCTTGGTAGCTGAATCTGTCACCACTTCTAAGGGGAGCTTTTGGCCCCTTGGGAACTAATCTGATGACCTGAGATCCATAATTGCTGCTCCCTGAAGCTCCAGTAGATAACCCTATGCATAAATCACCATAGCAATCCAAACATCAGAAAGCATTGCTTTGTTGTTTTTTTTTCCCCTGCCGTCTAACAGCTCTCCCAGTTTCCAAGCATGTCATTCTGAAAGGAGCAAGATGAAGGTCAGGACAGACTAGCAGCAAAAGAGTGTTTTTGCAGGGACTTTGACCGAAAAGTTCTCACTGCTAAGCTGTACAACACAAAGAGAGTTGCATTTGTGCATTTAAAGTATTAAATATTACAGCTGGTGTCTCAGTGAGAGCAGCACAGACTGCTATGGTTCCCCTAAAGTTGCTTAAAATGATGTGTTCCTTCACAAAAAGCCAGGAAGCTCATTTGACTGAAGGAGAGAAGGGAACCCAGGTTGTCCCTCCTGTAAGACAGAGGCAGGAATTACTCCACTGCTGCAGTGGGAATTGTGCCTCCATGGCAGTGGCTGCAAAGAGCAAAACCAGCGATAGCACATCTGGCTGATTGCTGCCCAGATTTACTTTTCTTATTAGGGAAAACCCTTCTCGGGCACACCTAAAAACACCAAAAAGCCCTTTCTCCGGGTCCTTGTTGTGCTTAGCTGCTGCTCCAGCCTCCAGAAAGCAATGGCATTGGCATCTGTTACCATCACAGTCTTTTACTCAGTTCACTGAATTCAAGGAGTCTAAACGCACATCAATTCAGAGCTCCAAAATCCCTTCCATCAGGCACGAACACATCAGATGCTCTGAAGTTTCAGTCTTCTGTAGATGGTATTTGACTTAAGCTGCCATGGGCTGATAAGGACCTGAACAGTTGAGCAAATGTTCATGCAAAACATTCAATTCTGTTTCAAGAGATTATTTCCAGAATAACTCTGTCATTTCTGAGTGGCCAAAAACATTAGAAGATTCCAGTGTTTAAAAGCTTGTTTAAGATGAGTTGCCAGCTCCTGAAGTGTAAACCACCTGAATTAATTTTTAATCACATTCATTCAAAAAATGTGGAGCTAATTGGTTGCTAAATCAGTAAATCAAGTGCAATTCGTAAATAAGTGGTAACAAGTGTTCCTAGATACTTTAACGAGAAATGAAAGAGAAGGATAGAGACACAACTGCCTCTTTTTCAGGTTTTTTTTTCTCCCTAAGGGCTTCCACTCTGCATGGGAAGCACAAATTTACCCTGTTTACAAAGACAGTTTGCTCACTGTCCCAATCTTCATGTAGTCCAAGTAATCTCTGTTGTGAGCCTGAACAGGCATATTCAATCCAATTCAGTGCATGGAGAAAACTCAAAGAATACAATTAAAACAGTAACAGGAATACAGACAATCTTTCCACATCAGGATAGCACTTCTTGAGGTGCAAGGCAGTTTATGTGTCCAAGGCAAGTGTGAAGCAGCATCCTTATTAACAAACCAGCTGGCCAGAACTCTCCTTGGAAAGCCACCCTGACTTTACACCATGAGCTGATCTCCTCTGCCATTGGGCTGTGTGCCTGTCTTTAAGCCAAACTATTGCAGTGCCCAACTGTAGTGGATCCCACTGCCTTCTCTGCAAGGTGAGCTTACTCCTGGACAAACCAAATAGGTAGGGGAACTAAGCACACAGTCCAATAGACAAAAATAAACCCCTTGTTCTATGTTCTTCTGTCGTCTGGTATTATTAATGTTTCCACACTGAAGAGCTATTTGGTTGCACACAGCCTGGGATTCTAGATGCTTTGTTAAAGTCACAGCTCTTCCACAGACTTCATACCCAATCCTTGAAAAATCTATTTGAAAGATCTTCAGGTACTGAAATTTCATTTATATAAACAACAGGAAAACATCAAAATAATTTGTGGTCATTATTGATCTTGCGGACTTCCTCAAGTCCTTCAGTACCTTCTCCATACAGCTATTTCTGCCTCACACGGCTGGGAAGCCTTTCTGGTCAGAGTTGCCTCCTCTTCCCGCAGGGAAAACCGTGCCAATCTTTCCATATGGACATGGAAACCAGCTCACCTCATCCTTCAAGGACACTACCACAGGCTGCCACGCAAACAGCCACTCCCAGACAGCCCAGGTCACAGCCAGCACCCAGCTTTACCCAATCTGTCAACAAAGTTCTCAAACACCATCTGAAATTAGATGGTCAGGACCAAGGAAGCCCTTTCCTAGCCCCTGTAGGAATCCTGGGAAAAACCAGCATAAGTCAAGACAACTGAGTATCACCCGCCTAATTCTGAAATATTCCTCAGCAGAGAAGAGGAGGAGGCAAAGTTTTTTGCTACTTCCTCTTGATGACTGATGGTCTCATACAGGAGGGAGCTCTGACCACCCCAGTTTTCATTGCAGCCTAACATAAAACGCTGAAGTCTGTGATTTCCCAGTCATCAATCTCTGTTCGAACTTGCCTGCTCTGATGTTCAAGAGCCAGCATGTCCTACCAAGCCCCATCACCCTTCTTGTTGAAGCCATTTCAGCAAACTCTGTACCTGGTTTAAAAGAAAGAAGCTGATACAGGCATTCTTCTGATTTGTATCAAGTTTTGCTCAGCTTCATATTTCTTCAGGGCTTTATTTCATATCTTTCTACTTGCCTCAGTAACCACATCCCATTTTCTGTGTGATATATACATACAACTGCCCTTATATTTCCATTCAAACTTTTCCATTACCTTTCACACTTAACTTCTGCTTTCATTTCCATCTTTTCCCTGTACGTAAATCTACCCTGACCATCAGCTCAGCTTTCCTCCCCTCTCAATTTCTAGTCTATTGGAGATGCAATACTGAGTGACCACTCAAAGTGGTACTTGAGCAACGTTGGGGGCTTTTGGACCTTTGATTATGAGCAGCCATAAAATCACAGATGAAATACATGATCTAACTATAGATGCAGCTACGGTTGTGTTGGTCTTCCATAACAACTTTTCTAGTCAATACAGGTGTCTTTATTAGGGGTCCTGTGTAGGAATCACTGTTTCTCTTGACTGAATATAAGGGAAGGTAGCTACTTCCTTGAGCCCATGTCAGAGGTGTCAGTCAGATGAATTCTGCTCAACATATATACAGGCACTCCTCAACTCTGTTGGACACAAAATCAATAGTCTATAACTTGCAATGTGGTGCTGCAAGAAATTGCCTCTTTCTCCACTTTCTTGGAGCTTATTAATTTGCTCTGTAGCTCCACAAACATGGCATTTGTGGCCTTATATACCCTGTGTGAGCTAAAAAATAAAAGACGCAGTCAGGTTATTATTTCTTCCAATCAAGTTAGGAAAACATTCTCTCCTGTCAGGCAGTGTTTGACAATATACTCACAAAGGTCTACAGCTCTACCCTCAGTGTTTGGATTTACTGCAATTCCCAGCTGTGCTCAGTGGGATTTCAATTCAGACAACCAAAAGAGCAGATCATAATTCTCTTCTTCCATCCCAGACTGATAGCCTAGATTGTATCTTTGCTCCATGCAGACTATGCATTTATGCATTTTCAGTATGGATAGATTTTTAATCTGCAAGAGAAATACAGGTCAGAAAATGCAGGGGCTATTCAGAATTATGATGATGTTGTTACCATTGGCAGCTCTTTGATAAGAGAAAACAACAAGTGTGCTGGGTACCAGACAGATATGAAATGAAAAAAAAGAGTCTGAACCCCAAGACCTTAGAGAGACTGCTGCCATATCCTGTAAATGATCATCCCCTAATAATTGCCTTTCACTGCACAGCACATACAGGCCTCGGTAAAGCAAAAGGTGGTATTTTACCCTCTGCTAAGTTGTGCCAAGCTGTGCTAATTAGGAAGCTGCAGTTCGGTTTCTGCTTCTTCTACCAAATGACTGAGTCACCTGTGAGCTACCAATTGGTGCTTATCCACTAATACTGGTGTGTAAATACTGGGAGATCTCACACTGGAGGACATTTTAAAGGTAGGTATTAGTAATTCAATGCAAGACTTCAGAAAATATGAAGAGAGAATGGTACTCAAGCAAGATTAGTGGCAACACTGAAGATGGGGGTTTAAGTCTTACATGGAGCAGAGGAGGGGATCCAGCTCTGCTCCTTGCTTTCTGTCCTGAGTTTTGCCAGGCAGCTCTCAGATCAGATAAAGCTGAAAGCCATGCCAGGAAGGACTCATTGTAATGAGGAAACCTGCCAAAATGACAAGTATCAACCTTTAACAGTAGACAGGATGACTGATGAAGTGACTCAAGGTCTGTGGAACAGGGACAGGGAAAAGCAGATTCACTCCAAGGAAGTGTCAGGGCAGCTTCCTCAGGTAAGTCAAAAAGCCTAAGTTTGCACAGGGATGTTTTATGTACTTATGCACAGAAAAAGTTTTCTAGCTTTCAAGATAAGGAGCCTAGAGGGTTTTACAGAGTCAGAGAACCTTGAGTGGATGTTTAGAAACAAGATTCCTGGCATACTCTGCTCACAGCACTTTGGAAGTTGCCAAGATACGGATGCTCTGCTGCTCCTGTTCCTGGAAAAGTGCAAAATGAGAAAATCTTTCTGTGAAGAAGGGTAATCAAACTACTCTCAAATTCAAAGAAAAAGAACTCAAATTTGGGTCAGTGAATCATCATTCCTAGCAAGTGGCTTTCACATAAGTCACTGTTTGGATGCTTCGGTTCCAGTGACTCAGCAGCTAACCTTCGATAAGTAGCTGAGCTGCTGCCAGGAACGCAAGGGAGGGGATACATAAGGCACAAGGGATTTTGCATGACAGAGAGTGCCCTTTTCCAAAAATGCCTGGATGGCAATGATGATGTCACATTACCCCCCCTTAAAGAACAATACACACAGTAAACACCACTCACATCACAATCATTACTAGAGTTTGAACTCTTGAAAATACTGCACAGTGAAGTTTGTGCTTCTATAGCAGCTGTAAAATGTGCATAACTATAACATATGTTTTCATTTGCTTCTTCCTGTACTTTGGCCCAGTCATTTCTCTATGTCAGATGCCAATTAATCAGCAACAGTAAGTATAAAAAAGGCACAAAGGAGAAGTGCACAAGGTCAATTACCTCTGAGTGCCCAGAGAGACAAATCCAAAGCTTTCAGTGGAAGCTATAGGACTTGGCATTGTCATATCATACCAGCTGCTGTGTGAGGCTGCATACCTTTGCCATATGTAGCTCTGTGGGCCAGTGCTTGTTGGTTTATTCTGCAATGTGAGCTGCACAGCTGCTGGAATAAATGCAACATATGTCCCTAATTTTTTTCCATGCCCTGCCTATAAACAGAGAAAATGGCTTTTTATGAAAACAGAAAGATGTAAAAATATGTTGGATATGAAATTTTATTAGTTACTTGGCATCATTACCCTTCCTGTACAACAGGAGTACATGAGGAAAAGCATCCATGATCTGCAGAGCAGCTGGGCTGGATCTACGAAGCATTCCTGCAGAGATGCTGCCCACACACCACTTCCAGCCCAGGCTTCAGCCACAGGACCTGCCCACGGTGAGGGAAGGACAGAGGACAGCAGAGTGAAAGAGGTCCATTCCCCGGAGAGTCAGCTCCACACTAAGCAGTGGAGTCCAGATCTCCCTTTTCCCCAGCTCAGGTCCATGGGGCATCTCTTGAGGTTCCCACTGATGGATGATTGTGTAAGCTGGCCAGCTACAGGCAGTGGGTATAATGTCAAGTCTGAGTATCTTTTTCCAGATGTCACCACATCAGCTTCCCTGTGGTCTGCCCACTTGACTCATAGCAGGACAGAAGATACTCCTGACTTCCAGCTATTTAATGGACCTCATGAGCTCATGGAGTCCCCACTGAGGGGAGAACAAAACCTCAGCACTGAGCAGATGAGACTGAAACTTCTGCTAAATGAACAGATAATGTTGCTTTGTCTGAGACAAAGCACTGGAAAAAGCTCTCTTTCCTCACCATTCCTTCTACATGTGAAATTTTCTGAACAGTGTCTGCAAATGTTGCATTTCAGCATCTCACCAACTATTCAGTTTTGGTTGGGTTCTCTTTCCAGCCACATCTTAAAAATATATTTGAACACTGAAGATGAATAAGCTGTTTTGGGAACACTGATGGTATGTGGTTATCTTAAGTCAGATGTAAAACTGTTCTGTTTGTGGTTTATACCTATCTGTCACAGAATTTTCCTGCCAATTTAGAGAGACATAAAACAGATGAAAATTTTTAAACCACATAACTTGTGCAGTATAATAATAGGCCAGTCTGAATATTCAGGTTAAATCACAGCACTGATTTTGGCAGAATTACTCCTATTTAAAATAACAAAGACGTGTCATGTGTATTTATCATTATTCACATCCTCTACTCCCTTCACTCTGCTCACCATCCCTCCCACATCTGAAAGAAAGCAACCTAAACTGATATTGATTCTGATTAACTCTGATAAAAAGTTAATCCCTATGAAGTGTAGTTCAAATGCAGCCTGTATGTCAGTCTTCACTTGGCAGCACCATGCCCTTCTTTAGTAAAATCCCAGAAGCACACAGGATTCAATGCAGAGTTTTTTCCCGTTCTTATTTCTGGTGCATGACAAATGAGCCTGGGACTTTCACCTAAATGATCTGGCCAATTTACAGACTCTTCCAGGACAATTTTTATCAAGTGGTTTCTAGCTCTTCTATTTTGCCATCAGTTGGTTCCTCTAAGAAACAATATCTATGTTCTTCTTTTTTTAAGTACTAGAAGCTTTCCAGTAAAAATACAGTCAAATTTCTTTAGGAAATATGGATGCCTGCAATGCAGACATTACCTCTGCGTTAACCATTATCTGCTCATTTCAATTAGCACAGAGCTATAGAGTCTTTCAGGGTTCTGGCCATCTCATCATAATGCAAATGCCTAAAATAAATCAGACAAGCCCTTGAAGTCCCTCTTTCTCCCCAAAGCTTAGAGGGTCTTCATCAAAGATGTTTACAGCCAAATGGGAATAATCACAATATCTTTGCTCATATGCAGCAGCACATATCCATTTTATAAACACATAGAGACATGTATTTCTAATTCTAGTTAATGAGATTTAATGCCTTTATACATATGTGATTTTATTAACAAACAGTAATAAAATAGCATTTGATTGTATTATCAATACAGTCAGATACAATGCAATGAATCTGAACCTAACCAATTGAAAATATGTCCCTCTATCTCAGTGAATGTTGAGACAGTTATTAATGGCTCTTCCTAGCCTCAAATATTTTATTCTTCAATGGGATTTTGCAGCTGTCTTTTTTTAAGTATTCATCATTGATTCATTGCTGTCCAAGCCAGACTCTGATGTGATAGTTCTTATGATAGGCTGGATCAAACCAACTTTGTTGATATCAGCAAGGAGGAAAAGGCTCCTGGTCCTGCTTACAATGTGTGCTCTGATGTCTTACCTAGGTAGAAAAAACAGCATGGCCTCCAGTTTTCCAGTAACACATGGGGAAGTTAATTAATTAACCTGAGCTGAGTGGAAACCAACCTGACACTAAGCTCTGGTTTGCTTTACAATTAACTTAATACACAAGTGTAAATTTGTTCCATTTAATTAGTGCTCTGAGTAATTCACCTGACATCCCTTGTTTGCAGAAAAGGGTTTTCTTACACAAGCACAGAAGAAAAAGACATCTGTTCATCTCTGTGTAGCACCCAAAAAGATACCTGATAACTGCATTAGGTTAGGGAATTACTCAGAAAAGCCTCAACAAGATAAATGCAATAGGCATTTTTGCACTATCAGGGTGCAGTCAGAGATTAAAATGGGACGGTGATTAAAATGTTGAGGTTATTTTAATAATTACTCTTGCCCCCTTCTGGAGATTTTCTCATATTTCTTTCTTACAAGGTTTTTGAAGCTTTTAATGGTCTCTGTTGCCACCAGCACTCACCACTCATCAGTGAGACTTTACACTGTTTTAGCCTTTCCACTTGTCCATCTAGCTTTTATCCTGAGCTCCTACAGATGTTCTCAACATCCTTATTTCAAATTTTGCCACCTAAAATGGACAAACGAGTCTGAAAACCGATGATGCTTAGCGCCAACAAATCTGTAGTATAACAGTCATCAGGATTTCAAAGCTGGACTGACCTGTGGGGAATATGCTAGTACTGCTCACAGGGCAGGAACAAAGCACTGGACCAAGCGGATGCTTTTATTTTCTAATTGTGCTCTGGGAATGGAGGAGCTTTTATTCTGGAACATTGTTATCTTAGAAAATGTTACTGAATTGTTGGTTGGGAATACTAAGGAGGTCAGGCCAGCTACAGAGCAAGTTCATTTATGACATCTTATGAAAGGTTTTTATTTTTATACGGCTTTTGACCTCAAGTCTAAAGGAAATGTCAATCCCCACTGTAATGCGAGGTCCAGGGAATGCAGACACACCAGACATTTCCCTATCAGCTGCAAGACCTTTAGAAGTTCACACAGTTACTGTGTGTAGGGCTCTGTCTGGTGCAGCGGGTTAAAGATAAGTAACAGACAGATTTCTTGTCAGCAACAACGAAGAGAAAATCTTGTCTGCAACATTTTTCTTTTACCTGCCCAGGGATGAGAGAAGAAGCACAAGCAGACATCTGAAAGAGGCGGAACCTGGGGAAGGGCATGGACTGCTGTCAGAAGGTGGAATCTTTCAGCTTTGCTGTATGAACTCAGTATCTAGTTTTGGTCCTCCCAGTTCTCTTTAATGGTCCCATTTGTTTAGATAACTCCCTCCTCTTGCAGGGAAGTTTTTGGGGCAGTGACTTGCTGCTTTCCCTTCCTGCCAGGCTCTCCTCTCACTACAGCAATATTAATAAGCTTTCTGGAAATAGATTTGGTCAGACCCTGAAAAGAAATCATATTATACCAAAAGTCTCTGTCTTAGACTCGAATGCTTTTGTACCCCTCTAGCCTTTCCCTGGCACAGCAGGTGCTTCTGTGCCACAACCTGACCTTGTAGCACTCAGCTCTTTTTGAGAAGTAATATCAAACCCTACTCTACATCCCTGCAAAATAAGTAGAGCATTAAGAGCCAGGCTGTGTTCTGTACAAAAAAAAACAAGTTAGCTGTTTTTCTTTATTAGTTTTCAAAGTGTGTTTTCTATTGAACAACATCCTGAAGTTTCAGTTCCCTCTTACTGCAGCATTATCCTCTGATCTGAAAGCTGTTGACTGACCTGCTTGTTGCTCTCAGAAAATTAAGAGATCACGAGTCTGCAGGGAGTTGGGTTACTGTTTTCAAGGCAGCCATGTAATTAGCAGGCAGTCTACCACCATCACACTAAAATCAGAGGATGATTAAGAGGAGAAAGTTTTCATCCCACGTCTTCGATGCACTTGGCAGTCAGTAACTTTAATTTTTAATGAGCCAACAAGGCCCTGAACACTCACATTTCAGAGAAGTAAACCGTCTCAGACATCCTGAGTTCCTAAAATATCTCCACAGTTCCTAAAGGAGAGCAGGGCTGTAGCTCCAAGTACTTTGCTTGTTTTCCTGGCTGGCATTACAGCTCAGGGAATTAAACAAGCAGATAGCAATGAGTGGAAGGAAAGCAGAGGCTCTCCCCAGGGATCTCACACAAGATCTGGGCTCCTGGCAGGGGGTTTCCCTCTGCAATGGGGCTGCTGAAGGACCAGACGCAGCACAGGAAGGCTGGACCTTGCAACTAACCTCACTCCCATCCCAACAGAGCCAAGAACAAGAAAACAGCCTGGCTGAGGGGGAATTCTAGGAAGACAATTAAAATGGAAATCAGAAAAAGACAAACTCCAAAACACACAAAAAATGCAATAGCAAAACACCTGCTGGGACTCACTGAATGATAAATTAGGGCTTTTGAAAGCAAATGTAACCATTGCTTCGGATTTGTACTAGAATTTGTGAATTATGATGATGATGAAAGTTAGGCTCCCTCCCAAATACCCAACTGCAGCAGACCCACTACAATTTGTTGTATGTGGGGAAAAAGTTATGTCTCCTTCTCACCCCTTCTGGTTCATGACTTACCTTTCCCACATCATGGGGCTTTGTAAAGACTGACCAGCCCTGACTACAGGACAGGCTGGCAGGATTAAGTGACTCTTTGAAATCTTTGCTGAAAGCTGATTCCCTTCTCAGCACACTGGGAATGTAAGCAGATTTGGAGCTGGTTTAATTGGCAAACACCCCAAAAGATGGTTGCCTACATGTTCACATCTGTTTCTATTTGTGTAGAAAATAGCGATGCACATGTAGACTTCTCTGTTTTTCAATATTTCTGCAACTCATATTCTTACTTTACATAAGGCTTGCCTCACTGGCAGATGTCTGCTGAGATTTATTAGGAGTGGCAAATTTTTTTAAAATTTAACTGCATCCTTTGGGATTTTTTTCCAATGCATCCAATAAGCATGTGTGCTTTTTGGCTTTCTATATTCAAAACGAGTCTAGAGGGTTTCTTCTCTGACTTTTCAGCATCATAATAGAACACAATTATTATTGGAAGTTTATCACTTCAAAATTTAATAGAAACTGTCTGGAAAATGATTACATAGTCATTAAACCAAATTCTTGTGCTTGGAGATTTCATGTAGGGAGAAAAGCTACAATAGAAAAATCAGATTATGGATCCAAAGAATAGTCACCTTCCACATGTATAATAAGATTGTTCTGACCTTTATTTTTTCTTCCCTTCCAACCTACTGAATGACTACACTTTGACTGCTTGATTTAAAAACTGAATGAGGTCCCTGGTACAGAAAAAGACCCAGGTAAGGACAGGTTTAAAAGTCTAGCTGAACATGGGAACTCAGTTCACTTTTGCAAAGTGCTTTTTTCTTCTAGTGTGAGAAAGGACTTTTCCTCGCTTTGCAAAGTGATGGATAAAGCTGTTCCTGAGCAGACTTTTCTCTCTTCTGAGAGTCTAAAAAACAGACAACTTGTAAAAGTGTGAATCAGGATTGATGATCATTTAATTGTTCTTCTTTTTTCCCACTACTACTCAGCCTTTACACCTTTTCTTTGCTTGCTTTGTCTTCCTCTTATTCACCTTCAGGCAACTCCACCTCCCCCATCACCCTTATGGCAGAGGCTGTCCATATTGCAGCCCAGTCTTACCCTGCAGCTGCCAGGACTTCCATTTTAACTCCTTATTTCATGATTTATGGAGCAGGAAAGCATTTGCCATTAGATTCTCATTGCTTTTCTTCCCTTTCTCCTCTTCCCCAACAACACCCAGGCCCCTACAGTGGCTTCCTCCTGCACTGAATCCACTGCGCCACCTTTAAAGGAGAGCTCCCCTTACAGCCAGCCTTGGATCACTTGCCCCATTTCAAACAATTTCAGTCCATCCCATCAGCACATCTCAATGTTCAGCTCACAAATATCTTCAACATGAAGGCTTCTCTGGATACCTGCCATTCACAGTAGGGATACACGGATTGCTAGGAAATGTCCCAGTATGTGACATGGGATTGTGGAATAGCAAATGCCAATGGACTGGTCTTACACGGCTTACCTCAATTCACAAGTCTTCTGTAAATAGTTATAAGGCAACAGGGAAGAGATACAGACTAACACTCACTTGCAGATCCATGCAGTCTCACCCATTTGTTATCCTGCCCTCTCCAACTGTATCTTCCCAGCTGAAGACTAGAGCAGAGATGATACTTTATGAAGCCCTAGAACAGACATGAAGGTTTATAAAGCCCTAGGACAGAAATGATGCTTTATGAAGCTGACCTAGTTACAGATTAGGAAGCTGGTGAAACCTGCAACAGGGTAAGGATAATGAATGAACTCAGTGCGCAGCTCAATCCAAACCCCAGCCTCAAGAGTCTCAAGAGATCACATTAAGGTGGCAATTTAAACGAGATTTACAGCCTTCAGCTCTGTTCCTGGGGCACTGAGGGTTGTGAAGGCTAGTCAGTCTGCTCAAATCACTGCAGGTACCTCTGAGCTTCCTCTGTGTGGTCTGGCAAAAAAGCAGCATGGTGGGGGGAAGTGATTGGCAGCAGGGAGACATTTTATCAAAGGAAGGTAAGGCCAACCAGGGCAAGGATCAAAGGAAAATGCAAATTATCATTTATGCTGGTCCTTCTTTCCTGCTAGCAGAGAAGTATCTAGTGGGACCAAAACCCCTCTGGGACAGGGACTCTGACTTAGATCTGCAACTACACAGATATGCTGAATTCCCACTGGCATTTCTTTGACCATTAGAGGCCTAAATAACCTGCTATAAATCCAAGCACCTAAAAAAGTTTCTTATAATTAATCTCATAAGTATGCCTTATGCATATACATGTGTGTGCATGTTTGCAATTTTAGAGCTGGTGATGTAAAGACGTAAAACCCCAAAGGAAACATTCCCTGGCACAGGAACTCAGTTTTCCATATTGTTAAATTGTTACCACAGACCTGGCACATTTTTGGCCCTCAGGCTAGCAAGCAGTGTCCCAGATAAACCCCAGGGTTGCACACAGAGCAAACACCATTATCAACACAGTCTGGATGTGGTCATGCTACACAGTCTGAAGTTTGCCTGGAAGACATGGGCCACCCCACACCAGCTGGGCTCACTGGCAGGGAACAGGTACAGGCATGTGTCTTTAACCTCATCCAGCCACAGTCACCAAGAAAACTGGCCAGGGCCACAGCAAAAATCTGTGGCAGGAGAGGAAACCTTATGTCCAGGGCCCTTGCTACAGGCAATCCTTCCCATTGTGGAGCCAGAAAGACCTGTGGGGTGGCCCAACATCTGCAGCCCTCAGTTCACCCAAAGCTTCAGCGAGAGACTTGGACTGTTTCGTAATTAAGCTTTGCTGCTGTTCCAAATATATTGGAATCTGAAGCAGTCCTAACCAAGCACAAATGAAAAGGCCGATACTCCTCTGCCTTGTTTATAATCTCTTTATTAGCAGGAATCAAAATCCTTTGTTAATGAAGCCTCCCATCTGTAGACGACAACACAAGACACATGTGGGAGCCCCCATGCCCTGAGCAGGGGCTCAGGATGATGTTCCTCTGCCTTCAGCGATGCTGCTCTGCTTGCTACCACGTTTGAGTTGAGTTGCTACCACAAACTCACTTGCTCACTTATCTGAACTCTGGCCTAGAGCAATTCTTGCAGCAATAGCTGTGACTTGTCCTACTTCACCTTCCCAGTGAACATGAAGTGTTCCAAGTAGAGCTGAAGCACTCAGGCCCTGACTCAGATCTGATGCTTGAACCACTGAACAGGATTTCTCCTCACGGTTTAAAACCAGGCTGAGTTTCTCTGTTCACACAGTTTGGCTTCAGGATGCCTTTGGGCAGCTGAAATACAATGTACCACGAGACCCAACGGATGAAATTAGCTGTCTCTTCACAACCCTGTATGGCTCCCGTGTAAATGACCCATCTGATCTTTGTATCACCACTTCCCTCCAGCTTTTATCTTCTGTTTTCTTATTTGCCCTTAGTGGGATTTCACTCCCCTGTTCTGCCACCACATGTTGGCCTGGAGGAACAAGAGCCCCAAATTAGGACTGAGCCCCTGCTCTTGCCCATCCTTTCTCCCTAGTCCATTGTAGTGGTTCTATACTATAAAGACCTCATCCAATATATCTCCCTGCCAAGTTGATATTCCCACTGTGCTAAACGATTTGTTTAGCAAGAGTTCCCCTGCTCTCAAAACCTCACAGAAATTAAGTGGCTGCTCAATATTTATATACTCACAATTCTATAGAAAATAACAAAATCAGCAGCAATTTGTGCCTCTTAACTTGACTTCAGTGCTCCCACACAGAGAACAGTGCTGCCACAACACATGGAAAATGATGACTCCTCTCCCATTCAAGTGCTGTTGAGGCACCTTTTGACTTTAGAGATGCAGGTGGAGTAAAGGTGCACACTGTCATGATATTCTCAGGCCAATGAGTTTCTTACCCATGCTGGTGGGGCAGGATTGTGTCTGCAGCTCTTACCTAACACACAGCAGTAACAGACTCCTTGGGAAACACTTCCTCCCTGCTGCCAGACTCTGTCACTATATATAACTCCACTGTTGTCTGTGAAGTCTAGAGGGGGCAGAGTGAAAATCAATCAACAGGAGTATTTTAACTGTATGAAAAAATACCTTTCAGAAATAATTTTGAGGTTGGGGGGTGGGAAGAGTTTGTTTACATAACGTGTTATTTTGATTTAGCAGATGATTAATAATAATCAAACCTGACAAGCAATCATTTTAAAGGTAGACTACTTTATAAATAATGGCCAGTCTTCGCGAATGAAGGTCCGGGGAAGGTCTTTACGCCTTCCAGCCTGCGCATTGGATTTTTTAGGTGAGACACAGTGTGCGCGGAACTGAGCC
>JAWMRA010000078.1:139464170-139530655 GCA_035584735.1 Pseudotriccus pelzelni
AGGTGGATTGCCTTACAGGGCTAACGAGCTCCACCTGCCCGGGGAGTGTCCCTGGCTGGGAATCGAACCCTTGGCCTGGGCGGTGAAGGTGCCGCATTCTAACCACTAGGCCACCAGGGGCTCCCAGACTACTTTAAAGCTTGGTAAAAAAATCAGTTCAGGTTTTGTATTTAAGGTGATCCCATCTGTTTTACTAAAGGAAATGTGGGGAGAATCAACAGGGCACAGTGATCAGCTGGAAAGTGAAGAAAATGAGGCCAGGAGACAGGCACACACTGGCTCGGTCTTGGTCATCTTGCAGGTACATACACACTCACAGCAGGATCCTGGGGACACTGCTGCCACAGACACCTCAGGAAAGAAGACAGGATGGAGATTCCTGGATACAGTTTCATTCCCATCGGTACCTCTGCTTGTAATAATGACCAAAGACTGGCAAAGTGCTTGGCAAAATCTTCCCATTCATTCTGTGGCATAAACTAAGCTACCAAGCAAGCTCTGCACACTCTCCTTGTATGGCTTTGCATTGGAAAGTCAATTTGTTCATTCAGGACAGATGGCTGCTTTGGGGCTTTTCTTTAACTGTGTGCTGGAGTTAAAGCAAACCTGTTGATAAATAACACCTGATGTGGCAATAAAGCTGGCCTGATTTTCATTTCCTGATAAAGGTCTGTCCATTTTCTCTCCTTCTACTGCAAAGAAGTTCCAGGATCTATCTATCTATGGCTAATTTTAATTTCCTGGTAAAGTTATTGCCTTATAAAAAGTGAAATGATGCTGAAAAATATTTGTATAGTATTTGATGTGTGTGTCAGATTAGGGGGAAAATGCACTGCAGGTTTCTATCATATATATGAGATGATATACATTTACCTACCTCAACACACCATTCTCCATATTTTATGGACTGAGTGCTTACAACTCCCATCAAATTAGTGAGAGTTATTGGTGTCCTTCACACCCAAAATAAGTAATCTCATTAAAGGAAACTCATTCCAACATACAGAGACTTTATGGCAGCACAGGGCACCCGTCAGGTCCTTTTCCAGTGACATTCCAGTAGTAATCCAAAGCACAGAGGAAGGTTTATGTGCAGGGAGTTAGACTCTGTGCTCAGGTACAGGCAGCAGCTTGCAGTGCAGTTCAGACCACACAAAAGACTTTTCTGAGCTTAATCTCTTGTTTAAAAGAATGTTTTGTAGGTCAGGTAACAAGTAGGCAGCACCTTGGAACCTGCCCTGAAATATTTACCCTAATTTCTCTGAAGTCATGGCTGTTGCTTGAATTGCCTCTTCTGTACACACAAAACAAACAGATCGGTACTAAAGATCTTGTGGTACTCCTAAGCAGACCCAAATCTAACCCACCACCTTTGCTGTCTGCTTTTGTACTGCTGAATCTGCAAGGTGCCTCAGTTCTCTGAGATATTTGTGTAAGAAAAACGAATAGACAAAAATTCACTGTAACTTGTTTTTCAAGTGTACCAAAATGTTGATAAAACATTTCCAAAGAGGCATCTGGCAAAATTCATGTTTCCTTTCTGCCTTTTCTATGTGATTCCCTGATAGTGGCAAGAGACAGAAGTAATAATGGAAAACCTTGAATGCCATCCTCTGTCCCCTTGTTGCCTTCAATTTCTGAGCATAACACAAGTCTGGTCCATAGCAGTGCCAGATGCCTGAGCTCTTCATACAGCACTTCCTCGTTGAAACTTGGATAAAACAGCCTTGAAATAAGAATATCCCAGTTTACAGCCACTGTGTTGCACAAATGCCAGAGCCTGCATCAGTCAGCGTCTGCTGCCCTGCTTCTGTGGCACCAGCTCTGGTCACTGCCAGGGAGAGTGTGAGGGCTCTGCTGGTGGCTCACACGTGGCACCGTGCAGCAGAAGAGCCACTGCTTCCCTTGTGCAATCTGACATTGACACCAGGACCGATCCTAGAAACACCAGCTGACTCACGGAGACTCTTTCTGACTAAAGTACCCACTTCAATAGCCAAGAGTTCCAAAACTGGTTTGGGCTGATGGCAAGTTGAATTGAGCCAAGAGCGTGCCCTGGCAGCCAAAAGGGCCAATCATGTCCTCACCACAGGCTGGTTTGGGCTGTGCCTATGGTCAGAGACACACAGTCAGAGAGAAGATCCTAGGTACAACCGAACTGCAACTTTTGTACTAAAACCTGTTGATTTTGGCAACATTTTGACATTCAAATCTTCAGATCAGCTCTCATCAGGTTTAGATGTGTAGGTTTAGACAGACAGTTGCCAAGTTTGTTGTATAACTGTTTAGCTTTCCACTTCCCAGAGGACCGTGAAATATATAGTACATGTTAGTACTGGTTTATGCCACGTAGGTACAGATTGTGCCATGCTGGTCCTGCCCCCGGTCCTGCTGGAGGCTGTGGCAGGGGAAGGCTGCCTGCCTGTTTGGGCTGGGAGCTTTGGTCAGGGACCACTGATGTTTGAGCAGACTCCCTGTCCCTTGGTGTGGAGCCCACTATGGGCTTTGGCTCACCCATGGCAAATTGGGATTGAAGCAGAGGGATATATTTAACCCATATGATGTTGGTGAATATGGTGTTCAACCCACAAGAGGAACAGAGGAGGAGGTGAGGTGCTAAAATTTGCAGACAAGAGCCTTAGAGAGAGGAAGCAGAGATGTTTTAACATCTCTGGGGAAACTAGGAAAAGCAAGGCTGAAAGGCTGCCAAAGCTCCCAAAGAGGAAGAACATGGTGACCCCAGGTATTGTACATTGTAGGAAGGTTATCTCAGATCAGTAAAACAACAATTTAATTTAGGATCTAGATAAGCAGATCCGAAGGATCACTCTGTAATCCAGTATAGGTTTGTAAAAGGAAGGTTTGAGCATTTTCTCAACAAGATTACAGATCTATACACTATAGATATTCTTAGGCATTCCTAAGACACTTGACTGTTATGCAATATTGTGCTGGGGTTTGGCTGGGATAATTTTCCTCATAATAGCTGTATGGGGCTGTGTTTTAGATTTGTGCTGGAAACAGTGTGGTAACACAGAAATGTCTTTTTACTCTTAAGCAGTGCTGACACAGAGTCAAGGCCTTTTCTGGGGGTGCACATGGAGTTGGGAGGGAACACAGGCAGGACAGCTGACCCCAACTGATGCAGGGGACATCCCATACCTTTTGGAGTCATGCTCATCATATAAAGCTGGAGAAGAAGGAAGAAGAGGGGAGGACATTTGGAGTGATGGCATTTGTCTTCTCAAGCCACCATTACTCATGAAGAAGCCCTTCTTTCCTGAGGATGACTAAACACCTGCCAGCCCGTGGAAAATGGTGAATGAATTCCTCATTTTGCTTTGCTTGAGCATGTGGCTTTTGCTTTCCCTATTAAACTGTCTTTATCTCAACCCACGAGTTTTCTCATTTTTACTCTTCTGATTCCCTCCACATCACTGGGGGAGTCAGTGAGCAGCTGTGTGGGGCTGAGTTACTGGCTGGGGTTAAACCACAGCAGGTATGTTCATCAGTCAACATGTATGAGAGAGGTGAAGACATCAGAAGAAGCTTTAGACACATTCAGAGCTGGGTCATGGATAGGTCTTCAAGGCTCCTGCAGAGATCAGGCCTTGAGCCAGCATTAAATAAGTGCTTTGATCGTGACACAGGCTTTGTGCTGGTAAAATATGCAGCACGTGACAAGATCGGGAAACTAGCGAGCAAGCAAGAGAATGTCTTACCTTTGCAAACTGATCTGGACTGCTTGGTAAAATGGCCACAGTCTAAAAGTATACATTTGAATATGATATACTGGGTTTGAGGAGCAGTTTCTTTACTATGGATAAAGAAAGCACATTTCTAAGCATGGCACAGTGAGATTGATGGTTCTTTGACAGCAAAGTATCAAAATGTGCTGACATCTGTTGGGTGTCAGAGAACAAAACTTACAGCTCTTAGAAATATCCCTCAGCAGGCTGTAAACTTCAGTCTAGAGGGTGAGATCTGCAGAGGCAACATGCACCACCGAAGAGTCCCCCTTGACATTTCCTGGACAGCACGAAAGAGCAGAGTGCAGCTGCCTATCTTAGCTTTCATCATTGTAACTGCCCCAGCATTAATGAAGAAACACATGGCTTTGGACATACGCCACATCAAAAGATTTGTGGGGAATTTTTGGCTCACATCAGTGACTTCACAAGGACAGGGGTGACATCACAAAAACACCAGTGACCTCATCATGTAAATTGATGACATCACAGTAGGCAGTGGTGACATCACAGAGACACCAGTGACATCATCAGGGACATTGGTGACATCACAGGGGACAGCAGTGACATCCCAAGGATATCTGTGGCATCATAGGGGACAGTGGTTGTGGTCAGTTGGTGACATCACAGGGACATCGGTGACATCACAGGGGACATCGGTGACTTCACAAGGACAGGGGTGACATCACAGAAACACCAGTGACCTCATCGTGGAAATTGATGACATCACAGCAGGCAGTTGTGGCATCACAGGGAACATTGGTGACTTCACAAAGACAATGGGTGACATCACAGAGACACCAGTGACATCATCAGAAAAATTGGTGACATCACAGGGGACAGTGGTGACATCCCAGGGACATCGGTGATGTCACAGGGGTCATTGGTGACATCATAGGGGACAGTGGTTTTGGTCAATTGGTGACATCCCAGGGGACATCGGTGACATCACAGGAGACATCGGTGACTTCACAAGGACAGGGGTGACATCACCAGTGACGTCGTTGTGTAAATTGATGACATCACAGTAGGCAGTGGTGACATCACAGGGACCACTGGTGACTTCACAAAGACGGGTGGCATCACAGAGACACCAGTGACATCATCAGGGACATTGGTGACATTACAGGGGACAGTGGTGACATCACAGGGACATCTGGTGGGATGAATCCCAGGAATGGGGTCTAAACACTATGCACACAAAATTACAGGTAACACATCAGCAAAACACACACCAGCCAGCTTTGAAGTCAACACCAGTCATGGCAGCCATGGTGCTCTGCACAGAGGAACACCATCCCCATCACCTCCAGCAGGTAGGATGTGGGAGCAGGATGGTCCCACCACCACCTGGGCAGTCCTTTGGCAGGACTGTGGGGTGCATCCACTTCAGCAAGTGGTTAATCTGCTTCCAAGTGGTGATACAACTCATCACACATTTCTCCAAGGGCCAAACATCCACTGCTATCTACTGCTCCCAAATGAGGCTCCCTCAGCAAACCTTCCTTTAACACTTTCTCAGTGACATTAATGTGATGTTGTCCCTAAGCAAATCATCCTCAGTGTTTTCGTTCTCCCAGTTTCCTGCTTTTTTTGTCTAAGTTTGGTGTTACACTCACCCTCCTACACAGTGAGGAGACCAGAATTGATGCCAGGATATTTTGGGACAGCAGAACTTCCTGAATATTTTCAACGATGCATCCAAAGGGATAATAAAATGGTTTATGTGATAACACATTATAAATAACCATATCTTTTTCCAACACTGCATACACTAAAAACTGACTTTTACACGGACTCCTTTTTAGCAGGTACCTAAGACATTCATAGCAATGCCACATCTCCCAGCTCTTCAAGACTCAGGAAAACGAACCCACAAATACTTATAAAAACAACTTGTAAACCTTGGTGCTTTTCATCGTATTTGGTTTTGTCGTTTTCTTTCTAATTGAACAGATTTTCTTGCACAGTGACTGTGTATGACATTCCTTTAACTACAGTGTACATACCAGTTAGTTTCTTCAAGCTTTCTTTTAACTCATGGAGAGAAATGAATTAGTGGCCCTGGTCTGGCTGGGACACACGTGATCTTCAGGGCCACGTTGTCTACCATGGGTGAAGTGATGCAAATTTAGGACAAAGCAGGTGGAACAAAGCCTGCAAAAGCACCAAACAGAGCACGTACCTCCTACCCACACCGTGACCATCACTGCTCCGACTGACCTCAGCGACAACAAACCCCTCTCACCATGGCGTCACTGTTAGTTATAAATGTTTATCTATCATTAGCTCTCAGAAACATAAGAAGTGTGTCCCCTGGGCTGAGGGACGTACAGGCTTATGATAGAAGAGGCATTTGTGCTCTTAATAAAGAACATTCTGCTAAAATAAAGCCTACAGTCCATCTCACCTATTCAAATTTTTATCAAAGAACACAGGCTTTCGACCCTTATTACTCAGCATTTGAACCAAGAATGATCCGAACAAAGAAGTCCCCCCCTCTGCTTTCCAGAGATGTTCCCAAAACAGCAAAATGAAGTTCCTCTTTAAGAATGTGTATTCCTTATTAATACCTTGCCATCAGCAAAGGAATTTCTTCCATCGTAATTGGTTCTACTCAAAATTTTCTATATAGTGCAAGGAAACAGTACAATTGCTTATTGCTTCCTTTAGCAATTATTTTCATGGAGTAATCAGAATTACCCATATCCAAAAAAAAAAATTTGTTTATGTAAGACTGTCCCCTGTATCAGTTTGCTGCAATCTCTTGAATTCTAACAACATGAATGTATTTTTCATTCTGAATCCTGTGTTTCCATTCTCTCCTCCTGCCCTGAGAGAAGTAAGAGAAAATAACTCAATTTGGTATCTTAGTTAGAGAAAATGAACCAAGTAGAATTTAATACAAATTTTGCTACTGTGGTGAATTGCTGAAAAAATGAAACATGAAGTTGAAATTTAGTGTTCCTCTTCCATTAGCGTAAGAAATACTTTCTGCTCAGGGGTCAGAATACATTTCTTCAGATATTAATGCTTAAAATAGGCTCACTGGGCAAGAATTTTAAAATTCTGTTTTACAGTTGAATAAACAGAAGTAGAGAGAGAGAGAAAGAAGATTACTGATTTACTGTAAATGTGGGACACATCTTTCCTCTCTCAATAGAAACAGATATTGTATATATTTCATATTTAAAAGAGCACCAACAGACCTGCTGTAAATTAGCATCTAAATGCAAGTGTCCCTTGAGGAATTTGGCTACTTTACTGTTCAGAGACAAGAAGTGACAGGTCAGCTTCCCTGAAACTGATCTGAAAACTGGTGACATTCATGGCTGACTTGAAGCAAATCCCATACAACTGCAAAGTAGCAAAAAAACAACAAGAAGTCCTATTTTTTCCTAACAACCTGAGTTTGTATCTTCTCTATCACTTGCCTATAAGCCAACTCAAAAGCCATCACAGTCAGTGAGAGGGTTTCCAGTGATGTGTTGAGTGAATATATATATAAAAAAAGTCTATCTTTTAGGATTCTATGGAACTGTTTATACGGAAGAGAAAATAGAGGATGGATAGCTGTTCATAGCGAGGAGAAAATAGACGATACATGTGAATGAAGCATAGACAGGAAAATATAGGGGCAGTTTATATGTATGATATTTATAGAGCTAAGGTGCAAACAAGATCTTTTCATTTAGCTTGTAAGTGGTTTCTATGCCCTAAGAAGAGGCTGAATCATATTAAGCAAAATCATCTTTGCCAGCGAGTACATAAGTAAGTGTGTGCATTTTTGTGATGCTGATTAATGGCTGGGTTAATGCCACAGGACATCTAAGAACTCTGAATACTTTTGGGTTTTAATGTTTTCTGCTGATGGCAGCTTTTCCCTTGCCTGACTGCTGGGTTATGGGTGAGCCATTTCCCACCCCAAGGCCTCTGGCACCACGGTCTGCAAAGACATGGCATCTGCCAACTCACGCCTCATCTCCAACAATGTCAGACACCTTTCCTTGATCCACATAAAAGGCACAGAGAAAACATGAATTCAGACAAGAGGCATCTGACTACAGCAGTATTCTTCGGATAATTATGAAACTAAAGGCAGTGAGACTCTCAAAATCACACAGCACAGGTTTCTATACTACTACTGAGTTCAAAGAAATCAGAGTTAGCTCAATATAGGCTATTCTGCTTCAGAGAGGCTCACTTCAACTTGGTAAAATTCAATTACTTTTCCAATCTCTGCCTGACAGATTTTGCTCATCCTCTTCCAGATTTAGGAGCCAGTATTTGCAGACCATTCAGTAAATCAGAGTCTCAGAGCTAGGGCACACGCTACCACCATAAAACACAACAAAGAGGATGGGTAACCATGATATGACTCATCTGAGACAGATCAGCAGGAATCAAAAGAAGTATCCAATTGTAAAATCACTTTGCCTCAGAGATTCTGGTAAACAGACCAGCTGCTAAAAGAGAACCACGTCTCTACTTTTCACACTGTTGTGGTTTAACCTCAGCTGGAAACCAGGGCCAATGCAGGCACTCGCTCCTTCTCCCTGCAGAGATCAGGCAGACAATTGGAAAGGCAAAGCCAGAAAACTCGTGGGTTGAGGTAAAGACAGTTTAACAGGGGAAGCAAAATCCGTGCACTGAAGCAAATCAAAACAAAGAATTAATTTACACTTCGCATGGGCAGGCAGGTGCTCAGCCACCCCCAGGAGAGCAGGGCCCCATCACGCATAATGGTGACTTGGGAAGACAAACTGCATCACTCCAAATCTCCCTTCCTTCTTCTCTCTCCTCCCCCTAGTTTTATATACTGAGCATGATGTCATATGGTATGGAATATCCCTCTGGTCAGTTTGGGTCACCTGTCTTGGTTGTGTCTTGTCCCACCTTCCCATACATTCCCTGTAAGCACTGCTCAGCAGTAACAGAAACATCTATTATCAACCCTGTGTTCAGCACAAATCCAAAACACAGCCCTGCACTAGCCACTGTGAAGAAAATTAACTCTATCCCAGCTGAAACCAGCACACACACTCAGATATTTGCTGCTTTTCAAACATTCAAGTTCATTTTTTCTCATAATATTGTTGATTAATTTGATGCTGCAGTAAGTGGGTTGGTCAAGAGCGTTTTCTTTGTACCGCTTCCTCAAATGCCTGTTATGGTAAAAGATTACATGGTATAATCATCTGTTGGTTTCTACTCATCTTTTTTTCAACAATATCTTGGTTGCTGCACAAACAAACCCCACTTCTATTACTTCTAGGTAAGCTGATATTTTTTCTGTTCTACTATTTTCTGTTAGAGACTATTTGCTGTTCTACTATTTGCTGCTTTTATTCGCATTTCCAGTCAATCCTGGAACATCACGCCACTTACAGAGGTAACAATTTTTGGCATAGGACTGAGCATTTAATTTGTGGCATTTGCTGTTTAGGTCTAAATTCTTCATGCTGCTCTTGCAACACACATTTAGGAGCTGAAGACAGTACAGGAAGGCTGAAATCCTGATTTGTATGGGGAAGGCAGAAGTGGAATACAGTGAAAGCATCTATAAGTTTCTCATACAGGCTGTTCCTTAAGGACAGCCCCTGTGTGATCATGTTGTCTCTCATATGAACCTAAAGGAGAAGTTACATACTGTTAAAATGCTCTTAAACTCCAACTTCAGATTTATTTCTAGTAACAGGTTGTAGGTTTCCAGCACTGCACACCCGTTGCACGGACCCCGTTCAGCAACAGCCTCCCAGGATCCCCATGGAATTAATACACAAGCTGAAGAGCTTTACCCACTGACCTCTGCCTGTAGCTTCTTCACTGCAGCATGTCCCATGGGAAAGCTTTCAGTCCTGACAGGCAGGTTCCTAGTGATGGGGAGTGGATTTTTCAAACCAAAAAATTCACAAAGCAAAAATAAAGCAGGTGAATTGGGGGTGTCAGCTGTTACCCTCATAATTCACTGCTCCACTCTGCTACTGTAATCAGCATGTTTTTACCCTATTTAGTTCCCTGCAGCTCTTTAGTCATGAGTAACCACAGGGAAAAAAGAAAGAAAAAAACAACCCACCACTACTCTTGGATGCAATCTGGGGATATGCCCACATTAAACAAGGACAAAAAGAGGAAAGAAGACTTCCCCTGCCATTGGAGCAAGCCAGAGGCAGCAAGCTGAGATGCGGGACCCACTCAAGATGCTGGGCTGGGGTGCACGGGGCAGAAGCAAAACAAGTTTATCCCTCTTCACCTCTCATTTGTAGCCTGGAAATATCAGCAGTTTCCCATCCCTCCCCCTCTTCCCATTCCAGTTATTCACACTATGAACTCTGGAGCCGCACCTCTACTTTGGTATGAATTCATAGAGTGCCAGCACGGCTCAGCCACATGAACGGAGCTGCATCGGAACCAAATCCCTGACACAAATCAGGGAGGAAACGTCATTCCCGAGAGCTGCCAGCTCACCTCCGCCCCACGCCTGCCTACCCTTGCTTCTGCAGGGCAGGTAGGGCACAGAAACAATGCTCTCAGTCTGGAGTATGAATCCCTGAGCAAGTGTGAGGTTTCTCCTCCTCCAGACCCCACAAGGGACTGGAGGTTTTCACAGTAATTTCATTCCCTTTAGATTTTAATGGAGCATCTCAAAATAAGAGTGAGAAGTAAAAACTACTTATGCTATAATTAGATGTGCCAGAATTAACCTCACCTTTTTCCTGACACTGCTTAAATTAGTATTCATTGGGCACAAACTGCTGTGAACAAGCTAATGAAATGATTCATTAGTTCATTTGCTTATGCATGTTGATAACTATATGCCAAGAACCCAAAGATTTTTTTAACAGCCTCATTTATTTTAAGGAAGCTGCTGTCATTCATAAAGCATTGGCCAGCTGCCAGGCATCCCCTCACCTTTCCCTGCTGTCTTCATAAATCTCTGATTAACCTCTTAAGCATCTTAGGCATTTTTGCGAGGAAAACAGCAGCATCTGCTCCATGACGATTGTTACTCATTTCCTCACCTTGCAACGGTTTCTTGGCCCCTGGCCCTTCCCCTGTCCATGAGCCATGCAGCCCATTACTTCCAGACTGCACAGACATTTCTCACAATCATTTGAGGCTTTGGCATTGCTCTGTATAGGAAAGAGGAAGACATAGCTCTCCTCATCTCTTAACTAAGCCAATAAGTGTAGTCATAAACCAGATTATTTGCTCTCAGTGTGTTTTTGAATGAACCTGTTAAAAGTTGCCATTATTCTCCATTGGTTAGAATCTCCATTCTCCATCAGAAACACACAAGAGTTGTCCTTCTGCTAATGAGAGGCCACTGCACAGAGGCCACAAGAAATCAGTGACTGGCAGCTTTCCCATCCACAAGCACTGTTGGTGCTTATCCAGCCTCTCTGGATATTTCTGAGCATCCATGTGAAACAAGTGAATCAGTGCCATTATCTCATTTTAGAAGTGGGCTCTTGAGCCGCAGAGCTTAAATGACTGTTGAAGGTCACCCACAAAACCTGATCAAGGAATGGAGGGTGTGATTTCCTCTCCCTTAGATTAGGTTAGATCAAATCCTTCAGTTTTGGGCAGAAGGCAGCATCCTGGCCCAGCCTACTCCTAGAGTCACAGGAGTTTTCAGCAGAATGAATTGAGATGGGTCTATCTTGGGAAAATCTTCCCTGCTTTCTAAGCAGGTATCTTTGGGGTTTTTTTGGTGGAGCACAGTGCTGGGGTCACTAGGACACACTATCTCATGTTCAAAGGAAGTAACAGTCCCAGCACACACAAAGAAGAAGCACTTCTACATCAGTTGCACAGATAAGTCATCTTCTTTCCCTACCCTACAGGTCCTTTCACAGCCATCATGCAACAGGACAGTACTGGCGAATATGGCAGGCTCCATTTCTGCCACCACTGAACAACACCATCACCATCTGCCAAACAGTGTCACACAGTTACTGGTCTTATTTTGCATTGCAGTAGTTATCAAACTATGGCCCATGTGCCCTTGAGGTCCGTTAGCAGTCTGTAGCTGGCAGATTTTACATATTAAACGCTCACAAACCCACCAATTAGAAAGAAGTTGGATGCTGTGGACACCCGGTAGTCTAGCAAATGATGCAAGGGTAACAAATGGGTTAGCCCCAAGGTTGTTTGGGATTGTCTGGATCTTTATTAATAAAAGAAAAAATATCTGCATCCTAGCTTGTGTTCCAGGTTTGTTTGTGTTTTCAAAATATTTATAAAATAGCGGAATGTTACTGGGCTATGAAAAGGAGCTAAGTGTGTTATGAAGGAATGGAAAATATAGAGCAAAGGAAGAAAGGAGGCATAATAGTGGAAAATCATGAGGCACTTGTAGGATGACACTTTGATATCAGCTTAAGTGTTGGTTAAATCTTTATTAGTGCTCATAGGAATGAGGATATTCCTGGCCCAGGTGTGCTCAGAAGCATCCCTTGGTCTGGATGACATCAGGAAATCACTCTGCACTTCAGGTCTCCAGAGTGAGCTCCTGAGCTTCCCCTGGCCCTTTCCGTGCAGTGCTGTGTGCTGCAGACAATCTATACTTGCAGATGGCTGCTGTGAGACTCAGCAAGGAAGGGTCTAGCAACGACAATCACAGCACCCTGGGACCAGTTAAAGCCTCTCCTGCTATTTTTCAGTTCCCTGTCTAGATCGAAGCAACACGTGTTCAATGACAATGGTGCAGTAAGTGGGACTGGAGATTTGTAGTGATGACTCTGTAGTCTCACCAGCTCACAAATACAGGACTGACGAATAGCACTGCTGATCTTTATCCTGAACACCTCTCCTTCATGTTGTTTATCCCCTGTGTGGGATGCATCACTAGGACATGTTTGGCATGAGAATCAGCAACCTGCACACTGCTTCAGCTGCTTGGGATGGGATATACAAACGTTTCTTTCTTCTTCTGCCACCTCCTAACTAATTGGTGTATGAGGCTTCAGAAGAAAAAAATGCTTCTGATTTCATTAATGATGTGTTGACCTCATGTTGTGAAGCAACCAAAGGAAAATTTAATTTCAAGTGTGCAAAACTGAAGTGTGGAAAATGAACGAAGCTGATAAGATTTGTGCTGCTTGCCTTTCTATCAAATCATCTTGAAATTACTCCTGCACAGGAACAACAGCAACGTATTTCTCTTGACTGCCCTTATATTGCCTAAGTGGAGTTGCTCTGGCACGTGCTGGTATGGGGACTCAAAGGTTGCAGCAAAATGTCTCTTGCTGCTAGTTTTCAGCAGCAACTGTGCCCTACAACACTGTAGTGCCAATTCTGCAGAAAAGTTCTATCAGGATAATAGGCAGTTGGACCCCAAGAACAAATTCACAGCTGCCATATACCCATACCCAGGCTCATGTCACCTAGGGCTTTCACTTTTAGAATCACAGACCAGCTCAGGTAGGAAGGGATCTTGAAAGGTCATCCGGTGCAACCTGTTGTGGAAAGGGGAGCCTGGATGAGATTACCCAGCACGACATCCTGTCACATCTTGAAAACTGCCAGTGATGGGGACTTTGCCACATCCCTGAGGAAGTTGTTCCAGCGATTGATTGTTCCCACTGTAAAAAATTTCCTTCTTATACCAAGATGAAACGTGCCCAGTGACACTTGTTGACTGCCCCATTAGAAACCCATTGTTCTATTCATTTTTCCAGTGCGCTGCTCCTTCCGACTTCTACCGCAGCACATCAGAACACTTGGCAAATATCAGGGTTGTTGAAAGCAGCTGGTATCTGCTATTCCTGCAGCAAACAACTGGCCTCCCCCTGGCACCACTCCTACAGCACTGGTTGCAGGACATGTGGTGAAAATAACTTTACAGCAGTAAACATCAGTGCAAGATTTCTACAGTCCCATTAGCACGGTTTCATTGTCATTTCCTTTCCAGATATAAATGCTTTTGTTTATGGGAGGACCTGGACTGTCACTAATTGTAGTCCAACTGCCCAGGGACAAAAGCTCATCTATACTTCCACGCATCACACCTGAGCTCCCTCCTGAACCTCTTCCTGCTGTGATGCTTCATCGCCTGCATTACAGTGTTAACGCTGTGCAGGAGGAGAGAGGGGAAGAGCTGCTCTGGCAAGGACAACAGCAGAGACACCAGGTGCTTGTTCACATCTGCCTTGTGCTTGGGCTCCCTCATTGTGCCATGTCCCCTCTGTACAGATGACAACTCTGCCTTCTGCTACTCCTGTGTCTAACAGGGCAGCTGTGGCTTGTCAGACATCCCTCTGCTGCCCCAGCACGGACAAGGATCACACAGATGTGAGTTATGACCATCACATCAAAAGGGCTAACTGATGATCTTTCATCAAGTGAGCAACCAGGTGTGTCATGCCTTAATTAATCTCCTCTACCTGTCCCAGTTGTGCTTGTAGTTGGTTCCTGGTGCTGACAAGTTTTGGCAGCCCATGTTTACCATAAAGCAAAGGCTGTATCCTCCAACCAGGGTAAGTATTTCTGGTTTACACAGAGGGATACAGGCATTTCATCCTTGCCTTGTAAACCAGATCCTAAAGCAGATGATTAGAAAGCTAAGTATTAGTTTTAGTATTCTTAGAGCTCCTAGAAGGACTCATTTCTATATATTTCCCAATCTCAGCAGTTGCATTCACGTTACTAAGCAAACTAACATCACAGCAAAAAGATACAAGAGAAAGTTTCGGTAAGGAGTTTTAAAGTCCTTCCATTTTCCTGTCAAATAAAATGGAGATGTTTCTTTAGGAGGACCCATAAAATTCGTGTCAATAAAATATTTATGCCAGACACATATCTGAAATAGAGAAACTAAACTCCTTAAATTTAATGGAATTCAAACAATAACTGAATTCATTTGAAGTGGGTACCAGTAAAATGCCTTTTTATGTGATTCTAAATGAAATTTTGTTTCATTTTGACAGCTAGATTTGCCTAGAGGCAGGGCTTATCTCACTGAGATTGAGTTATTCCAAAAGACAAGCATGGGTCTGACAGTTGTCTGGGATCCTCCAAAAGCAGATGTTGCCCATCCTGATGCAGGGACTTGTGTAGGTGCAATAGCTCACCTCTGGAGCGGTCTACCTTCCTCCACCAAATATCTGGGGAAGAGGGGGGGAATGTGGCAAGACATCATGAGTCAAATGATACCCTCAATTTAAAAAATTAGTGACAAGCAAACATTTTTTAATAACAGCAAAATGAGCTTGAAAATCCTCTTGAAAAAGCACAATTGATCAAACATTGATCAAAGGTGTTATTGGCTCATTTATTGCTTTGTCTGCCTCTGCCAGTCCTGTAGCTTTGATTGACAAATTGAAAAAGTCAGTGTGGTTTTCAGCATAAAGCAGCAGAAATCGTAATTGTTCTCAGATTTTAAATTATAAGGATTATTACCATGCTGTATTACTATTGATTTAATGATGATTCATACCCAAAAGAGATTCTGACTCACTATAGTTCACCTCAACCAACCAGATGACTTCTATTTAACAGCCTAGAGAATTAAAAAGTGAATTTTAAGGAAATAATTTATAACAGGCATAGTTCAAGCATTAAATCAGTTGGATTTAACAACCAGAAGGATGGTTTCTACTTATAGAAATTATGCAGGCTGAAGTACCAGAAGCACAAGGCTAAGCCAAACCAAATGTGACCTTTCAGGAAGACCTTTTCCATAAAAATACCTGCCTCTTCTGTAGAGTAAATAGTGAAGGAGACTCTTCATGACACTGGGTCTGTTCAGAAGCTGTCAGCAGCAGAAGAAACAACTTCAGACAACAAAAGCCAGTGCTACAGATTTTCATGCACATTATGTCAAGAGCTTAATTTCCGTAAGACGACACCAACATCCAGTGAGTTTCTGCACACAACATCCTACTTCAAATCCAGGTGGAAAAGGCCAGAACAGTCACATTCTGAAAGGCAGCAGAAGAAAACAAACAAGTCCTCTAAGGACATTAACCCCACGATTGCCTTTAGATGGCAAGGACTGCTCTCACCATCGCTCGATTTCCCAGTCTCTCCCCTCAGCCCACTGTGGATGAGAGCAGCCAGAGGGTCCTGTCACACTCACAGGGTTGGTGGAGGAGAGCACTGCAGCAGGGCTGGCAGGGGGGTTAGGACTGGCCTGTGTGGGTTGATCCATAAAAGAAAGACAAATGAAAAAAGTGCACAGGGAAAGTGCACTGGGAAGGTTTCAGCATATGAAAATGAACTGCAAATAAGCATCTCGTGTTTAAACTGTTTAAACTATTTATCCAGGCAGAAAAAAAAAAAACAAAAACAAAAACAAAAAAAAAGAGACAAGTAAAATGCTACAGATCCAGACTCAGACACACAAATTGAAGCTGAAGGTAAGCAGTTCAAGAGGATTTTTTATTCCAAATCACTGCTTTCTGCCTAATAAAAATATGTCATGACAATATGTTGTGTTAGAAGAACTTAGTATTTTGAGAAGTTATCCCAGGAGTACATCAATCAAACTTTGCCTTTGAAACATCGAGGTGATTAAATCTAATGTTTGCTGATAATTTTTAATGGCATAATAATAAGTCATAATAGAAAAAAATTTATTTAATCTGAAAGGAGTTGGAAAAAGACGTAAGTTAGACTATTTAACAAGAATTCTTTTCTGTATGGGTAACCACAGAAAAGCCAGATTAGAATGGATTAGCTATATTCATGTTTAACTTAAAAATTTCATTTGTGAGATGTGTTTAAACTGTATTTAACCTACAGGCATAAAAACATATTTTGCTCTGTTATTTAACAACCAGTTTAGGGCCCACATGATAGATAGCCAGGGAAACATAATGAAATACAGAGAATTATTTTGATTATTTTGGCTATTTGGAATGTTTTAGTGTATAATGCACTAAGACCAGAGCAGAAGACTTGAATCAACAAGTATAAGGGTATTTAAGGTCACCTTCACCAGAGAGAAAATAAAATTACAAAATTATGGGTCCTTTTGAGAAAGTCTTCCCAAAACAGCTCTGGGCAAGAGACCCCAGAAAAGCTGAGCAGTGAGATCTTTGCTTTAGGTGGATGTCTAAGAGCTGTCAAGTGGATATGAGCAATATGCTGAGGAGTCCTGAATGACAGGTGTTAGCAGAGTCATTTGAGATCCAGTTAAAAAGTATAGATTTAGCACTGTTCCTTCAGACCACGTCAGAAATAACTGCAGTACCTTGTCAGCATGAGAAAGGCCAATTACCCTCACCGGCCTCAGCCCCACTGAACGTGCCACAGAAAACCCTGGGGGCTTCTGCAAGTGCAGGAGTCTTGCTGTGTGATGCCCATCACCTGTTAGGAATATGACAGTGCAGGTCTGGAAAGGCCTTGAATGAAATCAACTGAATTTAATCTGACTTTTGCTGTGGCTTTTTTCACCAAGCCCTGGATGGGACCCATTAATATCAGGGAGGGCTTCACCTTGGGAAGCAGAGTAAGTAGAGCCAGAGCTCTGTAGTGTTGTCACTGTATCACAAAGAAAGGAAAAGCAAAAAAGGAACAAAAGGGCACTTTTATTTCCCATTTTAATTAAAAGCTTAGCATACAATGTTTTGTCTTATTCTACAGATGGTATTTTCTCACCCAGAAGTGATTTTCCCAAAGATACCATTTATCTCTGACCACCTCAGCAGCACTCTTCCCATATCCAAGTTCAACAGCTTGCACACTAATGCCACTAAACACTGGGAAAGGAGATACCTTTTACATCAACCACCAGTTTAAAGAGACATAAACCTGACCCAAAGTTGTGTATTCATGCAGTTAGAGAACATGCCATGGCTTCTGAGAAAGCAGATGCACATTTTAACCTGTTTTCATTATTTATGTTGTCTTTCAGTTAATACTGTGTGCATAACTGGCCAGTTACCTTCTCCCTTTACAAGAAAATCCTTACAGTTATATAGGGAAAAACAAGCAAACTTTTTCACAATGGATTTCAGGAAATTACATATGAATTCAGAAGTTCATCTGGCAAAAGGCCAGTGTATGCTTCACATTAATTGCACAATATTTATGCCAAATGAAGATGTGACCCACTCTGCAAGAAAAGCTTTAAAAATTCAGTAACTATGAAAATAACACATAAAATCTTCCCCCCCTCCCCCAAGGCATGGAGTATGTATTTGAAATTCTGTAAATCTCATTTGCAGGGTAAATAACATTCAATCTTCAACAAACACCAGATGTATCTTACAATCTCTGGAAACGGAAACGAGAGTTTCTTTACTGCCATGTAAATTAAACGTCCCCCATGACTCATGCCACTGTCAGGAATTCCCAGTCCTATGAGGAGGATCAGTGGTGATGCCAAACCACACACACACACACACACACACACACACAATGTCCTCCTCATGGCCCACCTGTTCACACAGGCTGAACCAGAGTCCCTGTGAGCACTCACTGCTCCTCGAGTCCCCTGCTGCTGGTGATGCTCTGCAGCAGCACCTGCATCTGCTGGCAGCACCAATCAGGATGCAAAGAGGAGGGAGCACCATGTGTGTGAGCAGGGAGATGGTCTTGGTATCCTACTCTTCTAAGAAGGAGAAAATTGAGACATTTTCTGCTCCATTAACAGGCAAAACAGTCAGAGCAGGATGGGCCTGCTGCCATCTCAGCTACCAGCACATGCCACATGACTTTTAGACAGACTCCCTAAGCTGTCAGAAATGTGGAAACAAGCTGCAACACACTATCATGCAGTCATTGATCAAGAATAACCATTGATGTCTCATTATATACATATTTTTATGCATCAAACATTTGTTTTCCCCTACCAAGCCTATAGAGAAAGAGCTGCAACAGTTAGAGGGCCCTGGCTTTGCAGGCTGTGGTATGCGGTGACTTGGTGGTGCTGGGTTTTCCACACTTGTTCAGCAGGCCCTGAATAATTCAGTGGTACCTTTGCTTCTTGTGAATAATGTACTCAGTCTTGAATCTGAGCCAGTAAAAACTTACATTGCACCACTGTGAATTTTCTACTGTGCACAACAACAGCAGTGATGCTTACAGATAAATGCCTAATGGGTTTAGGGCATGAATTTCTCTGCCTGTACTCCAGAGTAGCCATTAGAAATAAAACTTGCTTACCGTTATTTAAATGCTCACATGACACAATTGACTGGAGCTTTCCATACCCCTGACCTGGTTGCCTGAGGTGGCCTGCGAGTCCTAGAATTTTCTGCTCTGTCCTCTTCCTACCAAGTCCTGGGCACCTCCTCTTTTTTTTTTTTTTCACCACTATTGATCAGCCGGGGCAAGGTTTTCTCAGCACAAACTATCACAGCCCAGGTACATCACTCCTCCCTGGTAATGGTCAGCTCAGAGCCAAACATTGTGTACATGACCTTAGGACTGGGTTTTGTCACATATATATCCCTGTACAATGACAGGTATTGAATCTCACAGTTTTCTGCCCAGTCATGATGCCTCCAAAGATCCTTCTTGATTCTTCACACATAGGCTGATTTTTTTTTTAATGCCCCAAAAAGTTTACTGCCATTATTATTCGTTCCCCTTTTCAGTCTGTTATGAATATATTGAACAAAGCATTCAGCTGCCTGAGCCACGAAATCATTCCCTCCTTCCTTGGGTTATTCATTTCTCCGCTCCATTCAAGTCAAAAGAACTGAATTTTGGAGAAAGATGAAAGACGGAAATTTCAAAGTCAAGGTGTAGAAAAAATGTGAGCAGAAAGAAGATTGCATGCAAATACCTAGAGCTGGGGAAGGAGGAAACTTTCCTCCCAGCCTCATACCTGGGACACAACTGGGGCTGGAAAGATCCCAGTGCAACCACCCTTGTGCTGTGGCGGGACAGCACAGAGCCACGTCTCTGCCACCAGCTCTACACGTGTTCCTGTGCGCCTGCAAAGGGGACAGCAGCATCTTAGTCCACCCCTGAAGGGGGCCCCTTGGTGCTGAGAAGTGTCCTGAAAGGGAATTATCCTGCTTGCCAGCAAGGGAATTAATTTGAATAAACAAATCCATATCCTGACTCCATCCAGAGCCTGGTGTCTTTACCAAACAACAGCATCTCTTCAAAACTAGTCGCTTGGGGCTGATGGATGAGCGTTGTCCCTTTGGCATGTCAGCTCCCATGGCTGCTTCCTGGTGGTCCAGAGAAACTCTGAGTGGCCTCTCAGAGCGGGAGGCTGAGGGAAGGCAGTCCCCAGCAACAGCACTTCTGCACCACACCTCCGTGGCAGGAGCCCTGGGGCCCTCCACTCATCCCCTCCACACTAAGGAAAAGAAAGTGGAGGTAGATGAAGCTCTGCAACGTGTGCCAGATTCCTCCGCCGTGCCTTGGAAAAGCACCAGCCTCTCACTCGCATCACCTTGCCCACCTCTTGCATTCACTCATTCTCTTCCTCTGTGTCCAGCGTTTATCTGCCCTGATAGTCCACCCCAATCTATTCAAGCTCCAACACAATGCATCAAGGGCCAGTTTAAGGGAATAAGATACAGAGTTTAGAAGAGAATAATAAAATAAAATTCCAGGAATCTGTGAGATCAGGCTACGTAACCTCACAATGGCTCCAAATCGTTAAAGCTAAAGCTCCCAAATACACCATATTTTAAGATCAAGCACCATCACAGCCAAGATACATTTTATTTATAATAAATTCTCCTAAAAAAATGTGTTATTAATCAGCACAAACATTGCCAGCAGTGCCTCTGACAAGAAAGTTCAACACTTTACATTTCCTTTTAAATGTGCATTTCTTACAGAACAAAGCCTGCCTCTTCTCTTTCTGGAACTTTTCATTTGCATCTTTTCCACTCACTCAAGTTTGAATATCGTATTACACCAAAGGGAATACAATAACCTCTTTGCAGACCTAAGTCTAAATGAAAGACTAACATTTCAACGGAAGAGAAGAGATCTTCCAGTTAGAGACCCATAAAAATCAGCAGGTATCAGGTAAACATTTCTATTTTGATGAAACCACACTCTTCCCTGGGACATTATTCTACCTGAAGACTGAATTTATTCTAGCTAATAGTTAAGATATCTGTGAGTTGCTGAAAAATACAAAACATTTAAAATGCCCACATGCAGGTGATGACCATTTAGTTCTGGTCATTCACCATGTGGGATGCCTGCCTTGCAGCATAAATGCAGGAAACACTTGGACCATACCAATGAAACCTGCCCATTAATCTCAAAAATGTGGAAGAGACTCTCCACATTGGATTTGCAGGTGTGCTGTGCTGTCTGTGGGCGTGTCCCGAGGGCTCAGCTGCTGAGCAGCCTTGGTGTAAATAGCCTTGTACTTCAGGAGAACCTGCCAGTGAGACCCAGAAGACTGCTCTCTCTTCCAAAAATATAACTAATGGTTCACAGATTTTCATTTTGCCCTCCTGTTTGCTATTTGTTAATTCAGGTTTATACCAAAAGCTGCCAAGCCATGCCCAAGATTTTACTGCAGCCCTCCCAGAGGTTACAAAAAATAGGAATAAAATTTAATTGCTTACCAAGCTGCATAGTCCTCATTTTCCTCCTAATCATATTTGTTCTCAAATCCACCTTACGTCAAAGGCAAGAGACATGATGGGCATCCCTGCCAGGTTCAACTCAGTAACATGTCTGTGTTTGGTCTTGTAGTGCACTGAAGATACTCTCTCTGCCAAAGAGGGGCTGCTCTGAAGAGTTCTCTGGAAGTCTCCCTTCACCTGGCTCCTTTCCCTCCTCCCTGCTTTCAAGCCCAGGCTGTAACCAAGCCACTGACAGACAGGCATCAGCACGCTGCTCCGCCACGACTGCGTGGCTCACCAGATGCCTGACTTCTCTCGAATGACAACTAAGTCCCACCATTCTCTTTTCTAATCATCACAGACAGCTAAACACTTTTTCCATGAGCATCCTTATTAGAGCGGGAGGGTCTGAACGGGTGACTCCTGCTTATGGTTTCTCTGTATGTAATGCTGCTGGTCTTGTGGGCTCTCACTTCTGGTGATCTGCTCATCTCTGGTCTTTGTGTTTCTCTTGACCGCTGCCCGGGTCAGGTTCAGTGACAACCTGAAAAGTCTCTGTACAAAGGCACAGTAGAGAATTACCCCTAGTGTGAAAACCTTCATGAAAGGGGAGGTACTGACCGCCTGAAGAAGTGATTGCAACAGAGTTTTGGATTCTCTCTAAGCCTAATATTTACATTTACTTTTACAATCACAGACAGGTACCTTGCTCCTTATCATCTGTTTGTTTACACATTGTTGCAAACATTTGTTAGCACCAACTTTCCTGCATCTAACAGGATCAGCCTAATATCATGCTGAATTTTAAGTGTTCAGAGCCCAAGGCATCCCCAGACACCAAGGGGAAGGAGCTGTCTCCAGCAGGTCAGCTCCCATAAGATGAGATCGAACTCACTAACAGAAATATCAGCTCTTCCTGTGACTGCTAAAGGAGGCTCATACTGAAGCAGTTGGTCCCTGGGAAACTCTAAGGCTACAAACAAAAGCCTTTGTTAGCTGCAGTTCCTCTGAGTTTCAACATTTCTGGAAGTCTTGGTTTAGGCCCTTGTGAGTATCCAGAAGTATTCTGGATCCAACCCTGACCCACCCTAAGTGAGCCTCCCACCAGGCCAACTATTATTCATAGCAATCACTGACTGTCCCTTCATCCTCTGTTCTCCTGCATTTTGGACCCTGACTCGTCCCTTTTACTACCTCAAGCCCCACTGCTCAGTGAAAGTCTCCCTCAGTGTCCAGCCTGAGTGCAGAGACAACGGCTCTCCTTGTCAGCTTGAATGTTATTTGGGTACCAAGATGGTGCCAGAGTGCTGAGCATCAGCACAGTCTAAGGAAACACAGGGAAATGAGTCCATCCTGAACCATTTTCTGTCCCACTGGAAATGACATTTCATCATTCATCCCTGGAGCTGCTGGGCCAATGGCTTGCCTTTCCCACAAGTGCTGTGAAAGTCAGGGAAGAAAGGGTCTACCTCTTTTCATCTATGCAGGAGTAGCAGGATTTCTTTCTTGAGGGAGTAATCCAGCCCTGCATCTCCAGGGGTAGGGATCAGCATAAAGTTTCCACCACTCACCCGGAAAATCCTGCAGAACAAGCATCATTTTATATGCTCCCAAGGTATGGGTTTACAGCAGGATCTCTGCTTGGATGCAGACTCTGGTATAGTGAATTCACATTGGTTCCAGAGGGGTACGAAAGTCTTGACTGTAAAAGGAACCTGAGATCCAGGAGTCAAACACACAGCTGGAAAAAGAAGTGTTTTCATCGCCTCAGAGTCAGCATTGCCCAAGGTCACCCTGTGGCTCCAGGTACAACAGTTTAACCAGAACTTGTCAGCACAGCTGTCTGATGGCCTCCCCCACACTGCACAGAAAACCTAAAGCAGCAAAAGAATGAAAAGCAGAATTCCAGGGGAAATGAGGGTTGATTTGCAATTAAATAACAGCCTTTACGTTTTCCAGTAGTTCTATTCCAGCAGTTTTTACATCTCATTGTGCACAAAATGTGCCTCTTATCTAACATTTGCAATAAAGCTGATCATGTGCAACAGTTTCTCTTAATTAAAAAAAACCTCCTCTCCAGTTTTTTTATTCACAATAATAAATAAGTTTAGAAGAAAATCCTTCTCTCCAGCTGCAGCCCCACAGCCCCCTCACATTCTAATTACACTGAGAGTGCCTGTAACCCAATATTACTATTCTTCAGTTTACTTCTCTCCCCTCTAGATAAAAAGAAATTTCCACTCCCATTGCTGCCACCTCCAGTTCAGACAGAGCACTCAAAACCTGCCAAGTTATTCTCTTTCAGTGATCAATATTCTCCAGTGTTGATTAGAAAAAAATGGCTTTCAGATGGAGAACAGCCCAGAGGGTAGGGATAACATTCAGTGTTTGCACTGAGATAAACTTGGCCTGCAGGAGAAGAGCTATTTCATGCCAAGCTCTGCAAGCTACTAAAGGATTAGGCTGCATTTCTCACGTGCATTCCAAGAAACTCATTCCAGAGAGATCAGACCCTGCAGCTGTTGTACTCCCTGCCTGCTCAGAGCCAACCAAACTAAAAAGCCAACACCTTTGGGGTCAAACACACAGAAAAGAAAGAGAGCAATAAATGAGAGGTCCGTTTAAAAAGCAATAGAGGTCCTGGCCCTGCTCACTGCTGGCACGGAGGCACAGTAGTGGACAAGCTCTTCTAGAGACAAACCCTGCCCCAGCTGTGCCGTATCACACACAAAGGTAACACCATGCACATGATACATTATTTGCAGGAGTTCCTTCCTGCTAGGAAATTCAAAGTGACTTTTTCCAAAACAGGCTTCCACCACCAAAAACCTCTTGGTGTAATTCAAAACAAGTACCCTTCATTCTCTTCCAAGGCTGAGGTGGGGCTCCCTGAGCAACCTGATCCAGTGGGTGGCATCTCTGCCCATGATGGTAGGGGTGGAACTGGATGATCTTTAACATCCCTTCTAACCCAAACAATTCTCTAATTCTCTGACAAGAATTGAGAATCCTGTAAAAGGTAAAACATGGACTTGACCATAGCAATGTTTTCAAGTCCTAACTACCAACGGAATTTTTAGTTACATAAGTGCTTCTTTTCTCCTATTTTTCACTGAAACCCTCTGAACAATTGCAGTTTCATTCCAGTGAAGAAATTTTTTTCACAGGATAACAAAAATATATCCTAGCCACACAATCACATGGCTGGGGTGGAAAAGCACCTCCAGAGATGACCAAGTCCAATGCCCTTCTCAAAGCAGAGTCACCTAGAGCATGTTGCTCAGCTCTGTGTCCAGTCAGGTTTTCGGTATCTCCAAAGATGGAGACTCCACAACCTCTCTGGGCAACCTGCTCGACTGCTCCATCACCCTCACAATAAAATGTTGAGGGTTTTTTTATGTTTAAATAGAATTTCCTGTCCTGACATTGGGAACCACTGAGAACCATCCAGCTCTGTCTTCTTTACCCTCCCCTCAATTAAATATTCACACAAGGGTAAGATCCCCTTGAACCTTCCCTTCTCCCATCTAAACAAACCCAGCTCTCTGAAGCCTTTTCTCATATTACAGAATCACAGAATGTGCTGAGTTGGAAGGGACCCATAAGGATCATTGAGTCCAACCTTTAGCCCTGCAACAGGACAGGTGCTCCATTCCTTACCCATCTTTGTGGCCTTTTACTGGATTTGCTCCAGTATGTCCGTGTCTCTCCTGTACCGAGGAGCCCACCTTTGGGCCCAGCTCCCAGAGGTGTCTTACCAGGGCTGAGCAGAGTGGAACACCTCCCGTGACCTGAGGACATGGTGGTTGCCTCTGCCACAAAAGTAATTACTGGTTTATATCATCGTGGGGTCCACCAAGACCCCAAGGGCCTTTCCTGGGGTCAGGTCCAGCCTGTAGCAGTTGGGGCTATTCCTGCCCAGGAGCAGCACTTGCCATATCCCTTGGTTGGGGCTCCTGTCAGCACATTCCTCCAGCCTGTCCAGGTCCCTCTGGATGGCAGCACAACTCTCTGGTGCATCAGCCAATTCTCCCAGTTTCACATTATCCACAAATGTGCTGACAGAGCACTCTGCCCAATAATCCTGGGTCATTAATGAGGAGGTAAAAAAGTTCTGGCCCCAGTATCAACCCCTGGGCCACGGGACAATAGTGACTGTCCTCTAGCTGGACATGGCTCTGGGATCAGCCATTCAGGCAGTTTTCAGTCCACTTGCTAAAGGCAGGATAAACAACATCCATCATCCTCTGCTGAGCACATCATCTCTATAGAAGGCTAACAAATTCAGTGAGAACTAGTGAGAAGTGACACACATATACCACAGGACAAATTATGTTATATTAAAGTTTAAATTAAAATGATCCTTGAATTGTGACTCAGTTTTTATGCTCATCTAGAACAACACACATTTATACTTTGCCAAAGAATAACTAACATGGCATCACAGTGAGGTTTGTATTACAGTCAAGTGAGTAGCTATTCCTATCCATACCTTCCCTGGAAAAGTACATTTGCTGGAGCTCCAACAGAGATGTCATCAAGATAAATGTGTTCTTCAGTGAACGAATATACCACAGCCACTCATATACTGACTTAGCCCTGTTGCCTCTAGACTTAAATCTATCATCTATATTAATGATGAAGACTAAGTATGTGTTCTGAAATATGCATGTTAATGGAGATGGCTTTGTTTGAAGCCAGATTGGAGGGAAATTTCTTTGCTTCTATCTGCTATTCAGCTATACAGATTCCCTCCCCCCCCCCCCCAGTTTATTCAACATCCATTTTGAAATGCAAAAAAATGCATTTCCAAACATCTCTGGCAAATTGATTCATAGAACATTTCCAAAACAACCCTGAGATCACAAGGAAAACCATGCAGAGTCCAAACCTTTCAAGCAGGTTAATCAAAGCGACAAAGTGCAGGCTCTGAAGCTCATCAACCAAGCATCTCTGATTTTCTCAGCAACACCCACCATCAGAGCCCATGACTGCACTCCTGCTGCCTGCCTTAATATTCATAAAGGACCACAGACCCCCATGAGGTTTTAATATGTTGGTTAATCCGGTAACATTTTGAAGCATCTTTTTCTTTACTTCTTTCAAATTCTTAGAAGTGAATTCTCAGTCCTCCTTCATCTGTCTGCTCTCGATCCTGCTGACTTATCAATTCCCCTTCCTCCATCTACCCAAACACTATTTTCTCTCACACCTCCTTGTTTGACCCATCCATCCTTTGCACTCCAAGGAAAGGCCCACAGCAGCATTCATCCCTCATACACACATTACATCCCCATTCAAAGAAGCTTACGTCCCATTTCAACCACCATGATTTTCAGTGCTATTTTCCTCTGGCCTCCCCCTTCCCCACTGGCTCCACTTCCCTTTCTTTTTTTTTGCCAGATGTGGGCTTCTGTCAGTTTTTTAGGCACCTCTGTCACAGCACCAAGCATTCAGCAGAGGAGCTGGACTTTCCACTGTGCTGCTACGACAGTTGTTTTTGTGTCCAGTGCCAAAATGATTTTTAAAAGCATCAACAGCTCCCTGTCACTGGTGTGAACCCAAGTCTCTCCTGGTGTCAGATTTGGCTGGTATCAACCCTTTGCTGTCACTGATGCCATCTGCCAGCAGCTCCCTCAGGGAATGAGTTTCTCCAGGGGATTTCTTCACCCACATAACTAGAGGCCAAACATCAGGTCAGCAAGAGGGTCTGCAGCTGTGAGAGGACAAGTATAACCAGGCAGACGATGCACTGCAGGAACAGGGACAGGACCCTGGTCTCAGTGTCATGACAGAATCTGTTACACTTTTCCATGTCATAAGGAGAAATCTTTATTATCATTTGGTCAAAATAATGCTGGGCCCACAGTAAGTCCTCATCTTCAGACTGAAGGAACATTCACACCTTGACCTGGTGTTGGTGCTGCACCTCAGACACCATGAACCCTTCAACCAGAACACTTCTCCAGGGAGACATTGAACTGTATCTTCCCACACCTGATTGATTCCAGCTTCACCAGACTGGACCCTTAGGAGTTATGTATGTACTTTAACATTAAAAAGGAACTGACAAATAATACATTTGTAACATTGCAGAGGGCAGGAATGCACTGTATCCAAGGTTAGATGCTCTGTATCCATGCCCAGATCTTATAAGCCCAAACAAACTTAAGCTAAAGGGCTCTCCACAACAAATAAATGGGCATGGCCTCAGCACAGCACGAGTTTACCGCAGGCAAAAGTGTCTTGTGCACACAACAGGTTCTCATCCTGTGGCAGCTGCTCAAGTTTAACTGGAGCTTATGCTCCAGGAAAAGGAGCCTCCCCACTTACCCAGACACCCATCATGTGTCATTTCTGTCATATAGATAATTACTGCCAATTGCTATCTATGCATCTCACATGGTGAACCAGAACAGCAGCCACTGGACTGAGGCCCTGCTGTCTATTCAATGAATTTCACAGAACTCTTTGCACATTTTCCATCAACTAGTGTATTCTGAATACAGCCCTGACAAATCTGCTTCAAACTGCCTAGAAGAAAACCTGATACACCATTGCCAGTATCTGTTCTGGCCCAGTTTCCCAAGCTGTACAGAGAACTAGGGGCTGAAAAAGCAGTTTAGCAAAGAATCTGAGCTGCTTTTCCAAAAGTCACTTGGTTTAAAACATTGAGGCAAGTCTCCAGCATGGATGGAGAACTATATTTCTTTCAGGCCAAGAACGTAACAGCCTCTCTCTTTTTCCAGTGAAGGACAGCAGCTCTTTTGCTGTCTGCCTACAAAAATGCCAGTCTGCCAATCCCACACCACAACCAGAAATAATGCCTTTACTTTCAATTTAGCATGGCTTTGAGTTTGCTCCAAGTTTGGAACACAGTTATGTTAAAATAAATTGTCTCATCCACCACTATTATTCTTCTCTTCACTTACACTGATTGCAAAAGTCACTCATCTTCCAGACCCTACAGGCCATGTATCAAAATCATCATAGAGCCAAGAGTTCCACGAGTCAGGGAGATGAATGTGGGACAGCCCTAGGAGGTATTTATCACATCTGCAAATGCCCATTTCACTGGGCTGGGTCACTGCCATGACTCAAATGTGCAACAGCCTTTGCTGGCTCACCTTCTCCCAGGATTCAGAACGGGAGAAGCAGCAAATGTTCAAACCCAGCCCCACAACCTGATGTGCTGCGAGCACAGGATCCAGTCCTGAGGAGCCAGAAACTGCACACAGTTCAAAAGCCACAAGGTGCTAACACTGGATTTCTCTCACCTCCACCCACAAGTCAAAAGTTTGGGGTATAATTTACAGTTAATCAGCTATTCCTCCTCTTTGGAAGCAGAGGGATACAGCATCCTCCAGGGATGCCTGTCTGATTCCCCACATGGCTCAGAGGAACGTGCAACTTTTTAGACAGCCACAGTTAAGTGAGATAAATCCTACCCTGCAAACAGAACGACAAGCTGACGTTCCATAGGCTCCTCCAGCAATGTTATTAAGTGACAAAACTGCCGGTTTCTATAAATTGATTCGCTAAGATCAGCAAAACCAGCTGATGCTCTCATGGGTTGAACAGTTAATAGTTCTTGAATGTGACCAAAAAAAAAAAAAAAAGAAAAAAAAAGGAAAAGAGAGGCACAAAGATTGTGGAGAAAACCTGCAAAAAATATTCATGGGTTTTTTTGCATGGGTGGTCAGTAATGCCAAGAATAAGGGCAGTTTAACACAGAAGACAGGGAGCAAAATATTAATGTTAATAAATAAATAAATACACTTTCTGCTCAACTACTGTTTATTCTTCTCCTAGTGACAGGATACTGTAAAAAGGATTCAACGACGTTAGGAGGAAATTCAAATATTTTAAATACAAAATAAAATCTAACTGCATGTGCTGAAAAAAACTTTCAGAACTGAGTGTTAGGAGTAATCAGAGTTCAAAATTCAGATGAGAGAAAATGAAGAACATTTGCTTTTTGCAGTCATGGAGGCTGAGACAGTTTTGACTGCATAGACAGTAGTATTGGGAGGAAAGGAAAGTAATGGTAGTAAAATTTCCTATTTGTTATAGCTATCTTGTGGCAATTCCTGAAATACTTCATCCTGTGTTTTAAAGCACAGGAAAATGATCTTTTTTACTTGCAGAAAGAATACATGAGATTAATGGAATATATAGAAAAGAGCAGTTATGTTCCAACAGTGACTAAGTGTGGCTAAAAGAAGAGATATATTTTCAACATATGAATATTTTTCAATATGAATATACACCTACCATGGGGAGGAATTACTCAGTATGACACACTGAGGAGTACTAATTCAAAGCAGCAATCTGGAGAATAGTTAAAAATGAAGGTTAGGAAAAATAAACAAAACACACAATTGAAAGCAAAATACATCAAAGCTGTAGATAACAGTTTGCAAAAGAGCTACGGCATCACCACGCCTGCAACATCCTGATACTGTCCAGTGTAGCCAGAACAGTCATTCATGGATAGCAGCAGCAACAGGTATGGGTGGGGTTTTTTATTTTTTCTAACATTCACACATCTCCAGATCACCCGTGCAAATTAAAAAGCATGTTGAAGAAAGGCAGAAACTCTTCCACCTTTCATTCTAACCCTCTGTGGCATCACTGCTCCATTTGCATTTCCTTAAAAGGTGGCAGAAATGAGAGCAATCACTCCATCACCGAGATAACAAAATGAAGTTACCAAGATAACAAAACGAAGTTACCAAGATAACAAAATGAAGTTACCAGCAAATTTACCCAGAGTAGGATTAGATAAGGATGTGAGATAAAATTTGCATAATCCACAGTGCATACTGAGGCAAAGTTTAAGACATAGGCAAGATCAGGACACAAAACCTGGTATGTTAGAAGACTCAGACCTACCACTTGTCCTGCAGCAGACTGTTTCTTTCTTAAATAGGTGCTTCCTGGCTGCAGGAACTTTCCAGCCTCTGAGTTGCTGCCCTTGCTGTCTGCTCTCTGCTTTTACAGGCACAAAGTGCGTGTGCAGCCCCACATCTTGGGCTCTGCTCACTGCAGAATTATGTCAACTACACCTGAGCTCAGCTGAGTCATCAGTGTGTCCAGGAGTCAGACTCGATGACCCTTGTGGGTCTCTTCCAACTCAGGGCATTTTATGATCCTCTGTGCAAACCCCAGGGCCTGCAGTGGCACTGCTACAACGTGAACATCACGTTTCCTGTGCTGCCATGCCCAGGCCTACAGACTGCACGTGTGTAACACTCCCAACCCATCCCCTCACAGACCTGGGTCAGATGATTTCCTAAATACTTCTTACAAAAACTACAGGAACCAAAACAGGGATTCATGACTCGACTAGACCAGATCACAAGCGTGTGTGAGTCACAGCGTATCCTGGAGACTTATATTTAAAGGGTTTTCATCAGAACATTTTTTACTTGATTTGCATGAATTGATGGCATAAACCGGATTATTTTGGTGCTGGATTATACCGAAAAAGTCTCTTCCACAGCATTCAGGGTCACCTCACCAGGACACACAGAAGATCAATGCCCCAAGAGAAAGCAATGGGAGCCTGTATGTTTAGTTCAGAGAGCAAGAAGGAAATAGAATTTATGAAACCACACAGTGAACAGGTTGCTACCACTGTATTTTCTGCCGTGGCTGAAGAGGTCTTTTAAAGTAAATAGTCAAATCATAAAGTGCACTAGTAATTTTTTTTGCCATCACCTACTCAAAGTGAAACACAGACTGTCATTAATGAAGAAAAGAAAGCAATCCTGACAACTATTCCCATTGCTGATTCAGAGTGAGCAAAGAAAATGTTTATGTGTGACACCATTTTAACAGCATTTATACAACAAAGATCCAAATAATAATTTCAAAATATGCTGAGTATTATGTTGTCATATAGGAAAAAATCCTACACTCTATTATTCTCAAAAATCATACAAAAGCAAACACAGACCAGAAACAGCAATTCTTGCACTTTCACAGGCCGCTTGCATGTATAAGAAATACTCTAATTTACTAAATGGGAAAATAGGATTAAGAAATAAACCATGCAAAATCCATGATTTCTGTTTACTAGGACTCAGTTTAAATCAGAGTCAAGTCAAAACTGGACTTGCACCAAAGGGGTTTTCATCATCTGGCACTCAGAAACCTTTTACTTTTGCAACCATCAGTGAGACTGCCAGAAAGAAAGTACTAGAAATATTGCTATTGTCCTTTAAAATACCTTTATTAAGGTATTTAAATTAAATTAATAATGTTTGTATTTCTTTGACGGGAAGGTTTTATTTCCTTTCTGTGTTCTCTTCTTTTGCAGTTATATTTTTCAATGTTTCATTATGTGACCCCTATGCTGGCATCAGAACCACAAGTGACTCGGGGAGACACAAGAAAACCCAGCACTCAAAGGGAGCAGCTGCAGAATATTAATGAAAATAATGATTTTTTTTTGGTAGGACACAATTCTCTTAATGATTCATCTGTAACACTTTTTGCTACATCACACCATTGGCCTACCTCATGTTACACCAAGTTTCAGCAACACCAAGCTGACAGATTTTAGCAGCAGGTTAATTGTAAGTATGCTTTAAGTTCCTCTTTGTTGAACAATCTGTTTCTTTCAGCAGACTGCATTTTTCAAGCAAAGTAATTTACAACAGAGATCCCTGCTGCTCCACGACACGCAACATTGGCATCATTTGTCACGGCAGCTGAAATGAAAACCAACACAAAAAAAATAATCGTAATTTGCTGCCGACACGGAATATCAGAGAGAACAGCCATCCAGAAAGGAGCAACTCTTCCCTGCTGGAGAGTTTCTAAAGAACTCATTTGTTTCCCTGTCACCCCTCTCTGCTACCAAGCTGCTCCACTTGCAGTTAAAGTCGGTTTGTTTTACAACAGTAAGCAGTTTCCATCCAATGAACTAGTTATTTCATGTAGAAATAAACTCTTCCATTCCACGTACAAGCTAACTTGCACAATTAATAATTTCACTGACCAAAAGCAACATGGCACAAAACCTGTGCAAACTCCAGGCAAAAGGCAAGGTTGAAACTCCAATCTACTCCAAATACTCACCATGGTTTAAAGAATATTAGAAGACAGTAAGAATTACCATTAACACTGTATTTTTGGTGGAGAGGCTGTAAGCCAGTAATCCCCTACCTGCAACACGGGAGCAATTCCACCCTGAACTGCAACACCTACATCAGACAAAACACACTCTCCAGGGCTGGTTCTACCATCCACAGACAGATCACAAGGTATGTCACACAGATGAAATGGCCCAGTTGCAAGATGGAAATCCTACATTTAGACAGACAAATCCCATTTCAGGAATCCCCCAAATATATGAAAGCTGAGCCTTGCAGCCTGCAGGATTATCCACAGGTGACTGAGTTCACAAGTACCCAAACCCCTCACACATCATCTGGGTGACCCATAGAAACACAATATGCCTTTTGGCTTTTCCAGGACCTTATAGTCTGCCAAAACATACAGCCAGAGACAAGGAGATGACTATTCTATAGCATGTTAAGGTTTCCAACGCAGGTCAGGAGGAACATCTTCTTTTTTTAATATCTGCATGAGGGACTGCCCTGTGCCTCAGCATGGCAGCACAAAAACCCTCACCATAAACTAACACAATCCAGCAAAATAATTTGTTTTCCACGGGGATCTATCTCACTGTCTGCCTGCCTTTACCAGGCATCTGAGGACTACAAATGAGGAGGAGTCTGCCTTTCACAGCGTGGGCTTTTCTTGGGATGTTTTCCTGCAGTGGCTCTGGTTGCTGACTCTTCCCCAGACCTGCCATCCTTTAAGAAGATTTGGGGCTCTCAGACAGCAAAGTGTATAGAATTAAAATGATACCCTTCAGTGTTCCTACATAATATGGGGCAAGTAACTAATAGGGGAAATGATGCAGAGAAAAAGTCACTTGCAGATCTGCATTAAAACCTATCTGAAACTTCACCAAAAGGGGCTGTAATCCTTTCAATATCCAGCTGGCTTTTGATGCTGTCTTTGGTAACTTGGCAGTTGTATATCAGAGGTAAATCACCTGCAATAATTCTCTTTCTAATCAAGGATGTCTGTGTTCAAAAGGGGGTATTTTACTGTCATTTTTCCTTTGATGGTTACTTCTATGATTCAGTAGCTGAGCTGTGCAGAAAAGCCACTCTGGGGGAGGGAAGCCTTATGAGCAATTTCTTCCAATCTTTCTGCAGGCTAAAAGCACTATCGGGGCAGAGAGAACAACAGGAAAATACCATAAATACAAAGCATAGTTTTTTTCTCTTTTAATAGGCCATCTATGCATCTCCATGTAGGGAATTTCACCTGGAAGAATTTCATTCTCCTCCCTTTCCTCCTTGTTCCTACCTGGAAGTAAGAAGCCATTCCCAGCAAAACTACATAGGATCACCATGCTATGAACAGATGACCCTGCCAAATCCAAGCAGTATTGCTGTCCAAAGACAAGTTGGCACTCCATATTATTGCCCTACCAACCTGCTCAGTGGCAACCTCTTCCCAATGGGAATGGCAGCTGTAGGTCCACTATGGCAAATCTCACACCCTTTGGATCCCCATTTTCTAACCAGTGAATGGTCGTATTCAGTACACTTCATATTCCAAAACAAGATGATCTATTTTCTGATAGATAAATCAATACTCTCATAATTGAAAGATCTTAAACCCTCCAGGTAAAGGCATAAGGTCCTTTTCTTAAAAAGAGACAAGCAAGACACTGATAAGCACATTATCAAGAACAGAACATGAAAGAGGCACAAAATGCATGAAGTTTAAAGTCTCAAATAATGTAGGTATTTTACAGCAGCTCATGAGATTGTGGAGCACCATTCACAGCTGCAGTGTTCTTTAAGCCGGTTGCTCACATACCATTGCACTACTGTCATTGAAGATGGTTAAACCAGAAGTGTTTTCTACCTGCAAAAGGTTTTATCTTGGCATCACCTACTTACAGGCGAGGTGCTACATCAGGACTCCAACACAGAGACACATACATACAGCTGTCTTCCAAAACAAAACAAACAGTCCTTCTGCCTGGCTTTTAAATTCCAAGTTTGCCCAAATCCCTCTACCCGCATCCCCACACTCCCACCCCGCACAATACTACTTTGAAGCAACACTATGGATGCCAAGGGTCCTGAACGCTGAGACAAGGGCAAAAGCCTAAACAAACATTAATTAAAGACTAAAATGAGAGCTCAAATTCGTGTTATGAGAGCTCTAGCTATTTTTTCTTAATATTGTAGGTTGAAAAATTCCAGAGGCATATGACTCTCAGATCAGGATGATAATTTCTCAACTTTATTAAGCTTTTTATTTTGGATAGCGCTGCTCTGTCAGTTTGTCACTGTAGACCATGTAGACCACTGTAGCCCATGTAAAACGTCAGACAGAGAAGAGGGAAATGTGTTGAGTAGAAGTGTGGCAGACTCTCTGAACAGCACTTATGAAGAGTTCTACAACACAGTGCAACCAGAATAGAGTAAAATAACAGCCAATCTACACAGGTTGTCAAAATGAGATAAGACCATCCTTCTAGTACAGATGTTTTCCTCACAGCACTTCTTCATGTGCAGACATCCACAAAAAGGACTGACCAGAGAGTGAAAAAAACATGAGGAGTTCCAAACTTCAGGAAAGCTCAAAAAGGCTTAGTTTGCATTCAAAAAACCTCAGTTAATTCCAGAAGTTCAAGTGCAAGTGGACTTCTAATATTAATCAAACACACCACCAATTTACCATGCAAACATTTTAATTATTTAATCACTCTCTTCCAAGCATGAAGAGACAGAAGTACCACTCCATGGTAGTATCTCCTGTGACACTGACAAAGGACCACCCTTATAACTTAAATAATAAATTCCTGTTTTGTATAACTGAGGCTGAATACCCACAGGATATTATTTAATAGTTCCCCTCCAGCATCTGGTCTAATAAAGAAACACAGAACAGCTTTGCTGTAGTACAAAAGTTTACAGAAAGTTCAACAATTTAATTAAAGACAATACAAAATATGTTGTCTGAATTCAAATAATTTATGTAAAAGTACATGCATGAGAAAATATTGGCGAGAAGGTTTGGGTAACCACATTATCAGATGTTCCTTGTTCCTAGAGATAACATACAGTCAAAAATACATTTATATTTTAAGTTACAATAAAAGACAGCATTTTAAACACAATTTCGGGTCTACCAGCCCTTTAATGCAAAAAAAAAAATAAATTCCTGTTAACAGAGGACAAATTGATAGAATAAAAAAAAAAATGGAGCAATGCTGAATTCTCTAAAAAACCTACAGCTTTTGTTTTTCCTTTGAGCAAGGAGGGAGAAGACTCTAGAAAAGAAAGGGCACTCAGTCTTCTCATTTAAGTTTTTTAAAACTGTGATCCGGGATTACCATCATCCATATACCCCAGAAAAACCACCCTCCTTGTGGGGAGACAGGATACAGATCAGGCACTGATCTTCCCTTCCACAGAAGCAGTACCATGTCCACACTAGTGTGGATTCTGCAGGCAAAGCAAGCTACCCCATGGTACTCGGGGGCAGCTCCGCCCCCCAACACACCTTCTCTCAGCCTCCAGCAATGCCACTAATCCTCCCAAATTGAAAGTTATTTCTTCACCTTTGTCAAATACTGAAACACCTGAAGTCACCTTCTTGATTATGGTACCAGACAACAGCCTGAAACACACAAGATTTCTTACCATGTGTCACTTGCACTCCACATTTTTGTGGTCAGTTAATTAGTTTAACAAGACGACACATGATTAACTTCTTTCAAGATATTTTAGTTCATTGATTCTCAATAAAAGCATTGGTTGCAGTACAATAGTTTGACATACAGCAACAAAAGGTACTCAGTTTACATGCACAAGCTATTTAACAATAATACAGTCTGTTGCCATTATGAAACAAACACTACAGCTGGCACAGCCTTCTAGTTGTTCTCATGAGCTCTAAAAAAGTGACGAAAACAGCATTCCAATGGTACAATGCCAAAGAACAGAGGTTTGGCCACTGCTGAAAGATTCCAATCAAGATGCCAGTATCATAACAGGAAACAGTGCTGGAATTACTGTAAAAAGAGCTACAAGAAAAGCTATGCAAAATTGATTTGATTTGTACTTCAATTTAAGAAAAATGCATGTGGGAAATACATAGAGCTTCGTATAGAAACAAATGTACATGCAGAGGCAGAAAAGAGTTTAAGGCAAGACAAATGTGTGGATGAGTTTAAAAAAAACCCTCATCATTTAACTACTATAAATCTATTGGGGTAACAGTGCATAATTGCCTATCTGGATTGGGTTTTGTGGTTAGAGGGCTTTTTTGTGGTTAGAGGGCTTTTTTCTGTGGTTGGTTGTTTGCTGTTTTATTTTATTTTAATAAAGCTTCCAACTTCAAAAGTGCAAGCCAAAACTCCTCTGCATTTGTGTTTGATGGCTGGCTGAGCTTTTGTTCAGCTTTAGAGTTTGGTCCAGATTGTCGTGGTGTGATGTACAAAGTACAGCACATGCTACTAAGACAACTCACCCCCACTTTTCAAAGTCTGCTTTCAAGAAACAGAGACAACACTGTCACCTTCATTGTAAGTCAAAGTTTCAGTGCTGCTGTTAAGGGGCTTCCAGAAATGAGAATAGAGAAGTCAGATTTATGACAATGAGATAAGCAATGAGCTTATGTAAAACATACACGCTACAATAAGACTTTCCTATAGCACATAAGAGTCATCAGGGGACTTAATTTTTTGTTAAAACATCTCTTTATAGGTTTCAGAAGTGCTAACAATTCCAGCAATAAAACTTTCAGTATGTCCTGGCTGTGCCTCTTTTTAGTGTCTTTTCCAAATGGTATTCAAATAAATAAGAAACCTTCTCCTCTAAGGGACAATTATCAATTCAGCATTATGCTATTGGCAAATCAGATCCTGAAATATTATGAATATTGGGTAGGTGTCATCATTTTATCCATGTCCATATAAAAAAGCACAGTTACATGAGACTGCACTGTCAGATCTATAATACACCAAGTAAGACTGCAAAAGAAAAGGCAAAAAAGTAAAAAGGCCTCAAGTCTCCTTTTTTTTGTTGTTTGATTTCTTTTTACTAATCGTCTCACACCAAAAAAAAAAGTAGCAAAGGCTTAATCTTAAATACAAAGTTATCATCAGCAAATCAGGTCCTCTAATCCAGACTGATAGTACACTTATCATTTCAACTGAACCACCCATTATAAACTTGCAATGCCAGCACTCATTCATACCCTGAACTGTTCCCTGGCCTCATATGCCCAATCAACTATTCACACCTTATTTTAAGCAGAAAAATTAAAAAAGTTGCTTGTGGTTTTGAAACAGTTGGTCTGAATTCTTTAATACCACACTCAAAACACAAGAATACAAATTTAAGGATATTTCAACTCAATTCTCAAAATATTGTTTACAAAGGAAAAAAAGAGGCATGAATATGGAAGTACAGAAGGTGTTAAACACCACTTTTAAAATGGACTTGGTAGAGACCCTATACTGGAAACACTTACCTTGTCAAAGCATCAACATGATCATCTCAGAAGACAATTCAGAGACACTTAGAATTGGGAAAAAAAAATGCAAACTATACTGTCAAAGATCACTGAAATAACTAATCTAAAGGCAGTGCAACATGATGGCTAGTGACGGCAACCAGTCATCTTGCAAAGTGAGGGACTTCAAATTACTCATCAATGACCTCCATAATAATCTGCATTGAAGGACCTGATGAACATCAGTGATATTTCTGTCATGCAATTACAACTGTTAAGCAACCAATATGCAACTCAGGAGTGGTACTGTCATCCATGGTGGATTACTGAAGTAATAATCCATTAAAGAATAAGATCTAAGGGGAAAGTGGTAAACATCTTGCCATAAGTGAAAACACTTCAAAAATTTACAATTAAATAAAAAGTTAGATGATATAAAAAGAAGTACTGAACACAACAAAGCCACAATAAATTAGTGTTTCCATAAAACGACATGCTGAAGGTTTTGTTCCCAAGTCTATACATTTTTTACTGTCTGTTAATTCCTAAATATTGACAGCATAATTGAATAATTGAGGTACAGTAGTTTACATTTGTATATGTCTTGTAAAAAGGTTATTATTTTTCTTCCAGTTTTTCTTCCTCCTCGCCAAAGAACAACAAAGGAAACATTCCTAATATGCAGCCAATGGTCACTCCAATAGCTTTACCCTAGAGAAAGGGGGAAAAAATTAAGTTTCTCACTGATCAGTTGCTACTCATTTGCTGTGTACCAGTACAACCAGAAAAAACACACCCCTTGTTCTAGTTTTCATTTTTGAGCCACATTTTTCTTAGCATGCAGACTGGAAACACAATCCACGAGAGAGAGACAGATATGACAATGTTAGAAACACTGTTTGTTGTGATAAAAGACAATTCTGAAGAAAGGAAGGGAATGCTCACGAAGAGCTGCAAAAGTCATAAGGGAGGAGACAGAGATACAAAGGATTAGTAGGATGGCCAGGCAGACAGGGAAAGAAAAAAAAAACCAAAACAAACCAAAAAAACCAAACAACACATACACACTCTTTAGGTGCAATTGTAAATGTATCTGTTGTATTTGGTAATGCAAATTATCAAAGTCAGGAACAAGGAGTGCCTTGCCAACATCATGGCTTGCAAAGGCACAAGGCAGACAAAACCAGTAAAAAATGGAAAACATGTCACAGTTGACCTGGATATATAAGACAAGAGGAGAGGAAATAAAGTAAGACAAGCAACATCCAAACCACATCACCAGCAGTAGGTGGATAGTTCTTAGAAAATTGAGGCAGCAGGTAAAAAATGAAAAGAAATGCTACCATACAGGCAAAGGTGCTCAGAAGAGTTTTCACAGAAAAGTGCTGTGAATAAACTGCAGTGCAATGACCAGGGTTTGCCACAAGCTTCCACTGAGAAGACTCTTACACTGGGGACACTATCAGGCAGCCCCTTGACAATATGCCAACCCTTTGCTGCTCAGTGCTTTGATCTATCACTGCTAAAACCTGACTTTTTTCCCCCCTAACGTTTCCTTAGCAAGTGCTATTTTTCTTCCCTTAAATCTGCATGAATGTTTTCCCAATAAAGGCTCATTTTGTCAAAGTGAAAGAAATATGTTATTTTTACTCAGTTTCCAATAATCTGTTTCTTTAATCAGAATAAACTAATGCTTTCATTGCTGAAACATTTGACCACTTCAAATGTTTAAATGTTAATTAAGTAACCACCCTGAAAATGAATCTGCACAATGAGTGTCCTGCAACTGTAAACACGGGCAGTAAATATTACTGAAATGCTGAAAGCTTACCCGGGGGAAAGCTAATTTCATACCCAAGCTAATTATAGAATACTAGAAATTAATACATACCAGTACAGGTATATGAATAGCAAGCACTTGACAAAAAACGTGTAGGAGTAAACTACTAAGGGGTCATAATAAATTATCTTATCACTGTAGCCAGAGCTAAACCCAGGTATCTGCACAGCGCACATACAGTCATTGCAGAGATTATCCACGTCACAAGCCACTTGTGGCTCACTGCATACAGAAAAACATGCAAGCCCGAAACAATCCAGTCTCATGGTGCTCCCTGACATGGGCTCACAACTCAGCCTTACAGGAAATGTAAGCACGATGTTGGAGATCAATAAGTATTTAATGGAAAAAGTGACTAAAAGGATTTATCACTTACTAGTTTAAGCAGAAAAAGCTCCAAGCCAGCAGTGCCCACCTACAGGATACTCACCAAGTGTGCACTGAGACGCGTTTGCCACATGTCAGCTTGTTTGGGTGTCAGGTCAGGAATTGACAGCCCCAGTCGTGAAGCTAAAGCTTCTACGTAACCTGCAAGACTGCAACAACAAGAAAACAAGAAAAAACAATTTTGGATCTGAAAGTGTCTTCCAGTGAGGATTTTCAAATATTTGAATTTAAAATCTATATATTTTCCTTAAGCATACTGATAAAGACATTGACAGATAAATACGGGAAAGAGTTCAGACTTCTAAAGGTCACATTTTGCAACATAAGTTAATTATCTCACTGATTTAATATGAAACATTTCCCTAAAAACTTTATGCACTACAACAAAACTAGTGTGAATGTTACTGCATTTTTGTAGAGTTTGTAAGTAACCTTTACTGGAGGAAAGGTCACACACAAACCAGTTAGTAATAAGCCTTGTTATCTGCAGAAAACAAAAGCATCAGGGGGAAAGTGTGAAAAATGGGCATAAGAAACAGCTTTACTTTCAGCAAATACATAGAAATTTCCTTTAAAAACTAAAAAAAAAATCACTGTATCTGTTTATATCAGAAATAGGTACGTCTAGATCTGAAGACATTTCAGATATATAATTTTTATCTGAGGAGAAGGGAATGTCTTCATATCTGGCCATAACAGTCTGAAGACATATATTAAGTACAGCAATATCATATCACCAAAAAAATGTATTTTTCCACACTGCATCTCAGTGAATGCAATTAATATTCTTAATGCAAGTGCATACATACCCCAGTCCAGCTAAATCTGAAACAAGGTTTCCTAAAGCTGCAGCTGGAGGGAGGAAGAGGGAAGAGAAAAAGGCAAAGGATTATTTTAGTTGTGAACAAAACCAAGCAGCTCCTCTCTCACCCCTCCTAGTGACCCCCACTATTTTCAAAGTATATTGGATAAGAGACCAGAACTCGGGTCCTTTTATTTTAAAGTTTTTATTCTGACCCTATTACAGTTTAATAACAGCAGGAGATTAAAATAATAGGAAGTGCAACTGTTTGTTTTTCTCAACTTATATGAAGAAAACTTGACAAATATAAAAAGACAACACTAACACCTGGAAATCAACATAATAGCTTTTCAGATCAGAGTTAAGAATGGCCATGTGTGGTTGTCAGTTCCATGCAGCTACTGCTGCAAAGCCTTCCAGTGCCTGAAGAGACACAGGAGCAGTGGCACTAGAAGGAGCTGTTACTCGGGTATGTACCTTTGATAAACATTTCAATATATCCACAAACCGTGCCAGTTTAGGAATGAATACTGTCCATGAGTGAACAAAGTTACACACAAAACACACGATTTCACAGTAGATCTTACTGAGAGAAGCTTGACTGTGGCTGTCTCACAATTGCAACAGGGGACTGCACATTTCCAAACCATTAACTTGGTCTGCTATAGACACTTTCATTTGAGCTCTCTACGTGCTTTCAAGCAATGCTGCCCCTGCAGTTCGTGGGTCCACGAGCAGGTTTTTACCCTCTGACGTTGCAGAGGCAGCAGAGCTGTCAAGCAGAGCTTATCAGTTTTGGCCCAGTGCAGGAACAGGGTGTCTCCTTGGCCTTCCCATATCGCACAGAGGCAGAGGAGCCACCAAGAACAGCGGCCAACACAGCAAAAGGACACCAACACTGATCTCCACCTAGCACTGCAGGCAAACAGCAACGTACAAATACATACACAGACATACACCAATACTGGACCCTGGGGAATTCAGAGCAGTTCCATCACAGAAATGCAAATGTGCTTTCCCAAGTGACACGGGATTTGAACTATTAGGTAAAAACTGACAAGAAGCATTTCAAAAGCTATTTGAACTGAAATTCCATTTCTGCAAATGGAGTGTGTCCTTGTTCCACCCACAGGTTGCTTCTTTATTAGGAAAGGCAGCTGCAAGACTGAGGAAGAACCATTTCCAGCCCTGTGTGCCACTTTCAGCCTAAAATATAGGAATGTGCCACATTAGTCTAAACATGCTGCATTTTTAATACTTGCCTGCCATAGTTGAAATTCCTAAGACAACTCCAATTGACAATTCTATTTGGGTTCCCTGAAAAATAAACAGGTTTTGTCATTATTTGAGGGATTTGGTGTTAAATTATATTGATACAACTGACAGAAGTATTGCTTACTGCTTGTCTATGCTACAACTGAAGGGATAAATGGACATTACTTCTACTAGACCCTAACAAATTCTATCCTCCTGATATATATATTTATTTCCCCCTGGGAAAAGAGCCTACTTCTGATACTCTTTTAATATTTTATACTATTTCATAAGAGGCACTTAATGGACAAACCTTCAACCTCTATCTCTGCGTACCATCTTCCTCAGTGTAATTCTTAGCTGAACGTATAGCTCTGAATGAAAACTTCTACAAATACTGAGCAAACAAATAAAACATGGTACCACAGCTCCTTACACGTTCAGCTGAAGAAACAAAATCACAGAGAACTGCACTATGAAACAGCACTATGTGGTCCAAAGATGAGAGACAACGTGCATGAATTAAACAAGACATGCTCCAGTTGGATATAGCAAAACATTTTCCACTGTGAGGAAGCTGAGCATGGGAACAGGTTGCTCAAACAGGCTGCCCTTGGATTTCACAAGTCCCATAAAAACATGAACAAGTTGGTTGGACCTTACAGCTGATTCTGCTTTGAGCAGGAGGTTAGACTAGAGACCCTGAGAAAGTCCTGAGCAGGAGGACTTTCTAAACTAGACCTCATAGTCTAATCTATTCTATTCTCTTGAACCACATGAATCTCATTGAGTTGATCAAGGAATTAAATAATGAACTTACCGCAGCAATCATAATTGCGTTATCCAAAAATCCAAACCCTACAAAAGGTAATGCGTTGTGGAAGAACACTAAAAGAAATAAGTAACAAAGAGAAAATAAAATATTTATAAGAGAGTTCACTAATTCACAGGAAAAACTGAAACGCCAGTCTAACACTGCCTTTCAGAGAATAAAAGGCAACATACACAAAATTCCTTTCCTACTCATTCCACTGAGGACCCTTTTGTTGCTGGCAGGTGCGGTAAAACCCTTTGCTACACAGAAGTGTTACTAACGGCTTGTGAAGAACCAGCTAAAAAAAACTTACTCTGCAAACACTTGTAGAGTTTCAGATGGAAGCCACTCATGCCTACTCATGCATAAGAGAAATATTTAAAGCTACACAAACTTGGGCAATATTTACAGACCTTCCAATGGGTGTTGCAGCATCACTGAAGATTGCCAGCTGTCTCACCAGACTCCCTGCATTCTTCTCTTGCATGAAATAAAGGCCCTTTCTCTGCAAGTCCCTCGCTACTCCTGTGCAAGAGATCCATCTTCACGTATTCCTAAAAATTTGTATTTTAAGAGCATTGTCTGTAGCTAGACAATTCTTATTAAAACTCCTCCAGCTAAATCTGCAAATGCTAAGGTGACTTTCATACAGTGTTATTTATCTCACTATTTCATCCCAAATTTCTGTATCTTGATTTTGTTTGTACATTATCCTCAGAGCAGGTCAGACTTGAAGCTGCTTCTTAATACACTTTTTAGGAAATCAAGTTTCACCTTTAGTTTCATGCGTTCTTTTCTTTTCATTTCTGAAACCCCTGTCAAATATTTCTGAAAATACTTTCTATTGCAGAAACTTGGAACACATTGGTCTGAACTATTTCTAAGAATGAGCACAGTGCTGATGTATCATTCCTCTTTGTCCTGCTTCATTTTCTTTTCGGTTGTAGCTTCTAAGCTTCTGATGGAGGTGGGACTGAATTTGCACAGCGTTGCCTCCAGCTGAGTTTCAAGTGCTCACTTCATAAGACTAACTATAGCACTGAGGACAGACTGTGAGACAAAAATACAGCTTAGAAAGTTAGAAATTTTCTTTTTGTTCTTTTTTTTAGCATTTAAAATGCATCAGCTGATCAGTTTGGATTTTGTTGGTGGGGTTTTTTTAACTTCATATGGTACTGTAACTCCCCCATTTTATAAATTTAAAGAGATGCAAACACAGGAGAACCTCAGAGCCACATGAAAAGAAACTGGCATGAGTATCTTTCAGGTTTCTTTCTCACAGCTCACAGATAGCACGAATCCGTGACCACACAAGAAAAACAAAGCCACACTCAAGATCTTTCTTAGGTACAAGAACATGAATGGACATCTGTAACTACTTTGTAAGGAGACACATACCTTCTTAACTGCACAGGTAAAGGACTAAAGCACAAAACGTGTGAAACTTTCCAATTTTCTGTTTTAAATCACCACAAGACAAAACCCCCAAAAAACATAGACAATAAAAAAAGCACACAGATACGCCCAATATTTTCAAAATGTGTGTACAAAACTCTGCAGCTACAAAGGAAGCTCAAATTCTTAGTGAAATGGGCAGAATTTGGGAATTCATGGAGTAAACAGAATGCCACGGACCAAGCAAAAGAAAAAAAAAAGAAAAATAAGCATAGATACTTGAAATAGGAAAATGTTTGACTAAGATTTGGTCACTGGAGAGTATAAACCCACAAAAATAAGCTGATTTGGAAACTAAATCAGAATTTGAATCATCACAGTATTATAAAGAATACACAATGTATTTCCAATTTCTCTGCAATTTTTTACCACCTCTCAGTTCTCTTAAAACAAAATCCCCTCAAGGTACTGCAGCATCAACACTGTTTGGCTTAGGAAAACAATGTTTGCTGCTGGCTTTGAGCAGCCTGCTCTCATTTGGGCTTTCTGTCCTACTTTCACTAAATGGTGCACATTCTCCAGCCGAGGTGTTATGAAACAAAGGCAGCAGGGTGAGTGTTGGTGCTTGTTTTGGTTTTCTGTTACTCCATTCGACAGGGATGAGGACAGACCAGCACTTGTAGGAGAAAGATGAAGCCAATTCAAAGAGAGACTGCACAATTACTGAGCCACATTCAACAAACATTCTTCTTTTACCATGTCTCAGTTGTCCTGGAGATGGTGGTGCAACCTCCAGCTTCTCTAGAGAAGTCAAAATAAATGAGAAAGTTAGCTTGTTCATCACAACTTCAGTTTATTACAAAGTTTTTATCGAATTACTAGCCAGCAAAAAATCAGTTATGTTATTTAACAGCTTTCAAATGGGAAGAAAAATGCTTCACACCTACATTTTTATTATTTGTACAAAAGATAACATGTTATTAAAAGCCAAAAAGTCTCACTATAAAATTTTTAGCTTAAACTAGTATAAGTGATTATGCAAAGTAACAGCATACTTCAGAAGCAGCCCAACAATCATCTTTATCACTGAAAATTAGAAAAACACACTAAAATTAGAAAAATCAAGACATCTAAAGACAACTGTATTTTAATTTTTTTAGAGGTCCTCTAAACATGCAGCAGGACAACATTCTTTCCCCCAGACAGAGCCTGTACAAAATCCTACCATTTATGTTCTCACAGAAGGCATCTTTTAATCGCTAGTATAAGAATAAAAGAAAAATAGAGACCACTGATTTTGGTAACAACAGATCAAGTTTGGTCATTTGGTGCATGTTTCAGGTATCCTGGACTCAAATCATGAAATGCTTGCAAGGACCAGGACATCACTCCTGAACCTGACAGAGTACTCGATAGGACACTAATGCACTTTATTAGAGATGCTGTGCAGAATGCAGCAACAAGTTACTCACTGACAAGGGGCAAGGGAAAGAAACCTAGCTACTGATTTAGGCTTCTGTTGTTTTTTGTGGTTCATTTTTGTTTTGTTTTGTTTTAATGTAGATATTGAGCATAAGAACACCCCTTTTTAAAACAGAAAAAACCATTGCCCCACTATCTTCCAGTATTATGAGGTTTTGATAAGTTGCTTCCATACTTCTGATGAGGTCACTTCTATAAGCAAAGGTAAAAAATGGAAAAACGTGTAGAACCTACAACAGTCAAGTATTCAAATATTACTTGGGGCAACCAAGAGATGGAATGACAGTACTGCAGACACAGACTGTGATTTATTTGAGCATCTGTCTGAGCAGTGCAGACTAGAGTGAGTATCCTTGTATCAGTCACTCATACTCAAAGCTATTGTAAAGAAACTAAAATATTCACTTAAGGTAACTTTGAGAAAAAAAAAAAAGTTAGATCATAGTACCAGTATTCAGCCAACCAGGACACTGGCTTCCAAAATAATTTCATTAATTGAAGGTCTTTAACAACTCTCAAGCTATAGCAGTTTCTGAAAGAGCTGCTTCTTCCCTCTGACCAATATACACGCCAACAAACACCACTTGCACTCATCATGCAGGTGGGACAAGCACAGCCCAAATACTACAGAAATAAAGATTATTTTGTTTTCCCCTCAAAATGCCAAGGAATTCACAGATTTACAGCTCAGGCTGGAGGAGGAACAAAAGAACATGCCTTGGTAAACAGATGGGAGCCCACTGAGAGTCAATCTTCTGAAGCCTCAAGCATCACTTGTGCATGAGAGCCAGAAAACATCAAACTAAAATTTTTAGCTTGTGCTCAGGAAGGATGGGATTTGGGATGGGATCCCTTTTTATATGGTCTCCTTCCATCCTCACAGGCTAAGCAAATCTTTTACAGAAGCATGGACAAAGAAAGAGCTTTCTAGATATGCCAGTACTGCCCTTTCAGCAGCTTTTCTCAGAGACAGCAAGTTCGTACAACACTGGGGAAAACCAAAGCCATCTTGAATCAAGGAGATTAGATGAGGCCACTGTTTCCAAGAGCTCCAAATGCCCTGGGAGTGGCCAGGCAGCCTAAGCCAACACCATCACACTCCTGAGGAAGCTTCCCTAAACTCAGCTTGCTCCATCCTGCTGAATGCCAGAGCGAGAACAAAAACCCCAAATCAGGCACACAAGCACGGAAGGTCAGAGAGTGCTGCCCTGCTTGGCTTTCTGCTCTGACAGGAAGCTATCACACCAACCAGTGTGGTCCCTGGGCTTCCTGTGGCACTGCCACTGAAACAATCCCTGCTGCAGTACCATCTAGTCTTCGGATCTACTACTCCATACACAAGGATTTCATGAGAAAAAGCTATAACAACATAGACAAACTTCCAGGAAACACTCCTCTACCTCTGAGGAAGACATCTTTTCATAGTTTGCCCTGATTATGATAGCCAGTTAGGTTAGATTATTTCCATGTATTTTGGGTAACCAACACAGTACAAAAGACTATTCAGTTTGTCACAAACCACCACAAAGCTCTAGAACATCGGTCCTGTGGATTTAACTACAACTGATTTTTGAGTTTGATAGCACACATCAGTCTACATAATTACACTCTATTCAGCGTAGCGAGACAGCTATTAAAATAAAACAAACAAACAAAAAAAGCCCAGTGCATAACTGATTTTAGAAACTTATTATCAAAAGGAGGAATTGAGGGCAAGCGTTTGGTAGAAGGAAAAAGAAATAAAAATCTCTAACGTCTATGAATAACGGGAGTTCCGAGTCACATTAACTAAAAAGAACAAACTTCTTCAGCACATAAGTCAAGGACTACCTTGGGGAAAAAAGAAGAAAGGCTGAGGGACACTACTTTGGGCTCAGAGGAAAGACAAGTTTGTGCGGGATAGAGGGAAACAGCAGGGGATCAAATATAAGCAAAAATGACTTAACTATTGACATAACCTGAATAAGTAGCGTGAGATTCCTGCTAAACATCCATTTTATGAAGCAGGGCACCTAAGGTGCTTCAACACTACTAGGGCAAATGTTAAAAGAGAAGCCACTAAGGGCAGCATGGTGGCACCATGCTCTGGAGACCAGACTGCTCCTGTCCAGCCACAGGGAGCTCTTGCATCAGTAACAGCGTCTTCCTGCTGCACATGCAAGAACTTCCTTTTATAAAACGGAGTCTTGTAAACTCATCTGGAAGAGTGCCTGACTTACAGCTTTCCTCATCATTAAGATAAAAACTAATCTGTGAAAAAAATCTGTAATTACACATATTAATGAGACAGGGAAAGGAGAAGTCTGACAGATGAAGTTAAGAAAACTGGTGCAGGTCAACCCTTGCACATGCTGGACAGGGAAACTCTCTCTCTGCCTGAGCCAAGTTTTTGGCCTGGAGAGAGCATCTCATCCCACCCCAGCACAAGGCAGGGCCAAATCAGATCAGATTGCTCAGAAACTGCAGGACCAGGCTCATGGAAAAATCTGTCCCCTGTGGAGCACCAAAACAAGCCTTTAGAGCTCCAGACAACTTCACTAACAGCTGAAGTACCCTCAGCCACTGCCAGGTACAGAGCACTGCCCGCCACGGGGAAGGGGCTGGTCCAGCTCAGCTCTACTGGCAGAGGCCAAGGATCAGTTTAAAGCTGGGACTTTGGGAGGGGAAAAAAAAATAAAGCAGAAAAATTAAATAACCACTGTGGCATGAAAGCCAATAACCTCTTTACAGAATCACTTCCAAAATCATCTCTTTAGAGCATAACATACTTTAAAACTCTGTGAGATATGAAAGCACTGAGAGCAAAAAAAAATCTTTAAAGCAATTTTAAAAAACTCTAGATAGCAAAATGTATTTCAGAATAGGGTATTTATTCATAGGAAGTTGTTCTGACTACTTGAATTTTCAAGACTCAGCAGAAAACAAGAGTAAAAATATCCAGAGAGTACAGCAAAGGAAACATGTCCTTCGCTTGTTTTACTAGGGGGAAAACAAAAATCCAAATTACAAAACCCCCTTTCAAGAGCTCAGTTCAGTCAGAATCCAACAATTCAGAGTTTAAATGTCTGGGGGAAAAAGAAAAGAACCCTGAAGTACTTCAGTATTGCATTTCAGATGGCCATTCACCAGCTCATCCTGTGCCACACTGCTCAATAAGACACTAGAATTCTCCTGCAGAAGGAATAAAATGAAATGATGCAGTAAGGAATACTGCTGTTTTCTAGCTGACATAAATTACCACAAATGAGGTTATAAACCAAGGTTCAAGTGCAATACATGTCATGAGTCCTGAATTAGCAAAGTCTGGGGAGCAGAAAAAAATGTACTGCTTCTTAAATACGGTCTTTTTTTTTTTTTTTAATTTGCAGTATCACTTTTTCCCTAACTAATTTTTTTTTTTTTGAAAACATAGTTTGCCCCAAGGTTGGGTTAGAGGAGGGAATATAAAACCATCAACATAAATAATACCATTATCCACAACTTAGCCCAAATCCAGCAAGTGAAATTCACCCTGCCAGTTGTAGCCAAGTACTTGCAATTTAGTTTTAACATTATTACTGTTAGCTGACGAAAAACCTCAGCTGACTAACAGGTAATGGGCATGCATTTATTCAGATTGTTGGTAAGAAAAAAAACCAGCCAAAAGCCAGGAAGTTGTCATCACCAGTTTTTGAGTTATCAATTTTTTAAGAACTGGCATACAAGAGAACCTTCAAGCCTAAAGGCATGTATGATGTTTTATTCAAATTGCAGCTAACACTGCCATAAAATTTTATAGCTAAACAAGTTACTGTCACCCAGGGGCAGGAAACAGTAACACTGATAGCAGGTACTATGGCCAGAGCTACCCTAGGAAGATACGTGCTACTGCTGAGTATTGTTAAATCTGAGACAAAAATATGAGCATTTTTTAATAGATTTTTAAATAATGAATGAATGATTAAGATTAATGATTTAACAATGAATCAAGAAGGAAGACAAATATGAAAAATATTAACAATCTAGATCCATTGTAACATCATTTTAGGCTCTAAAAGTATCTAATCTGGAAGTTTCAGTGCTTTATTTCAAATTTATCAATCTGTTTCCTCCAAAAAGCCTGTCCAGGTCATTTCAGGAAATCATCCAGCTATACATCACTGAAACAGCAAAAGCATAACTTGCACAGGACAAGAAATCAGATAAATTGTTGTGTCTGTTAAAAAGAGGTACTTATTTACACGTGAGTTTATAAAAGGATTTTTATCCTCAGCATTCTGGATTGGAGCTTCTGGATTGAGACGAGTGTTATTGCTTGTTCAGAGGTGGATCCTCAAAAGTAAATTCTGACCCTGAGGTATGAGTTCATTCATGGAATAAGCTCATAAGGCACATCCCCATTGTCCTTTGTTCCTCCTCAGTGTTTTCACCAAAGCTTCAAAATTCTCAGTACATATAGCAAAATATGGAGTTGAAAAACCTCGTTCCATTGATCTTCAACTGGGTTCCCTTATTATTCCATATGGGAAAACAATAATCCACGAGTTGACAGCAAAGAAAAATTCTGCATCGTTTGTTATAACCCACAAATGGTTTCCTGTTACTACAGCAATTAGGCATGAAAGGATGCTGACTCGTGCAGTGCTAAATATAAACTTGGCTCTCAGCCCCTGCAGTCACATGCCCACCAGAAGGGAAAGCTGGCAAAGCGCTGGTATGAGGTGAACAGAGGATGAGGTAGAGAATTTCTCTACTACCCCAAAAAACTACTTCCAAAGAAATATTCTGCATAAATAAAAATAGAACGGTACTTTTATAATGTCCTCTGTAGCACTGTAGACAATTGCACAGTGATCACATTCTATCACCCTCCCTGAAAAACCTTGACATAGCAGAAGAAATTATAATCTTTATGTGAAATTTCTGTTACATCTACTGGACCAAGTGCTGAACAAGCAATGCAGGAGTGTCATTTGCTCCCTGGCTTCAGCCAGCCAGTTCCCTTCTGAACAAAACCCAGGAGTGATTTCAGGCATTGCTCATTCCTGGGACCCCCTATGATGACTCTACACTTATCCTATAATCCTTTCCAAAAAATGTGACAGAGCATTCATATCCTTTCAAAGATATTTAACAAAACAGAGAGAGCTGAGGTGGAAATCCTCACAGGAAATCTAGGAAAAGCATAAAATGCAAACAGGTATCCAGAGGCTAAAATCACTACCTTCGACATTTAGAGGGCTTTATCCCTGATCTAATCCCGATCTCTATCAGTGCCTTATAAAAGTAAAAATCAGCATTTCCACTCAAACAGGTTCATGCCAAAATAGGATTTGCAGTGGTTTACTTTTAAAAGTCTCAAACTGCAGCTGAAAAAAATTAGAAATAAGATGCCTGCCTCAAGATTCAAGGGGGTTAATCAGCTAAAATGATGACAATGCAAAAAGCACTTGCAGCTTGTCATAAAAATGCAGGGTAAGGATAGAAATACAGAATTTGAGTTGTCTCCTTCAAAGAGAAATGGAAAATGTCGGAAAAACAGCTGAAGTGTTAGTATAAAAGTGCTAACAACATGGTAACATTGATAGGAGAGTGAGCAGTAACAGTAATGTGGTCTTCTGATCTGTGTGTTCCAGGAAGTGAATCATTATATTATTATTTAATGAAAATAAAAAAAATAAGGTGCTTCAGAACTGTCAAGAAATAAACTTGTTATAGCAATTTTCTCACTGGAGAGAGACATCATCAGAGTCAAAATTCTCTGCCTCAAAAAACCAAATACTCATCCTCCCAAGGGGAGGTCGGCTCTTCCTTCCCTCCTCACCTTCTCCATTTCAATGCTCAAGGACTGCAGTGAGTTCCCAGCAGCCAGAGGAGGAACACATCCCAGTGGCACAGCAAACTCTTCCATCTTTGGATGAATGAATCTTCCCCTGGGATTATTAACCACCTCTCCACTAGATTTGGAAACAAGGCCGGGTGAGTACTTCTGACTAACATTAGAGTGAAATTAATTTAATCCAAATATACTCGTCTAACTGTTTCAGTAAGATGAGGTGTCGGCATTTCTCTGCCGGCACTGATTTTTCTCTGGCCGCTCTGGTTCAAGGCAGGAATCTATCCATCATTTCACCAGTTTGCAGCAGAGGAGCAACAGTGCTGAACTGGAAACAAGACCATGGTATCTGTGTATTATCAGGGTGTAAGATTAGGCTTCTGCCTGTCCTCTGTAATAGGTTCCTGTAAGAGGACAAGAAAAGCAGTTCTGCGGGACACCAACAAAGATTTGTTAACAAGAATTATCAGCACTCTGTGCACAATCTGATCCGATCTGATCTATTAGAGGACTTTCATCACCTTCAAATAGAGCTGTGTTAGGCATCACTGATATCTACACACGAGTGCTCATGAAATATCTAGGGAGTTATATATACAATTATAATATCCTTTATTTGATTATGTTCCCCTCAGGCCCTGTTTCAAAAAGAACTCTGAGAAGCTAGTGAGAGATGAGCTTATTTATTCCCACCCCTCCTCTTCCCTATGCCCTTCCCCCACCTGTCCAAAACTACACTTGTTTCCCTGGGAAAGAAGGGGAGTGGGAAAAAGGCATTAAGAACAGGGTATTGCATTGGCTGTCAAGCCCAGGCATGTGATCTGGCACTTGCAGCCAGCAGCACATTCCCTTGCAGGACAAAGCTCACCTGTGCAGGACCCAGGGTAACCACGACACTCCCTTCTCCACTGCCCTGGCACAAAACTGAGTGTTAGCAGCAACATGAGAGGCTTGTGCTTCACAGCAGATGTAGTGGACCAGGTCCACTCTATGCTCTCTCGATTTTTCAAACACACTTGCTGTTTATACTGTCATTTTCAGGCACACAACGTGAGGTTTTACCCTTTGCAGTACCCAAGGGTCTTGAAGTGAAAATCATTTGGTTAATATCACAAGAGATGCTTCTTGTCAGAGCAAATCCAAGGCCGGCAACAGCAGTGCTTCCCACAGCCCCTGGCACCAGCAGCACCTGTACTCAGTCAGACAACAACCCTCCCCACAGCCACCACCACCCGCAGGCTGCTGCAGCAGTGCAGCAACAGCAGGTGGGAGGCTGGTAAATTAAATGTCTTTGGTGGGATTATTTTTTTCCTTTAAGAGAACTCTACTATGATGTTTACAGAAAGCTGAAGATACACTGCTATTAAATCACATACCACGAAGTACCAGCCTTCTCGTGCGCTGGAAGTTTCATTCCCTGCCTGAGAACAACCTTGGAAGCAAGCACAACTGCAGAAATAAGCTGCTCTCTGAAATAATTTTAAATGCATGTAGAGATTATTGTTTTTCATCTGTCTCAGAATTAAAAGAGTTACCCAGAATAAAAGAGAGAGGAAAGATAAACTGAATGATGTTCAAACATTTTGTTACAGACTCATATTAAGTGTAATTACATTCCTCCTAATTTTTCATTGCATTGAGGCAATAAAGACAAAAGTATGAGCTCTCCTGAAGTCTTTAAGAAACTATTCATACCTGTCAGCAAAAGGAACACTATAAGAAACCACTGACAATTTAAGTTCCAGCCATAAATTACACTCAGGTAATTTGCATCTCTCTCTATAAATGCCTAACAAATACAGAATGCAGTAGCAATGAAGCTATTCTTAACCCTTCACCTGCTGCTACAGGTATTGCAGTGGATTCATCACTTGGGTACCGTCCTCCTTTCCCCACATAACTTAGCAAAGCTTCATCTGTGAAACTAGTCTGACTTCCCTATTTGATTCCTTGCACAGTCAAAGCCAAGCCACAAAAAAAGACTATTTATCTTTGGCAAACAGCTGAAGGAGTGAATATAATGTAAAAGCGGATAAAAATCACTTTACATGGAACCTCACCTAAAGGATTTTCTTTTGGCTTTTATGTTATAAGAACATGGAATATCTGCTGGGTTGTTATGCAGCTGCACGTGAATTTTAAGTTCTAATAAAATAATCACTCTGTTAACAAAAATTATCTGAAATTATTAATATTGCTGGTTTTGTAAATAAAGTAATATAAGTAAGGAGAAGCAGAAGATAAAGACCACAGTGCTCTACTCTTCCTATAAGTGAACCGTTCTGACTAAGCTCACTTTTAATTCTTTCAAACAATTGCCTTTATTCTGCAAAACAGAAAAGGAAAATCCTTCTCCCCGGTCAGTGTTTCTGCAGCCTTCGGGAAGGACGAGGCCTCTCTCAGGAGGATACAGTTCCAAATGCATCCCTGCAGCTTCCAGCTGCAGAACCAACGCAAGCTTCTGCTCACGTCACACCCTGCAAGTGCCAGCTGTGCACACACTCCCCTAAAGCTGCTTCGGGACCTCTGCTCTATGAAGAACTACACATCTGGTCTGTTCATTTAATCCCAGTGTTTCTCAGCTTTCCCAGGAAACTACCCAACGCCAGTTCATGAAAGACACCACTTAGGACAGTCTTTGTTTTTCAACTTTGCGCATTTTCTCTTTTCCACTGCCAGGACTTTTTCACCTGTTCTTTTGTCACAGCTTCCCTGTAAGTGGACAGCAGATGCCCACAAGTAGTGAAATAACACCCTTGTCCTCCAGTTCTGCTAATCCACTTGAGAATTAGTAAACTACGAATATGAAAGCATGGCTGAATCCAAGCTTTCTACACACACAAGCCTGTTTCGTTTTCTACATGTGAGAAAACCTGGAATCTAACCTATTTAACCTTTTCCCCTTGGCAGTGGAAAGTATGCTGTGGCATTTAGTGTACTGCCTGCATCAGTGACACACCTGCAATGCCACTGTTTACTGGAGAACTTAATGAAATCTACAACTCTCCATTTTTTCACTCTGTGAGATGGAGGCTGATCACAGTACGCCTCCAGAATCCTCCTCTTCTCCCTCCATTTCTCCAAAAGCTGTGCAATGTTTACACAGCCCCTTTTCCAGCAGCAAGGAAGGGGAAGGATCCAGGCTGAGGATGCCTCTTGCAGTGCTGAAGCAAAGTGCTGTGTATTGCAGGGGGCAGCCACTCAGATCAGGATGAATAATCCTGGACAGAGGGCCAGAGAGGGGAGAGACATCTCCCTTCCTAGTCACAAGACAAATTTTGAGGTAAAAGATATAATTGCAAGTACTTGACAAAACTACAAAAGTAACCTGGGAGATCAAAGCAGTATTGCTCACCTGTGCAAGTCACTGCACGTGCTGTCAGTGACAGATCCCAGAACAGACTCCTGCCTGAGGCACAAAAACCCTCATGGCACTTCCCATGAGAAAACCGGAAAGACAGAACCTTAGGTCAAATACAGAACTGCACCTGGAAGCGATCTAAAGTCACGTTGCTGCTGCAAGGGGTGATTTGATTCTTTTCCTCCTGTTCCTAAATTCCCTCATGATTCTTTATTGTGGCACTTGGGCTCAGTGAGGTGCAGAGCCAGGCCCAGAGGAGAACAGCAGTGCAATGGAAAGCAGAATCGAGGCTTCCACACCAAGAGGTTTTTCGGGACAGGGAAGAACAGAACACAACACGGGTGAAGCCAACGGTAAATCCACACAGACAAGTCACATCTACTACACGTCACCTCATGCAGAGCTCATCTAGGCCTGCTCTCACACCCTGTGGGGAATCCAGGACAATGTTCTTCCTCCATAGCCGGGAAAGAATAATAAAAGTGAGCTTTTGTTTGGGGGGGTTTTTGGGTTTTTTTTAAGCTGAGCTTTTAACACAGCGTCAGACATAAATCACAGTAAAACTCAGCCATATTAGTGTGCAACTGCTAAAACTGATATAAGCAAGGCAGAAACGATAGGTTCCTAGCATCCAACCCTGAGAAGCAATCCAGCAGTGAAAACTTTACAAACCCAAAGACTTTCTTTCTCAAAAACCAGACACAATAAACGAGATAAAAACCAAGTTACGTATATTTCCCACTGAAAACAGTAATTTTCAACCTGGGCACCTTGTTCTTTATCAGAACTACAAATGCACCTTTAGCACACTCCTTCTGTTCAGGGAGGGGGATACAGAATGGCAAGAAGTCTGTCTGACATTTGCAAAAGGAAAAGGCCACCAGGCTGATTATTTGTAACACCACTGTCACTTTTGCAGCTATCTATTCACTTTATTCCATAAAATAATAACTAGGGAAGCAGGGGATGAATTTCAAGCTGCAGCTCTTCTCTCTGGTAAAAATATTAATTAGGCAAGATGGGTTGTGGAACTAGCTGGAAATTCTTACAACTCTTAATCTTGAACGAAACAGTTAATTTTACATTTGTAACATCACAGCTTTACTTGTGCTTTGTGAAAATCAGCCTGTTGCCAGAACTTACTGAAGCCAAGAAACATCTGGATTGAAAGGTTAAATGTAACCTGAAAATACAAACTGACAGTATTTGAAAGAGCAGCTGGCTAAAGAAATTGGTCTGTTCCACATGCATTTCTGTCCAGTTTTCCACAGAATCTAATAAAGCCAATAAAACACAATTTCTACCCATTCAGATTGTTATGAGATAATATCCTCACAGAGACTGACAATTCACACTCTCAGTATAACACAAGTCATAGCAAAAATGAAAAGCCATGGGGGAAAAAGTTACTTTAACAGTACAATAACCAGAAATTGATAATATCTAAAGACAAGAAAAACATAACAATTAATTGTTGGTTCACGGGAAGCATTTGAACCTGAGCTTTGTGGCAATACAACTTTACATACAGCAACACAACCCAAAGCACAGACCTCTGTCCATGGCATGGACAAGAGTCACACAGAATCACACATGATGTCCTGTGTCTCCTCCTAACCCTGCCTGAAAGCTTCCCAGAATGTTTTGAAAGAACTGCTGGTGCCCAGCCAACAGGTCCCAGAGTATCTCCAAGAAGTGAGCTTTGGGAACCAGAGCCTGGGCCACTACAGACACCCGTAGCTGGCTCCTCTCAGTTCAAGTTGGTCTCACTGTAGAAGCCTTTTTGTCTCAAACTTTCCCACTCTTTCAGAAATTAAAGAGATTTTTGAAAGCTTTGGCCTTGCCCCAGGTCATGCAGGAATCTTTCACCAGGATCACTGCCAAGCAATCAGGCGTGTTTTAATTCTGGAAATGCCTGTGCTCTTAACATCCTAAAAGCCATAAAGTGTTTAAGAGCATTGAGGAAAGGTTTTATCCCTAGATACAAGCAGTAGGAGAGAATAAAACAAACCACCTGCTTCTTATTACTGCTTTAAGCTAATAAGTGAGTCTCAAAACATAATCTTAAACATGTTCCTATCTGCCCTTTTAATTATCTAGAGAAATATATGTGAGTTAAAAAAAAGAAAAAAAATTACCTGTTGGAATTTACCAAAAGAATCTCAGTTTGTCACAATAAAATTTAATAAAAACTCAAAAAATACCCAAAAAGGAATGAATATGATGAGCCCATCATATACAAATGGAAACTTGAAACTGATGCAGCAAAATACGTGTAGCAATATCAGTGTGTATTATGACTGGTAGGGTAGATATTTTACTAACAATTAACATATAAATAGCTAAGAATCCAAAGTAAATGAACACTGGAAAAAAACAGCTATGTTTTTATATCCCATGGTTTTGAAAGAAACATGCACTCTTCTGGGTTGAAAACAGTATCTTGTGGGCTTTGATTTAAAATGCTCCCCACGTTTCAGAGGAAGCATTTGTGTCAGGCATGGGTTAGTCACATCCCAAAAATTTCAACAGGCTCATTCAATGTTAAAGGAAGTTCTCATACAGAGCAGCAAAACAGAAACCAGAACACATGCTTTCAGTTTTTTAAATAATACCGTGCTAATTTAAGGATAAAGAAAAGGGCACATGAGGCAGCTCACACATTCCTGTCCATCGTTCCCCATATGAGCCATTCTTGTAAAATAATAAACAACATCAGAGCTATCCAAGAAGCTTCCTTAAGTACTCTACTTGCATTATATCCTTATCTCATTTTTCCATTTACTTCTTGTTTTTAGAAAAGATTTTCTCTCAGAGACGCCAGCTGCCTCTGTAGTTCCGTATTTGGATTGATTAAATAAATAATAAGACTGACTAAAGCTATGAGTTTTCAGCTGAATGAGTCAGCCTTAAATAATTTCTTTCTAAGAGAAACTGGTAGGCTTCATTTTCTTTTAATTCAGGTTACACACTGGAACAGTACCTCCGTGTTCACAGAATAAACATGATCCATTTCATCCATGCCTGTTACAAGGAGAGCTAAATGTTTTGAATCTATCACTCTGAGAGGTTTAAGTGGCATTGTAAGTAAAAGCTGCATTTCAAGTGATCTCTCCTAAAAGGACCTAAATCAAAAGCACTCCTTGTACCAGATAGGATAGTTATTGAGAGACAGATATTCCCTTTAGCTATAAAATGTATTATTTTAAACAAGACACAGTTGAAGAAAAATGGCTCAAGGTTCAGGTTTTTTTTTTGATTCATGATTTAAAAGTTATTTATACACAGCACCTATTTTGTACTCATCACATGCTTAAACACATGCAAAAGACAAAACAAATTTTAATTGGAGCAATCTTATTTTACATTTTGCAGGGAAAAGCAAAGGTAGCTAAATAACGATATTTTGTAACAGTAATATTATTTCTGCATTATATTTGGACCATATAATTTAATGCACATCACTTTATAAGGAAAAAGCATAAGATAGCTGACACTGAGCTTCAAATAAATGAAGTTGTTTCACAATCCGAAGTCTCTGATCAAATATTAACTAGAAACTATGGTATAGCTTGGGTGTTTCCACAAGACCCGCACTTGAAACACTTTGGTCACATTAAGTCCCTGAAGATGTGGATCACTGATATTTTTGAGAAGGAAGGCTTTATATGAATACGAACAGAAACTGTGTACTTCTATTTCTTGCAGCACTCCATGCCAACGGCACCAAAACAAGCAAGCGGGAAGTCTGTCCAACCAGCAGCCTGCTGGCCTTATGCAACACACGTCTCAGCAAACACACTCTTCAGCTTGGGTTTTTTTTTACTGTACCACAATCACTGGTCGTCTCTGGTGACACCACCTCCTCCGCTGGCGTCTCAAGTGGTACCAGTGGTTTAGGATACCTGAATGCTACAACGAGTTTTCAAAAGCAAAACAGCAGTAATTCATTATTTAAAGTCTTCCAGTCAATGCTGGAGTGTACGCCAGCAAGGAAAGATCCTTTATAAATATTAATTCTGGATTTCTCTAGGTTTTACAACAGGTTCACTAGAATGTTTGCAGGCTTTTCTCTGCAAAAAACATATGGCAAGGTTTCTGCATGTAAGCAGCAAACTCAGACTAGAACCTGCTTTAAGTTACACGAGCGAGTAAAATTTCAGAATGTGGAAGCAAATCAAACCACAATAGCGAAAACAACATGAACTTCAGAAAACAGTACCTTGCTGCAGGTGGTTCAGAGGTAGCCAGTTACATCTGACATTTTCAGAAATCAGCTCACAATAGTTTTACCATCAGTGACCAAGCACCAATTTTCTTGTTTATGACATTAAACCTCAGTCCCTAGATTACAGAACAGTTTGGGTTTGAAGGGATCTTAATGATCATCTAGTTCCAAACCCATGGGACACCTTCCACTAGACCAGGTTGCTCAAAGCCCCATCCAACCTGGCCTTGAATACTTCCAGGAAAGGGGCATTTACAACTTCTCTGGGCAACCTGTGCCAGTGTCCCACCACCCTCATAGTAAAGAATTTCTTCCTAATATCTAATTTAAACCTACTCTCCTCCAGTTTAAAGCTATTTCCCCTTCTCCTATCACTATATATCCTTGTGAAAAGTCCCTCTCCAGCACTCCTGTAAACACCCTTTATATACTGGAATATGCTGTAAGATATCCCCAGAGCCTTCTCTTCTCCAGGCTGAACAACCCAACTTTTTCAGCCTGGAGAACAGGAGCCTGAGGAGAGACCTCATTGCAGTCTGCAGATTCCCCAGGAGGGGAAGAGGAGGGGCAGGCACTGATCTCTTCTCTGTGGTCAACAGCGACAGGACCTGAGGGAATGGCGTGAAGTTGTGTCATGGGAGGTTTAGGCTGGGTATTAGGAAAAGGTTCTTCACCCAAAGGGTGGCTGGGCACTGAACAGGCTCCCCAGAGAAACGGTCATAGCACCAAGCCTGACAGAGTTCAAGAAGCATTTGGACAATGCTTTCAGGCACATGGTGTGACTCCTGGAACTGTCCTTTGCAGGGCCAGGAGTTGGACTCGATGAACCTGATGGGTCCCTGTAAACTTAAAATATTCTATGATTCTGTGATTCATGAGGTTCACTTGTTAAGCAAAATGATCAGTAGTGCCAGCATAGCACTTTTCTTTCTGTACTCTGCCTTCATAAGAGGGCTCCGTGATTTTGGGCAGGAGCTGAGTGGCATATTTAAAAAAAAAAAAAAAAAAGTTTCAAAAGCAAAAAGAAGTAGCACATCTTTCATCTGAAACATTAAATCCCTTTCACCACCAGATATTTTTGACTCAGCAGTGAGATTAGCCCTAGTCCTGGTGTACCCTGTGATGGTCTAAGAACATAACGGGACTCACACAGGCGGGCTGGCAAGGGTTTATCATTTTACCAGCTTGATAGGGCACTTTGAACTTGTGAATTAAATACATGCCAGCAGACTGCCAGAAGACCTTTTCCTAGAATAACAATTAAATACTAGAGTTAAAAAAGTTTCTTGACCCCCAGGTCACAGAAGGGAGAGAGAGGTAGATGATCTTTCTCCACACACAGCACAGAGTTTGCCTCCGTATGTTGGGTCCGTAAAGCAGAGAGGGAGAGAGAACTGTCCCCACCAGGTGCCTTAGGACCTGTCAAAGCACAACAGCAAGATGAATTCTTCTTCTCCCAGCTCAACAGTTGGGCAGTCCCCACAGAAAAACTCACATTTGCACTGTGATATCACTCTTCAGACAAGACAAGCACTTCCAGAAGGACTGAATTAAGCTTTGTTGTGTTAACATAGATTAAGTTCTAACAAAAAGAGGTTCTAAAATCTGAGTGGTTCTAAATCACTATGGCAGATAACTGATTTGCTCGTATTAGCAAGAAGCATCTGACTCATGCAACAAAGGGAATCTTCTTCACAGCAGATTATGTTTGGAGTATCTAAAAACCTGAGTGAAAGCCATCTGTCTTTGGTGACATTTGCATTCACTTGAATTAACTTTTCTTTGCAAAGCTGTGGAAGTAGAGGTACATAGGCTCAAACAGTCCCTCAGCTGCTCCAGTAAACTGAAGAGCTCATGAATTTAACACCGGATCATAAACCAGAGAGGTTTCTTTTGACACCAAAGTAAGATTTTACCCAACAACGACTAAAACCTTGCTAATTCTCTCAGAGATTCTGCCTCAGCTGTCAGCCTGACTGAATGCACAGAGGTGGAGCCTTTTACCTGTACACTATCTTTTTTTTTTTAACAAGGACGAGACGCAGCAGCTTGGACTTATGAACAGTTTTCTATCAGAATGTGCCAGTTTGGTCAGATTATTACGTATGGTATGACATACCAGTGCCTTCAAAGAGAATCTAACTAGAGACTGCATTCTTCAAGAGCTGCAAATTAAACAAAACTAGCTGTCAAGACTGCATTGCTATGGTGTTTTCACGTCTTCCCCTTAATACACAATCTCACTCCACAGAGAAAAAAGAAATTCTGCTTCAGAAGACCTTTTATTCAGAGATCCCATCACAAAAGTCTTCTGTTTAAAATATAAAATACAACTGTGTGCTTTCAAAGAATTGTGTTCAATGTACATACATCATGTTAAAAATGCCTATTTTATGTATTATATACACACATATATAGTATATGTATTTTACATACATGTACACAAAACCAGGAAAACAGGACTTGTTTTCCTGTGTTTGCAACAGAAGATGGGAAAATAATGGATTCTCCCGTTATTAAGATCTGAGATTTCTTAGAGGCCCTAGACACCACCATGTTAGTATTATTAATGAAAATCAGTTATATCTGGGCTCAAGAGTATTGTAATACAGCACAGATAAGACCAACAGTACCCTAAGATGCAATAAAGGCACAGTAGACATGCCAAATTCAGTATTTCTTATCTAAAAAAAGCCAAACCCTTTCATATTTTTCCTCCTCATCACCAGGTTTGCTGCACTGCTTACAAGTGCAGCTTTCATGAATCATCTCATATCACACACTGGAAACTAAAGGTAGAAACCCCAAATGTAAACCCCTTTAGAAGGAAATTACATCTTCTTCCTAATATCACTCCCGTCAATGAAATATTGCTATAGAAGGTTACAGGCGTTCAATCATTCTCTGTACTGCCTGTAAGATTTTACACATTCATCTCCACCATGAATGAAAGAAACAACTGTAAGGAAGATTTGACTGTTTGTTGCCAACAAAACTAAGCCTTGATTATGGGGCACCACTTCTACAAACAGAAGGCAGTACTGTTAGATTTAAAATTAACTCTCCTACTTGCTACTTCAGTATTCTTGTAACTATGAAACAGAAGTATACAAATTACTTTTATTCAAGTCCACATGTATCATCTCCAACTACTGTGGCTGGGTGTGGCTGACAGGCTTACAAGAAACATAAGCTAGAATTGTAAAACATTGTTTCAAAGCTGTTCCCAGGAAAAGTGAGACCTTATTCACCTTTCCAAGACTGGAAAGAAAAAACAAAAAAAAAAAGACTTCAATGCAGAAGAAAAACTAAATCCAGGTGAAAAGGATTCAGAGCTGTTTTCAGAAAGAACAGCTCAGTGATGTTTCGACTACACTTTAAGATAGTAAGGTACAGATTATTGTCGAAATCAGGACAGTTTTCAAAACATTTTCTGAGAACTATTCTATCAAGATTCAGTTTCACAGTCTTCCCCCCAGGTTCTATGCAAAACACATCTATTAATTCAACTCAGGCTGTCAGCTCTCAGCCATCACATGCTCATAGATAGAGCTCCGTCTACTGATGCACTTAAACAAACAGCAGAATCCCAGTGCTTAATAAGGTACTTGTTTTAACCAGCTGCTAGTGCCCAGCATCTGGAAGCTCTATAAACATCCAGGTAAGACAGGTGGCAAGGGGATGGCAGGAACACGTTCACAAACCTCTCCCCACCTACAGTTTTTGTGACTACAGCACAAACAGATGGTTTATGTTTTCAAAAACGCTTCAGAGACTCACCTAACTTAAAGGTTACAGCTACGACTCACCTACCTGAGGACTGTCCTTCAGCGTAGTGGCCGCAGCAAGGGATGGGTTTCCCTGTGGCCTCTGCCATTAGCGGAGGCCACAGATAGTGTGTCCTGTCATATTTCGCGCTAGGGCAATTAGTTGATGAAACTGCATCCTTCTGATGGTGGGCCTGGGAATGGGCTGAGGGACTTGCCCCATTTGGTTCTTGATGTGCCCAGGTCTCCCCATATTGCTGACAGCTTCCCCTAGCTGATATGGGGTCTGTTAGGGCACAGAAGAGGTAGTGAAGGAAGAAGGTCAAAACTTAACCCAGTAAGGACTGTGTTACGAAGGGTACGGACTAAGACCTCACTTTCCATAAAGAATTATGAAAAGATCACAGGCACAAAACAAGCTTAAGCACAGTGGCAAGGCTGCATAGGCATTTCATGATCAAGCAGAGACTGATTTTTCAGACTCAAACAGGACATGAGAATTGCTCAGTAGGAAGAGAAGAGAATTTGAAGGCTGCATTTGAATCACTTTCATTGGAAATCAACACAAAAGTACACTAGCAAGCTCAGCTAAAGAATCAGCTACTGGGAGCTACAGCATGCTGCCACTGAATGAGAAGATTGAGAAGAAACCCAGCATCTCTAAAACCATTTGACTTGACTGAACTCATGATTGTAAAAATCAAAAGTGACACTAATCAATCAGAGAAAGTACTTGGAAAACAAGGCACAAATACCTCTCCCCTCATCTCCTTCTCACACTCACAACCAGCACACCTATTCAGATCATTCCTAGATAGTCACCATTTCAACAACAGGAAAGAGCAATCACAAAAAATATTATCTAAGCATAATAAAGCATTTTAAATACAGAATATGAACATGTAGCTCAGAAATTCTCTAATTTTCTTTCCAGAACAGCCCTTCTATCCACTTTCTCTTCTTCTGGCACTCCATGGTGTCGAGAGCGATGATACGTACCTGACGACCCTCAGGAGCCTGGCTCTGCGTTCACTGCCTTCCTTAACATAAAATCTGAATTCTGTCAATATCAATCCTCCACAGAAAACAGCTATGGGCAATATTTCAAGGTAAGTTTTTTCTCCAGTTTCTATTCAGACTTAATAGACATCCTTCTAGATAACGATTTTTCTTTTTCTGCTATGGAAGAAAAAATAATTTCTTAGAGTAAAAGCTGACAGTTGTTATCATGCTGCAGTCTGGTAGGGAAAAAAAATCAAAACAACAACAAACAACAAAAACATGAATGGGGCTGGCTAAAGGAAAAGGTTATTTACAAAAAAAGCCTTATCAAGCTACCAGAAGGGCAGATCAAGAATCTGACTCCAAGGACTGAGATCTGATGGCATTGAAACACTTTGTGCAGCCTTTACCTGCGAGAGCACAGAGCCCACAGCTGAGATGTTGCTGAAACAATCTCTCCAGTGAAATCAGCACTTACAGTTTCAGGCACAACAGAACTGGAATTTCTACTAGTGGAATAAATTTGCAGTGTACTAGCAAGATCCCTTGCAGTAAAGTCTCTAAACTCAAATTAATGCTTTTGGTACTTTGCGCTTCTAAATTCTGAATCATGAGAAAGTCAGAGTATGTTACAGAAATAGACTTTCATATTATAACTAACAGCACCTGAGCAACAAGATATTAAATACGACCATCTGTTGATTTATCTCTGTATAAACCTTGAGACAGATATTTAAATACATTTTAAAGTCTCATTTTGATATCCACCACACGATCCTCTGGGTACACAGCTTCCTCCTGTTTCACCTGAGCAATAACCGATGAGACAAACTCACACAAAAACCTCACAGCAAGAAACCTTCAGAAGCTGAGAAAGATTTACTCAGGAAGAGTATTAGTTGTTAGTATTCGAAAGTTAGTGTCAACTTATTGCTCAAAGCACAATACCCTCTGTGTTGGAAAACAAACACAACTGACTCACTGGCTGCAGAACAAAAGCACTGCTCCCAAAATGAACCGCTTAAGCGAAATATTCTTGCTCTGACTGGAAACACTAGTGTTTACATGCAAGTGTGCTATAAACAAAACCGAAGAGGTACCTGAAAGGTTTCTGTCTCTTCACAAAAGCAGCATTTCTACAGCTGACCCCTGGACCTGTTCTCTGCCAACCCAACACTTCTTTCAGACAACTACAGAAGAGCCACCAGGCACAGAAATGCCCTTTCCAAGGGCACGGCACTATCAAAGACAGAAAGAGGCCTAGATCAAATGCACACTGATCTCTTAAGTACCTGCTATCATCTTCGCTGCAATAGGGATTGTAAATCACAGCTAAGGATCAGAACCAGGAGTAAGAAGGCTGTAATTAAGAGGATTTGGTTTTGTCACGTTTTGATTTGTTTAAGGAACAGTGTCAAGCTGGCAAGAACAGTTGGATCAGAGGAAAAAAAATCACTGTGAATTACTTTCGTTGGCGTTGCATAGCACCCTATTCAGAGACACAGCTGTAAACCTCCCCAGCTCAAACACACCTTCACGCACAAGAACCAACACTTCCACGAGGCAGTGCCGGCAGCTCTCCGTGCAGGGAAGTGTAACTCATGAATGAGCTCCCCGAACAGCAGCCGCCCAGCGCCTCTTCAGAGAGCTGAAATCACCTTACTGCTGCCCTGGTGTCAGGAGGGTTTTACGAGACACACTTTCCTACTCCCGTTCCGAAACAGTGGCCACGCGCGCCCCTCCGAAACACCCGGGGAGATGACAGACACACCGAGGATTTGGCACGCTGGGTCCACTTAACTTCTGGAGGTGCTGCGGATGCTTCTGGAAACTAAATTTCAGGTCGTGTGCCCCATTTATGCCCGATTAGGGTAACACACACGGGCGTGCGCCTGTCAGTGCCTTGTCCTGCTGGAGTTTTCTATCGCCCGAAGGAGTCTCTTGGGCGAAGGCGAGAGGAGCCCCAAACTTCGGGGGCTCAGTCCCAGCCCCGTCCCGGCCCTCCCACCCCCGCCGGGCTCGGGGCGGGTCGCGGCTCACCTTGGGCGATGGCGATGGACTCGAAGCGGTGCAGCTCCCGCAGCAGGCAGCTCCGCTCGGTGGAGTGCAGGCTGTAGATGAAGTCGCGGGCCCCCTGCGCCGTGTTCAGCGCCTCCATCGGCTCCTTCTTGGGGTGGGTGCCGAGCGCCCGCGACCCCCGCGGCAGGAGCAGCCCCTCGGCGCCGCCGCTCAGGCTGCACAGGCGGCGGCGGCAGCAGCACCGCGGGCCCCGCAGCGAGCCCAGGCAGGACCAGGGCGCGGCGGCGGCGGCGCCGGCACCGGCGGGGCCCCCCGGCCGCCCCAGCAGCAGCGCCGCCCGGCCGAGCCACGCCGACATGGAGCCGGGCAAGGGCGCGGCGCTCGGGCCGCCAGAACCGCCCGCGGCCGAGTCCCCCCCCGCCCCGGGCCGCGCTCCCGCGGCCGCTCCGCCGGTGGGGCCGCGCCAGGCACCGCCCGCCCAGCGCCCGCCGAGCCCCCGCCCG
>JAWMRA010000078.1:139530681-139546883 GCA_035584735.1 Pseudotriccus pelzelni
CCCCGCCCGCAGAGGCGGCGGCGCCGCCCCGCCCGAGCCCCGCAGGGCGGGAACAGGGCCGGCACTGGGGGGGCGGCCCCGCGCAGGCGCCGCCCGGGCGGGCTGAGGGGAGCGGCGAGCGCGGCCCGCGGAGCTCCGGACCCGGCGGGGCTCCCTCCCGATCCCCGCTCGCTACATCTCCTGTTGGGGACCTGCAAGCCCGCGGGGCTGCTCCGCAGCGCCAGCTCCAGCAGCTCAGCGGAGTAGCACAAACGAGGTTTTGTCCGTCTTTCCCGTTTTCCAGGCCCTTGCCTCAGGGTGTTGCGGTGTTGCATCAGCCAGTTTTAGGTTTAGTGTGCTTTGCCTGCACATAGCGTTTGTGTTCTTTGTAATTAATTGCAGGTATTGTGCCTGACCCACACGGAACAGTTATTTAAAAAAAAAAAAAAGAAAAAAGAAAAAGCAAACCAAAAAACACATTCAGGACACAGTTCATGTCTTGAGGGAACGGGGGATGCTTTAAAACCCGAGGTTTGGTTTTAAACCTCACTTGGCTTCACTGGTACACGTACCATTCATGGGTGTTAGTCCACAACCCTTTGCTGCTTTGTCAAAACTCTGTATTCAAATTGTATTAGATTTTGTAATGAGACTGCAAAGAACCTAAATAACCACAAGGGACCATATTATATGCCTGGCTCTTTATATGCCTGTCTCATTTAATACTAAGGTAAGCGACTTCTGGAGGCACTCAAAATATATTGCTGTATCTTAAGATCTTTAATGCCAAAGGTACCAGACTTCTGGATGTCCATCCAGGTGGTTTCTTCAGCCAGGGGGGATCTGCTGCCTTCTTGGAGGGAGGCAAACAGAAACCTTTAACTTCACACGAGAAGCAGCATTTTCTCCCCAGTTCCACTGCTGCAGATGTGTAGTATAGTATGAAGGCAAAGATCTCATGATAAACAGAGGTGTCTTATCTAGACTATGCTTTCAATATTATGGGTATTTACATATAGTATGTGTACTGTAGAGAGGAAGCAGAAAGTGAGTGCAGAAAGGCAGAAAATAAGTCATAAATGATGCATATATGATGTTATAATTCTCACCCTGCGAGTGAAATAGTGGAGATAGATGAGTATTAGCTACTATTTCCAGTTCAACGCGTTTTTGCCATGCCCCTAATATAACCTGCCTCTGAGAGGAGAGCTTTTGTACAGTCTGTCTCTCTTTCTTCCAGTGCGTGCTCCTGATGCAGAGTCACCAAGCCTTTGAACTCTGCTTATCTTCCCAAGCACTTTATTGAAAAAGTGGTTTCTTCTGCTACTCTTTAGGGGCACTGTGACTCTCAGTAGTAGTTTTCAATCCCAGAGATCTCTAATAACAGGGTTCACAAAACTGTTCAGAGATGCTGTTAAAATTTTGGTAATCAGATTGCTTTTTCAATAAAAATGCATTGCTTACATGCAGAAAGGCAGGGCATGCAATGGGACTACCAAACACCTGAAAAAACACACCCTAAAAAATAGGGGAAAACCAAACTTTACAGAGGCCCAGCCTTTGATACTTCAATTTGACATATTTCTGATTGTTTGTATTATATATTATATTTGATTTTACATTCACACAGCTGGATAGCACACAACTACAATGACAGAGCAAAGAAGGAACATTGGTACCCGACAAGAAAGGAGACTTTCTCTCTTTCCCACCACCACAGCCTGTGCCAGCCACACTGAACAGCCATTGCAAACATGTTTGCATTTGGTTTATTCTTGGAACGTTTTGATGTGACTCAAAACATTGCAGGTGTTTTCAGACTCTAAAGGACAACGAACAGGGAGTTTCTTACATAGCCTTTGGGCATTTGATCTATAGGAATATCAACTATATAGAGAGGTACAAGGACATTATTTAAGTAGACATGATACAATACTATTATGAAAATAAAAGTCATTACTTGTGTATCAAGATAGAGATCAGGGTTTACCAGACTGTAAACCCTTCTGTGGGCAACAGCTGTGGCTTATGCTTTTCCAAGCCTTTAAACTGAATTGAACAAATTGGAATAAAAATGTAATTGCAGGAACTATTCTGCAAGGGCAGGAAATTAACTAAATAACCTAATAGTTTTTTCTATAATTCTTTGTTGGAACTTTCATTTTGTGAAAAAGTGAAATTGAAGCCATTGACTAAACTGACACTTTAATTAATCAGTCTGTCTATTTAGCCCTGTTCAGCAGGTGGTGTAGAGTAACTTTCATTAGTCCTGACACTCCAGCAGAGCTTAAGAACCTGCTGAAATACATATTTCTCACAATCTTCTGAAAAATGCAAAAATTTTCCTTTATTTTCTTAAGTTTTTTGCTGATAGGTTAATTTTCTCCTAATATGATTTGGTTTATGAGTGATAAAGCTGGTTTAAACACCAACTGACAGAGCTAGGAGGAAATTGTTAAATTATACAGAAAATTTGGCAATGTTCAGCCCTAAAAGCTGGAAGAAAGTTTATGTAGACATCAGCAGAAAAATGCCAACCATCTAGGAGAGAATTTCTACAAGGCCTTTTAGGGACTGCAGAGTTGAGAGACAAATCCTTTCGTGGAGATTGGCAGGAAACACTTTGCAGCTGTCATCCCATATAAATACTGGGTGCACATTTAATACCTATATTCTTAGGTTGTGGAGCAATAGAATATTATTTATGAGGAACGTTTTATTAAGGGAATAATGTGATTTCTCTGCCCAGTGTAAAGGTAAGTATTGATAGCTAAGGCATGAGCAAGATTTAAAGGTTGATAATTGTTTGATACCATAAATTGCAACTTTGCACAGTTTGCGTTTTACCAGTTAAGTACTATATTTTTATATTAAGCACTTTATTTTGACCTGTGCTGGTCAAAATTTTTAGCAGACTTGGAGATAAATAGTCCCAGAGAGGCAGGGACAAGCTACTTCTCTCTTGCCTCATGTTTGTGAAAAAGAAGTGGCTTTTCTGATCCTGCTAGCCCAGCTAGGGGCTGACCCTCCAATTGTTTGTGTGCTGGCAGGTGGAGGAATCTACAGAGATTGAAACACAATGCTCACTGTAAAAAGGAGCCCTGAAATATATTCACCACTTGCTAAAATTCAAAATTCTATCTACAGTCTAAAATATAAATCTAAGACAAAATGAGGAGGTTAAACTATCATTATTTATTGAAACAGAGCAAAAATTAGTAAGATCTTGTCATTTAGGAATAAAATAAGAATTTACAGTACTCTTAGAATCATAATCACAGAATCATAGAATGGTTTGGGTTGAAGGAACCTTAAAGATCATCTCGTTCCAACCCCACTGCCGTGGGCAGAGATGTCATCTGCTAGAGCAGGTTGCTGAAGGCCCCATCCAACCTGACCTCGAACACTTTCAGGGATGGGGAATCCACAACTTCTCTGGGCAACCTGTTCCCATGCCTGACCACCCTCTGAGCAAAGAAACTCTTCCTAACATCTCATCTAAATCTCTCCTCTTTTAGTTTAAAACCACTCCCACTTGTCCTGTCACGATCTGCCTGTGTAAAAAGTTGCTCTCCCATCTTGGGAAGTTGTAGGAGATCAAGTACAAACAGAGGATCTTTCTGACCATCACCATTTTCCTCCTTGTATATCTTTGTAAGATCATATGCATTATTATATTGATAAACACTTATAAATTATCTGAAGACAATTTTTGGCCTAGGACTCTACTGGCTTTGGTGGGGACAGAGTTAATATTCTACACAGTAGCTGGTGTGGGGCTGTGTCTGGGATTTGTGCTGAAAACAGTGTTGATAACACAGGGATGTTTCATTTATTGCTGAGCAGTGCTTACACAGCGTCAAGGCCTTTTCTGCTACTCATCTTGCTCATGTAAATCATTCCATGTTTTTAACATTCAGGAAGCAGACAGGCACATTGTGTGGCTTAAACAAAGATGGGGATCGTGACAGACAATTGCTGAAGTAAATTCCCTCTGGAGCACTGTGCCTGAAAGGGATCATATGTTTTCTGGCATTATGAATACGCGGTTATCAAATACGAGATGTGAAGTAACAAGTTTTCTGTCTTTCAGAGTAAATAGTTTTTCAATATTATATCCAGCTACAGTGACTTCAGTCTGAGATAAATTGCATGGAGCTCCAAAAAAGGCTGTGAGAGTTATTAAAGGTTTGGGAAAATGCTTGTTAGCAAGAGACTCTAAAGATCAATTTATTCTCTTTATTAACTGGAAGTTTTTGAGTTTAACATAAACATAGTCTCTAAGTAACTTGATTTATAAAAGAGCATTTTCAGCACACACCAAAATTATACAGCCATCAATGTATATCAATGTATGGCAACTTTTGATAAGGAAACTAGACAGAATCAGAGTACTGTACAAAATTTTAGCAGTGAAAATAATTAAAAAGTGGAACAACTTTCTAAAGGTTAATTTTCTAAAAGGTGGGATCTGTTTCATGGAATAATTTAGTGCAGTCTTAGCTTAGACAAGCTCCTAGCTCTTCTTTTGACTTAGCCAAAAGTAGGTGTTTACTGTAATGTCTCCCATGTTTATAATATATGGATGCACAAGATTTATTCAAATGAGTCCTGGAATTCTTCCACTAAACATGATGGAAAACTTTGCGCTTTGTTCTCCAATATTTGTGTTCTACTTAGAAAAGAGTAAAGATCAGTATATCCTCTGAGTTAAAAAAAATGATTATGTTAATAAATTGGATAAGATGAGAGGCCTGAACTGTTCTAGTGAACCACATTAAAATGTATCAGGGAGATTGTATGAAAGAAGATAAATATTCCAAAGAGCATAGGCCATGTCAGAGAAAAGCAGTTATATACAACTTACATTTATTGGGCTGACTTAGCAGTTTTCTATTATATCTCTCTCCAAAAAAAAAGGACTAGGTGGTCCGAAATTATCTTGGGGAATTTCCACTGTGCAGAGGGTCTCCCACATCAGTGTAAAGCTGAGACTGACATCAGGTGGTACTGGAACATCCTTCATCTAAGCACTGGGGTAGCATATCATGCCAAGGATATTGTACCTTTGCCTTTCCTTTGAAGCATGGAAGAAAGATAAAGGTCTCAAAGCATTAGAACGAGCTGGGTTAGGACCTTGGAGACATCCACCACTTTGTGGTGTAAAATGGATGAGATGACCTTTAGCGACCCCATCTTGCTGATCCGCGGTTCCCTTATGCTTGATAGCACATTGCCATTGCCATTATCCCTGCTGCCCCTTGATCCTGTTTACCTCTGTTGAGCAAAGCTAATTAGTCACAGGAGATAAGAGTTAAATACCACCAAAAGGGCAGCCCAAGCTGTTGTTCAGCCTGTTTACACATTCAGGGAAAGAGGTCATGAACAAGAGCTTTGTTACTTCTCACCAGAGGTTTTCAGGTAGTTTGTCGTCACAGATTCCTCTGTCTTCTTTGTTTTTACTCTTCATCAGTTGCCTTGCTTTCTTTTTCTCACTTTCTGCTCTAGAAGTCTACCCTGTTAACATGCTCAGCCTGGCTGTATCCAATCTGTTACTTTAGGTGGGCCCATGGCTGTTTTTTGGAGGCTTTCCCCAGTCCATTATTGCTACTTGCTGGTCCCCCTTTTTTCCAGAGGTAACCATAACAGGTTAAATAGCTTGTGCTGAGGTCCTCAGTACAAGATTTTTGATCTCCATTTACTAATTTCTTGATAATTACAGAATCACAGAATCACAGATTATGATGAGTTGGAAGGGACCCACAAGGACCATCAACTCCATCGTATCCCTTCCAGTCCTGTGTCCAAGTCATTTATGAAGATGTTGACAAGCACAGTGCCCAAGATGGAGCCCTGTGGAACCCCACGAGTGACAGGTCACCACTCTGATGTTACCCTAGCCATTCTTACCCTCTGTGCTCAACCCGTGAGCCAATTGCTCACCCACAGCGTGATGTCTTTATCCAGCTGTGTGCTGGACATTTTGTCCGGGAGGATCCTGTGATAGACAGTATGGAAATCTTTACTGAAATCCAAAAGACTACATCAGCCGGCTTCCCTTGATCACCTAGGTGGGTTACCTTGTCATAAAAGGAAATCAGGTTTGATAAGCAGGATTTCCCCTTCATGAAGCCATGCTGGCTGTGACCAGTGACAGCATTGCCTTTCAGGTTTTTCAACACCTCCCAGAATAATCTTCTCTATAACTTTACCAGGCACTGAAATGACACTGACAGGCCTGTAGGTCCTCCTTCTTGCCCTTTGTGAAAATCAGGACAATGTTCACCACCTTCCAGTCAGCTGGGGCTTCTCTGGATTCCCAAGGTTGCTCCAAAATCACCAAGAGAGGTTTTGTGATGGCATCAACCAGCTCTTTGAGGATTCTGGGATGAATCCCATCAGGCCCCATAGATTTGTAGGGATCCACCTGGAGCAGAAGATCTCGCATAATTTCAGGGTTGACTGGGAGTTGATCATTCTTACAGTCATGGTCCTCCAGTTCAGGGCACTGAGACCAGTTGCTCTTTGAAGCTGCCTTATTATACAAAAGCAAATATAATTATACACCATGATAATGTGATGGGTCCTCTCAATACTTGTAAAATGTCATAGCCTCAAATCACCTTTGAAAATTCCATTTTAAAAATCACATGATGAGTTCTGTGAATACAAATTAGGATACCATTTAATTAACCAATTCTATCACATAGATAGTTTTCAAGAAGGAAATAAACAGATGTGAACTGCCAAAAAAATCCAACAGTGAAATTATTTGTATCCTCATTGTCTGAAAGCTTGAGAGTCATCTAAACCAATAAACAAACTCTTTTCTGATCAGCGTCAAATGTGTATGTCCCTCAAATTAAAAAAAAAATTACCAGTGCTCAGAATAGATTAGAATCCACATTTAGAACTTTTCTGTTGAATAGCTGCTGCACAGATTTAACTGCAGGAGTAATTCATTCTGAGAGTGGCAATGAATTTTTAATTACTATCTATTTAAATTTCAGAATACTTGCACTGTTCCAGTGAGAACTTCAAAAGTTCTATTGCATATGATGTTTATTTGTTTATAGAGTACATATAAATCTGTTTAAAATAGAGATATGTCCAATCACAGAAAGATGAAAAAAAGGAGCAGAAACAGGTGGTGTGTAAGATCCTGATCATAGTTTACACTAGTATTTCATTCAGCAATGGCAAGAAAAAGCTACAGGCAGTTCATAATAACTACAGAGATATAATCATCTTTCAAGTGTGCAGGTGACTGCCAGATGCTAAATCCACCATCACACTAAATGGTGGTTTTTAACACATTTTTATGTCGTCGTGGGTTTGTTTTTAATTAACTGCTTAATTTCTATATGGATGAATGAAGATAAAAATTTTTAAAGTCTTGATTCCTCTTTCCTTTAGCAAAAAGAAAATAACTTCCTAAGAATAAGAGTTACAAGGTAGAAAACTTTTATGGTTTTTATAGTAACTGGCCACTCACAGAAAAGAATTCATGTTATGGCTGCATGACTGACTCCTGTGCAGGTAAATAATTATGAGAAACTCCAACTGACTGTTTCTAGTATTGTATTCAACTTACTATCAAACTAGATATGAGAGAAGGCAAAGGGTTTGTAAAGAGAAACTCCTTCACCATCAAAAAACTGGCTGCAAATGCAAAATAAGCCAGCAATGACCAAAAGCCAGTGCTTTGCAATGGCTCAGTCCCTCCCGCAGACTGAGCTCCTTCCTGAACATAATTTTGTATCAAACTAGAAACAATCTTAATGGTCAGGTGTAGCTGTCCGGATACAGAGACAGAGCCTGATGTGCTGCTTCACTGTTACTGAAGGTTCGCTGCTACCCCTGAGAGTATTTGCTGTACCTGTGGGTAAACACTATCCCCTGGAGCCAGGTATGAAGCCTTGCCTTGGCACTGAATTCCAAAGGACCCAGTGAAGCTGATATCCAGCTGTTATAGGCAAGGAATGACTATTGCACATATTTTATAAGATTAGCATGTATTCTGCAAAAGTTAATATCTGTTATGTTTTAGTATTTTAGGTGATAATTGTAACAACTTTTAGTATATTTTCAAAATAAACAAAAGAAGGAACATGGTTTTCTTCCCAGACTTTGGATATACCAGCCTTGTCCAGGAGGCCTGCACAAGTGGCCAACACAATTAGGAAATCTCCTAATCTCACAGGCAAGGGCAGAAGAAAACTGTCAATATTCGTTGTAGCAAAGCATAAGATTCTGGGCAGTGTATTTTGGCTCCATTCCTTGCGTTCTCTTGATGTTCTCACCCCTTTTCCCGCTGTTGCTGGGAGTGCTACTACAAAACAAGATGCAGGGTATGAAATCTGTCCTGTGCAGGCCCTTAAGAAAATGCTCTGAGAGAAAGAAGAGTCAGAACAAGATATGACACTTAGCAGAATGGTTATGAAAATTAAATGTGAAAAGGTTGGAAAGGAGAATGAATATTATGAGTCAGGAGTGAAGCCAAACTCTAGTCATGAGCCACTTTCTATCAAAAGCGGCTTATTCCATACTTACCTGATGTGGGTTTCTTATATTCATGCAAAAGTCAGATGGCAATCATTGTCAGAGGTGAGATTTGTGAACAAGAGGGACAACGGGTTGCATGAACAGTGTCAGAACCAGTGCTTCTGGTCTCTCTCACATCCTAAGCCATGTTTTTGGAAGATGTTAGAGTGGATACACAAGCAGATAGTCCTGTTAATAAAGGAGAAGTGCTGCCGCTTCACTTGTGTATACTTGTCCGTATCTCACTTGTGAAATCCAAGGAGTTACCTTACTTTAAAACTGTTTATATTTCATTTGAATTTTTCAGCATCTTGGTCACCCATGGAAGAACGTAGTGTGAGTATGCTGACCCGTGTTCTCTCAGACAGAGCAGTGCCACTGTTGAGGGTGGCTGAATTGTTCATTACTCTGATCTTTTTAAATAAAACAACAGGTCAGCCTTGAGTCTATTAATTACCAACACAACAGGCTATTATCCTACTCTTGTTTTTCTCTTTTGCTCTCAGTCTACAACAAAGACCCTTAGAATTCTTTACAAATAGGGGCTGAATAAATGTACAAAACTGGGGGGGGGGGGATTAAAAGGTGTTCCAACCGCTGAAAATGTGTTTATTGATTTACTGACCTGTTTTCCTCAGGTACTTAAATGCCATACAGGAATTCTTTCCAAAAAGATTTTTCTGTGAAAAGAAGTAACAGATGGGGATGGAATAAGTTGCCTTTACAGGGATTTGTGTGTTACATAGATATTTGTATTTGATAAACAAACAGAGGGTTTGAGCCAAACTTTTAGGTGCCTGGAGGTAAAGAGGCTCAGTGGAGTTATGACACTTCCATCACCCAGTGTAATGCTCCATAACCATTCAGTTTATAGCCTTGCTTTAGCAGCAAAATGAACTGCAAGCTTATATTTCTATTTTTATTTGTTTATTCCACTGTCTTTTTATATGCTTGCACAACTACAAGAGATAAAGATATTAAATTAAAAAACTTTGCCCCTAACAACGCTCCTAACGTCTAAGATTGCTTGCCTGTAGCAAGGACAGAGTCTGTCCTGCCTGGTTTCTTTACAACTGTGTAATCCAAGAAGCTATTGATTTTATTTTATCACTCTACTTCAGTATTGCCCAGACCTCAATGATCTCTGCCAGGCATCAGGCTTTTGCTGCCTCTTGTAAGTTTGCCTCCTGCTCCCTGGAGCCTCCGTGATCTGGAGCAGCAACATAAACTTTTACAGGTTTGACCCAGTGTCACCCTTGTATATTTTCTACCAGTCTCCTGCTGATCTGCAGTTTCCCTCCTGGGCTTTGCTGTCTGAACTTCAGTTTTCCATGGACTATTAAGAGACAGTAGAGCAACCAGCTCAGATTTAGGCATCTAACTTTTCAGATATCCATGATGTCATTTACAGTGGAGGCATCTGTGTGTAGGTATCTGGCCTTCCAGTACAGACAGGGAGGGACACAGACACCTCTGGAAGGCAAGTTGCTTGGCTTAGCTTAGAGGCCTATCCAATGATGACTTTAATCACCCTCTACTTGTGCATGGTTGTCAGCATGGACTGCAAAGTGAACTGGGAATGACTACGACTTAAATGTTTAGCTTCCAGATGCATAAGCCTTACAGATGAGGCTTACTCAAAACAACCTTTAAAGCCCAGGTGCACTACCTTATCCTCAGATGCTGCTTTACTTTTACTTATTCTGCTTTTATTACTGCAGACCCTGGGTAGATTTTAAAGCTGCTCTGGTCAGCAGAGTGCCTGCTCTCCAGCAAAACCAAAAGAACAACAGGACATGAGCGCAGTGCATGGAATCTCAACTGGTCTACTGATTGGTGCAGAACAAGGGATCCTGCATCTTCAACCAGACACGTGTCAGAAGGTAAATCCCACAGCCCAGACTAACTTCATCCATATTTATCCCATTCTTTTACACTCTTCACTCTCAAACTAATCCAGCATATAAACTGGTCGCACCACTACAAATTATTATCTAAAGAACAACTGATATTTTTCTCAAAACTATGTATTTTGGGCAGAAAAAAGCCCCAAAACTAATAGGCCTTTGCACATGAACTGCAACTGAGAGAGAAACAACTACTTTTCTAGAAGTTGCTAGTCATGATGCATGAGAGGAGCTTTTTGTTGATACCAAGCATTGTTATTTTCTGTTGTATTGCCAGTCACAAATGTGATTTTTAAATGGTTTACAAAATTACTCCTTGTGGAGGGTTTCAAAGCACATTGTGCTTGACATATGCAGGTGGTAATGGAGACATGATGTTAAGGACTGGAGGCAAATGTTCATCTGTAGACATATTAGGGATATGTGTTCTCCAGAGAAGCAGCCTCCAAACTGGAGATTGTAATGCCACTTAGAAATACAAGGGGAATTATGAGCAGTTTTGCTCTTGGCATTGCTACAAGCCAAATAAATGATCAGTGACATAGCAGTGGTAATACCAGCCACTGCAACACAGGTTTTTCAGATTTCTGTCTCTCCCACACACAAGATAATTTTGTTGTTATATGAGGAGAAAGAACCAACTCTTCAATATATATGACGAAAAGTGCACTGTGTGATCACCTGTGTTCACTGTGTCTATTACCTCTTCCTCTTTGCAATTCTGTAAGCTTACTCTACTCTCTTTCAAATAAATACTTCCCAAGGCACAGAAACAAATGAACCGGATATTTGAAACTTGGCTGTTTAACATGGCACATAACTCATAAAACCAGGACGTGAGGTGACTTCTTACAATATGCAATCTGAGGTCTAGTAATAAACAAGGTCTTTTTTTATTAAATAGACAGTGTATATCAGATACCACAAAATGGATGTGAAGAATTTTGGATTCCCAATGGTGGTTGCCTTTAGTTTTCCACAGCACAGAAAGTTGCAGTCGTTGCCTCCCTGGCTGGGTAGTTTCATTACCAAAGAGTGCTTGGCCAGAGACATCCATAAAGAGAGATACTGGATTTGGGATAGAGTATAAGAAAAGCAATTTGTTAACACATCTGTAAACCAGGAATAGCTTCAGAGAATTAGCATCAAAATAGTTCTATAGTTTTTTATGTCAATTCTGTCTCGTTTCCAATGTAGCTATAGCTCTGGCTTATATCTAGTATAAGGAAGACATTGAACACTTTAAAATGAGCCTACAGACTGCACCTAAGTCAGAGATTTCCTTACAAATTTGTACTGCTTCCTCTTTACAAAACAGCTTTTAGGTTATGTTCCCTTTTTATTATTCTTGGGGAGTTTGGGGCTTGTAAAGTACATTCTGTCAGTGTTTTCAAGGTTTTTCTCCCAGTCACAATGATGAGAAACTTACATAAAATGACCAAAAAAAAGGAAAAGACTGTTGTATAAACTCAGAAGCTCCACTCTACTGTCATCATGAGAATCATTAAAACTATTCATCATTGCCCAGACTGGAGTATTACTATATGGTAGGGAGACCTTGAAACTGCTTGCACACAGTTTTTAGGTTTGCTTAGTGTTACAGTCCTCATCAACTTAAATGACATTAGGGGGATTCTCAGCACATCTGAATATCAGGTGGCAGCTGAGACACTGGAAGTTTAGGTGTATGTGTACTCTAATTTACATTTAATGTAAATGTAAGGCTCAGAGACACTTACAGAGTTACCTGGTGCCATGTGCCAATTTTGACTTTACAACTCCATCTGTTGTTTATAGTCAAATGAGTACATTAAGCTTTCTAGGAGTGTTTTGAACAAACTATGCCAGATTTCCAAGCTGTCTAGTAATTAAACTTTCCATCTTAATGTATTTCTGTGTCCATTTGCTCTAAAATACAGATCTAGGACAGATCTAATGAAATCTCCATAGGCTTTTTTGAGAGCTCTGTGCAACTGAAGCATAACCAGCCACGATTATCCAGAAATCTGCATTTCTCATATAGATTATGAAATATGCCTAAAATATGTGACAGAACTCGTTTTGAATTCTACTTGTGCATGCACTTTACCTCTGGGTGTGTTCTGCCTTGTTTTGGAAGATCTGAATCAAACTTCTCTTTGTCCATCGTACTCCCAGGAAATCATCAGGAAGGGAATTTCTCAATAGCAGGCTTAGCAATCAAAGAAGAATTACAGCCTGTGTAGGATTCCTTTATAATCATAAAATGAAAGAGGAAAAACTTGGCTCAGTATATAGAAAGATATTCTATACAGATCCAATTACAGAGAAGTATAGAATTAATGCCAAATGGGTAAAAGTATGGGACAACATAAACATATTCATGAATATGTAATACTTAATCATTTGTGTGGATTAAAGTACAAGAACTGTGTTTTTTATTTGTGCTACTGGTTCAGAATCTCTGCAGAGGTCTGATTGCTGCAGCAGCTGCAAATGTGAGGGAATGAGGGAATAAGGCCCTGACTCGGAGAGCTTAGTGCCACAGAAGTCTGGCACTGATCATGCTATCAGTAACCTTGATACTGAACTACTATGAAATGGTAGTGACAAGAATACACAGCAATCAAAAAGTCACGGGGAAATTTTTCTCCTGCTATTCTGGTAATACATTTATATAGCACTTTATACGTCTAAAGAGGCAGATAAACACTAGTGAATTAATTCTCTCCAGAAGGAGGTGCTTCCACTTTATTTTCCAAGCAGTGAAAACACTTAACGGTGAATCACTGATTTAAGACCTGCCCAGTCTCATGCACTGCATGTGAGACCTAATGATTTGATTCCCTTTTCACCATCCTCTGCTGTGGCACTTCCAGGTCAGGAGCTTCCCGTGCAGCCGCATCTGCTCACTCCTGATCCCTGATCCCAGCTGGGCGCTGTGGTCTCTTTGCCAGCTGCGTCTGGGAGCTCTTTACCAGCTGCAGCTGCTGTGTAGGGGCAGGTGAGCTGCTCTCTCTGCACCTGAGGGCTGGGCCCAGCAGTTCCCAATCCCATCCAGCCCTTCCAGAAGCCAAAGTACTCAGCAGTAGATTTGCATCACGATCTGTGATGCAGGCTTACCTTGCTGTGTGATGTGACACGTGGGCATACAGCCCAGATAAGGACAAGCTAATCCTGCTTGTACAGCCATTGAAGTCCCACTGCAGGTCATGTGCCAAGCAGCCTGAATTGGCTTTAAAGCCTTCTAAAAATGGCTTTTAAGGCACTAAAGCTTTGTCTGCACAATATCCCCAACTGAATTTAAAATTGAGAAAGCATCTCCCCAGTGTGCAGTAGGTTTTAGAAAACTGATAGTAGCAATTACATCTACCGTAGGGTCTCAGCTTTGCCATCATTCTATACAGAGTTCTCTAGAGGCCACCACCTCTCTGTAGCAACAAGCAGAGGTGTTAAGCACAAACCCACAGTACCTCGTTTTGATCGACTCAGACGGTCAGATTTGTTGTGGCCACACAGACATTCTCCGCACATGCTAAATGAGGTCTCATTAGCAAGGTGATCTCTACCTCTTTGCTGAAATCACCCCTCTCAGCTGGTTACTCTGAATCCTGTAGCAAATTTAGATCTAAAGCCCATCTCCAGGCAGACACCCAACTGAACTCAGTGGGGCTTTCCTCAAACCTGTGGCAGCACAGCTCCTTGTGAAGGTGACGAAGGGCAGCTCTCACATGCAGAGCCTAGCAAGGGAAAGCAGAGCTTTGGGTAGAGGGTGACAGAGAAGGATATGATTTAATTATTTGATTCATTGTTAGGGTTCTTCTGGTTTCTGTTGGGGAGTATAAACAATAAATCCCATGCAAGACAGATACAGGCAAAGGAGGAGCAACTTCTGTAAGTGGTCTTCAGTACAGAAAAATCATGATCTTAAAAGCTGTCAGCCCTGTCCGAAGAAAATGTGTACTCATGTACAAACACAATAATACGACACAAATAAAACACAAATAAAAGGGTGCAGCATGCTTTACAGTGACACACAAAGACAGGCCTTTTGATGAAAGTTTGGAAATTCCCCTCTTCCCCATTTACTTTAAAAATTTTTTCTTTACCTGACATACATTGTACCTGTGATAATAATGAAGGAGATTTTGGGATGATAAACATGTGCTCTTAACTTTAATAGAGATTTTCAACTGGGTTATTTTTAAGTAGTCATGTGATGGTGATTTGTAGACCATTAAGCTCAGAAGATCATATCCTCAACAGATGTGGGAGAAATCTACATTATTTTACAAGGAGCAAATGCTTGTGCATGCTGATATTGCTAAAGGAGGTTAGGGTCAGAACTGTCTGTAAAATTATCCCAAATTCATCTGTTCCTGCTGTATAACTCCATCTTGCACCTGTAAATGATAGGGAAACTTTTTTCCAAAACCTCTGAAGTTCATGAATGAAGTTCATGAAGACAATTATCTCTCCTTAAGACAAAGAAGATTGTTTGACTGGCTGTCTTTAGGCAACTGCACAGACACAGTGTTTGAACTCAGCATCTTTCTTAACAGTCCTGTCCCCTCACTTCTTTTATCTGTGACTAATGGTATCACTGCTCTTCCTGCCACCCACACTTTCTAAACTGGGTATCGTTTGTTTCTTCCTTTTTTGGAGCACTTCTTTTTCACCATCATCTTCATTAATAAAACATTTCTCAACTTCACAACCTTGCAGGAAGCCCCATTCCCTTACCCCTTCTTCCTACAATCACTGACTTTGCCAATTATTTTGTGTCTTTTCATTCCCACAATTCAAGCCTCAGTATTGCATCTGCAGCAGCAACCCTCCCCAGCACACCAGGGCTTTTCTCTGATAACTCACTCCACTCACACTTCTGGCCTGCAGCATCAAGAGAAACAGCTGGGTTTAGAAATATCTTTTGGCTTGCCTGCATGGTCAGCCAGACACATGTACAGGCAACAATATGTAAACTGGTGGTTTATGTGGCTACAAATATTTTAGGAACAGCAAATCACCCTTGAATTATATTGATGTTGTGCTTGACATTTCATGTTATTTTTGTCAGTTCTGGAGGAAGGAAGATGGTGAGGAGGAGTGAAACCTACTGTCAATATTTTTCCTATGAAGGTTCCTGGTACCTTTACCATTAACTGTCTTCGAACATTCTTAATTTTGCTGTGTATTGTGGGCTGAAAGGAATGGTATACCTTTATGCAGATATGATTAATTATTATGAAACTCAGAAGCTTTTGTACTGTGTGGGGGATTCAAACTTGCTGCCCTCTAAATTTCCTTGCCCTGAATATATTCTAATGTTGGACTGTCTTTGCCAAATTTTTTTGTGTTCTCTCATCAGAATTAGGAAGATCCCACTTAAATGCAGTTCTTCAGACTTAATTTTTGATGTTATGAAGGTATTCATTAGTATCTCAGCTGAATTTAAACCCAGAAGACAAATTTTGGTTATATGTGAAAATGAGACTGTTCAGTTTTACCATAGTTCCTGTTAGTTTTTAGGACACCCTTGTGGGGAAAGAAGAAAGCAGTTTTCTCAGCTTTTGCTCTGGACATTCAGTTTTAGAGATTCTAAACTGGTGGAATGTTTTCCCCCTTGTCTGACAGAATTATCCCATACTAAATTAGTTTATTCCAGATTTCTTCTATTATCTGCCATGGAGCTTGTGTTTAAGTCAGTGATATCGTATTCACCGCTGAGGCCTGGGTTCGATTCCCAGCCAGGGACACTCCCCGGGCAGGTGGAGCTCGTTAGCCCTGTAAGGC
>JAWMRA010000078.1:139546983-139562409 GCA_035584735.1 Pseudotriccus pelzelni
ATTAAAGGGTGGGCTCAGTTCCGCGCACACTGTGTCTCACCTAAAAAAATCCAATGCGCAGGCTCGAAGGCGTAAAGACCTTCCCCGGACCTTCGTTCGTGAAGACTGGCCATTAAAATTAAATCGTATTAGCAACTCACATAGTTTAAAAACAAAATATGGGATTTTATGCAAATTTATTCTTACTACTTAAAGTGGTTTAAGTAGTTGTTTCTGGGAAAGTAACAGAGGAACTGGAATATGTTACATCAGACAGGATAGTATCTGTGGCACAGATGAAGCTGCCAGGTGATCTTCTATAATAATTTTATCCACAGTTAAGATCAGCCACATATTACAGGGCAGAATGATCAACCTCTTTTGTTCAGTCATCTCAGGAGGCTGAGGCTGTTGCATACAATTACCTCTGTTCTGACGCTGGATGGGCAGTGGAAATACAGGATCAAGGAGGATTCCAGCTGGAGATCTTTCAGACCCCAGTCCCAGACTGCAGTAGCTCAGTTAAAGAAGAGCCTGGGCAAGGACTAAGGAGATGCAAAAGCTTATGTGGGGCATATGTAAAGGTGAGCAGTGCAGACTGGGGACTCCACTCTTCAGAAGCCACCCAACAGACCACTGTGGACACAGCTAATGACACAACTCAGGTGTGCTTCTATCACCAGCCTCCGAAGCCCAAACAGCTGGTGCAGCTGCAGAGCACTGTGCCACAGAGCTCTGTGGCCACTTGGGAGCCACCAGGCTTGTTCCACGGCCTTGGCTTTATTTTCAAGGCAGGTAAAGACTCATCAGGGGTTTGGTTTTCTCTCATGTCAACCATCCTCAGCCAACTCAGTTTTTGCAACACCTGACAGGTTAACAAAGACAGTGGGCGAGAGGCATTAGAATCACAGGTTATCCTGAGTTGGAAGGGACCCACAAGGATCACTGAGTCCAACTCCTGGCCCTGCACAGCACAGCTCCAAGAATCACACCATGTGCCTGAGACAATTGGCCAAACACTTCCTGAACTCTTGTCAGGTTTGATGCTATGACCATTTCCATGGGGAGCCTGTTCCAGTGCTCAGGCACGCTCTGGGTGAAGAACCTTCTCCCAATACCCAGCCTAAACCTCCCCTGACACAGATCTGTGTGCAGCCATTGCACTGGCCTGGAGAAGAGGAGGAAGGCTCTGAAGGCTCATGTTCATCAAGTGACATGGAACCAAACTGCACCAGCAAGAGTCAGAGCTGCAGCTACAACCCTCTCATCCTCCCCCAGGAGAACGACCTTGTCAGAGCTGGCTCCTGCAGGCAAAACAAGTGGTAGCAATAGAGGGAGACTTTAATACAGAATCCTTCTCCGGTGAATTCAGTTGCAAAATTCTCATTATTTCAAGGGACTAAGATGTCATACATTGCACTCAGCTATGGGAGCATTCTTAAAATGATTAGGAGAGGCCCAGCATTTGCTTTCAATAGCCCATTATGGGATAAATTAATCCTAAAAATCTGCTGGCTCCCATCTCTTGCTGCAACTACTTGCTTAAGCTAATCTTCCAGCTTTACATAAGTGAAGACTGAAGAGGATGGTAAAAAGCAGCTAATAGCTAAGGAAGGAGGTTTTCTTTCTCTTCCTGGCTACAGTTCAGCTTATTTCGTTACCTTATTTGTCATCTCTAATGATGTCTAAGCGCACATGGAAGTGGGGGACGTTTAGGAACAGCAAATTGGTCCTTGCTCCAACCACCTCTGTGTGCACGGCTGCAGGGGTGATAATGTGTCCCAGAATCGGAATTTAATGGACTTGTCTGGTGGAATATTGCTTTTTGGGGACAGAAAAATGAGAACAAGAGGTTTCATATGGTTAATTGCTTAAGAAATGTGAAAACTAGATGAGTTTGAAAACAGGCTGAATGAGAAATTGTGCAGTCAAGGAGAGTAAATGACTCACTTTGCTTCTCTCACATCATAGTGAAAAGCTGCCAGGTATGTGGTGCTAGAAAGTAACACTGTATTGAACTTTGCAGTGGCAGATTAGAGGCAAACCCAGCTCTGTGGAACACAGCATTTACTATTGTAGTCTGAGTTCTTGCACACAAAGTGTTTGGTTGAGCAGAGAACAAATTCATACTTATCCTGTGCAGATACTTAGTGTATTTACCATATAAAACAGACATCTTTCTGGGAAATGAAGGGTAAAATATCACTCCACATAAATCACTGAGAATTTTTCTTTCAACTTCAGTGAAGCAATCCAAAGACATTAGGAGATGAAGAAAATTAGCATAATCAGCTCATGTTGTTTAATCCCCCTAGTCCAACCCAGGAATGTTCTCTATGTGCTACTGGTTAACATTTTTATCCCAGCCAGGTTTAGATGACCTGTAATTCCCTGCTCCACTGGCTGTTGTAACTCAGAGAGCTCACAATGTGCATCTTGGATTTCACAGTAAGACACATGTAATTGCACACCATATATTTTAAAAGTATAGTTATATTAAGTATAATGGAGAAAGAGCACAGGGAAATATGGGAACTACAGAAGAAAATGCTTTAATAACTGATTATTTTATATGGTAAAATACATGTATATTTTTAATTCCTTCCTTTAAAAGAGCTAGTAACATTTGATAGTGATTGGAATGATGACCAGGAAGGGTGTCAGTGGTGGATGACAGACTGCAGAACACTACAGGAGAAGGAGGGCTTGTAGTAGGAGATTTTTCAGAAAACGCAGGAATCTGTTGAAAGCTGTGGAGGTTCCACTGGACAGCATGAGCACCGAAGGCTCAGAACTACCACAGGTAAGAAAATCATCACCTCTTATGTCTCGTTTAAGTAATGCTTGTCATCCGTCTCTAATGTTTATATTAGAAACAAAAAGTCCTGTCAGGCTTCATTTCAAACAAAAGAGCTCTAAATCCTATCCCTCAGTTCAGTCAATTTTCACTGACTGAGGCGAGATCACCCCCAGGAAGCTTCCATCTGAAATGAACTGAATGTGCACTGATTGCAGACCGTGCAGTGCATGCCACAGTATTCCTAGAATTTATACAAATTGCTGTTATTAATGCACTGCCTGCTGATACAGTAGAAGAAATGAAGCTGTAGTTTTTACCATTTTCTCCTGAGACTTGAAGAAAAACATTTAGATTTAGACACCTCTGCTTGATTTTTATGTCATTAAACAGAAATAATTCCAACTCTGTAGAAACTTTCCCCATTTCATGGACTCAGCTGGTTTCCTTAATTCCACTGAGCTCAACAATCTGACAATAGCTGATAATTTGTATTATGGCTAAATGTTATTCCATTATATAAATTCTGGATGTTATTCCAATATACAAAATCTAAAAGATGAAAAGGTAAAAACAGTGTATTATGCCAGTTGCTGAGACAAAAATCTTGACAGAAATGGAATATTGGTTAAATCTGGCAACATAACTAGATGGAAACAGGAATAGGTGGTTCAAAATGGCTCTAAGAATGCTGAACAAAGATGAGATTACACCAACACTATAGGTGGTCCCTGTATAACAGACTTTGGGCAATGGCCACAATTGCTTTGTATTTTCTAGAGAATAATTTGGCTTTGTAATATGCAAAGTTCATAAACACACATACCTCGAATCATTTTCCAGCAGCACATTTATAATTCTTCGAGCTGTTGTCTTTCCAACACAAGAAGAAAAACATTCCCGTTACGACAGTTGCTTTTCTTAAACTGGCATAAAGGGAAAACAAAAACCGCAAACAAAGTGCTGCAAAAATGTGCTGCAAGGAGAGGGAATAATAATAAGATGGGCCACTCAACTCTGGATAGTCAGATGCATCACTCTGAAATCTGCTTTATTAAGCTTTTTTTCATGGCTTTCTCCTCCCTCCCACCATCACCACAGACAACGGGTGGTTAAGAGTATGAGCCAGTCAGACCATATTTTTTTCCTGTGAGGAGCCTCACCGAAAAGTGTTAATGGGGTTTTCAGAGTTGGGGGTGTTTTGTTGTTTTGGTTTTTTTTTATTTCAACATTTTGCTTTTGTTATAAAGTCCAATCCTGACTCCCAAGAGATAATGGAAAAGGTACTGAAGCTGTTAGCTCCTAGAGTTACAGTCTTTACCATATGTGAACTGCAAGTTTTTGGGACATTGATGATGAAAAACAGCGTAGACAAGTTTTCAAAGATGTCCACCACTGCTCAATTAGGTGGATCTGTCCTTACCCTTGTTTTTTGTGTGTGATCCCACCTGCTTCCTCAGGCCAACAGTTGCAATCATGTGTTGAAGGGGTAATGCAAATCAAGAAAGTAATCTTGGAGCTGGGGTGGGGGAGAAGGATGCTCAGTCCATAGTCTGGTTCACTGTGTAGCCACACGAGCTCTATGTTGGGATGAAGGGAGGCCAAGGATAAAACAAGGAACCACCCCCTTCACCAGCAGCAAAGAATTCCATTGGTTCAAACAGTTCAAGAAAGTTTACCCAGATGGGCTGACCCAAATCCTGCTAAAGCCAGTTTGAGCCCTCCACATTATCTCTTCCTGGAAGGATTTCCGAGATGGTTGAGCAGAGAGAGTGTGACTCATATAGCAGCACTGGGACAGCCTGGCCAAAACACCTGGGAATAGTAGGAGGGGGTGTTCAGGAGCCAAAGCTGCTCCTGGAATCATCTGTCACAACTTTGAAAAGGTTTCTCATAGCATTGAGCAGTAGGAATACAGTTAAGAATCCTGCTTAACAAGACTCTGTGTAGGGACCAAGAATTTGGCTCCAGAAAGAACACAGCATATTTTTTGCTCACAGTGCAAATAAATCCTTTTGCAGAAATTGTCATGCCAGATGGGGGGAAACTGAAGGTGCAATTCCAGGAATATTTATTCAAAAGCAGTCCTGGCACATGACTTGTGTGGAAACGCTGAGCTGGACAGAGGAACTGCCCAGCTGGGAGATAGAAAATATTTTTTTCCTACCAGATTTTTTCCAGCAGGATGCCTTTTCCAATTCAATGCACCATGCAACAATGCTGTGCAGTTAAATAGAATAGATTGGAATAGAACAGACCAGAACAGAGCAGATCATGGTGGCACAATACATACATTAGAAACACTGCATCGTTTGCTATACAGATATTAATTATGAATGTTCAGTAAATCAACACACTGATGCAAGGTATTAAAATCGGTATTCATAGCAATTTCTCTACCCTGCTATTTTAAAACCCATCAATGGTGGAATTTCCACAGCTCACTAGGAAGCTTATCATTGTGCTGAGCCACCTTTGGAGATGGAAAGCTTTCTGTAATACCTAACTGAATAATCCTTATCTGCATATTATGTCATCTCCTTTTTTTCCTGCTGTCAAAGGTACTGCAGAAAATGCGATCCCTACTGGGCAATTTTTCTTCAAAAAAATCAACTGGTATATGAACATGTTTTGGTTTGAAGGCTGCAATGCTTATAACTAAAAGAAATAAATGGAGGAATTGAGATGAGGGTGTAAGTGCCTTCTTCCTTGGCAGGAACATTTGAAACTTCTTGTAAAGCTTCTGTACTTTCAAATAAGCAGATGAAATCTATCTTTCCTGTATCATTTTGTCACACACTTTTGACTACTGATATATCTAAAATTTCTGCTTCATTCCTTATGTGGGACGTTCCTGGCTGCTCAGAATATGCATATGGAAATCAGGTTAATAAAAGTGTTAGCCATAATGGGAATGCATGGGGAAAAGAATCCCTTTCCCCTTTTTGTGGTATGTTCTATTTTATTTGCATCAGCCTTCTTTCCAAAAAATTCTTTCCCATTCCTTAGCTCCACTGCAAGCAAGGTCATAGAACCACGGAGTCATTAAGGCTGGAAAAGACCTTTGATCTAATGATCTAAGATTATTGAGTTCCAACTGTGTTCAAAGTGATTGGAGTGTTTGGGCAGCATTAATGTTTGAGATCCCGCTGTGCAGGGATGGAAAACAGAACTTTTTCCAGGGGATCCAGTCTCTGTCTGGTCCATAAGTGAATGTGTGACCTGGTCCAATGATTCCAATTCAAGCATCAGGAGTACTCAAACTGCTCATTCTGTGCCATCACTCACAGTCACCACAGTGGCTTAAGTGTGTGCAGGATGCAAGTGAAATGTTATCTGAGACCCCCAAAACAGTTCACAGCGGTGTGAAAAGTTTTGTGCCTTTGAATCTCCTGTTGAAAATGTACATCTACAATTAATCAAATTAATCATCTGTGATAGCGCAGCCAGATCACAGCAATATAGGTCTGACCATTAAAGTCTTTGACAAATGTCTGTGTAATATTGTCCCATCTCTTCACAACCCTGTCCTTTGCTCCCTATTACAGCTGCCATTACAAAATGTGATTAAGTTCCAGACCTCTGTCCCGACCCTTAGGGGAACCAGTGACCTGCGCCCAGGATGTCTGAAAGATCATTTAAAGCCTACAAATGAAAATCACTGCCAGCAATTCAGCTCCCTGCTACAGCAGAGTACTTACTAAACAACTATAGTAAGGCTCTTTGGTCTAGAAAGTCTTACTTCTTGCAGTCCTGGTCCAGAACTATGACATGATCTCCTGTAAGTTCAGAAATATTATGAGCATCATGACATTTTCCCCTAAGGAATATGTGTGTTCGTTCAGCTTAGTTTTCTCTATGAATGCACAGTATTTCCACACTGGGGAATGGCAGGTTAGTGATCAGGAACTTTGTAGAAACTGAATGTTCAGCCCCTATTGGAAGCAGGAACTTTGCTTTCTTAAATCTGCACTTCCAGCCAACTCAAAAATTAGTTGAGAAACTAAAAGCTTTATCCAGTTACCTGTGGTTGAAACACTAGGCAGAATTATTTTACTTCTAAGAAAGTAAAAGGACTGGTTGCCATTCTGGAAAGGATTCACGAATTGCCAGTCTTTGGTAGCTGAGAGGGAGAAGTGTCAGGCTGTAAAGCACTATCTAAATTCACTGCATGCCAGTCCATGCCCCTCCCTGTGCCAAAGGTGTGGAAGGCAAGAAGGAAATAGTAGCAGAGCAAAGCAAATAATTAACAGCAGATTGTAATTCACCGTCATTTCACAAGGCAAGAAAAGACATCTCCTGCCCCGTGTGAGAGAGGATGGTGGGTCAGAACACCGAGAGCTGGGAGGAGATGCTGGGAACTATTGATGGGCGATTTCTCTGTGTCTGTTTCAGAACTGCTCTTACACAGCCAGACACCAAGTGTGGGGCAGCACAGGTGCAAGGATGGCACTGTGTTGTGTCCCTCGGGATCACATCCCACATGAGGGATGCCAGTGGGGTCGGAGGGTTTTGCCTCCCCGAGCACTTCCTGCCTCACCCAGTGCAGATGCAGCTGTAAATTATTGAAGGTTTTGCCCCTTTTGTTGTCTTACACTTCAACCATTACAGCGATCATGTAAATATCGTTAACGTTTCTAGTCTTGACTGTGAATTATTTGATTCTTACAACACCAGAACACCTGTCTGCCTGGCACACTTCCCTTCTCCCACAAAACACGCTTGCCATCTTCTGGCCAGGACGCCGAGCATCATGGAGCTGGCTGGAAACACACTCTCAAGTGTCTGTACTGCAGGGGCTTTTCCAGTTGTTAACACAATCAACCAAACCAACAGGTTGAAATTAAATGTTGCTTTGGGATATGAAGTTCCCCTATCACAGAAGAATTTATCTCTCAAGCTGTGCAAAACTTCTCTTTTTGATTCATAAGGATTTGCCTGAGTTTTTTCTTTGATCTTCATGCCTGTAAATATATTGAGAGTTTTATTTATTCAAAGTCTAAAGGAGACATTCAGTCAAAAGTTAATATTATTATGCTGCTTTTACATTTAAATCACAAGTTTCAGTGGCTTTTATAGGAAACCAGTGCTGATCAAAACTGGAATTACAGTTTTCATCAATATTTATTAAACACCAACATTACAGTGGAAGGTGGGGCTGAGCAGAGTTTGTGCAGATCAGGCTCAAGAACAAATATTTGACATGGCTATAATCAAAGCCAGTGGTAGATTTTGATATCACCTTGATATCCTCTTCAACCAGGGAGAATCTTCCAGGAAGATCACATTTTCTGCCATGACAGGTCTAGTTTCCAGTGTAATTTTGCATTCTCTCTCCTTTTGTCTCTCACATGTTATCTGTGAACATGTATCTCCCAGATCAGCTCTTTTAAGACTTAAGTCATTCTGAGAAGTGTATTGTTTCAGATAAAAGTAGAAAATTATTCTTTCCCATTTGGGACAGTATGTGCAGAGGACAGGGGAACCAGGGGCATGTATGTCCTGTATGTGATTTCAGAAAATTGAGCTTTTCCACCATGATTTTTTCTGCCAAGGCTTTGTACTGACACTGAAGTTCAGGGAGTCTGGGAATTACAGTGTGAACCTTAAGACTGGAAACACTGAACACAGTTCTACTGAGAAGCAGAGGCAAGCTCTGGCAGGCTTGGTAGTTTCCACAGATGGGTTTTCCTCTACAAGGCAGGGTTTTTCAGGAAGACCACATTTTCTGCCAGGGGTATATCTAGGTTCCAGTAAAATTCTGATTCGCTCCACTTTTGTCTTTCACAAAACACTTTGCTGTGCATATATTGAATTAGAATAGCCAATAGATCTGTGATACAAACCCCCTGCATGCAACCACCCATCACCTCATAAGGGGAAAAAAAAGTTGAGTGTAAGCATAATTATTTTCATTAGCTATAAAAAAATAACATATAGGATAAGGCTCTATATGTACAGCTGCTATTTAATTTGTCATTTCAAAGGTAAGATTTTCATTAATGAGGTTAAAAATTAACACTGGCTCTGCATTTTATTTCTTACCTTTACAGCTGTCTAACACAAAGCATGGCTGAGGTCAGAGAAACTCCTCTGATGGTAGCATGTGCTATTCCATGTGCTCCACACAAAATATCACAATCATTTCCATTTCTCCCTCTCAATCAGGCACACCATTTCTGAGCTGCTGTCTAGTAATTGAAAAAATGAGCTGCACCAGCTGTCAAGGTGTTCCAGCTTCCCACCTGTTTTAGCAGACATATTTTTCTTTGAAAAAATAGATCTTGGACTCCTATTAAAAGAAGTAATAGCCAAGAACAGCTTCAGAACAGAAACTAACATTCAAATGCAGAGAAATAAAGAATATCAATTCCTAGGACAAATTTCTAGCATCTGCTCTGAGATACTTTTAATGTATTTTACTAATTCAACATTCTAGAATTGTTTTTACTGAGTATGTAACTTGTAGTAAAGCCTGCTGTCTTTTCTGCTATGGATTAGTAACAGGATTAGGGGGACTGGGAAAACCGCTAAGAAAGGGGATGATACCCAACAGGTAAGTCATAATACTGCCTGTCTCAAGCAAGATACACTCAAACACTCAAAAACATGGCAGGAGACAAAGGGATACACAGCAATGATGAAATAAAGGATCTTTACTCATTCTTTACTTTCGCTTGCTTAGTTATGTCTTCAAATCAGGGCTGGAGTACACAGCCAGCAGCTCTGGGAAAGAAGGCAAAGCTCTGCAGCAGGAGCCACAAAGTGTGTGTGTGGTGATTTATGGAAGACAGCCATTTTTCCATGTAGTGCTTGGAAAACAAAAGAACAACAACAGTGCAGGTGAAGGATCAGGGAGGAGCATGAAGTGGTGCATTTCCCAAAGGGCCCAGCACAGAGGAGATCTGGAGCTGAGAAAGCCAGACGGGGATGCTGCCCTGAGCACGGTGCCTCGGGCAGGAGCTGGGCAGGGTCTGTCTGGCAACCCTATGGAGCTGTCCATGTCTGGCTCCCCACAGAGAAAAGGGACTGTGGCAGGTGGTACATCCCTTCTGGAGCAGCAGAGATGTCAAGGAGGGGGCTGCAGTCCTTAGACACATTCCTTGTCTGTCTCTTTTGTTGTCTCCTTGCTACATGTGCTGATCAGTTAGGAAATGGGACAAAAATGCCAACAAGAATACAATTTATACTGTTAATTAACTAATACTGTTAATACAATTTATTCTCTTATCTCCCTTTTTTCCCCAGAAGGCAAAAGCCAAAGGCTATTTCTACAGTTTTGTAGAAAATTGTAAAGCCCCAACCAGCTTGGCCTTGAATACTTCAGGGATGGGGCATCCACAGGTTCTGTAAGTGACCTATTCCAGTGCCTTGCCATCCTCACGGTGAGGAATTTGTTCCTAATATCTAATCTAAACCTACTCTCTGTTAATTTGAATCCATTCCTCCTTGCCCTGTCACTACAGGCCCTTGTAAAAAGTTTCTCTCCATCTTCCTTGTAGGCTCTGTTCAGGTAATGGGAGGCTGTAATTAGGTCACCCCGAAGCCTTCTCTTCTCTCAGACGACCAATCCCAATTCTCTCAGCTTTTCCTCATAGCAGAGGTGCTCCATCCCTCTAATCGCCTTGGTGGCCTCCTCTGGACTTGCTCCAACAGGTCTGTGTCCTTTCTGTGCTGGGGACCCCAGAGTTGGATGCAGTGCTCATATGTGACAGACACTGGCACTTCACGCAGATGAGAAATCAAAATCAATCTTTCACACAAACAAGCGTAAACCAATTTGTTTTGCTAAATGTTTACTTTAAGTAAGTTGCTATATGCTTTCCTAGCACCTTTTAAAAAATGCTATCCAAGCCCATGGCATTTAGCTGTAAAGAAGGAATAAAACCCAAACTTAATACAATAACTAATCTTAACCACACTCATTTTTATATGGAAATTCTTAATGTATTCAAAAGGTCCCCATGTCAATAATAATATTTACAGGTTTCACCTTACCTTTTCAAATGTTACCTTGATTTGCTTTCTTTCTCTTCAGAAGAAGACACAGATATAAACTATTCTTGTGTAAAGACTACTGATGTCTTTAATTACAATATTAAAAATAGTCACATGAGTCCAAATCGCTTCTATTGAACAGCAATACCTCGGTCTTTAAATATTTTTGCCAGTACCACTTTGGAAGGGCCACACACAAAAGTCTGTCCATGACAAACTCGTTCAACGTAGGAGAGCCTGTGCATCTTTCTGCATGAGCCGACACTTCCCTCTCCTCGCAGAGCACAGGCTGACGGCGCCAGGACGCTGCTGCTGGCAGGGCTGATGGCACAGCCTGTTCTCTGCAGCAGGCAACGAGCAGCTTCACCAAGGCACAGCTGGGTGCTGAATCCACCACAGCCTACACTAATAAAACATTGATAAATCTGGCTTTTCAAAAAATGCAGATTGGTCTCCTCCATGCTAGAATATCATCCTAGGAGAAGAAAATTCATGTTAGGTTCCTTTCATGAGTCTTTGTTCTGTGTTTCAGTCCAAAACACACACGTCCTTAGTGACAGTAATGAAAAAGCTGTTATAACAAAATGTAAGACATACTGTACAGAGCTTTATTCTTATATCGGGAGTGAAAAATGGTGTCAGAGAATCAACTGCAGAAGGTATGTGGGAAGGAGAAATGAAATTTGGAAATAGCTAATGGATTGCTACATTCATTGCAAACTAAAATGCATTTTGACTTGCACATTTGCACTGTCTTAGCAGCCAACTGTTTTGATTATTGTTACTGAATCAGCCTTAATTTACATGGGGTATTTCAAGGCAAAGGTATTGTGAATATTTAGTTTTTCAGGATCTTGTAGTTAGAAAAAAACCACACAAAAACAGTACTTTTAAAACCCTCCCTTCATTTTTATTCTTTTTATTTATAAAAGTGTGATTTTTGCAAGACCATGTGATTTTGCAATATCTAATGTGAGCACTGGCATTAATCCAATAAAGCCTTTGGCTTAATGGGATCATGAGAGCACTTAAGCAAATGGAGTTTTAAGAACTCTGAAGTTGTTTTGCCAAAAAAGTGGGTTTAGATTTGGCCATAAAATATGGGCACAGAGCCTAAACATGGCCTTGGCAGACTGGTATAGAAAATGAACAGTTTTACCATTGCAGAAGATAACAAAGATTGCCTTATGTCCAGTTAATTCAGGGGATGCAACTTACACAACTGATAATTTGTATTTATGCAGTTCCTCTTGCTCTAAAAATTTCAAATGGAAAAATACTAACAGCTTTTGAAAAAAAAAAAAGTATATGAATTTTGACATCTCTGAGCTGTCAAAAATATCCCGAAAACCATTTTTACATGACACAGAGTAAAACCCCAACCTTTTGCCACACACCATACAGAACATCAGAGAACATCAGCCTGGTACAGGAGGTGTATCGAATTATTCCGAAAGCATTTTTCGAGTGTTAAGTTCGTATTTATTATGCAACAGCTCCCCAGGGCTTGTTCTTTGTGCCGCGCTGTCACGGGCGTGGGCTTGACACCTGACACCAAGTCAGGGCAGGTACACCCGGGCAGTGATACCTGGAACAACCTTCATCTGGACTCAGGACTATTTGCCCTTAACAACTAATCTATACAGACAAGTAAAGGAGCTTTCTGCTTAATTTGTGTGTTAGCTATGAGCGAGAAATTGCAGAAGTCCTCAATCAAGAGAACTTTTTTTTTTTACAGGAGCGTTAATATCCACATACTGGGAATAGTACTTAACACCCAAATATACGAAGAAGTAGAAACTGCATTTAGCTCTGTAAATAATATGCCAAATTTGCCCACATTTGTGCCTGTAACTGAAGTGAATTCAGTAGAGGTTTGCTTGTCTAAAGAAGCTGAATTTGGGTTATTATTCCATGTTTGAAAGTGTGTAGTGCAAATTGCAAAATTAAAAGTATCCAGCAGGTGTCATCTTCTTGCACCCTGTGTGGCTGATAATCCAGTTTAGGTTGACTTTTTTAAATTGAACTGAAATCAAAAGTAGGAGTCCTAAACACTGCAACAAGTTTTCTGAAGTACATCTGTAAAAAATGTACTAATTTGATCTGATATGCCTTACTAACACTAAGATTTCTGGAATGTTTCCAACCTGGAAGTGTTTAAGCACAAAATAATTTGCAGATATCCATGACTGCACTCACATGCCCAAATAACATCTGTAAAATATGTCCATAAATACGCATATTTAAGCCTGAAAATCCATTTAATAGATTCCATTTAATCCACATGGCCTTAAAGCAACAGAAATACGTACTACAGCATTGCCTCTGATCCCGAAGCCTGTACTGCAAAAATAGATTTAAGATCCTCTTTACAGATGAGAATATTAAATGAAGTTGAAAGGGCCTCGGGAGGGCAGGGAATTCTGTTTCCATAAATGGTGTTTTAAGTTGTTGATTTCTTGAAATTACACTTCATGCAAATAAATATTTTCATGTGGATTACTGGGAATTATCAAGTACCCAGAGCTGCTTGATAGATATTGTTTTAAATTTCAAATCAAATACTGTTATTTCTATTAAGCAGCTTTATAGTTAGTTGAGGAGTAAAGTTATTCAGGCAAGTCTGAATCACTGTGATTCGGCCATCTTCAAATGTAAGTAAAATAAACCCTTTTCACATTTTAAACCCTGACCTCTATTATCTGGCGTGGGGAGACTTACTAGGTCAGAGTTACGCCTTTCAGCATGTGATTTAACATGTCCATGTCCATGGATTTTGTAATACAATCCTTTTGCAATCTGGCGACATTTCTGGCTTTGTTAGCTGGGGCATCGCTTAGGAAAGTTCCTGTGCAATACTGCTGTGGTCTGATCCAAAATCCTTCGGAAACAATAGAAAGGCTTCCAAGGGCTTAAGCCACAGACGAGTGAGGCTCACAAAAAAGGCTGAGCCCGAGCAGGTGAAGCAGGAGGCAGACACTGGTGGGAAATGGCAGCGTGGCAAATGCCAACAGGCTCTCAAGTCCATCTCAGTTGTGGTCTGGAACATCCTTTTCATTCCCACAAGTGGTGGGGTGGGAAATGCCCCTGCTTCAGACAGGCAGATATTGTTACACATTGAATTCAATTTAGTATTTATTTTTTTTTAGCAAAAATCATAGAATCGTAGAATGTTCAAGGGTTGGAATGGACTATAAAGGTCATCTGGTCCCACCCCCCTGCCATAGACAGGGACACCTCTCATTCGACTGGGTTGCTCTGAGCCCCATCCAACCCGGCTTTGAACACTTCCAGGGCTGGAGCATCCACAACCTCCCTGGGCAACCTGTTCCAGCATCTCAGCAGCCTTACAGTGAAAAAGTAATACCTAATACCTAACCTAATTTCACCCTCTTTCAATTTGTACCCGTTACTGCTTGTCCTATTGTCCCTCCTTGTCCCTACTCCTTGTTCCTGTTGAAAAATCAAGGCAGCTTGAAGTTTCCATTACTCCTTGTATCTGTGGCTTCTGTGATAATGTGCAAGGAAGGAAAGAGGATTTAAAAGGAAAATGCCCTTTCTTCCTGTGACCCTGACCTAGGGTTACGCATCAGCTAAGACAGGGCTTGTGCATCCCGCTTGAGAGAACTGGGAATTCTCCTTAAAGCTCATTAGTCCTTCAAAATGCTCCAGCATCCCCAGACAGTGCAGCTCAAGGCTGCAGCCATGGGGAAGCGCTGAGGGACCGGGGCTGGGCCCTCCCGAGGGGGCAGCAGCACAAATGTGCCTTTTTATGGCTGGCAGAGGATCCCTGTGATGAAGCTTTAGGGGCATTTTGGGGATGTGGGGCTGAGGTGTACCCAGGGCCGGGCCCACTGCCATCCCACCATGTGAGCCAGAGTGTGCCCAGGTGGGCAGGAAGGCCAATGGCATCCCGGCCTGGATCAGGAACAGTGTGGGCAGCAGGAGCAGGGCAGTGATCCTTCCTCTGTGCTCCGCGCTGGTGAGGCCACACCTGGAGTGCTGTGTCCACTTCTGGGCCCCTCAGATCAGCAAGGATATTGAGGTGCTGGAGCAAGTCCAGAGAAGGAGAATGGAGCCAGTGAAGGGTCTGGAGAGTAAATCCTATGAGGGGTGGCTGAAAGACGTGGGGGTGTTCAGTCTGGAGAAAAGGAGGCTCAGGGGAGACCTTGTGCTCTCTACAACTGCCTGAAAGGATGATATAGTCAGTTGGACTCCTCTCCCAGGCAGCAAGGGGCAGGACGAGAGGAAATGACCTCAAGTTGCGCCAGGGGAGGTTCAGGTTGGCCATCAGGAGGAATTTCTTCCAGAAAGGGTGATTAGACACTGGAAGGGGCTGCCCAGGGAGGCGGTGGAGTCACCTGCCTGGGGGTATTTAAGCAAAGACTGGACGCGGCCCTTAGTGCCCCGCTCACAGGCAGGACTCCTGCCAGATCCCATCGAGGCATCCCTGGATCCACCGCCCCGCGCATGCGCCCCCCCCCCTTCCCCCCGGCGCGGCCCCGCCCCCGGCGGGCGCGCGCACGAAGATGGAGGCGGTGGCGGCGCGGGGGCCCCGGCCGGGCCGGGCGGCGGGCGCGGGGCGGGCGCGGCTCCCGGCCGGCCGCCCGCCCTCGGCCCACCCAGCCGCCCGCCCCCCCCCGCCGCACCGC
>JAWMRA010000078.1:139579379-139633378 GCA_035584735.1 Pseudotriccus pelzelni
GGTCCTTAGAACGTAGGTGGATTGCCTTACAGGGCTAACGAGCTCCACCTGCCCGGGGAGTGTCCCTGGCTGGGATTCCCAGGGTGTGTACCCTACCACAAATCCACAGGCAGCGCAAAGCCCAGGTTGCAACACAACTGGGGCAAAATTGTGGCAACCAAATGCTGTACAGAGCAAAGTACCTTCCCACTGAGTACCCTGCAACAAGGGACCCCCACGTGAGCTGCTCAACACCACTGATGTGCCTGTGTTTAACATCTGCACTGAGAAGTAATTTATGATTTTATTTAAGCAGAGCTTCTCAAAGAGGGCAAAGGTGCCTCAAGTTGTTTTCCCCAGAGTAAAATGCATCTGCAGACAGTCCTTGAGGAACAGCTAACATGTGGGTGTTTAATAACACAACACTGTTCTCATTTCTTGACAGTCTCCTGGGCATTGCAGGGTCAACATGGGCCAAAACTTTTACAAATTTTATGTTGCAGTTGAAAAGAAAAACACACACACTTTTCACATAATTTACAGACTAGACACAACTTGTTCCAGAAAGAATCAATCTGGTTTTCCCGCTTGTACAAATACCCACCAACCAATTTAACCACACTGAACAGCCAAACACTTGTACTGGTAACTAGTTTTGTTACCACAATACACCAAAGTGAAAACGAACCTTAATAATGTGACACAAGCATGATTTAAAATACATGTATTTTTAATGTGCTCATTTTTCATGTGGTCAATTTCTGCAGTTATGCTCTGGTAAGCGTGACGTATCATCAGTCTTAATAGACTTCCAGTGTAGCAGAAGTTTCTGATTTATTTCTCCCCATTCCACATCCTCTTCAGAGTCCATTTCTATTTCAAGCATCAGTACCCAGTGCCTGCAACATCTGCAGGTTGCCAAGCCAGTTTAGCTATGAAAAAATGGATACAAACTACTTGCCAACAGAAAAAAATACACCCTGCACTGCAAACTGGCTAACTTGTGTTCTTTCCATCTATCTATAAATAGGGCAATGCCAACTGCTAATTAAAACAGACAGGTTCAAATGGTGTAAAAGCTGTAATTGCAGTATGATATGCATAAGTCCCTAAATATACACTAAAAAAAACGAGGCTAAAAAGCCCTCCAGCCCAAACCCGGTAAAGCGGATAAGCCCTCGCAGCTTTTCACATTGCATTAAGGAGAGCAGAGATGGAGGCTGAGAAATGCACTGAGAAGCACAGAAAACACAGAGATCTGTTGTTACACGGCACTGAAGCCACGCTCTCCTCGGGCTGCCGGAGTATCTGCCCGTGACGTCAGCCGACAGCAGCTGCAATGCAGCACTCGCACGGGCGAAGAGCATCCCTGGATTTCTCCTCCACTGCCACTCATCCTCAGAGAACTCAGGGGCACGCCTTCGACAGAAATACTTGCCAGGTTTCATCTGCCCAGCTGCAACCTATTCCAGATAACAACTGCCTGCGACGGGCTCTAGCCTAGTTTTTTGTAACAGTTTGTTTAAAGTAGGTAAAATAGATGATTCAATTAAAAAGACAGCCCCCAAAGAACTGGGTTTTGGTAAGGGAGTAAGGGCGGTATAACTGGGTCTTGATGTAAGCAGTGTTTCTCTGGTTAAGAAAAAGAATCGCTCCAAAGAAAGCAGTTAGTCTCATTAATCTGTCGCTCCCAACAGGATCAAAAGGCCGTGAAAGGCATGGCTTGCCAGTCAGAATATAATAAAACAAGAAAAAGGTTCCTCAGTTGGCAACCCAGGATAAACGAACAATACACGTGGGACATGCATTATTTTACCACACAGAAGATGTGGCAAAAACCTATGGCAGCAGAGGCGGGAAGCTCTCACTGTGAGAGACTGCTGAAATTGTAAACATTAACAAGAACAGAACGCCACTGAAGGAGCCCTGCTTTATCTACTAACAAAGCTCTATGCCAGGTTTGCTAAACTAGGGGCAGATGTAGGCATGAAACAACTAAAAAATGTATTGAGATCTAAAGAGAGAAATGGTGAATCATCTGCCATGAAAACAAAATTAAACCTAATATTATTTTAAAGCATTTAAGGATGTGACTGAAAACAAAAGAGCTATAAATCAGCGTCAGCAGTTACCCATCCAATGACTACTCCTCTTTCTAGAGGCAACTCTTGCAAGTCAAGTCAGTGGACACAATGGGCTGGAGGAGGGAGTATCCCCACAGACATTTTTCCTAGCAGTGATCGAACATGAGAAGACTCCACTTTAGGTTTAACCTGAAGTGCATACAGAACGTGGTATGATATGGCTCCCTTTGAAGCCTCACTGCCTTTTGCAAAAGGAAGAAAAAGTGGCATCAAAAGAAATCAGCTTGCAAGAAAAGGTGAACAGAATTTTTAGCAGAAGCTCTTTTCCAACAGGGCACCACCCTCCTTCAGCCTGACCCCTGTGAGGAGTCACCTCCAGGGAGTACCACAGACAGGGTGCTCCTCACCCAAATGACCCTATTGCTTAGTACCCTGTTGACTACTAAAAATGCACTTTTGCTTTAAGGTGCAGTTGACAGAGTTGCACTGGACACATTTCAAACAACTGTGCCAGTGAGAAAACAGTTTGCAGTTTCCAAACAACTTGCAATGGGACTTTGCCGGTGAGAAAGACTGACCAACCGCTACCACGGAGAAGTCAAACTGAGGGTACCTCAAACGCTTGGGGCAGGATGAGCACCTACCTCAGTCACCCCGCTGCCAAGCCACATGTTCTGACAAGCAGGCAGCGACCAGAAGTACAACTTGCTCATTTAAATATATATCCCCCATCAATTTATTCTGCCATGTGTTAGCGGGGTCAAACATCAATCCAAAGTCTACACAAGCCATGAGCCCTCACATGTAAGGCATCCTTCTGCAGCCAGTAGCACACGAGTCTTTGATGGGCTCAGGAGCTCAGCCAGCTTCCTTTGGCTCTCCAGCCAAAGTGTTGTGGTGCACTTAGACCAAGGCTGCCAGGAACAGCCTTAGGCACAGTGCAAACCCAGGCACAAATGTGGATCTCTGGATCTGCAGCAGGATGCTGTTATGCACCCTACTCCTTTAGAGGTTTGGGCCCTTCTGTCTCTGTGTGACTACCATCAGTGTCTCCCAGCAGCAGTTCTGGAGCCCTGGAAAAGGCCATTAGTGCATCAAGGATCCCTCCTAAAATTAAGAACCACTAGAGATGACAATATCCACCAGAAAGATGGGCATACAGAGAGAAAACAACACAGATGCTTCTCCCAAAACCTCACCAGGTGTCAGAATAGGCTCCATCCTCCCCCAGTTCACAAGATTGCTTCGCATGGTTGTTGGCCATCAAGGTATCACAGAATCATAGAATCTTAGGATGGAAAAGACCTCCGAGATCATCAAGTCCAACTTCTGACCTACCACCTACCCTGTCAACTAAACAGCAGCCCTAAGTGCCAAATCCAGTTATTTCTTGAACATCTCCAGGAATGGTGACTCTACAGCTTCCCCAGACATACTGTTCCGATGCTTAACCACCCTTTCAGTGAAGAAATTCTGCCTGATGTCCAACCTGAACCTCCCCTGGTAGAGCTTGAGGCCATTTCCTCTCGTTCTGTCTAGTTGCTTGGGAGAAGAGGCTGATTCCCATCTGGCTACAGCCTCCTTTTGTGTGGCTGTAGAGAGCCATAAGGTCACCCCTCAGCCTCCTTTTCTGCAGGCCAAACACCCCCCGCTCCCTCAGCCACTCCTCATGTGACTTACTCTCCAGACCCTTCCCCAGCTCCACTGCCCTTCTCTGGACTTGCTCTGACACCTCAATGTCCTTCTTGTAGTGAGGGGCCAAAAACCGAACACAAGATTTGAAGTGCAGCCTCACCAGTGCCAAGTATCACTATTCTGCTCCCACAGGCCATGCTAGTTTTGATACAAGCCAGGATGCCATTGGCCTTCTTGGCCACATGGACACCTGGGCTGGCTGATATTCACCTGTTACTGATCAGCACCCCCAGGTCCTTTTCCCCTGGGCCACTTTCCAGCCACTGTTGCCCCAGGCTGTAGTGTTGCATGGGGTTGTTGTGACCCAAAGGCAGAACTTGGCACTTGGTCTTGTTGGACCTCATACCACTGGCCTCAGCCCATCAGTCCAAACTATCCAGATCCCTCTTCAAGAACTTGGCAGCCAACAGGAAACATGTTGTTCCGGCAGCATACTCTTGTCCCATTCCAAAAGTAAGGAAACGGTCAAGCTCCAAACATGCCAGTGGTCCATCAGTTTAGTACAGACGACACTTCCGAAAGGAAAAACTTCCCGGCTTAAGTCACACACAGTCTTTAACCCAGCCTCTCAAACTGACTAATTCATTTATAGCAGGATACACTTCCTGCCATAAAACGTACATGTTCAGAAAATATTACAAACTTCCTTTAAAATCTATATTTAAATTGGAGCGATAAAGCACCGCTGATATCACTGCTGATATTCAGGCACATCACTGACTTTTTAAGTGACCTGGAGTTTAGATACTTTAGTATGGCTGTCTGCTATTTTATCTGCAAGTTTTCCACCATCATCATCCAAATGCTCCTTCAGGAGAGCTGCCAAGTCAGACACCACCTGTCCTGGTGACTCACAGCAGTCAACTGGATGCAATCTAAGGAGCATGAATCATCGAGAAGAGCTAGTCCAGCATTCTGATAGAGAAGTGTATCGCCTTCATCAACCTGGAAGGCTCTTTTACATCAGAGAGTATGGGAAGATCCACCAGGCAAAGGGCCAAGTCCTCTCCCTTCAGAACCTTCCTGACAATTGCTTTGATGGCTGCAGGGACAAGCACAGGGACAGCAATGATAGTTCTGTCCAAGTGACACAGTTCCCTCACTCACCCGCATGGACAAGCTGACTCCCGAAAGAAGCCGCCTGTTCCTTCTCAGCCAATGCAGTAAGACTAGAAAGATCTACAGCCTCTTTAGCCTCCAAGAAACAACTGCCTGGCTGTGGGAATATGGACCTGAGTCCCACTTCTACTCCTGGAATTCCCTGTGATAACAAGAGTGAACCCTCCAAATACCTATGATTAAAAATTTAGGATAATTTGATTCTGCACAGAACACCAATGCCACGCTGGTGGTGTTCAGGGGAAATTTCTGCAAAGCCAACACAATCTTTTTCTGCATGGCCTCTCTCATCAATGAACACAGAGAGACCTGCACTGTGAGCCTGAAAGATAAGCGTGCTGAGTCTCATCTTCAGTACACAGATCTCCAAGGAGTATCTGCTCGATTTCCCCCAGTAACTTCAGACATAATGCACAGGGGGGTTGCCGGGGGAGGGGGAGAAGGCAACACTATTACAATTTCTATGACCTTTAAATGTTTAACTTGCAATCTATTCTTTGCAGTCAAGATAAAGCAGCAGGTGATTAGCTTCACTATGAGTCACTACGCTCCTGTAGAGCAGTAATTCAATTAGACACTTTAACAGCCTTCAGTTTTGTTCGGGATCTGCTTACTAGAGCCATAGTCCCCTAGCTACAATTTTGTTTTGCCTCACAAGCTAAGCAGGGTCAGCCCAAGTCAGTGCAGGCTTGAAGGAGGTGTCCCATAGAAAACCCCAGCTGCTCCAAGAAATGGGGCTGTTTCCAGAGGAGGCTCTGTGAACAAGAGCTCTGGGAGAAGGTCTGGAGCTTGGGCCTGAATATGAGCTGCAAACTTTCAGTGAGCTACAACTGAGACCTTGACCTCTCCTACTCACTGATCTCAGGGTGCACGTAATTCACTTGCTATCCACCAGGTAAACTGGACACACCATTCTTCATCTTCTCTTGTAGCTGCTGTGAATATCGTCTTAAGGAGCTCTCTAACATCTCCAGAAACGGCTTCAGTGTTGTGTGTGATGTGTGAACATCTGTTCACCTTCACCTTCTGCCTGATCCATTCCTCAGCTGGTGTTAAGGCATCAGGAAATTGCCAGAGCAGCTGAATAAAAGTTTCTTGTGTAATATGTAGCATATATCTTCATTGTCTTTCAACCACACCTGGATTTCAGAAGTTATACAGGAAACAGTCTGCAAACTCGAAACTGCCTTATTGACAGCCAAGGCCTTTTCTGCTCCTCCAGAGTAATTTCTTTTTCCCCAACAGCTTGATAAGCAATTCTGAAAAGAAAAAACACACTTCCCTCTTCCCCACAGCTGAGTCAGCAATGACAACAGCAAACTCCCAAAGCATGCATGTACCCTGCTGATCTCTGGGCCTCTAAAATTGTTTCACTTTCCCTCAGCACTTGAGTTTTCCAAGCCCAGGCATAGGCACAATGTACTCCAATTGCATTTGTGCTCACAGGACCAGCCCTCGATTCCTGCTCACAGTCCAAAGGGTTACCAAACAAATATAAATTAGCAGGAAGGGTAAATGTTTCTTCCATCAACCCATAATCAAATATACTACCATGAACTGAACACCACACAGTATGTCCTGTTCTAGGCCTGCACTATGGGGCACACAGGTTAAGTTTAAAAATTTACTTTTCTAAGTTTTAGTTTAAAAATTACCTTTGGTCACCCATTACTGACCATTTCATAAGGCTTAGGAATCCGTAACTGGCTTCAAGCTAACAGATAAGCGCTAAACCTCACAAAACATCTGCTCATGGGTTTTGATCCAGAGATCCAGGGTTCAAACTCCACTGCTGTGGTCTGTTTATTTGGGTTGTACAATAGTAACAATTAAGAAGAAACAAATTACAACCTTTCAAAGAGAGCAATGAAACATTTTTGTTCTACAGCAGGTAGTTTGATCAAAGCCTGTTATTAAATATTCTTCCACTTCTTAAACCAAGTGTTCTGCATTATGGAAAAGGTTATTTTTATCTCATACTTACCTTGGTTGTATTTATAAGAAAAGATTGAATATTATATGGGGTTTTTTTAATCTAGGATTAGACTCACCAAGACTCTTATCAACACATCACTCACGGGCTTGCAAGGAAAATATCTGCACCCTAAGCTCCAGCATGTATGCACATAGCTTCATTAACATAAACATTTTCATCCCAGTAAAACTGCATTTTCACTTGGCATTGCACTGTATTCACAGAGGTGTCAAAGCAGAGTTACTGCTTAATGGGCCTAATATTACTGTCACCCAGGGAAGCCCTAATGAGAGTTTCACAACACGTTATTGCAAAAGGGCTCCAGAACCAGCTATGGCAGGAAGATCTGTGTCTGAGACATCTGTATACCTGTACAAACAGGAGGTGTTCAGTTTTACAGGGGTGAAAGTAAAACTGTATCCCTGTAACAGAAAGTGAATCAAGACAAAAGAAATTCATCTTACACAGCAAGAAGATAAGCTGGCACAAAATAAAAGCAGGTAAAGATTGAAGCCATCTATCAACCTTGTGACTAGAAAGCAAGAAAGATGCAATCTGTTTGGCTTACATTTAAATCCAAGATCTCATATTTCTTTCTAAGAAGGCCCTGAACTGAGTCTCTTATCTGCCATTACGATCTTGTACTTTTGTTTGCACAGTAACTGTAAAGGTGTAGCACGTAGACACCACGATCTTTCTGTTTCCAACTCCTCCAAAATCACTTTCAGTGCTTCAACCCCTCAACACTCTTACAAGAAAAACCCAGTGAGTCACCACAAGCAACAAAAACGCTCAAATACCTGGGACCTGTGCAGAGTTGTGAAGCTCTTCTATCCACAAGATTTCATCTCCTGAACAGACACTGGCCAATTCTGAGATGATGAAAATGCTTTCAAAACTTGAGCTGATGACTTACAAAGCTTTCTGCCGAAATGAGGTACATGAGAGGCATCACAATTGGAGGTTTAAGGGGTAAAAAGTCTGAATAAATCATATCTTTAACAGCTGGGCTAGAAGAGGCCATAAACCTTTCCTTTTTAAAAGCAATGAAACCCCCACACCGCATCCCATATCCCAGGAGCGTAGGAGCAGATACGTCCCTGGCCTGGCAGTCTGGGCTCCCCACACTGTAACTTGAGCAGCTCCTGTCTCTGGTGGGTAAGATCTGAAAAACATTGTCAGCCTGAGAAGAGACACAGGTTGTGCTCATGTATGCTCAGCTCAGAATGGTCCTCTAGTCGGAGCACAAGTGACTGACATTTGGTCAATTAGCTCTCTATTAACATGCAGCCAGGGACTGGTAACAGGAACATTTTTTTCCTCTTCCTGATTTGATAGAAAAGACAGTGAAACATGTTTTAATCTGCAAGACAGACTGATAAAACCAGCTGCCCAATAAGACAGGCTTAATTCTCCTTGGAGGGCTTGAAAGCAGCTTTACTGCCTGCCAGATAAGTCATGTTTACAGCAGATCCTCCGAGCTGCTCAGCCTCCTGGATGAATTTAGAAATCAGACCAGAGGGTAGATTTGCAGAGCAGCAATTAGCAAAGGAGATGATGGAGCAGCAACGGAGAAGAGTAATTCAGTCTGTGTCAACATAAGGTCAAGGTCTGGGGGGCTTGTCTGAACTTCTGGGCAGCTCACAGAAGAAAAGAAAGGAAAAATGGAACAAAGGGGATCTGCACTCCAAAAGCCCAACTACTCCCCACAGATCAGCTTGAGCAGCCTTGATCAGCTTTGTAACCCTTCTTCCTTCCCATTTCAGGGCTTTAAATTCTTTTTTTCATTTATTTTGAATATTTTTTTAATGGTTAAAAAAAAAAGGCAGGTCGTGGGTATCCCTGACAGGCAGCCTCGCCGTGTTGCCACAGTGACTGTAACAGTACACGGTCAGTTGGCAGGCAGAGGATTTCCCCACTACTGTATTTCTGCTAATGAGTCAGCAAGTGCTTTAACTTAAATAACAAGCCACCAGCTTGATCAGGCTTGTTACCCTGCAACTGCACCCCAGAGCAGAGCAGATGGAAGAGCTCCTGTTGTACCAGCTGGGCTTAACCCCGCTACCCTCTAAAGCCACTTCAAGAAAACGCCAACATGTGTAACTCCAGCCACCATTTCCACAGAGCTCAGCATCACCGTTTCCATCTTGGACTGCATCAGCATTGAAACAAAATAGAGAGATCATTAGAAAACGCCAAAAGATGCAAATATGAGGTCAGAGGAAGGCCAGGAATCACCAGTACAGCTTCTTCTGGGTCCTCCTGTTCCAAAACTCATACATTGCCTCTCATGCCCAAAAAGAGTAGAGAACACGTCAAACAAGTTTCTGTAGGGAGGACTGGTTTATTTGTGCTTCTGTCTGTTCCCAGAAACTAATCATCTTCTTTTTTTTTTCAAGTCAGTAAGAACCTGTTACTGGCATTCCAGCTACTGGCAAAAAGCAGTACCAATAGTGTCAGTACCAACACAAAGTCCTCCAGTTACTGCCAATATGTTCCTGCTCCAGGAATTAAATTCATGAACACAAGTCCCAGAGTACAAACAATCACTGCACACTCAAGAACAGAGAAACTAACAAAAAGATTCATTTACCTTCTGTAAATAGTTCAAGTAGTCGTATTCCTTAGACCTTAATACATAAAACAACATAAGCAGATTCAAAAAAGAGTTAAATACAGAGTCATAGACAGATCAGCTAAAAGGTGGACAGGTCTTCCTGCGATGAGTATTTACTGACTTTCTGAAAATGACAAATGTGCATTAACTCAGGAAGTAAGAAGTGGTTCAAGAAGAGAACTAACACCACAAGTAAAAAGGAGACCAGAACCAGCTCTTTCCAACTTCCAACCTTCCTCTGCCCTCTCTCTCATTTTCCAAGGCATTTTCCGCCCCTGTCTGTGCCTGGTCAAGACAAGCTACTGCAAGTCTGACCCAGCAGACAGTCTGTGCTCTGCTCCCATTTAACGAAGGCATAGAAATTCCTGAAAAAAAAACACCATCAGGGCTAAGAAGAAGATTTATTAGGTCTCCCACTGAATCACGATTTGCTACCACCATATGCCTTTAAGTCAATGACAGAAGTTCACCTGGCACAGTGACACCTCATGAAGGGTTCCACCTGCAGTGGTTTACTTCTAGCACTTGTCAATTTACTTGTGTTAATCCAAAAACTGGCTATTTTGGTGGAAAAAGATGATGAGGTCCCACAGTGTCTCCAAGTTGGTGAGCACACAGCATACAAGCCATATGCCAAGCTGGGACTGCCCCACTCTGTCCAGCAGGTTCAGGATACACACTAGACATGAGAGTCAATGATCACAGGAACACTACAGCAGGTAATGGTATCTCCAAGAACTCCCTTTTGCTTGGAACCCGCGATCCAAACCCTGAAAAATCAAGGCAAGTGTTACAGAAATGGCTGCTGGTGTCACTGTTAGAGCCAGCCTGCAAATGCTGCTGGACAAGGTGCCTTGGAGGGGAAGATGGGCTGTCCTGGGCAGTTCTGTTTGCAGGTGTGCCAAAAGGGACAGCAAAGAAACCCACAGAGATGCCACGAAGAGCAGGACTGTTACTACCAGTAGTAAATGGCCAATAGAAACTACAAGGAGCAACAGGAGGAAGCAAGAGGGGAAGGAAAAGCGCCCTCAGAGCACAAAGCCACCGACAGTAGGTCTGGTTTTTCCTCCTGTTTTCCACACAAAATGACTACACATCTGCCACCACAACCAAATGGTGTGCATGACAGGCTCACCATCTCCTCTGGGGGCTATAGAAGATTTGCATATCATGCATCACAGAGCACACACGAGCCCTCTGGTGCAAGGTGTATTCAGTGCTGGGGACAGCGACCTTCTAAGCAAGTCCCATAACCATCACCCCACATCTTTTTGCACAACCTGGCTTTCAAGATTCAATACAGGCGGTAACACAAGCTTGTTTGTTGTGCTCCACAAGCCTCTGTACTCCTCTTGTTTGAACCAACACCACCACTTCATCTATCTAAAGTGATATCCACACCTTAAGTTCACAAGCAGACACTTCCATTTAACACTAACTTTGGTGCTGGCTTTTCTGCTGGGAGAATATCTCTGGTGTGAAAAGGATGGTAAACAAGGTGAAGTAATATTCAGTCACAACCAGTATGCTCTCAGTTAAACTACAAAGTACAGCTGAAGGGCCTTGCAGCCATAATTCATCTCCCAAATCACTAATTTCCTGATAAATCATTAATGTGCATAAAGCAAAAGAAATGACAGTGAAGTCGTAATTGTCCTGCCCATCCAAACACACCTTGTATTTGTTGGTCCTGCATCCCAGTTGTGGGAACTTGCCTGGGATTATTGGGGAAACAAATAGATGTAAATATTAGTTCTAAGGTCTACATATTTTTTGCATGATGAAACAGGTCCCTCCAGGTCTGGTTCAGACACAAACTACAGGAGGTGAGGAACATCCTGGCCAATGCTCAGGGATCTGTTCACATTCACTGCATGTTCCCTAGTACATTTGCCTACAGTATCTTATTTCACAAGAGGTCCTTCTATTCGTACAAACCTCACTCAACCTTCATTTGCTGAAGACAAACAAAACTGAACAGACCCCCACAGTGCTCCCAGTCAGCCAGGGCACAGCTCTGCCTTTACTCCTCCTGTTACACAGAGACTTAAGGTGACCAGTCTACATGAACAGTGATCTCCTCTGGCATGGAGTGCAGGCTGCAGGTCTTGGAGGGACCCTTTCTGCTCAAAATCACCTGACGGTGAACAGGGAGAGGCCTGATTGTGGGGGCTGGAGGGCAGCAAGGGGGTTTTGCAACAGCCCTGAGCCCAGAACCACCGAGAGTGGCTCTGCAGTGCATTCAGGATTATTGATTATCCTCTCCTAATCCCATGATTGAGTGCCTAGGGCAAAAGGAAAAAAAAAAGTTTCATATTATATACAGATAGCTGGATATTTAAAATCATTAACAGAGATTTTTATCTCTAAGCTAGTCTCCTGTTCTCAGGGGAAACCTGACAGCTGCATAGTAAGAAAGTGAAAGGCACAAAAAAATGAAAAAAATGAGCTTCAATAAATCATTAAGGTAAAGCTTGTAATGTTTATCTGCAATGTCATGTCCTCACAATCTACAAAAACAGATGTGTAACTTTTTGTTTTTCTCTTATCGACTATTAAACTGTCATGTAACTATTACAGAAGATTGAATCTTATTTTAAAAAGGCATTGAACATCAGGGACTGCAGTTTCTTGTCATGGAAGGGACAGATACTTGAATGCCAATCCATACTGTGCAAAAGGAACCAGAGATAAGATATATGGAAATAAATCTCTGAAGGTGAGGCTGTTCACCTTCTGCTGATGTTCTGGCAGCTACATGGCCCCAAAACTTCATTAACAAGGTGGCTCTATGTGATAATTTTTACCAGTTCTGCTCCATCTTCCCTCATTTATTCTCCTTCCAGTGTACCCCATCCCTACATTTCCAAGTATGTTATACACACAATAAGGCAAGGGGAGCACTGGAAGCAGTTTGAGAGCTTCCAGCAATGAGGACAAGTCCTGTGTGCTGTGGCCCTTCTGTCCAGGCAAGGCAGGGAAGGAGGGGAGGTCAGGCAGAAAGGCTGGACAGAGCAGACCCAGTTCAAGAGCAGAAGGAGCTTTTGGGGTCAGCAGTCGCTTCCCTACGGCATCCCTTGCAGTCAGCACTGCTCCTGTCCTAGCAGGACGAGGCAGCCCTACTGTCCTTCCCAAGCCCCAGAACAGCTGGGCAGACAGGAAACACCAGGGCTGGGCACTGCTCTGCAGGCACAGGGGTGGAGGAGGGAAAGGACGGCCCTGCAGACATCCCTGTGGGACAGCCACCCACGGCAGGGGCAGCTGAGGGCAGATGCAAACAGCTGTGCCCTCAGTGTCCTCCCCGAGCACCGGCAGCGGGTGCACCAGGGGCAGCTGCAGCCTGAGGAGACGTGTGGCCACGTCCCCAAGGCTCAGCAGTAACCAAGAGATGGGGCAGCCAGTCCTGCATCAAGAGCAACGTGTCTGCACGACCTCTCCGTTGACAGCTCAGCTCTTCCCGCTCCGGGTACTTTCCATAAACAGCTCTGACATTTTCCAGCCTTGCACTGCTAACAATCTACCAAGACCCTTCACCTCACTCCTCTCAAGCTGTACTACAGTCACCAGCAAAGAGGAAGGAGAAATCAGCTTCACAGGTATTTTAGGGATCCAAATAATTATTTAAAATCTTGTTTCCATTTTTTAGAAGAATAGAGCAGGAAAGCTCCATGCTCCCTCAGGCTTGACATCCAAAAATCAGCACTTGTTTTACAGAACAGGACTTGCTCTATCCAATTTAGACTCAATCTGTTAATCTAGAAACAAAAGCAAAAAAATACTGAAATTGTGACTAAGGGGCATTTCAAGAAGCCTACATTTTGCTGTATTTTTCTGAGGTATTATGAATACAGTCTTACATTTATTTTACTGTATTTCCTGCTGGCACAAGTGCAAAATTCAAAGCTGCTGTGGTGCTTTGTCTGCTGCTGCTGATGTACAGTGTAACCACGTGTTCAATCCAGCCTGGGAGGGCTGCTCTTTAAAAGCTAATTTGAAGTATGATTTCCAAAATCCCGACCGTATGAATCCGTGAGCAAATCTCTCTACTGTTCTATGAAAACCTCAAATTACTGCTATGCTCAAGTCCTTGAAGTCCACCAAATTAACAAGCTCTAGCCCACATGACTAAGGTTCACAGAAGTTCAACCCCAGCTTATGTAAGAGAAAGAATTGGTGTGTTTGCCTTTAAAAAAACCCACCAAGATAAATACTAGGGTCAGCAAACATGCTGTGCAATATTTAACAAGAAAAAGCTGTGACCTTAACAGGATTTGCAGCCTAAAACTGCTCCTGAAGGCAACAAACATGACATGATCATTCTGACAGCTGTGACAAATTAGGTTTCATTTGCCTGAGAGCCAGCCATGTTCATTTAACTGCAATTACTGGCACATCATGATCCCCATGCAGGGGAACGCACCCATCCATCCAGCCAGAGAAACAAAGCATCTTCTACAGATAAATACCTCTTTTGCAACAATACCAAGTCTTCAAAAACAAACACTTGTTAACATGCACCACTAGCTTCCTCAGGTGGTCCCTCAGCTTTTTTTCAACCCGTGGAACAACAAAATCTGGTTCAGATGTTTTAAATTCTGCATCCCTTCACTGCATGCCTGGTTGTCAAATGCAATGCTTGCAGGAGAATGTGCTATTTAGAGATGTTTACTCTGTCTGGTCCAATATAGGAGATTTGAAAACTGTTTCATCAAGCCTGAAATACTGTTTTGAAAGACTAAACATATAAATTAACACTTCTTTTTTGTTTTTTGTTGGTTTTTTTTTGGTTGGTTGGGGTTTTTTGTTTGGGTTTTTTTGGTAACTCCTTAACTTGTCTTTATGTCCTAAGAACAAACCTGGACTTTGTGATCTTTTAGAGCAAAATCCTACACACATATCTACAATTTCCTAAGAATCCTTTCCTTATCTGCTTATACTTCAGCTCCACAAAAGAAAAAAGCTTCAGTCAGTTATATATTCACCATTTTAAACATATTTAGTTGCTGAATTAATTTAAAGGGAAAAAATCCACCTCTGGGATGTGGCCATCAGCTTCCTTGAAAATTCCTAGATAACAGATCCACAGCATGTCTAACCCTTTTAGTCACACCCCAAAACACCACTCATTTTTTCTTGAAGACAACGTTTATTCTCAAGCAGGACTTTACAAGCCTATGCATTCTGTAGGCAGGAATGCAGGAGCCCTGGTCCATCCGTCCGGCCGTGAGCCCATTTGCTGCTGAGGCACCAGCTGCCAGCAGTAACAGGTGTTTCCTGGTTTTCTTCTCAAGAGAAAGTCCCAGGCACTATCTCCAGTGGAATGCAAAAAACCAGCATGACACGTAGGGCCTGACATAGAGCCACATTCCTCCCCAAGCCAGCAGGCGAGACACCCTCCACCGCAGCACCACTATCTCGGATGCTTTCCTGGGGAGGGAGCTGAGTTTGGGTGTATGCTCCCAAAACATTCAGCCAAATCACTGCATGATCTCTTTTTTTTCCCCAGGAAAAGCTTGCTTATCAACACCTGCGGAGCACAGTGCATTTGTGCAGTACAACACTAATTAACAGGACAGGGTCAGCTCTTAGCTCACCAAGGCTGAAGGCTCTGCCCTGGCAGTAGCTCACTCCTATTCAGTGTTTCTATGCAGGGTAAAAATCTTCAAAGGTTATTTTCGATAATACCCTTTTTCTTTTTTTTTTTTTGAAACTCTCCAGTGTGCCAAAATAGCTCAAATTTCTGAGAATAAGATACGGAGGAGAAAAATGAAAACAGCAGAATTAAGAAAAACAAGTGGTGAAGATGAGGAAAAACAGGGAAATGGATTTGCGATAAAAAACTGCAAAATAACCCATGACCAAAGCAAAGAGCCATGCAATGTGCCACCAGCATCTTCTGAGAAGTACTTAGCAGCAAGGCATCACACAAATTTCAAATTAAATAAAGCTTGCCTCTGATCTTCAAAGGCTCATAAATGCGTTAACCTTTACTCACTCTGTGTAGCCCTGAATATTTACAGCGAATTAAGCTAAACGTGGGCTTAAATAACTGTGAGATTCCATCTTAAATCACTCCTACACTGAGTTCTTCTCATCCTGTTGTACACTGGGCACTTTTAGACAGCAGCTTTCTCATGGTGGAGACAGACAACAGCATCTAACATACTCCAAATGGGAATATGATACAAGCAATAAAGCAGCCGCCCAAAATCTAGTCATGTTGCTTGTGTTTACAACGTAAGGTTATGTTTATCCTCATGAATACAGCTTTTGAAAAGGTTATTTCCCCCCTCCTCTGCAAACAGAAAAGGTTACCTTCATCACCTCCTGCACAAACGCATCAAACTATCCTGCAAAAGAAGGAGCTGCAAAGAGCACAATCTCCTGTTCCTCTGTACTGAAGGACCTTTCACAGGATCCCAACAAAATGCCCAGCAAACCATCCTAAAGTTATACTCACCTCAAATTCCTCTGCCACAGCCTGCTTTGTTAGTAGACTCAATTTTTACAGCAAGCCTCTGAGGTACAGGTTTATGGACAAGTGCTCAGACCAGTAAATTCAGAGGTAAAACCCACCTCACCTTTTCACTTAGTGTAGTCATTAAAAGTAAGTGACAGGAGAGTTCCACCCTCTGCCTGCTTTCAGATTAACTCCACTGACACAGCTAAATCATGAAAATTTACTTATTCTGTCATAAGTGGTCACTGTGCTGCAGAGAGCTGACTCCAGCTCAGCTTTACCCTAATTCCTCGAATTATTTATTTTTTTTAATGATAGCGCAAGGACACCAGCACTGTAATACTAAACAGAGCAGCGCTCACAGGCTCAGCTGCTGCCTGTGAGGTGTATCAGGCAAAGTTCAGAACAACCATTTCATCCACGGGCAAGCAAGATGCTCAAAATGTAAGAGGTCATTTCAGCAAAGCCCAGAGATGCGGCAGCTGCAGCTCCTTTGACAGTTGCCTGGCAACGCTCTGTTATCTTTTATTCATTTATATTATTTTTAATACACTTATCCCCAGGTCTCACTCAGGCATTTTCTATCATTGAGAGGGGGTGTCTGTTTATTTACTACAAATCTTCTGGAAGCAACCGAGTTCTGCATAAGACATAAGAGAGCATAGGACACAAGAGCTTTCCAAGAGCAGATTTTGGAAGGGACCGTCTGCTCCTTCCAGCCTCGCTTTTGCGTCACAACATGCACTTTGGCAGGCTGTTTCTCAACAGGTATCTCTCACAGCTGCTACCTTTTGTCAGCATCCAGCCAGCCACTCAGTGCATTTCATGAACACAGGAGCTGAACAGAATCTATTAGCTAGAAATATCAGTTAATGGGAAGTTACTGCAACATTAAAAACATTTTTATTCTTAAGCAACATTCAAGTTTATTCCCTTGTCAATAAAAACAAGGCAAACTTAAAATTCAAGAGGACCTTGATTTGCCAACAAGGTTTTCCAAATGAAAGAAAAAAATATTCAATTATTTATTTCTAGAGAGAGAAATCTCCCCCCGTCCCACTTCCTCACTTCAAGAAAAAGAAAACATAACCAGTGTCCACACAGAAAACACCCTAAAGCCTTTTGAAGAAGCTATTTAGAATAAGGAACATGGGCATTCTCTATCCTCCTATTTATAATGAGGCTCCACCATCCCCAGGAGCTAAAGCAGAATGAAAATGGGTCACATATCTAATTAGCACTGTTGAAGCATGAAGCCCAAACATCCCTGAAATGTAATAGAATTCTTTTTTTTAATAACTTCAGCTTCATTAGAATATCCCACAGTCACCTGTGTCAGATGCCAGAAGCTTAAAAAAAGAGGTACCATAAAGCAGGCATGTTATCTGGCATCATGTTGCTTTACTGCTGGGGAAGGGAGATGGTGCTTTTGACAAAATCCAATCTATTGACTAAAAAATGAAGCAATCACTCAGTCAGCCCAGCACAGCCTGTTCTCTAATCACTTTTTATAATAAAAAAAAACCCACCAAACCAACCAAACAGAATAACACAATCCTCTTGACTACAACATACAGTTCCACTGGCCTGGATGTGGATGAAGCCTGTTCAAGAAGGGCACTTTGTAAAGCAGACAGATGGACAGAAACTGGTAGCTTCCCACTCCTTCACCCAGGAAAGATGCCAGACACTGTCCTATGCTTTGTCCCTTCCCCCACATTGTTAGGAAGCTGGTGAGGACTCCACAGCAAGTGCCCCCCAGCTCTGCACATGGCTCTGCCACTTATCCTCACCTCACTCCCACCCACAGGTCTCCACTGTCAAAGTGCCAGACAGCGCCAGGCATGCTGGGCTGCCACAGACAATGTGTTCAAAATACAGGTGAGTGCTGGCAGAGAGCACTGAGGAGCTGCTCCTGCTTGCCAGAGAGCAGGCACAGGGAGATCGCACACGGAGGTGGAAGGGAGAAGCCAGCAAGTCTTCCTTGGTGTGTTCACAGTGCAAAAGGCTCAAAGGGGCTGCATGAGCACCTGTACATCCAGCTGACATCCTCTGCTTTCCCCTCCACCTCCATGGCCAGCTCCTTGCTTTTGCCTCCCAGGGCTCACTTTGACTCAAGGTAGGCTCTGTCTCCTGCACCCAGCACCCAAAACTTCATTGGCTTTGGGTAAGATGGACACCAGTGAAGCTGTGGGGAAGCACCCTGGGCGAGCACCCAGCAGCTTGGGCCACCCACCCGAAAAGACATCCAGTGAAGACTTCCACACGCAAACCCGCTCTCACTGTGAACAGGACTCTGCGCTTCACTTCGACCAAAGTCAACAAGCCATAAACACCACTCACCCGTGAGGGTTTAGAAGTCACTACAGCCTCCTGGGAAAAAAAATACTATGAAAAAAAAGTCAGAGGGGGGAATTAATTGAGCCTGCAGCTGTCTGCTCTACATACCAGACGTCACAAAGTTCATGTTGATGCATGGGATTTTTTTTTTGTACAAGGGATGAGCAGGCGAAAGCGGTGCAAAAACCAGAACAAAGTGTTTACTCTGCTCATCCATGATCAGGCTTTCACCCCACAGGCTACTGTGTCTTTTACAGGACTTGGCACATGAGCACTGTGATGCATCTTCTGCACCAATTTTGCATTTCTCTTATTCTCTAATTACAATTAAAGGTTTTTTCTTTTTTTCCTTTTTGCTTAAGTTCTTTTGTCACAACGGAGAACAAGGCACATCACTGTGTGGGAGTGAAACACACAGTATTTTATTTGGTTTAATCTAGTAACTTTATCTGCAAATGGAAACAAAGACACGCAGATTATAGACACACGTACACACGTGTATTTTTTTTTTCTTTGATTACACAGTGTGGCAGTTCACAAACCACCAAGCTTTCCAAAACTGCTCAGGTGCAACAGAAGTTGAAGTTAAAGCAGAGAAAATAGCGATGGATGATCCACGTCAATGGTGGACATCAGCAAAGGCTGGAGACCCCCAGTCCAGTGTCTCAAGTCCACATCTCACATTATCACATCTGGAATAAAATAGTCACCATTTTTATGACTTCTTATTGGCATAAATTCAATTACATTACTGAAACCACAGCTTATACCAAAAGCTACTCTTCACAATTTCTTCTGTAACCAAAACTCGCTCTGCCTTCAAGGAGACTCAGCCACTAGCAATCTCTAAGGGTTTCAAATTGTATAATGCTTGCTGTACCTACTTCCCAACCCCCACCCCCCTCCCCACCAAGGATATTGTCCAGCAATTTTTTAAAGTGCCTCCAGAAGCCCTGGCACCATTTCTGAGAAGCTCAGCTTCCACTGAGGCTCTCCCCCACCAGCTTCGTCAGCTCCACATGCAGTTCCCAAAATGTGGCCTCCTGCTTTAATACCCAACTGGAAGACAACCCGCGATGAGGTTCCCACCATGTTTGATACTGGAACCTGCAGGCTGTGAAAACTGCCTTCCAGTGGATTAAACCCACGTGCCGGCCTGGCCTCCTTGCAGCCCGAATTGCACGTCTGAGGTCTCCCATCCAGGGCAATGGACACAGCCTGTGAGGAGCCAGGAACAGCGTCCCGAGCCTCTACCACCAGAAAGCCCCATTCACTATCGAACAGAAACAGCAGAGGGGAGGCTTTCAGTGGAAAATGTGATGAGAATAGAAAGCAAGAGAGTAAAAGCCCTGTCAGCACATTTCATAGACAGTCTTTTTAATGAGGAGATAAACAGATAAAGCTTTCAATCCATGTATGGAGATTTATTTTTTTTTTATTTGAAAAGAAGCTAACCAAGCACATGGGATTCAATATAAAACAAAGGCAGAACATAGCATTTTCTGACAAGGCCTAAACAATCTGAAAATTGTCAATTCTAGTGCCACAGAGAAACCAGAGGTCTCCAATCCTTACCCACCCTATTCATTTTTTTTAAATTATCTTTTCCTTTCAGGTAGCCGACTGTGCAGTGAAGTTAGGTACATACAAAAACCATCCCCCAGTTCTGTGTGGGACCCCCAGCTTTGCTGCAGCAGCACTGGAAAGCAGGGCAAAGACTAGGAGCAAGCTAACCTTCCCTTCTGGAATCAGAACCATGCCACACAGTGTGGATCCAGACCTCCCCAGATGCCACAGAGCTCCACCAGTGTGGCAAAACTTCGTTCCTATTACACAGTTCCCAGCTATAGTATCTGCCACCCTCTACAACCATTTGATGTGCAAAGAAGCTGTCCTGCCAATAACATGCTGTTTCTTAATCTGATGCAACACATTTAAATCAGGTGTGTAAGTGGAAAATCAATGTTCAAAACCCAGCCTGAAGCTATTAAGCAACAAGAGAGATTTCTTCCCATGAAGATGATTTTAAACAGAATTTAAAAAACATGAGATGGGACCCAGACAACCCACTTTGCAAAGGGAAGCCCTCCCTCTTCATATGCCATGCAGGAACAGTAGACTGCTCTCCCACACAGATTTCTTCTGTTGTAACCTGGAGTGGTAACCTCAGACTGGCGGGGGAGGGGGTCAGCTTATCTTCAGTGGCCCCTTAAATGTCCCCCTCTTGATGCTGACACTCATCCTTTCGGTCAAATCTTCATGTGAGCTCTCTCCCACACACAAAGACAAAAGCCAGGAGCCTCGGTGATAGGCTTTATACCCTCTGTGCTATGCTCTCCTGGATAGCCTGCAGTAACTTCACATCTCATAGATCTTCAAAGATAAATAATTTAGAGGGGTTTTCAGCACAATCAAAATCTGCCCTGCAAGTACCACCACAGCTTTATCCCTGCTATTCTAAGAAACTCTATGCATATATATAGCTATGGACTTTTCCCTAGACAAGCTTATATATATATATATATAAAAATAGATAGATAGATAGATATACACACAACCCTCTATACTTAAAAATTAAAACAAAACCAGTCTAATATACAAAATCAAACTAAGTGACAGCCTTACTCCCCAGAAAATATATCCTGTTCTGGGGGGTTATGTTTCAGAAATTGGATTTCAGGTTAGCAGAAGAAAACCGTATCCTAAAGAGCCAGCCACAGAAACCCATTACAAACACATATACACTTAAATATGAGACACTGCTTCCAGGTATTTTCAACAAACTGCAAACTTACTGCAGTTTCAACCATCCTGAATAGTCCCTGGGGACTAATAACACAGAAAAGTAAAAATTAAATAACTGCCCACATATCAGATGAAATAAAGTCTAATGTGATTTCTAACAGCTGGGCCAAAATTATCTCTAGACATAAAGGGTCATGATCAGAGCAGCGACTACACCACTGCAGCCCTCCAGAGGGGTATTTCAGATGGCTGCACTGCAAGGCTGGTAGCCTCCAGCTCCCTGTACAGCAGAGCCTGTTTTCAGACCTGCAGGTGCCTAACCCAGGAGCTGTGCCTGCCTCTGTCCCTGCCTGCAGCCCTGTTCCACAGCAAGCACGTTTTGCTCCCAGTTCTCCTGAATGAATGTGCCATGGTACGTGACTATGTATGTCTCCATCACTTTAATGTGGTCTGAGAACACCCAAACTCTCCCTTTCTCATCTGAATTTTTACAAATGGCTGGGGAGAAGGGTGTTCTTCCCAAGTGACAGTGTAAGTGAACATCTGAGTCTAGGTTCCATAAATTCCTGCTACCTCACTTCTACGTAGCAGAAGCAAGCTGGGCCAGATTAACCAGTTACCAAGGAAAGCAATAAATTCATCACCACTCAGGCTTCCAAATCTGAGCGTTTAACTGCCTGTCCCAAGGTTTTGGCCACAAAATCCAGGAAGATCTCATTACAGGAATTCATATGTAAAATTCTCAGCCTGAACTGAGTAAGAGATCCGATCAGACAACAAAGACATGGACTGTTCTCAAAAACATCCTCAAAATACACATGCACTTTGAATAAATGCAGAAGTTAATATATCTTCTTAGGACTACCCGTGGATACATCAGCTGCACCGGTGATTGCTCTTGAGCCTAGATGAAGGCAAAACTGCAAAATAAAATACAGTGAAGTCCACTATCGCAATTCATTATAATGGTTGGCCAATGCAACATGAATTATTATTAATCTTTTTCTTGCATCTTAACCCTAACTTTTGAAACACACCCTGTACTGCCTTCCTCCAACACCTTTTTTTAATTTGAATGCTGACTTTGGTATTGAAAAATCTGCATATGCTACTTTATTTTTATGAAAAGGAATTTAACAGTTAAGCATTTTTTTGACCTGGGTGTTTTAACTGATCCAGAGCATTCACCTCTTACTCCTATCTATAAAGGAATTTGTTAATGGACTTTGTTTCAGTCCCACTCACTTTCATGGTATACATCCACAGCAAAGAAGTGTTTACACAGATGGCAAATTTCCAGCATTTGCTTTCAGGCTGCTCATCATGAAAAACAGATATATTCCTTAAATATTATATGAATCAGAGCCAGAACTCAAAGCCAGAAATAATTACCTACTCTGGACAACATTTAGCAACCCATTCCCTTCTTCCCCATCCTGCCAGCTATCTTCAGCACAAGCAGCCGTCCTTCTCCTTTTAATTGTCCATTTGTTTCTTGTGGGTTAGTCTTTTCCCATTTTTCTCCTCATCTTTACCCCTCCACCTTTCTACAGGAGTCATATAGGGCCCCATCCCCCAGGCTTTTTGCTCTCTGCGCTCTGCTCAGCTTGGTGCTGGGGGACCAAACTCCCACCGCAATACTTTTATTGTGACCAGCTGGAATAAAGCATCCTCAGCCCCTGAAGAAAAGTATCTGCGTTTTCAGTGTTCTCAAACAAACACAAAATAAACAACTTGACATGAATGACTCAAATTAGCTCTCCTTTTCAGTCTTGTTCCCCGTCTTTAACATCTTGGATCACTTCCATTCTTTAATGAAGTTCAGGCGCTACTTTAAGTGAAACACCGCTGAAAACAGGCTGATGCAAAGCCCGCTCTAGCCCCATTTCGTCATCGCTGGAGACACAGCCACCCGACTGACAGACCCGGCCACCGGAGCTGCTTTCTGCTGCTTAACTCTCTCTCCAGATCCTTAGGTCCAGGCCATGCTTGTGGATTCTTTCTGAAAGCAGAAAAGATGGCTTTTCCCATCCATCCTAGCTCTGAAGCTCATAAGTAAGTCTGGGTTTCAGTAGTGCCAGTATCTCCTTCTTTGATATGTGCATCCTGTTGTTTTGTTCAGACTTGGCTTTCCTTCCCCTAGTTCAGCATTACCAAGGACTCTTAAAATCATTGCTTTCATTCTGGTTTTTGACTTCTTCATTCCTTTCACCAGGTTCACTGTTTGGACCTTGACAGACTGACTACACTGTGCTACTGAAGTGTCAGCTCTCGTCTCATGTTGGCCATCTCCTCTGGATGTCACTGCTCACCTGGTAAGCCTCAACATACACCATCCTGATTTCTTGCTAATGAATTCACTGTTCATCCTGTCACCTACAAACACACGTCTGCCCTTCCAGCTTTTGCATTTCTCAATCAGTCAGTTTTTACCTATCGTATCCATACTACTGTCATGGTTAGATATGTATTATATATAATGGTCCATTTTCACCATATATCCTCTAAGTCTGTGGTGGAAAAAAAACCAAAACACTTTCACTGGGTTCAGCACTGTACAATCTTGACTCAATACCAGCCAAAATAACCCTACATTTATTAAAAGCTAGCCACAAAATAGCACAAAAATATTCCCAAATATTATTATAACTGAAAATGCTCCCAACTATTTCATAAGAAACATTCCCTGTCTAATTGCTCCTTATTTCTTTGGAAGTCAGTCACTAATAGCAACACTGATACTAGCATATGGAGCAGACTGCAGCATTTCAAAGTTGCCAACAAGTTTAAACAAACAAATTGCAGAAATTAAAGTTTAAGCAAAACTTTCTTCCCAGAAACAAATACTGACACTGGATACAAAATATGAAAATGCCAAGCCAATACAAACACCGAAGGAGACAAAACAAAACCAGGCAGGAATTCCATTTTGGCATAAGCGACAGCAGTTTTATGCCTGGATCACAAGGGAGCGGTTTCGCTTCTGAAAAATTAAGTGTCTGTACCCTCAGGTAGGCAGTGAAGCACCTGGCAGGGCTGGGGAGGGTGATGCAGAGCGCTGTGCTCCCTCTGCCCAGTGACTCACCAGGTCTTTTCTGGCAGTTTTTTCACTGTCTCACACAGGGCAGACTGGCAGTTCCCGGAGGTACATTTTCCTAGTAAATACCACACCAGGAGATTATAGACTCCACGAGTGGACTGCCTTGGACCCTATTGCACAACAGCTGATTACTTTTTTCCTTTGTTTGGATGCTGAAGCAAAATTTTAACTCTCAATACATTAATAAAAATGTAATCCAACTACTGAGAAATTAATTTAAAAAAAAAAAAGGCAATCTAGGCATTCTTGCTAGTATTTCCTCCAAACAAAAGACATTTTGTAGTCCTCAGCTCCACGTGAACTGCTGCCACACACTCAAAAAGCATTTCCATTTGCCTATGCAGACACTGCACAGACAGAAGGGAGCCCTCTCTGCACAGAGCCCTCTGAGTTACCTAACATGAGCCATTCAAATTAAAATACCCATAACAAAAGCAAATTAATCTTAAGCACTGTCATTAAAGTTCCAAACTAAAATAAAAAATTTGTGTATCTGAACAGGGAGCTCAGACTGAACTAACCCATTATCAGAAAAGGCTTCTTTAGGAACATGCTGAATACAGCAACACATTTTTTGAAGTTGTTTTGCTACAAGACACCATCACTTCAGACTAACATTAAATGTGGCCACTGCAAATAAAGGAGCAAGCAATAATACGGATCACAAATAACCAAAGCTTACTGCATGACCTTTTCAATCAGATGCTTAATAGCAACTTATCTCTGTGGCAGATCCTTGGTATCATCACGGCTGCTCCACCAGATTCTTCCTACAGTCCAGTCTAACATTACATCAGCAAGTCAAGTGAGGACACAGCCATTTAACTTTCTCCTTTGATTGAGACTTTGCAAAAGAGCAGCAATTCCCTAGGGCTTTTTGTCCCTTCTCAGAGGACACCACCATATTCACACTTAACTATTTGAAGCACTTACAGCCCTAAGCGATCCAGGACAGGGTTGCCTCAAAGACATTCCCTCTGGGCAGTTCTACACTGCAGCTGAGAAGGGTCTGGGTACTCTGCATGGAACTAGCAGCACCCCATCTAGATGTTTTCCTTCTAACAGTCAGTATGCAACAGACTGGCTTAAGTCCATTCTGGCCATATTTTCTAAAACTGGCTTTCAGAACGTGAGACATTGAGTCCCACCTACACACACCCTGGCTTTGCCTCAGCCCAAATGGTACAGGCTGAGAAGCTTTGGTTGCAGGCAGTTGAGCAGTGGATGTGAAACCAACCACTTCAGGCACCACTGCACCATTATTCAGGAGCTATACAGACAGCAGTGAAAACCAGGACCATAAGATGACACAGGCTCCTCCGCTCAGGCAGATACTTTTCAACTTAATTGCTTTCCCTGTTCTTCAGATTACCCCAAAGTCATCTGTCCCAGTCTGCATTCCTTCAGCTACTTGCTCATGTTAAGTACCTGCCTACTTAGCTGCCCTTGGTCACGTACACAGCTCACACAGCTCTGCCTGGAAATAAAGCAGCTCCTTCTCGAGCTGAGTTTGACTAACACTGCACTTTGCCTCACAGCTAAAAGCAAACTCCTACAGAAGGTCTGACAGGCCACAAGACAGTTTAGTGGAGGAGACAACAGCACCCACGGTAGAAAGGTTAAACTGCCCTAAAAAAACACTTTGCAAACTCCTAGGAGGAAACTTCTGTTAAGTACTAGAGGCTTTAAGTAATGAGAGGTCACATGTCCAAAGAATCCTGTGGAGTTTTACCCTCATGCTGAGGCTTGACAGTTTTAGCCTCACACTGCAGCAGGGCTGCCTTCCTACACAACGGCAAACTGGTCCTGGGCAGAAAAATCAGCTATCTATCTCAAAAAGGAGGAGATGCCATGTTTAGTTTCTAAGGTTCAAGCAGCTCAGAGAAGTCCAGATTGGAGCTTCCTATCAGAAGCCATAGGATTTCCACAGTATACATTAGTCTATTATCTATTACAGTCAATAACATGAAATTGGGCACTGTGTTTACAGGACGGGCACTGGCTGCACTCCCAGCTGTCTGAGTGAGGAATAAAATACCATCTGCTACATATTTCTGTACCTGAAAAACCTCCCAAGACAGGAAATCCCAGCATCCATACCTCTGGATTTGAGGACAGTGAAGGAAGTAATTATTCATATCCATGCAAAAACATTTTTTTTTTAATTACCAGCCTCACATGGCCATTTTTGTCAGAAAGCCTGGAATAACCCAGATGCAGGAATTAAATTCAGTTTCACTTCTCCCTTGCTGTTACTCAACATTAAGTTCTGCTATTAGTCATATGTAGAAACTTCATTTTTCACAGAAGTGCCTGGATCTTCACTCTCATTCATAGCACCCCAGTGGCCACAGCAGCTAAATAAGGACCACCAAAGCAGAGAGTAGGGCTAACATACAGCACATCGTGCATTTTAACAAGACTAAACAACAATAGCTACAGCAAAACCCAATCTCGTGCCCATTTATCACTGCCTGCATTAAAGTCTGTTGCAGCCTGTCAAGTATCTGGAAGCTCTTCCTGCCATCTGTTTCCTTCCTCCAAGGGTGCTGCAGTTTTCCATGATTGCTCTCTGTCACACACACACGTCTTTATTTCTGTGAATCTTAAGAATTATTTTTTAAATCTTTTAAATTTTGAACCTGCCTATGCAGAGTGTGACTGCTGTCATTTGCTTGGATTTGTAAAATTCACTTACCAGTCTCCATCCTCACCGAGTCACACCAAAATCTATTTTCTTCACCCTTTCTTCGTGAACTGGTAGTATTAAAGCCAGCCAGTTAAAATGGCAAGAACTTAACAAGCTGTTTCCAGAACACAGCGGCTTTCCCGCTCCCATAGAAAGCTGTCACAACAATTACCAAACCAATTAACAGCAACTAAACAAGGGGACAGAGTTGTTGAAAGACTTGCTTGAGTTTCAGTGCTGAGTGGGACTCTTATCGTTGCCCTTTGAACACCAGAGTTTACAACAGCTTGTTAATGGTACCTTTTCCGCAGTGCTGAGGTTCCAGCAGCTGAGCATCTGTCTCCTCTCTGTATGTAAATATTGCCCTTTTCCTCACTTCCTACAGAAGGCACCGAAGGATTTTACTGTCTCAGGAAACAGGCTGCCCTAAATACTTCAGGATCCTTTTGGAGTTTTAAAGCAAATACCCTAAATGTTCATAAATATCTACCTGTACTTCTAACAAAGTCTAGTTTTTCCATAATGCAGGAGGTATATTACACAGTAGTCTGTCCTTACACCAACAAAAAAACCCCAGCACCTTAAATTATAAGCAATACCCTTCCAGAAAGTGTGAATTAGAACTCTTTTAATAATTTATTTTCTGCAGCTACTAGCTTTGATAACCAAAAACCAGAGATCGGCTGGCTACCTAGCATTCGGTTTACTTTCTGCTTTATACTGCAGCCCTCTTGCAGAAGGAGTATAGGATTTCTCACAGGAAAACACGTTAATTTGGAACCTGAGGCTAAACGACTTGTAGTGGAACATTTACATTAAGAATACCATTGCAAAAGAGTCAGCAGAAATACTACGGTGTTAATATCAAGTTTGGAAGTAAAGGTTAAAAATCTCTTCAGAGTAATACTCTGCAATAAAACTTCAGGAAGCAAAGAGGAACACACACACACAGAATGTCTTGAACCAGGTACATCTCCTGTATTTTAGAGTTTTAATAATAATGGTAATAATAATGTCTTTACATAATCTTACTGGAAAACACCATACCAATCTGACCTACCAATAACCTGCTGCTTCTACTTTATGGAGAAGCTGGTATTAAACCATTAAGCTAATAGTCAGAGCTGACTACTGTTTGGGTTTCAGTAAGATCTGGCGTAGCTGATAAAGTAAGTGAGAAAGAGTTTTGCAAATGGAAGCTCTGCATGAGAACCTGGTCATGGTAAGACCAACTGAATTTCTCCTCTTAAAATACAGCCATAAAGCCAGAACACTAAGCTGATATGCTCTGTCTGTTAGAAGACATCAATACCCACCCTTTCCCCCCAGGTTGTGGGAGCAAAGGCATTCGCAGCATTGCGCTGTTGTTTCTCAGAAGGGTGTAATGCTTTGCTGTTCATAAAAAGAGAGCTGAGTCTTATCCCGATTCCCCATGTTCTGAATACTGAAGACCTACTCAGCATGAAGGACAATGGCCCATGCTACCTGCTAAAGCAAACAACAGCAACAGAATTCAGCACATCTGCCTCCAGAAAGTGCAGAATTGCATGCAGAAGCCAGAGCCAAAACATCTCTAATTGTGAAATTGTGTAGGATAACCGGGAGGAGGCTGTGTTATCACACACACACACACACACACACACACACACAAAAGCAAGCCAAAAAGACCCCAAACATGCTTTAAATTAACTCCAAACTGCCAGGCACTGCTTGCCTCCCTTTTTTCCACCCTCACAAGCTCTCCACTATGAAAGAGCAGCCTCTGTGCAGCCCCTCCACGGCAGTACCAAGGGTGTTTTGTATCCTCCTGGTCTCTACATCAGTCCTTTCCCACGAACAGAAAACAGCAGCAATTCACAGCATCACTAAATAGCGCACTGGGGTATGTTGGACAAGTGAACACTGTGAGACTGGGAATGCTACAGAGTGCAAGATGACCCTCACAATTCAATCTGTGACCATGAGTCTGGCTAAAGCTGCTACCTCTGCTTATTAGATGAAAGGGCTCTGTCTGCTCTGTCCTCAAATTCCCTTCCATCTTCTACCTCGTCTTTCTCCAAAGCCAACATGATTCTTTCTGGATAGCAATGCCCAAGATGTTTCCCAAGGGATTCATTCCATGGCAACTCCTGGGTGCTGCCTCTGCCCAAACAGAGAGCACTGAGCTGAAGGCTCAGCCTTGCTTAGTTCCATCATTTTTGCAGCAAACGCTTACTTTCCTACCATGCCTGCAGCACAGCCCATGTCAGTGGTAAAAAGGTACTACAACTTAAAAAATTGAGCTATCTTCTAGTTTTCCAGTGTTTACAGCACATTCAGTTCATGTTTTCAGGTTCTCCTGTACTGGAATTCTTTTAATCAAATATTTCATAAGATACAAAACAAACCTGAAAAACATGGAATGTATTACTTGAATACAAGCCAGTACAACTTTGCATTTGCAACTTCCCACAAAGGCCACCTCAAAAAAAAAAAAAAAGAAAGGTTCTCTAAAATAGCAAGTAGAGTAGCATAGCATTTTTAACTCCTTAAAGGCAGATTTGCTTTGGGTTCAGATGTTTGGTTTGCGCTGTGCTGTCTGCACAACTCTAACCATTGCTTGCTGTCTGGATTTCCCTTGAGGAACATAATTAACATCAAGTTAAAACCCCACCTCCAGCATCAGGGAGATAATTGAAACCTAGGCAGTCCCAAGACTCTTCTCAAATTAAGAAGTTGCTAAACCAAAATGTAAAGCTGCAGCAAGATGTTTATATTAATTATACTAACCAACCACCAAGGGGCTCCTATCTGAGGGCACTTTTCCATGGATAATTCATGGCAGCTTTTGAATGATGGTCCGTAATACACTGTGCATTCCTCAACAACATGAACAAGCTGTTACAGCTACTTCAGGCTTCCAGTATCAAAGTGCAGTGGCTGCTGAACTCCCCAAAGGAACTAATCTCTCAAATATTATCTTTCAGTGACTCCTTTGTCAAAACAGACGTGCGTTTCATGGTGTAGTTTCCAGGAAAGTACTGCCTTTTAACACCCTCGAACTTTCACCATTGAGAGAAGACAACTGTGAGCTAAAAGCCTGAAATTTCAGGCAAAAACATCTTTGAACTTGTTTTTAAAAGATATCTCAGTGTTCAACTGCTTTTTACAATGCCTTCACTATTAGCTTTTGGTCACTTTGGGTTCTTCCCAGCAAAACTTTTCACAATTCCTCCACACAAAACTACACAGCAAATTACACAAATACAGAGGATAAATATTGATGCATTTACATGATGTTTGCAGTCTTGAGGGGCAAAAGCAGCAGGACAAAGGCTCTCTGATATATGGAAAGCTATCTGCTCAACACTGAGATTTTTCCAACAGGAGCAGATCAATGATCAGAATTTCCCTTGTGGATTTTCTCAGACCTCTTCAAAGTTTGTGGTTTAATGAGTAGAGGAAAGAGGAATAAAATGCTCCAACTCCCTCTTCCATCTCAAACAGACAACCACTGGGAACTCCTGGGAGCCCACAGTTCACACTGTTGCATCTATGCCCTACTAAGCCACACATCCTGCAGCAAGCCACAGCAGGAGAGGTTTATCTGTGTTCATCCCCAACTGCAGTCAGCAGTTACCTCGCTGCACATCCTGCCAAGACCCCCTGCTTCTGTCTAGGGATCAATTTACTGACATCTGATTTTCTAACCCACTTTTTCCTACCCATCTGACAGCATTTTGGGGACATGCTGTATGAACAGCTGACTCACACCATTATTCCAAACTGTTTGTTACACTGGGGGAAAGGTGTTGCCCCTTTTGGGTTTGGAATAAAAAGCTTCACTGGGAGAAACAGTGTTCAGACAAAGGTTAGGTTCATGCTCCACAGCTGGGCAAGCACAGCAATTTAGCTAAATCAGCCTCAACACAACACTACGGCTCCTCAGTCTGCTGTGTGGCTTCACACCTGCACCACTGGATTAAGGCAGTGACTCTACAGAGCAGAAAGCCCATTCAAGTCGTTTGATGAAAGGCTCCTGTGGCAGTGCCATGCTACTCAGAAAGACCTATTTGTACTGAATGCTGGAGCCAGAGCAATCCTAATAAGTCATTCCTTCAGCTATTTGTCAATCAACAGGCGGGTACACTGAGGAAGGCTGCACCGTCTCCTAATGAAATGTGCTTTCTTTCCGTGCAGTCAATCTGAAAGTTGTAATTCTAGCTCGTATCACACTACGTGTAACGTCACTTATAATTAACAAGCCTGAACAGCAGCAAATAATTCTGAGAGACAACTGAACAAATGATGTCAGGTTTTATGACAAGGCAGTTGCGCCAGAGGCGATGCATCAAACAGCTACATGACATTAAACTTTCTTCTGAAGAAACATTCACCTGCTCTCTACTAATTTACGTACTTGATATTTAAGGACTGACAGCGCTGAAAAACGTGTCATTCCATCAGACAGATAGCTGTCCTGCCGCCGGGGGAAATGCTGAGAGTGTAATGGAAAGAGTTTTAAGGCTGGTGTGTCGTCAGGCCGGGTCTGCCCCGAGCAGCTGTTCGTAAACCCCGCATGACCATTCCTCAGGAAACCACAGACTCAATGGCACAGCCAGAAGTTTCCAAAAAATGAAAAGCATCTCTCACCCCTCAAGAGAACATGGGTAAATGGAGAGCAGAATAAACAAGGAGGAGAAGCAGAGGGAATAGCTGAGAGTCAAGGCCTGCTTCTACTAGAATGTCCCTTGCATGAGACAATTCCCAGCAGGAAGATATATGGAGAATGACTCCATTTTGCAAGGTAAATCAAGACAATTCATTCATGGTTCTTGAAAATATGTACTTCGAAGTTAGTCTAGCATATTTCATTCACTAATACATACAGAAAAAACCCCACATTTATTATTTGTATTCTTATTTACTCCCAAGAGTGTTTTTCCTTCCAGTTCTGCAAAAATAAAGAAAACAAACTGTGATTTTGGTGACTTCTTAACTTTTTCACCTAAACAGCAGCAGTGTGTGAGGACAGCAGCAGTCTTTGGGATGGATTAATTTCAGCTCCCACCAACAGCAATTTTAACACTCACAATGCAAGATGAAAGATAAGAAGCAGAAAACCAAACACATGGGGGAACTTGATTACAGGGGAGTCCAGCTACTGATGCAGAAAGCGGAGCCTTCTAAGATTTCCCTTTGTTGATACATTCAGTGATGGCAGATCTTTCCCCCTTCATAGCAAGTGTACTGCTACTCCCTGCTGAATGGGAAGTATGCGAGATAAGAGATCCCGACTATTGGGTTGCAGGCTGTACATTATTCCCTAATCCTTTCAGACAAACTGACCACGTCGCTGCTTTTCTGATGCCTGGATTTGTTTCCTGGCACATACCTATTCCCTAGCTTGGAGGTGTGAAGAAAGCTGGGTTTGATATCTTGAAAGCAGCATGCCAGTACTTCTCAGCCCTTCCCAGCCCCTCTATCTCACAAGCAGGAGCATTGCTGGTGGAGTGCCATCCCGACCAGCTGGCCCTCTCAGCACTCTTTAGACCTGTCTAATATCTTCGTGTGACCTTCATGGCACTAACCAAGTGTGGAGAGCACCAGGCAAACAACTCAAGGAAGAACACTAAAAATATCCCAAACTTACATCAGTCACAGGACTAGGGCCCTGCTGAGAGCACAAGCCACTGCTTGGTTGTGTTGCAGCCCTGCTTTTCCGGCTCAAAGGGATCTGCACATCAAGTAAGCTCAAAACTCTTTCTTTTGGGTTATTTTAAAAAGGCAGTGAAGAAACAGATCTTTACTGCTGGGTTTTGTCCCATGACCAAACCCGAGTATTAGGAGGCGGCTCACTGATCCCTATCAGCAGTGGCATAATTCAGTGTTCAATAGCTTCCTTGTGCCAGTGCACCACCACATCAAAACTCTGCCAGGGTGGGTCATCCTCCCGTGATTTACTGAAACCAGGCTTCCTCTCACCAGTTTGTCAGAAGACTCAGCAGAGGAAAGTACTTGCTCAGTCCTTAACATAGAAAGATATTCCCTGCAGAGACAGCTACCAAGCCATACAATCTCAATACTGAGCTAGGGAATATCCATGAGCTACTGGAAGCAGCCCTCAAGTGGAATCAGCTACTTAATGCCCATCTTGTTAAAATAAAATGCAGTATTTAGGATGGATGAGGGCTAAAAGGAACTTAAAGAAAATAAATTATAAGTTCCCAAGCCAGACAGGGTTCCAGGGATTAAAGGGCAAGCAAAGCACTGAAGACAGGAGGAAGCTCACAAATGGATATGAAACACAGCATGAAAACCAACTTTTCCACTAATATGAATGGCTGCCTGCAAATGAAACCCTTTCAACACTCACGGAAAAGCTGGTTATAATAGATAAAGCATGTGTATTTCCCCCTCAAGTTTAAAGCAACCACTAACAGAAATGCTGGTGCACTTCCCAAGCACACCAAACTCGAGTGCTCTTTTAATAACCTGCAACAAAGCCTCCCAGACAGCCAGTGACCCACAGGCAGGAGGGTCTGAGGAACAGGAATATGTGGGTGCATGGAGGTTTTTCTCTGTGGCTTCCCCAGCAGCTGGTGCTGTGGAAGGAAAGGGCTGAGGGCAGCTGCTGTAGGACATAAATAGGCAACAGCTGTTTGGACATATGCTCAATGGGTTCCAAAGGGTTAAACTCTGCCACACACGAAACCCTTGGGCTCAAAACATGGGCACAAAGCAACACCCTCTCTGCCTGCAGCATCACTGGTTCTACCCCTTGGGGTGTGGAAAGGGGAATGAGAAGGAAAAATGCTGTGTTTCAATTTCTCAATATTCTGTTTTGAAAACAAAAGCAAGGAAAACCTCTGGGGGAAGTGAAGACTAATAGAAAGTGCACTGATGTACTCGGGGTGCGCTGAAAGCCATTGCTCCATCCCATTTGTCACATAAAGGCAGTAATGACACATACATGTCAGTGCTATTTCAGACCAACAAATTCAAGTGAGTTTCAGTGCATGGTGACAGTCATCTTCAAATACAAGAGACACTTTCTTCTGCCTATCACTGCACAGCTAGAAGCAGCTCCAAACCCCAGTGCAAGTTTACAGCACACAACTTGCAGCCTCAGCCGACAGCTCCCCAAAGAACACTGGAGTTTTCCTGGGCACCCTTCTCTTTTCGGGGGGCTGGCCATGACCTTCCTCTACCTCCCACCACTGTCCACAATAGTCCAGTTTTGGTAGAAACAATCTCCTGACTAGGGCATACCAAGGCAGTGGCTCTTTTTGGAAACAAGCTCCTTGAGAAGAGTTGAGAGCAACCACAAACTGCTGCTTCACAGCAAAATCTAAAACAGCCTCAGCCCGGCTTTCCTGTCAGCCACAAGCACAAGAAAAGAAGCATTTCGGGGGAATCCTCTCAGACTGGGGTGAGACAGACTGACCCACTCGTACACAAATACAGCACCGTGTGGAGTGTTATACAGCGGCAGAACAGAGCCTAAAGTGGTTTTTAAATTGTGAACTTTAATCCTTCTTAAATCCTTCCAACGCTGTTGCAAGGATGGCTTATTTGCTGTTGTTCACTGAAGTAACAGACACAGCCCTTCCCCAGCTTCAGCCTTCCCAAGGGGCTGGGACTGGGCAGACTGAGCTGCTGCCAAAGCACTGGACATCCAGCCATGGTCACTTACTGTCCCAAATAGTTTGCATTCTACATTTAATGCCAGGAATGCATTCCTCTCATCACTGTAGTCATGCAAGATTTAATGAAGACACACACCACACACCTGAAAAAAAGTGACTGAAAGAAAGGGATGAATTATTTAAACTCACAGCATATCTCCTTTCCCCACTGAGAGCAATCATGAGTGCCCTCCTCTGATTCAAACCCTAATCAGATAACCAAGCTTTCTGGAGCAGAGACCAGGAGTGAACTCTGCTCTTCCCAAACTAGTTCTGATATAAACTTTAAAAGAAGCAAGCAACACATCAGCTGCCTCCCAGAGCGCTGGAGCAAGACCCACGGACACAACACACCACTGTACATTAACAAGAGCTGCTATTTCTGGTACAAGCCTGGGCCCCTCGTTTCCTTTGGCCAATTACGATAATAATATTTGGCAACAGTATCAAGGCTAGAACAAAAACATGACCAAAATGTTTATATAGAGAATTTACAGCACATTTGTAACCCCTGCAGATACTGATTTCACCAAGCCAGTAACATCCCCACCCGGGCTGAGAAGCACAGACGAGATGCAGAGAAGCGGAGTTAGGGGCTTGCACGGGAAATGGGCATCACAGGTTTACACCCAAGAAAAGCAACTCCATCCTGATGTTCCCTTACCTGCCAACTTCAGCTGCACTGAAAATCCTAAGGACAAAACACCACGCAAAGAACCACCCTGAATTAACCAGGAGGAAAGTCTGCTTTCCCTGTATCACCCCACCTTAATGTGAACTCTGGCACGTGGGACAATGCTTCAGTTAAAGAAAACCAAACAGATGGTGAATAGTACTGCAATGTTCCTGTAAAAGAATCCATGGGAAAATGGCAATGTCTGGATGCAATAAATAAATACATACACACATATATACATACATACATAAATGAAAACATGTACTACAGCATAAGGTGGGGTTCTCATGCAGCAAGGGCAGTAGTTGGAGAGGAACAAGGACACTACTGTAGAAATCACCTAATTACATAAATACTCATTCCCCTGTCACTACCATTTCACATTACTTGCTGTGTTAGCACCACAAACAGAGCACAAAGTTCTGCAATAAACACCAGTGCTATTTATTCTGGTGCTTTCTCTATTTTGGGTTTAAACACACCCATGATAACGTGATCACATGAGAACTATCCAGCTTTCTAAGCCTTTTTCCCTGTCCTACTGAAATTACAGGTGCCTCGTGCAAATCATTTTGACAAAACCGGATTTTCAATAAAGCCATGGTAACAAATGTGTTTATCCATAATCAGGTATTTTTCCCAAAGCCATGTCCTTAATCAAGTGCAACTCCTTTTTAATATCTTTTTTAAAGTTAAAGGTAATGAAATTAACTGCTGTAAGCACACAGATCAGGCACACTCACCACCCCTTACAGAGCAGAGAGCCATCTTCAGAAAGTAAGTTAGGCAATGTGAGAAAGAATACTGGGATACATTAAACCATGTAAGTCAAACCCTGCTAGTCTGTAGGAAGCACATAAGATGGTTAAATACCAAGGCTTCACTCTTGTTCTTAAATATTGTGGAGTTCCTACTCCCTCCAGTTTCCCTATTCATGGTGTTGCTATATTTAAAGGCACTGGGAACAGTTTCACCAGCTAAGAGCCTCCCAGGAGGAGACAAGTCAGGCTGCAGACAGCTGGCATCAGCCCCTTGGCAACTGCACACACGGGCATTTGGGGGAACAGAAACTGAGCTGCTTGGACATAGGCGAGGATTTTCCCTGGATTCTTCATGATCGGTCTCAGCAAGTCAAGGACAATACACTCGCGTGGAAGTCATACAGTCTATTTTAATCCTGTTTTAAGAAGCCAGCAGCATTTCCTTACAGTTGGTTGACATCAACAGGATGCAGCTTTCTGCCAGCAAGCACAGGTTACCTCTGTCCGAGGGGTGTCTTCCAGAACACGTTTCATGCCATTTACGCACTCACATTTAGATTAATGTATTCCGCATACCCATTGTTAAAACTGCTTCTCCACAGCTTCCTTTCCAGGAGTTCATCTTCCTCTTGGAAATAGTCACAGGAAAATAAAATGACCCCTCAGAACTAAGGGGATATTCAGTAATTAATCCATAAAACAGAAGACATATTTGAACCCTCCCTTTTCAGTTTCTGAAAATAGTTTTTATCCTTTCACAAATTAATTGGGCAGTAAAAAAAAAAAGTCTTTTTTGGGGGGAATAAACTACTTCTGGAATAGCTACAACTGTATTAAATGGTTATCAAGTGTACCTTTTTATGGCAGTGAGAAAACCAGTTCCAAATTCCAAAATTAATGTTGTTATTAGACACTTTGGCTTAAGAATGGAGTAAGAAAATGTAAGCTTCCAAGCAGCTTTCTATCTGAGGCTTGGTAACTAACTATGTATTCAGATGCTGCCTGATTTAGTATCTACTCAATTCCCATTCTGGTTTTGTGTGAAAGAGATGCAAAAATACTTTGGAAGAAAGTTTTCCTGACCGTGAAGCAGAACTTTATGATGTAGTATTTAAAAAGGAAAATTTAATTTCACAATTGGAGTAACATAAACTAATCTGCTTCTTGGCAGAGGAAGCCAGAACATTTCTGGTCGCAACATGTGAAAATGGATAAGGACAGCAAAAGCTCAGCTGCACCCAAATCCCCCCCCTTCTTAATACTAACTGTGCCACTGTGCTACCTCAGCATTATTTTAGTTCTGATAAAGTGCATATATAGAGCAACAACTGAAAATCAGCTACCTCAAACACCAAAGTTTTCCTTTACTGAAATATCAAGGATTACGGATCCAACAGAATATTGAGGGGGAGGTTGGGAAGAACCCAAGTTCAACAGGAACTTGAAAACTGAGTTTACATCAAAGTAGTAAGATTGAACATTCCTTTTATGTGTCTGGGAAGCCTCCAAAGTAAATCCCCCAAATTCTGATCCTTTGTCTTATGGTTTGATAACAAATACACTCTGCCCCTGCATGACTGACATGAACCTCAGCCTCCCCATTCAAGCTGTTTTTCAAATGCGTCAGAGACTCCAGAAACCCCTTCTGGTTGTTCAACAAGTATCCAAAATTAAAGGCAAACACTTATTATACCTCCGTGGCTGTGCAAATATAGCAAATACACTTTTTTGCAGAGACTTGTCTCTGGAAAAAAATATAACCATGCCTCTTACTGGTTACTTCACTGCAAATAAGAAGTTTAATACAATGCTGCAATTAATGAGTAAGGCAGAACAAACCAGCTATTTAATTCTTTAAAAAAACCTGTCACCACTATATTCCCATATCTCTTTAACTCTTACTTCTTTTACCCTCATATGAGGGTATATGAAACACATCTTTCTGCCTCTCTATTTAAGGTGTTGATGGTTTTGAACTTTTACTGTTGGGTGGATGCAGGGAATGGGAAGTCAAAAGAATTTGTGTTGTCTTAATTACACAGGTACAGATGTGCATTTCACTTCCACAAAGACTAAATTACAGCATTTCCACCAAAACTTAAGATACAGGATGTCAGACCGGGCATCCATCCTGCTTTATGGACTGTCATTTATCTCCAAAAATGGCACCAGCAAACAAGGGTGTGGACCAGGGTATGCTCTCAAAGACTAACTTACTAAGGCCTCATCTCAAGTGCAGCACAACACATCCATTGGCAACCGCTGGTGCTTAATCCAGGAAAAGGCAGGTTAAGGCTTGAATTTTAAATCTTTACTCCTGCTTACTAATTTTTTAACACACATGCGAACCAAATGAGCCAGACTTGATTTTCAAAGAATCATCAGTGTTGGAAGAGACCTTCAAGACCATTTAGTCCGACCATCAACCCAGCACCACTGTGATCACTCCTAAAACAATCCCCAGTGCCTCATTCAGATGCCTCTTGAACATTTCCAGGGGATGGTGTCTCCACCACCTCCCAGGGCAACTTACTGCAATGCCTGACGACTCTTACAGTGAAAAATTCTTTTCTAATATCGAATCTGAACCTCCCCTGGCACAACTTAAGACCATTTCCTCCCGTCCTTTCACCTGAGACATGGCAGAAGAGATCGACCCCAAGCATCACTACAACTTCCTTTTAGGGCATTGTAGAGGACAGTGAGGTTCCCCCTGAGCCTCTTCTTCTCCAGACTAAACACCTCCAGGTCCCTCATCCATTCCTCATAAAACATGTTTTCCAGATCCTTCACCAGCTACATTGTCCCTTTCTGGACTCACTCCAACACCTCAATGTCCTTCCTGAATTGAGGGGCCCAGAACTTTACACAAGATTCAAGGTGTGGCCTCACCAGTGCCAAGTACAAAGGGAGGATCACTGCCCTGCTCCTGCTGGACACACAGCTTCTGATATAAGCCAGGATGCCACTGGCCTTCTTGGCCACCTGGGCACACTGCTGGCTCACATCCAAGCAGCTGTCAACCAGCACCCCCAGGTCTCATTCTGCTGAGCAGCTCTCATGCCCTTCTTCCCCAAGCCTGCAGTGATGCATGGGCTTTTAAAGCCACATGAACTTCAGTGAGTGTGAAGCTAAGAATTTACTGTTGAACTCACCCGTTTTCAGTGCAGATGGGACTGTGTGATGTGAAACACCCCGGCCCATCTAGGGCATTGCCTATTCCAGTGTTTCCTCCCTTGCAGTGTAAAACATTTCCATCCAACTAGAATTATTTTTTTCTTTCAGGCACCCAGGACCAAGTTCACACTCAAGGCAAGTCACTGTTGAGACCTGCAATGAGTTTGCTGTCACTTTGACTTCCTCCAGCTTTCATCAGAAGGTTCACTTGACTCTTGTTTCCTGTTCTGTTCAAACACTGGAAATCCTGAATTCCTCCTCCCAGCCTCACCCTACCCCTCAGACACTGCAAAGACCACAGCAACATTCGCTTGAATCCGAGACACTCATGTCATCTCTTGGCACACATTCCCAGGTCAGCTGTGCGATGCTGCTTCCTCTTAGAAGAATGAGGAAACATTGCCAATCTCTTTTCCTCCTCTCGTTTTTAGTCACTATTTCACAACTAAGCACAACCCACATGACACTTAAAAATAAAAGTGTCCAACCATCAATTTTCTCTTCCTCCCACCCGAAATGTGTTTGATAAGTTTACTCAAATATTTAAATTATGAGCTTTTCCTGTGCCTGAAGTAGTCATATTTTGGCTACTGCTGGTATCTTTACGAGATGCAGGTGTACTAAAACTAATTAGCAGTTAAAAGGAGATTCATCATTTACCAGTCATTAAGAAAAACTGAACAGTGCCATTTAAATAGGTAACATCCTGCTACCAAGAAAATATGATTAAAAATGTATGCTAGTGAAAAGGACCTCATATATTATTACAGAAAAGAAACAGTGGAAACAATAAGCTCTGCAAAGTGCCCTTTTAAAAATAGAGACTGTTGAATACAACGCAGATTATGCAGATTATCTGTGAGGATATGCAAAAGAAAGATGAGACAGGAATTTTCACTGTGACAGAAAGGATTTATCGGGAAGTTAAAAAATTAATTCTTTGTCAATTGAGAGAAAATTGCTTGAACAACTCTGGCATCTGATACCAGTTCAAGGCTACTTGGATACTACAGGATTCTCCTTTTTGTCTTAACTTGGTCTGTTTTAGAGACCACACAAACGTTCTTCTGCTAGAAGCATTTGTTTCTTGAAGTTATTATTAGCCATGAAGATCTAAAGCAGATCTGTTCTCAGCTACATTCATAACCCAGATGTGGATATTGTGAGGACTCTGCATGAAGAATCAAAGCCAAGATTCCAGAATCCTTTACAAGAGACCCACAGGAGATGAAAAGAAGGCTGTCTTCAGCATTTTCATCCTACAGGCTATTTAGGGGACTATGACTTCATACTTTTCTGTTCTCAAGTAGCACAGATGTGCTCTATCAATTCACAGAGTTGGAAAAAGACGTGCAGAATGACTGTAAAAAAAAAATCACTTTTTTCCCACCTGAAGTTAAGCAGTGCAAACATGGAACTGACAGGATTTTCTGCATTATCACTGAAGCAAAATGTTTATTTACAGAAATACTTACATTATATTTTGTCTGACCATCATATCTGAAGAGATTGTAAAGCCAACAACAACAAAAATCTATAGCTGGAAAACCAGTTATTTTGTCCCTGTTCTCAGCTTGTTTAATCTGTGGGAACAAATCCTATCTGAGTTAGCAGAGAGCCTTCCTTTTGACGTGTATGAAGCTGCAAGGTAGACATTTTGTTCAAGGTTTGTTTTATTCTTAAATCAAGAACTGTCACTTTTAAACAACACATCCTGTCTTCAGAACTCAGAGAGAGAAAAATTTAAACAAACACCAAACCTTATGGCTGGACTCAATGATCTTAGAGGTCTTTTCCAACTTAATTCTTTAAGTTGGAAACCTATAAGATTCTATAATTCTGCCCTCTATAAGATTGAAAGTACTAGCAGGTACAGCAAATCAACTTTCTGTGTCATAAAACAACTTCCAAGTATGCTAAAGAGGGTGTAGCAAAATTCTTTCTCATGCAGCTGTAAGTCTGCAGTACTTTCTGCCAATAATGTTTATGGGAAACTATTTTATAAAGCAACCAGTAAGTTTCTCCTTCCTAGGATTTTTCTATCTCCCTTGAACACATGAAAATTACATTTGCTACCAAGTGGGAAACATAAAACATGCAAGCACAAAGATCAAAATGTGTTATAAATTCAAGAATTTGCATTGGGATGTCCCTGAACACCAGGATGCTGCCCCAGAAACCATCCCGATTCACTTGAGTCTGCTAGAGAATATCACACAGCATCACATACTCACAAACAGAAAAATTTAAGGGATACATTCTTAATGCACAGCCCTTATTGCAGTCAGTGGCAAAAAGCAGCAAAGGAAGTTCCTTAATTGCAAAATGCTAAATTTAGAATTGCAACTTATTATTCATCTCAAAGGGTCACAGCCACGTTTATTCCAGCAGCTACAAAAATCCACCTTTTGTGTGTACAATTTACACCAGAGAATATTTAGGTTTGTTTTTTTTAAAAATGCTCTCACAAATGTGAACACTCCCATTTCTTTTCCCTAACTCTCCTACTTCCACTGAAATAACGTTAGCTAAGAAAAGCCCTATTCATAGGAATTAAGAGCTAAATATCCAATCTGCTCCCCAATGAACAAGTAGCCTCAGTCAGTGTCTGTGCCATAAACCCGCTCTGGAGGTTTATAAGCAGGCCCTGTATTTTTCATTTAAATGCAACATCTCTGAGCTATTAGAGATGCCCATACCAGTAAGAGCTACTGGAAAACTGCAAGACCTGTGTTTTGCATTATGTTAACAAAAACAAAACACTGATGCTTTAAGATTTGTGGATTAAACAAAATCGATGCTTCTGGACTAAATTTCTATACTTCCAGTTACTTCTGTGGTGTGTCTCAGGAACTGGAAGAGCTAAGGGTTCTCAAGCTCTTATTCTGTTGCAGGCACAAAATCTCTCCTTGCTCCAAGACAAGCCCAGTCACACTCAGTGCTGAACACACAGGCACTGTTTCACAGCTTTTGCAATCAGAAAGTTCATTAAAAATACCGTCAGCTATTAACCTCCAGTTACTGACCTGCAATTGCATTGTCACTCAGCTTCTGTGCTCTTCGTTCAGCTCTAAACACAGTTGAAGCCTCATCTTGTTTTCGAGATATTTTGCAACTGGAAAGGGCAGGGCCCTGACAATGCTCAAAGCATGGCAGATATATGGATCTAGCACTAGCTTCTCCTGCAGAGCATCCCATTCAAAGTAAAGCACCGAGCCTCAATCCTGAGACATAAACCTATGTAGAGCTGCGCAATTCTCCCTTCCACCAAACAGCTCCTTGAACCACAAGGATGACCACAATTTACTGTCAAAGAGATCCTATGTGCTAGAAGCAGGTGATTATACAGGAGCACCACACTTCCTACTTGTCTCCTCAAACCTTGCACGTGGAGAAAAACAACAGTCCAGCTGGGTAATGGGTATACTGGGATCCTCCACATTGTACATACTGTCTTGATCCACGTCTTCCTGCTTATTACAGAAATTAATCCCAGCAGATCCACGAAGGCACCATACTAGTCATTTCCATTGGCTAACTTGCAAGAGCTACACATCCTTTCAGTGAAGCCTTAGAATAGCTCATTTCCAGTCCCTTTATAGCAGATGACAGGTCGAACCACCTGTAGGTTTATGATCAGCTGAGAACGTACGATGTGAGACCCTTGAGGCAAATTTGCAAGGTTTACTCCAGATCTAGTGGACACATCCCACTGAAGTGGTCTGGAGGGCAAATCAAGATTCCATGGTACTAGCTGCTGGACAGCTGTTACAAAACTACCTGTTAATTCTTTCAAGTCTTGTTAAACAGAAAATCTCTCAGACTCTACCAAAAGAAAAATCACCTAGTAGTAGTTGATATAATTGAATTTAATGCAAAAAAAAAAATTACCCAAACTACAGGCCCACCCCAAAAATATGTAAATTTTGTTGTTATGAAAAGACTAGTCAATCAATTCCATGAAGATATAGTGAGATATTGACTTCTTTATATTGCTAAATACTCATCACTTTTGCCCAGATAGTTGAAACTGCAATTTGCAAATACACAAAGCTAGCTGAATAAAAGCCAGCATCTCATTTATCTCCAGCTAAAAAAAGCAATTGCCGAATGTAATCAGCACGTTTTCTCTCTAGATGAGAATGACAAACACAGCCAGTAATGCATCATGTTGCATTTCTGGTCTTACAGCTGCTTAAAGCCTCTACTTCCAAAACAAAGGCTCTAAAAGTAGACAGCAGTGAACGTAACTTGCCCTATGCAAATGTCTTCAACTTTAAAAGAAAACCAGCTCCCTCAGTGCCTAACTCCTTCTTGTAGTGCAAATAACCAGGAAAGGAGAGAAGAGACAGCATTCTTAGATTCCTGCTCTCTGTTATTTCAGGAAGCTGTTTGGGAGAACAGCTGCTCAGGCCCTGCATTTTGGAATAGCTTGAACTACTCAGCCACCAGCAAAGGGCTTCCCTTCAGCCAAGGATCACGCTGCCTCCACACACTCTTCAAAGCTCCTCCTGCTGATCCTGATGACCATTCCTGGAAACTATTATTTGTGCAATCCAAAGCACAGCTCCAAGTACATCTCTCTAGTCAGAACAACACATGCCTAACTTTTATAAACCACTCTGCACACAGTGCAAGGTAATCCACGCAGCTCCAAGGCATTTTGTAAACAAGCAGACATGCTGCATACCAGACAGAAAAATTTAACAACATACGGGAACTAGGAGTTTAAAATGCATACTAAACATCACCGACTTAATTATGGCAACCATCAAACTTTTTTTTTTATTCATTTTTAAACGCTTAAGGCTACTTGCCCTACTTATTTAGCTTTAAAATGTCAGAGCATGGGCACAAAAGTGGGTATTAACTACAGCAATAAGCAAAGCAATATGCTGCTGTTTTTCTTCTCTTTGTAAATTTTATGCAAATAGCACTTGCAACTTTTCTTCTATTTCTCCGCATCTTCTAGAGAGCAGAGGACAAACCTGCTTAAAGCAACGTGGGAAGAAAGTACCTAAAAGATTGAACACACTGGCAAGGCACTGCCTACATTCACCCCTTAAGCCTGATGTGATTCCAACTCTTATGCTTTCACAGACTCCTGGCTAACCCGTGAGGCAGCAGAAACGGGAGGAAAGCTATCTTCACTTACTCCTGTCATTTGGTATTCTTCATCTCATTTCTAGGCAAGTGGACTGCGAAAAAAACCACCACAAAGCCTCACCACAGATGGCAGTTTGGCATCCTCCAGCCAAGCTCACACCTGCAGCTTCCACGACCGCTGCTGCAGCTGGGCTTTTTGTCTCCTCTCACTGACAAAAACTGCAAAATATGCAAGTGTTAAGTGACCCACCATCCACTTCATTACTGAAATATGTCCTTAGGAAATCAAGAGGCAAACTTCCACTTTTGGGTCTGTTCCCAGCAACACAGCTCAGCTTGTTACACAGGAAGGGGTAACCTCCAGGCAGTTTGGTTACAGAATCGTTTGCCATGGGGGTGGGTATTTTAAAATCTGAACTTTAGAGAGGAATGAAAAAAAGAAAGCATACAAAACTGACATTTCTGAGGAGAACTTCACAATCACCAATACCAGCCTGAACCCCAAGAGCTCTGTGCTACACAGGAGTCATGAGCCCTGCAAGGCCAAAGCTGATCTTTCACTGCAGTTTCACTTAGACTTTTGCAGTTAACCACAGCAAAATCGGAGTCAGAAGTCTCTCCACAACACCTTAGTCTCTGCTGGGCATGACATTTCATTGCAGGCCATGGCTTGACAGAGCTGTTTCCATGAGCACCAGGACAGTCACATGTTAGAGAAGGCAGAACGCTTTCCTGCAGGCCCTGAGATGTGGCAAGACGATTTCTCCCCTGCTCTGTAAATTTTGTTCAGGATCCACAGATGACGGACACCACTAAACTCAATGTCTGTATTTCCTTCAGAACTCAAGTAAAGGCAGGCAATCCATGCAAGACTTCTTAGGGGTACTGGTTTGGTTAAAGTTTTTTTTACATATATTTTTATACAAAAAAGATGCGCCCAGAGCATTTTCCAGCACACCTGCCACTCCACAGACACTGCCCGTTCCCATGCCTCTCTCTGCTGGAGGGCTCCAGCCAAGGCTGTGTCCAGGACAAGACTTGGGGCAGACTAAGCCCTGACCAGCCCTCCAGAGATAATCAAGTGAGATGATCTAAGGGTCCTTCTGGTCCTTAAAAGGAAAATTAGCTGTGAATCACTTTGATGCTTTGAAGCTCTGGTCCAGTTTCTCCCACAAATGGAGACCAGCCACTGCAAGATGAAACTCAAATCAAAGCCAGGTTTTACTTCTGTGGTCAGCAGCACAGACATATTTCAAAACCAAGGTGAAGCAGATGACCAGGGAAGAGGAGCTAAGCCTGACAGGCTTCTCTGTCTGTGGGACACGGAGGCATTCAGTTGGCAAAGAAACAAAAGGCTAAGGAGACAAAGAGCCTAAGGGGCTTTCTGGTCTGCTGTTTTCCATATGTAAATCCTAAAATGGCAGCCATTGGTCCCCACTATTCATTCACTCACCCATAGTTATCAAAGCACAGTCCTCTCATCAACTGGGCAAAACTTCCTATCTCTGCCTCTTGGACAGGTAACTGGAGTGAATAATCCTCTCATCATGTTTCACCATAGCACTTTAAAAAAAATAAATCTGAATTATGCAATATGTGGCTATTAATAAGGATAAATCAAATGGCTTTTTTTTGAGCTTAGGAACTACTTTCTCTCTAAAATCTACCTGTCCAGTTGTCCACACCAAGGTGGCTCACAGATATTTAAATCATACAAGTCTATCACTGTCTAGTGCTCCCACAGAGACCTTCCCAAATAGATTTAATTAACCAATAAATTATATTGAGAACATATCCTTCCAACCTACGGATGCTGTTACTCGTGTTTGTGCCAAAGCAACTCTACTCCTACTCCTCCTTCAACATAAATGAGTCTAAAAATAGCCTTATAAAAATATTAAAATGGCTTTCATTATAGCTTACCCTAGTGAGATGGCTTTGACAGCTATTCTCACAAAGCAAACTCCCTGTAGACACTTTTTAAATGTTCTAAAAAGAGTTACAGCTCTACCTACAGAATTAAAATCTAAAGCAAGTTACCAGAAAACAAAGGGGAAGGTAAATTATAATAAACAAAGTGTATATTCCTGCATGGAAAGGTCTTTGTTCAAATATACTGCATTTAAGAAACCTTACTATTGTGTAACTAAACCCTGAACTAATATGGCCAGGGAAGTGGAGCTTTAAAAACAAGGCTTTCAGGCTTGTCTAGTTTGACACCTTCCTTCTACGGCAGAAACGAGTTTGTCTGCCTTAATCCTTCCTATGCAGAAATGTCCGTATGTGCTACAAGAACAGCACTTGAGCTTTTTAGGGATCCAGAAAGAACTACATAACCTTAGCTAGGCCTAACCCCATTTAAACAATCAAGAACACTGCATCTTGCTCATCTCTTGTTATTATGAGGCCTCTTGCGAAACAAGGGTATTGTTCAAGAGACATATTTCCAAGTCATCCATCGTAATGCAAATATGCTGAAAATGCTGCAGGCAACATGTAGGGCCACACTAATAATGGAAAAAGAGCGGAAACCCACAGAAGTTGAAAACAAAAAACCACAGGTAAGCCTCTTTCCAGTAAAAACAAGCAATGCCCTCTGCACCGCAGAACAAACTGAACTAGACAGGGATATCCAGACAGAGTCCTGAAACACCAGAAAACAAGTTACACCACACTTCTTTAAAAAATAAAAATAAAAATTAAAATTAAAAATAAGAAAAAAAAAAGGAAAGAAAAAAGGAAAGAAAGAGAGGGGGGAAGTGTAAAACTTAGTTGCCCCCAGGATCCTGTGAACAGATCCACCTGTTCAATCCCAGTAATGTTTTGGGGTACTTCTGGGCATTTCAAAGCAGCATATGTAGGATCCTAATAACATTACTGAAGGAATTAGGTGCCAGGAAATCCAGACCCTGCATTTTTTATGTAGTCACTTTGCAGGAGTTACATGGCATCTGACACTGGATCTTCAAAGACACAAGTAAGTAACTTTCACAACCTTCAAAGATGTTAAGACCAGAAGAAATTCTCATTGCTATAAATAGGCCATACAAAATAGATGTGCCTGGCCATGTTTGACATCCATGTCTTGGGGTCAAATTACCACTTCACACCTCCACCACAGGGGATGGTCAAACCTCTACAATCCAGGCCTATTCTTGGAAGTCTTTATTTTATTCTCCTTTTAAACAGAACTAAATCTCCCTTTCAACTAGAAATTATTGCAATTATGTAAATTGCTGTTATCACATTACTTGCTTTTTAAAAAAAAAAAATAAATTCTATAAATTATAAATTCTATTAATCTACTTGCCGAAACTATTGTTTGAGGCAAAATATGTCATTACAAGAAAAAGCTAAAGGGAGAGACTCCTATTTGCTTTGTGTCCCTTCAACCTTTCCTAACGGTTGGAAGCAGTGAATCAAAGGTAAAATGAACTGACTTGCCCTAGTTTGTTTCCATGCAACTTAAAGCTGCATCATTAATGTTTAATGTTTACTCCCATTGGTCACAAGAAGCTTTTTACATACTGAATGTGTTTCATCTGAGAGATCTTTTCCCTTAAAGAAAGCAAGAGATGAAAGCTATTCATACGTACTTTGGCTACTGGGTAGACCTAGAGGGAACAAATTTTGAGTTCACCTTCCCTTTTTGGACAAAAAAAACCCCAAAAAAATCACACGTGAAAATAACTCGGAACCAAACTGGGACTAACCTGAAGTAAACAAAAGTTAAGCAATAATGAAAAAACATATATTGCTTTAATCCATGACAATCATGACCTCAAAAACTGAACTCTGTACAGAGGCTCAAATTCTGACCAATTTCAAAAGATTAGGCAGCAGTCAAAACAGCAGAGACAGGAAGCTTTGGAAAGGGTACTGAATATATGATATTTTTAATCTGACCATGCTTTAACCTTTATTAACCAACCTTTTTACAGGGCAAAGGACAGACTTCTTGCCACTTCGGCTCAAAAATCCCTTGGCAATATTCACAGTGGGCAGATGGGTGGTTGTATGCACTTTTGAAGGCATTATCTTGTTGCCTTTGAGAGAAGCCCAACATAAACCTTAACAATAAAGCTTTTTATAGCAAATATATTTGCTTTGAAATGCTCCTATCTAAAGTTTAAGCTTAATTACAGTGTGCATGAAGTCACCCTATACTAACCTCTCAACCACCTTCTCCATTATCCCCATAGATGCACTCCAGAAGTCCTACCCTAGTTAGGAACATACACCAGGCTTTTTCTCCCACTTCTGGTTTTGGAAGACATGTTAAATTATTAAGGTTGCCAACAAAGAAAATGCCTTGTGAAGAACAAAGAGTCTCTGAAAACAGCCACTTCAGAAAGAACAGCTAAAACCCTTGTGAAAGTACAGCTTGAGAAACAGAGAGCTTGTAACTCCAAGTGAGGCCGGCCTCAAGTTTACAATGAAGATTAAAATCTGTTCATCTAAATCAATTATCCATCCTGAGTGCACACGGTGCATTTGAACTGAACAGTCTGGGGGGGGCTTTGCCTCACAGTACATACTCAGTGACAGCACTCATTTCCCCGGCAGCAAGCTAAATTTCAGCTTAATAGCTCAAACATTCCCTTGACTATATTCATAACCAAGGCTCCTGCCTCTGCAGTAGCTCCAGAAGAACTACATATGAACTCTTTACCTTTGAACCAAAGTGACTAACACTCACCCAGAGCTGCTATTCTCCATGCAAGATAACCTAGATTTAAAATAGATACACATTCACAACAGCGTCCACCAGAAATGTGCTCTCTTGGATTCCAGCGATTTCGCAAACTAGCAAAAAATGAACAAGCATTAAAAACAGGGATAATCCATCACAATATGCACTTTAAGTATTTACTAAATGTATTTTGGATTTAATTTATCTATAACAACTCGATGTTCCAGACTGGCATCACTACATTGTGTAAATATAACAAATTTTTATTCTAAGACCCCATTTCAGCACTCTGCTTAGTACCTGCTTGCAAGACAGGGAGATTTTTTACTTCTGCACATGTACAAAGAGGAAGATGATTTCTCAGCAACATGAGTCATTATATTCTTGAATGATGGTCTCCAATCCTGCTTCTCAAACTGTTAATCTGGTCATATCTCAGTGCCAAATTATCTCAGATTGTTCAAATGCATCATTACTCTCTTGACGCAAATGGCTTAATCCAGTAATTTATTGGAGTTTTTTTAAATCATTGTAATACTTTTACCGTGGTCTTGCATACGTAAATGGTGGCTATAAAAGATGACCTGTATGAACAGATTTTTTTTAAAAAAGTCTCATTTCTTCAGAAATATATACCAGATGTCGCCCAAATATTCCCAGCACAACACATATAGTTCCTCTTTGTCTACCACCCACTTCTTCCTCTCTTGAGTCTCCTTCCTCAGCCCTCTCCAGCATCCCAAATACCAAATGAATAAGAAGCTGCTCTTGAGGTGGCCAAGTCAAGGCTTCACTTGAGCTGGCTGAGCAAACAGCATTCCTTGCTTCCCCAGGTGTGTGCACACACGTGTCCATGTCTACACGTGCATGGGACATGCACCTCTTTAGAGATGCTTGGCTTTTGGGGCAGGAGGCGACTTGGGAGATAAATGGGGGAGCACATGCTCATACACTTCTCTTTCTCTAACAGGGCCAGGAAAACTGACCTTAAGTCATACACAAAGACATCTTCACACTTCAGACTATTTCATCAGTACTACAAGTTTACTTCAGAGATCCAATCCGGCCTCGATACAATTCTGGGGAACTACTGGGGAGCGGAAAAAATAGACCAAACTACTGGTGCCTAAGTCCAATTTCTGCATTTTCTCTTGACAAAAAAGCACTGTTCTGCATTCCTTCCTCGCCTCCATCACAGGATGGAAATTTTACTTTGAAAGGGACCCTAAATGGAAGATTCAATTTCATTTTCATGCACCTGACCCATTATGCCTTTCAGGACTACCTGTAACTGCTGCAAACCAGGCTTTCTATATTGCCTGGCACCCTGAAAGCCTACAGTCTATACAAGCCAAGTTTCAATGCTCTCCAACTCCTTCCCTGCTTAGCCCTGCAAAAACAAATATATTTAGCAGGTGTGTGTGGTACTAAGTAAGGGTAGAAGGTGGTCCTGCAGATAAAGCTACATTAGCAGTGCTATTTATCATGCTCAGCAGAACAAACACCAGCTTTGCTTCAAAACGGAACAGTGGCAACAGCAATGGCTGTTACTCTTGTGAGAAAATAGACTCAGTTTCCAGGATTATGCTTCACTTTGGGGTGGGTTGAAGTGACTCCAGAACAAACACTCATGGGTGTATCCTTCAGGGTTTCCATTTGGCAGCTCTACTGAGGGAGGGGGATGGTGGAAGAGTTAAAAAAAAAAAAAAAAAAAAAGACATCTCCCCACCTCGCCTCCCAACTATGTTTTGCAAAATGCCTACTTTTATGTCCTCAGTGTACATGCTGAGGTGCACAACACTACTACTGTAGTAATGGCAGCCACAACCCTTGACTTCTTGTTTGCCATCCATCAAATACTCGTACAGGGTCGTACTGAACTGCGAAATACGCTCAAATACAGCTCTGAAGTGAAGTCCCAGCCAGCTCCTTGATATTAGTTACTATAGAAACCAGTCCCTTGGCACAGGCTCTCACAGCAGGAAATCATGCAGATTTCAATTTTACATAGTAATAAATGCTGCGGGAGAGGAGAATTTCACAAGAATTGCAGGGGCTGATTGTACAAACCCGGACCTCTTCTACCCCGTGACAACACCACGCTGCAGATGAACGTGCCCACGCACACAATTGCCACTGCTCTCAGTTTTGAAGTGGTTTCTACAAAGCCTGAGTTGGGGTGGCTGCTGGAAAGGTGATAGTATTTTTCAATGGCTTCATTGAATTAGAAAGTGTGCCCATTTTTACACATAACAAGCCCAGGTGAAAACAACAAAAAGGCACCAACTGCAAAGCAGTAGAAAGATTTAAGCATATATGTAAGTACACAGAGCCCAAACATTTTACAGGAAGTATTGTCAGGTCACAACCCAGGGCTCTTTTGGAAGCAGCCTGTCTTCCTTTCCTTCTCCACCCTGTCCAAAAAAACCAACCTGAATGGAGGGCAGGTCACAGATTAATTTGTAGAAAAAAAAAGGCTGTAGAAAGCACAAAGACAAGAGGGAGGACTCTGAGCCCTGAAGTGAAACAGTGAGGTAATTATTTTAACTTTTCAGAAGTAGTTCTACAGGTTGGACTCCATCACGTGTGGGAGTGGAAGAGGAAGACACACAGCACAACATACTTCTTGTCCCAGGCAGATGATTGAATTTCTATTGAAATTCAAGAACCAGCGGGGACTCTTCCTCACCTCTCTAACTGAGCCCATAAGCCTGAACGGTGCAAGTTTGGCCACATCAACACAGGAAGAAAAGAGGAGGGAACTGCTTCACTGAAGAAAACTAAATGAAGGGAGGAGGGAAGGGGTGAACAGCTTGCACAGCAACAGGGACAAACATTTGTGCTGGCAACACCCGACAAATCATCAAGCAAACAGAGGGACAAGAAAATGAAGGAAGCTGGTCTATTTTTAAGCAAGATCTCATTATTATTATTACCATGAACATGCATGGCTTCCCGGGAAGCAGCAGGTATGCAAACATGAGATGAATCATATCACCAAGTAAATCACCTGGCAGTGGAACGTTAGTTTGCATGGACACACACAGAGTGAACACCTATGATCTCTGCCCCTGACACCTCCGAATACGCATTGGAAGAGCATCCTTCTGGGAGGCAAGCCTGCACTATGGGGAGCAAAAAGCCCTGTTAGACAATGAAATTGTCACTGCTGCTTCTGAAAATGACTTTTGTTAATGCTTTTGCTAATGATTAGACAGAGCTCCTTGTTCTGGACACTCCACACTCAGTCTTCTAGAGCTTGTAATTTCACTTTTTGTATAGGTCTTATGTCATTAGAAACAAACCTAATTTCTGTCCAGCTAGGATAAGAATAGACTTAGGGAGCTGGAGAAGACACCTGAAGTCAAATCACACATTTTATACCACAGCCTTTGCACAAGTTGCCTTGCTGATACACAGTGGTAATTACTGTACTCAAGTCAGGTCCACACACACCTCCCTAGAGGTCTGGTGAGTTTGCATGAAGCCAGCTGACAGCACCAATCTGATACTTCACAAACTTACTATGGCTTCTTAGAAGCCACCACTGAGGTGGCAACAAAAAGGACAAGCTTTGAACCTGCATTTCCAGACAGCTGTGAGGCCCAAACGATGAGCCTGCACAAGGCTCAGCAACTTGTTTGCTACAGGCAAGGTCCACTAAGCAAGGAACACTACCCTACTTCCCAGAAAGCTGGCTTAGTCTGAACAGATATTTTAATTCTCCTCCCACGCAACACAGGACTTCCCTCTCTGTCTTAAGGCAAAAATATACTAAATAAACTCAATGGAAACAGATCTTCAGCTACCTTTGCTATCCAACCAGTAACAGACTAAAAATAAATAAATAAAAGCTGCAACACATCTCTTGTTGTGGTTACTACAGGATTGTTGCTATGTGCCAACTAGTAATTTATCACATCAAAAGAATGACTGAATTAGCCTGAAAGGGGATCTCCCACCACAGGAACATGTGCTACACTGGGAAAACCAACCGCCAACCAAAACCTCAGCCTCCACTTTCAAATCCACATCCCATCATCAAAAGGATGCTTCTGCATCTTTGATTCTAACCCAATATATTATCTGAAGGAAATCCTCAGAGCCATTTATGATTTATCCTCATTACCTCCCAGACTGGATGTTTAAGACATCGGAAGTTTGGTTCTGTTGCCAAGACTGAGAAAACTCTTTGCAGCTTCAAAATGAGTATTTAGTTTCTGAAGCGTAGGTGCTCCTAGTCAAGATGCCCACAGAGATATAAAGTCATCATACAGCTGGAAACAACTATCAATTCATCCACCCCAAGCCTGCAGAGAAACCAGGACCTAATAGTCTATCCTCCTAAAAGCAACACAGCTGCATAAGGAACTATGACCAAATGTGTAAAAAATTAATTCCGAGCTGAACCCTCTCCCCACAGTCCTAAAGATTTCTGATTCAATAATAGTGAGCAGACTTACATTCAGTAACATAAAAAGGAGTCAGCCACTCCTCTCTTGACACACTTTCCACACTTTGGAAAAAGTATTAAAGAAGTATAATCACTTCTCCATTCATAGTTTTCTTTCTCTTCTTCAGAGAAGTCGGTCTTGCATTCAAGTTTTCTGTTTTGGTTTAGCATACACAATCACCTGGGAGCTCTATCCCCTTCCTAACAACACTTCAGCCTCTTAGCAAAGCACCTTAAGCTCAAAAATTACTGGGCTGTAGGGCAAATACAAACTCCACTCCCGTGTCTGTCTGTGCACCATACCAAAGAGCAGCTGACTGTGTAAGTTATTATAGCCGTTATTTTTGTCTATTGCCCTGAATATTTCTCCTTAAGTAGGAACAAAGCAGCAGAAATGTTATCAATGAGCCTGAGCTAGACTTCAGCTTGACCTCAAGAAAAAAAATAAGGCGTAAATAATATTTCTTTATGCTGCAATGCCAGCATTTGCCTAAAGAAAGGGCAATGGCAATGTTTCACCTGCGAAGCAGCACTTTCGACCTCCTAAATATAAAATCTAGTCATTAATCACCAAACCACTTCTTGTGTCTGTCCTTGAACAGGCAGCACTCCCGAGTATTGAGGCCATGCTGCTGAGAGCACAGCTGCGTTGGGCAGGGCACG
>JAWMRA010000078.1:139633478-139648048 GCA_035584735.1 Pseudotriccus pelzelni
ATAAACTTCTCTCACCTTAGAGCAATTTGTGGGGGGTGTGGTAAAAAATTGTCCCCTAGGCAAACCCATGACAACTTAGACTGAGAATTCAGAGGTTTGTGATATCCTTTTGTGTCTCATCCTCCATCCTTGGCTCAGCTACATCCCCTTTACACCTTAACAGAGACTGCTTGTAGCAGAGATCTGTTGGCCCTGTGGAGGTGCCAGATGCTCTAGGGCATGAAAAAATTATGGCCCAGGACGGGGCCAAGTTGCTGATGAATAGCAGTGGTAAGTGCCAGAACACTGATGTCTCTCAGGCCTGTTGGTGACTCCCCTGCATACAACTGTGCTAATGAACTGGTGCCAGTGCCCACCCTTGGGTCCTGGGACTAGCTGGCATTGTCTGGCCACTTCCCTACTTTTAGCTTCACTTCCAAAACAAGTTTTCAAAAGTCCTACTATTAGTACTCCCTGGTCCAGGTTAACTCCTGAACCTTTGTTTAGGGAAGTGCTGTTTACCCTGGCCCATAATCATGGCCAAGACCACTCCAGTGACTTCACAGTGTTGATATTCCAGTGTTTAAGCCTGCTTTCTGATACTCTTCATGCCCAACTAATGCTGACTTGCTTTATGGTTTAGCAATATCTTATTTACAGACATGAAGAATTTTTTTCCCTGATTGCTTGGTGGCAATTTCTTTGAATGCCCTGATTGTCTCCCAGTTTTCAGTGCACGTGTCCCTTGGCAGATCTGCAGCAACACTTTGTGCATGTGTTCACTGCAGTTAAAAAGTGGCAGCTGTATTGTAGAGATACAACAGAACTCTCTGGTTTAAAGTAATCATAAACCATAGCTCAGCACTTCACTTACTTATTTGCAGCAAGGTGAACCAATCCCTGCCAAATCCCAGGCTGCACATCCAGCTGGTATTTCTTCAAGACAGAGACATCCTATGCCCCAGGCTTCCAGGGTTTCAAGAGCCTGGAGGATCAGGTCCTAAATAGCTCTCTAAAGGTCATGAGGAAAGTCTGAACTGGTGTGGAAACAGCCCAGCATAACAGCCCCTGGAGCACATTTTTTCTCAAATTTAATAGGTGATGGAACCTCATGAGGTGATGTCCTCATGAGATCCCACCTGCATCCAGCTCTGGGTCTCCCAACACAAGAAGGACGTGGACCTGCTGGAGCAAGTTCAGAGGAGGGTTATGAAGATGATCAGGGGGCTGGAGCACCTCTCCTGTGAAGACAAGCTGAGAGAGCTGGGGCTGTTCGTGCTGGAGAAGAGCAGGCTCTCGGGAGACCTTAGAGCACATTTCATACCTAAACAGAGCCTACAAGAAAGTTGAAGAGGGACTTTTTACAAGGGCAGCTAGTGATAGGACAAGGGGAAATGGCTTCAAACTGCAGGAGGGGAGATTTAGACTGGATGTCAGGAAAAAATTCTTTACTATGAGGGTGGTTAGGAACTGGAACAGATTGCCCAGAGTTGTGGATGTCCCATCCCTATAAGTGTTGTGACCATGTTGGATGGTCTGTTGGATGGCTCTCCAGCATCCACAGGGGACAGACACACTCGAGAGCAAATCAGGTCTCATTAGGGACAGCTCTGGTGAGTCCTGGAGCAGATCCTGGCAGGTGCTTATCACATTCAGGATGTAGGGGTTCAATCTGCATGTATTAACACTGGGGAAAAATTAGGGTAAGGTTGGGGTAAGGCAATCACTTTCTTAGTAACATAGAGTTCACACGTCTTCCCACTTACTAAAACAGCAATATTTTAAAACAACCTTTTTATTTTCCACCATGCTTGGATCCTGGGGTCTTATTTCTGCTGTCACATCCAGTCTGCTGAGAGAGGCAGGTTCTGTATCAGAGTCTGCAGTATGATTTTCTGTTTGTTCTTTTGAATGACTTTGCCCAAAGGGGTGATAATAAAAAAATGTGAAAGCTGGTGTCAAAATAATTTCTCTGAGCCTGGAACGCACACTTTTTTCATTATTCTTGACATTCTCTTTTATTTGTCTTTTTTCCCCTCTCCACTTACGTTCAGTATTAAAGCAAAGTAAAACACATAGTACAGATAATTCTGCTTTCAGATTTCTTGGCTAGCACTGGCCCACTCTCAAGTGGATACGTGGGACTTCTGAATATTGCATATGGTCTTTATATTCCTGTGATTTATGAAGACACAGGATTTTCCATTCACAAGTGCACAAGAGCATGGTCATATGACTCCTGCTATTGGGAGTCCTCTTGCTATTTAACCAGAGCCAACAGCTACAGAAGCAATTTAATCCAGCAGCAAACTTAAAAATAAAAAGAAATGCTCAATATTGTCATACAGATTATCCAAAACAGATCTTATTGAGTCCTTCCATTCTGCTGGGGTTAATGCTCCCACTCCATCTGCGTGGCTCTTGGATGTCCTCAGTGCTTAGGGAGCAGGAGCCAAATGGCAGCTAAGCAAGGCTGGAAAGGATCGGGAACAGATGATGTTGTTCCAGAGATAATTCTCAAATAAGGTTGTTTTAGGAAGAGAAGAACTAGACTTGTAGTGACACCGTATTGACACCCAACCGCTGGCACAGCTGGCAAGTGGTTTCTCCGCATCTCAGCCCTCTTCACATTTTTCTAAATTGTTTCCTCCCTACCCCAGATTTTCTGTTTTAAAGCCTGCTGTGAGGCACCTGGTCTGCTTCTAAACACACTCACAGGTATTTCATACATCCAACAAAAGCAGAGGGCTGGTTTTTGAACGAATGCCACCGTTTTGACATTTGCATTTGGGAAATAGCATCTCCAAACCTGTATGTCAGGGGTGACATCTCAGGATCAGATGTGGTTTGGCTGGAACCACGGCGTTGTTCCTGGGCATGGCCGCTTCTCCTGAAGGCAGAGCAGGGTAAGGATTTGTGCTCTCAGTCTAAATAAAACATAAGCTGACATATTTTCACTCTCTGGTATAGACAGTTCAGCAGCTCTTTAAGCAATATATTAGATGATGTACTGACATGGAGGACACAGTGGTGCAGCTCCCGCAACAAAGACGGTGAAAAAGGTGGGAAAATGGCATGGTCCATGTGGGGTTTTCCAAACCACCTATGTCTTGAACACCCATAACTGAAAAATGGTTCAAATGAAAATTATTGTTCACTCTGGGTTCCTGGCAGACCATAGTGCCGCAAAGCTTGTAAAAATGAATTGGATGCCACAGTCAATTGGTCTTAGTGAGCTACTGAAGTCACTGGAAAAATAGGATTTGCCTCATGGCTGAAACAAGGGATTGGGGATCTCCCGGCATCTGTTAGTCTCCATCACTGATTTGAAATGGTAGCTTGGGGCAAGGCTTTGTTTTCTGCTGCCTCCACCAAACAGTATTTCTGGCTTTGCAGAAACGCTGGTGCTGGGAAATTAGCAAGGTGTACCCAGAGCCTGGCAAACATGAGCCCTGCTGCGAATTCCAGGGACTGTTCACTGCAAGGACATGGGTTAAATAAATGTGCTGGTTTTTTTCATTGTGGCTGTTTCTGTCTGTCAGCAGCAGTGGGAATACAGCAGTGAACACATCATCACTGGCGCAATGGAGGAGCTGGGCCACAGGAGGTTTCTGAAGGTAAGGTGCACAGTTAGTTTTTACATGGAGACATACACATTTTCCTGGCATTAGTGGTGCACACAACGTGAACAGTTCAGAAAATTGCTCTGAGCAGACAAACTTTGCAAATAGTTTGTTTTGTTTCGAAACAAACATGACGTGATTGAAAAGCACAAAGGTATTGGCAGTGCCACAATGAGAAAATTATAAAGGCACTCACACATGAGGTGTTGACTGAGTTCACATACCGGGGCACCTCTGAAGCTCAAATTTGTGAAAGAACAAAAGAGAGTTGCGTCTTCAGATCCTGCAGTTTTTCAGTGGGTTTTGTGTGCCCCGGACCTTTCACCATTTAAAAAAACAAACACTTGGTATTTGAATGTCATAAAAAAATGGACATTGATGCACTTCCCTCAGTTTGATTTAGTGGTTCCTGGACTGGGCTGCAGGGTCGAGGAGATGCTGTCACTGAAAGTCAAAGGTTGATGTTGGTGGATGCAGGGTGGCCATGGCCTGTCTGGCTCCCAGACGGTGGGGCTGGCAGCAGTGGCCAGGGATGGATTGCACCAGAGCAAGGGATCAGGCATGCTCCAGAGGAGTATAAATCAGCCACCTGTAATTAGGCAGTCAGGAGGAAGACTGTTTCCCCATTACACGGCACACCATTTATTTTTTACAGAGTTTGTGTTGTTTAGCTTCTTTCTCAATGTACAGAATTTCTACTGGTTTTTTTGGTTCCCAAATCCGGTCCTGTAGTTCACCAGACAATTCTTCCCAGCAGGTACTTCTGATTAATAGAAAGTGCTGTGAGGTCTCTTCAGGACGCAAGGATGACTAACTCTGCAGCAAGTATCTCCAGCATAGATCAAGCAATGAGATTCAACCAAAGGACCTAGAAGCAGGTTCTGACCTCCTTTACACCAGCTGGAGTCTCAAGTAACTCCAGGAGCTTCAAAGGCTTTATCTGTCTTGTTTTAGTACAAATAGTCCAAAATCTAAGGTGACTTCCCTGCTGTCAGCAGCAGCAAGTGTTTCATATGGGCAAGGGTGGATCGTAGCCCAGCTGGGTTTGGGATGATCTCTGCTTTTTACACCACTCTGGCAAACAAGGTTCGATTTGAGGTAACCTGGCCCACTTTGAGTTGTGCCTTACCATAAGATCAGCTTTTTAAGTACGCAAAATCTGAGGTTCTCCTAGGTGGGCTGCCATCTCACCTTTCTCTCAGTATGGTGAGTCAGAAATAGGACCTGGTCCATCCCTTGCTGGCACACAGGTGGAGGGGCCAGTAACAGAGATCACTGGATAGAATGGCCTGAATTCTGCCCTTCTTCAGCTCTTAACAGAAACAGTGACTTGGATGAAGGATGAAGAGGAAGAGAGCAACTAGAGGGAAGATTTAATGAATAAATTTGGGTAATTTCAGTATATAATTTAGGGTTTATTACTGTCATTATACATATTTTGGATTGGACACACACTACTCAGATCCCTCACTACTGCAGTCTGGAAATGTGAGGAGCTATCTTGGCACGTTAGAGAGGGACACAGCTATATTGCTGCATTATTTTTCAGAACAAACGTGACCTTTTTTCTTTCTCTCCAACATTGCCTGCAGGAAGACTGTGGCTGTCCCTGGGTTTTACATTACCTGCAGAATGAGTCTCATTTTCTACCCCAAGCCTTACATGGCAGGATGTGATTGTGAGACACTGCTCTACTTGCTCCATGCACATGCTCTGACAGCACTGACATGTTTATTATGATTAATAAACATTATTATTCATAGCACAGTGGCAGCTAGAGATTCTAATTATACATTAGGGCCCTGTTACTCTAGGCCTGGCAGAAACTCATAGGAAGAAGCAGTAATTTAAATAGACAAAGAATGTTATTACTGTTTTACAGGTGAGACCCAGAGAGATTTGAGAATTCATCCCATGCCTCACAGGAAGCTTTGCAGAATCAAAAGCTGAACCTACATCCCCCAAGCTCCAACCTCTAATTTTACTGAGATGAAAATGCAGAAGGAAAGCCACTTGCATACAGTCAAGTGCATCACAGGATACACATTCATTCTCTCAGCCCCACAGAGCTGAAGCACTTCTGGGGGTTTTTTTGGTTTGTTTTTCGATTCCCCTTTCGTTGTGATTAATTCTTCTTTTCTTTTTTTGACTTACAGCTTATGAGTCATTGTTGTACAGAGAAACTTTTCATTCAAAACAAATGAAGCTCAGTGTTAATCAGGAAATCAAACACTATTTCCTTTTATTCTTTCTCTCACTTTTTTCATATCAAAGCAGCACCAGATTTGGCCCTACAAAAAAAACCCAAAACAACTTCCATGTGGACTAACATTTGTTTGCCTTTTACTGCACCAAGTACCAGTTTACTTCCACAGAGGCTGGTGTGGAGCATTTTAACACCTTTTTACTGCTGGATTTCCTCATCCTGCTGGCAGTGGGTTTAATTTTGTACTGCCCAGGACATTGGGCATGATCACATACAAATACCTCAGTAAGTTCCCTCTAGTTCATTCAAGCATGAAGTGATGTCTTCATGATCTCTGCCACAAAAACTCGACTGAGATTCAAATCTGTCTTAAAAACTTAGGCCTGTCCTGTTGTTCCTGAGAAATTTGCTGACTACTGTGCCCTGCCGGGGGAGCAGCTCAAGAGCCACCTCTGTATTCTGGCCTATGTCTGACCATGACTGTTTTTCCCTATTTATCCCTGTGCTTGAACTTATATTTTCAGCCCCTTCAGTGCAGGTGGCTTGTTTTCTACCAGAAATTACCTTGCTGTTTTACCTTGGGTGAGGAAGGAAATGCGGAAGGGTTATTTCCATACCAGCATTTGCTTTCCCGTTTCTCTTAGCTGCCATGCTTCATTTCATGTCACCCTCAACCAACAAGTGCAGGTACAACTTGCCAATCTACACCATGCTGTGGGTCCTGTCCCAAACACCACTAGGCTAGAGCCTCTTTAAAACCTTTGGCAGACCTGGGACTGTTCCTGGTGGGATTTCCATGGATTTCTCTTCTTCTTCCAGAGGGGCAGCAGCTTTAGGATATGAAATACAAGTACAGGCAATGGCTCGAGATATAACAATGTGCAGTCATTTATGCTCCCACACTGAAAAGCTTACAGTACCGAGTCCCTCCACAAAGTTGACCCTTCAGCACACAGAGGTGGCTTTCTGGCACTGCTGCTCCCCCAGCCCACATATCACTTGGTGTGGATACCTTTTAGAGGTTATAAATACACAGGTGCCAAGACACTGCAAATTCGGTCAAGGACATGGACCTGTGGGTCGTTTTGTCTCCTGATGTACTGCAAAGCAGAACAGCAAAGTGCTTTCCTCATTAGGATGTTAATTTTTGCAAGGGAGGTAAAACAAAACAGACTTCTCCTAAAGAAAAGAGCAGATGGCAAAATCTCAAGGCATGCTGCATTTTGCGTAAAAAGAAGGCGTCATGAATGGCTGGATTTGAAGGTAAAACCTAAATATGATTTAGTCTGCCGTTTCCTATTCCCTTTATTTAAGGACACCAGCTGACTGCCTTTCCATTCTATTTCAGAGGATGCCTCAAATGCATATTTCAACACCAGGCATCTGCTCCTTCCCAAACATTGAACAGCCACAGTGCTTCATAACACTGTTTATAGCTGTGAAGTTCAGGGGCATTAAGCATCCAACCCAAAAAGACTTCCAGGTGGATATTCAAGTATGGAGGCACTTGAAAATATGTGATGCCTTGAAGACAAGGGACTTTTTGTTTTCTTTGGAGAAACGAGACTGTTTAACTCTTCCTGCTCAGTACTGAGCATACCAAACATCCATGGATTTAACCACAGATGCCAAGTATCTGGAGAGTACATTGGCTGTGAAGGAGCATATTCAATAACACTGTTGAAAGACTTGGAGCTGCTCATCTGTCCCTTGAGGACCTGCTGGACAGAGAGCTTGACATTCTTCTTGCACCTTCCATCTCTCTTGGGCATGATAGACTCATCTCCTCCTGAGTGAGTCGAGGCTCTTGGTGGACCATCCCCTGAGCACACACAAGGAAGGGAGCTCTTGTGCCATTTCCCCTCCAGCTTCCTCATGAATACACATTATGATAGTCTGTAAGGAAAAACTGAGCTTACAAACCCCGTGCTGTTTGATTTACCTTGACAACAGTTGCGTTGCAGTTCCTGTATGTTTGTGGTTTCGCTTTCTCTGTGCTTTGGCATTTTAAGCCAGTGGCTGATGTCAACACAGAGTTGGGCTTTCCCAAATTTTCCAGTTTTGATAGCAATCTTGTCAGACCTCTCAAACCACAAAGATGTGTGGGTGGTGAGGGAGTTCTCTGAATGGCCAGTCACTGCAGGGAGCGGCACTGACTGTTCATTAATGTGTCACTCTGAGTCACTTGCTGAACCCATTGACAGAGATGGGAAACCCACAGTGCTTGTCAAGGTACAACGTTCTGAATGAAACAGATAAAAAACACTTTGGATTCACAGATATTAAAACTTCTGGGAGAAAATATTGTTATTTGAAATGAAAAAAGATAAAAAGCAAACTCCACTGGATCAAGGAGTCCTCTGGAGAGTAAAGCTGAAACATTACCTGGTGCCAGATCCCTTAAAACACTAAATGGGGAGTTCACCAATTAGCAATGTATGTGAACAGCTCTCTGACCTAAGTTTGCTTTACTCTGCACACATTATCTGATGGCTTGGAAATGAGAGGGAAGCTGTTCCCAGGAGGCAGAGGGTCACTGTGATCTAATGTCTGCATTTGCAAAGCCAAGACTTGTTACTCATCCCTTAAGTGTCTATTTTAAATAGTATTATTTCTAAAAGTAGCCACAAGACAGACTTGTAAAGCAATTCTTTGTACAAAACCATTGGTTCAAAGACTAGTACCCAAGTAGCATTTTCGCATTGTAAATATATTCTGTGCATTTCAGATTCTCCCTGTGGTAAATAATGGATTAAGAAATGAAAATCACATTATAATGAGAATGACATGAGGCTTTAATGAGACCAGAGCTAGGAAAACTAAGCCAATTTTCTTTTCTGCTCAGAAATCAGGCTAAGGTTTGTCATTAACATATCATGATCAGCTTTAATTAGGTAATTAGTGACAGTAGCAAGATAATAACAAGGTGCTCCGCAGTGTTATTCCAGCCAGTGTACAGACACATCACAAAAACCTGACCTTTGTCTAGAAAAGTTTACATCTCAAGAGAGAAGACTAGAACAGAAAGTCCACAGCTGCCAACCTTGGGAGCACCCCACCTACAGGGTGATGACAAGGTGGACTCTTCCCTACCCTTTCTGTTGAAGCCGAACCCTACATGAAGAAAAACCAAAGAGGGCTATCACCGGTAAGGAGCCTCTGGCATTCCCACCAGGAAGAGCAAGCCCCAACCCCTGTCCCTCGCTCCTGGTGTTATTCATGTATTTCCTACTGTGAAGCAGGGTCAGAGAAGTCATGACCTGCCCCAGCCAGCTCCTGGTTTGGCTGTATGGAGGACTATAAGGTGGACTGTGGATCATCAGTGTTCTGCTCTGCTGGATGTCCCAAGGTACAAGCTGACACCTAATCTGGGCTTTCAAATAAATACCTAAGCCAGAAAGAAAGGTGGCATTTTTAGGGTTGACTCCTTTTTCACATTTCAGTCTGTCTGAGCAATATCCTGCTCAGCACCTTGATGCTGTGGGCCCCGTTCTGGGGTGCCAATCTCCTCATCATGGCAGTGCCTTAGCCCTTGTCATGCTGAGGGCCATATGGCTGCCATTCTGCAGCCTGCCTTTCACTTGCATATTTGTACCCTTCCTCCTAAGCTGCCACAAGAGTGTTTTCTAGCTCTCCCAGGACAGTTGTTTTCCTCTGTTGCTGTTCTCACTCTGTTCTCATGCTGTTATTCTTATGGCCTCGATCCTCTGAACTTGATACTGTTGTTAAGGTGTGTTCCCAAGGGGAGCAACTGCCACTGAGATAAGAGTCATGCCCACCCTTTATCTTTCCATTGGTGGTAGCTTTCAGTGAGTGAACCCAAAAATACGCAGATTAACAACCAGCAGGCATGCAGCACCCACTCTGGTCAAAGTGTTCTCCCAACAGCATCGTAACCAGGAATAAAGCACAAATTCCCCCAAAACAGTTCCTGAGGAAAACTGGTTATTATGGGACATTATAATGCGGGGACCCTCCTACATGGAAAAGACACCCAAGCAGGGGGCCTCATTACTTGTTTTCCCAGCTGGTTGCTCAGAGAATTTTCCTTTTCCTTTATCTTTCTACTTCAACACTCGTGCCTTGCTGTCACTGATAGGCTGATAACAGCAAGGTCTGTTTGATAAGATGATTGCAAATGGCTCTGTAACTCAGGATGTGGTTATGACTGTATCTGAGAAAACTCATACATCCAGGCACTTGTCTTCACAGTTCATCGTTCTTTCAACCAGCTGATTGAGAAATGTATTGAGCTCTTCCAAGAAAAGAACTCATGCGATGTTCAGCTCAACTTAAAATCAGGCCTTTAAAGAATTCTTGTCCCTGTTTATTATAAAAAAGACTATCAGCATCACCAGTTCTACAGTGAAGGCCCGTATTAAGATTTCATGATACAGAAGTGTGAATCTGCTTCTTTGATGCAAACAATGATGTCAGTTCATGACTGATGAATTTTTTTTAATTGTTTTTATCTTTAGATCCACCCAGTAATTAAGACTTCGAAAGGGACTGTACCTGTATGTTTGCATGCAAAAGATGATGCTCTGTGTGGAGTAACTGATTATATTAGCAGTTTTAATTCTGACTGAAGAGTTCCTTAGTCCTTCCAAAACTCAGGAGTCAATCCAGCTAAGAAAGATGTGATTTGTTTGTATCTTTTCCAACAGCTGTAGGAGATTGACTTCAGCCAGAGTCCTAACCAGGACAAACCCAGACAAAGCACTGGGAACACACAGATAGAGAAGGCTCAAACTGAGAGCGCCCAACTTCCCAGCATCCTGGACAGCAGCTGCGAGAGGTTTATTACTGTGATGATACATGAGATAGAAGGAAAGATGACTAACAAGCCTTTTGCTTGAAGTTGTGGCTGAGTGTCTCATAACCAGAAACACTCAACTGCCTTTAGGCAAAACCTTCCATCAGTCCCAAAGAGCAGACTGTTCACTGTTCACTGAGTGAGTGAACTGAAGCTGGGACACAGCGATCTCCCAAATCACTTGCCACTGCTGATTTCCACCCCTGGTGCTTTGAGCTCGAGCACACAGCTCACAGTGCCCTGGCTCCAGATCAGTGTTGGCTCGACAACATCTAACATAACTCACACATTACACATTGTCTGGGGTTCGGCTGTCATGACTATAAACAGCAAAATAAGTTGAGATAAGAGATTACCCAGATTACTGGCAGCAGTAGAAGCTGTAGAGCAACATTGCCAAGGCTGCTTTTGCTAGCTGGAAGAAAGCTTAGTAGAGAGGAAAACAAGGCTCTGCCCATACTGGGGGCACAGTCCTTGGCATCCTGCTGGGAGAGCAGGATACAGGCTGCCATCACTGAGGATTTATGACCAGCCACCCTGTCAGCTCAACAAGGCTCTGTACCATGTTAGGGCATCTCCCCAGGCACAACATTTGCCCACGGCATGGCCCTCCTAAAGGTTCAGACGTGCAATGGAGTCACTAAAGCCTAAGGAGGCTCCACATGGCATCAGGGACTTTCTTGCTCCATCATATGCTTACCCTGAGGTGGAGGCAAAAAGGTTATACACTAACACCCTCCACAGCTCCTGTTTGCAACAGGCCAAGCCTCGTTAGAAAGTGGTCAGGGCCATTTCAGAATGGGAGTCCACGGGTGCCCAGAGCAGTGGTGGGTGTCCACGACAGCTGAGCTGTTCATGGATGCACTCTCACCCCTTTGAGAACAGCATGGAGAGCACATTCATCCAACCCTCTTTCATTGAGGCTTAACATAATGTGTTTCACCTCCCGGCTGCCGAAGGCAAAGTGTGTGAATCAGTCAGATATTGCAGCACAGTTGACATGTAGGAACTCAGCCATGTGTCTCAGCCCTCTGGGCTAACTATTGTCACAGTGTCCTTCCTCCTGCATTTATCTCGGCCTGTTTATGACCCTGTGTGTTTGGGTCACATCAGATTTACTTTGTGCCTTCCTTTGGCAGGGGACAGGTTCCCATTTCCTTTTTGCCATGCATTTTTCCCTTTTCTGGGATGCTGTGGTTTAGACTCTTTTCCTTCCATGCAGGGTGGTGATTTGCTGAGCTCCAGAAATATTTTTTATGATTTGACTTAAACCCCCCATTTCTGAGCCTTTCTCTTAATATTCAGACTTGTTCCTCTATTGCTCTCCATGCAAGTAATAAAGCTCTTTTCATAGGAAAGCAAACAAACAGCTTAGCACTAAAATCTGTTTAAAACAGATAAAGTTTAAAGCCTTACATAAAAAGTGGGTCTGATTTTTGCAGTCCTCATTGTACTCAGTGGAGCATTTTGTCATTATAACTTTGGACTACAGCAAAAGAACCTTGCAATAAAAGGCTGCCATAAATTGACCTTTTGTTGCAAATTCTGCCATTCAAGCATAAAGCAGCAAGAAAGGCTACATAAGCTGTGTTAAAAGTAGGTCACTGTACACCCACTGTTACCACGGCTGGTCCTGGCTGCGTGTTGCTAACCGGGTCTCTTGGTTGGAGCAGCGATAACACACACAGGCGAGATGGTGAACTCATCACACCACTTCATCCGGCGCAGAAAGGCCGTATGGCTGAAAGCCATGTTTCTGGGTAGGGCAGGACTTCTGTGGACCATCTATAGAGCTACTTTCTGAGAAATGGGGCATCCTGGTAGCAGGGATGATGTTTCTGGAGAGAGCCTGGTGGCTGGTAGTGCCACCCCTCAGGTAGGTCCTGGTACTGCAGAAGTGACACCAGGAGCTGGTGGGAAGCTCTACTGGTAATACTGCAAGTCTAGATGCAGCAACAGTACTGCAGGTCTGTGCTGCCTGGACTAGCCAAGCCTCTCTCTCTCCCCAGTGGGTCACATCCAGAGCTGGGACAATGAGACCTGTGTGGATCTCCCTGCCATGGTGGCAGTCTTCTCCTCTAGCCCAGGGCATCTTTCCTTTCCCCAGCAAAGATTAAAGTCTGTTATGCTCTGGCAGGTACCAGGTGTAGGGAAACAGAAGGAGATGAAGAAATGACTGCTCTAAGGGTCTCATTGGTTTAGTCTCCACCATCATATAAAGTCACCCAGACCACTGTAATATTAGCTCACTCTCTGCTATAGAGCAGAGAAAAAGAGACTTTTACCTCCCCCACAACTGTCTGAACTGTCACTGATTTTTCACTATTAGTCCTCTGAAACATTCAAGTGGTCTCAGTCTCTGCAGCTGTAGGAAAGTCCAAGTTAAAACAACAGCTGTGGCTTAACTCACCCTGTCTCCTTCCAGGGGATACATTATGCGTGATGCCTGTTAGAGGATCCCTGGGTTTTTCCAGCATTGTCAACATTACTAAAGAGAGAGTGGAATGCAAGGCTCCAAAAGTCAAGCCAACAGGTCCTTTCTCTATTAACTCCACTGGGTTGGCTACAGGCATTACCTCAGAAAACCACCATACTCCAGGAGAATGCGTAAGTGCACAAAGCTCTAAAATTCACTCTGAATTTGGGTGAACAAAGCTTAGGGTCAAATGTTTCTTTGACTCAGACCCTAACCAGCATACTACAGCTAATAGGAACCAAGTGAGTCATAGTAACTCCTCAAGTGAACAATTATAACATCCGTGTTTCCCCTGACTTATCCAAGCTTATCTGACTCAGCTGCACTAACCGGTCCAAAACGAGACGCGTTCAAGATCCAAACTCATCCTGGAGATTGACAGAAGGCCCTGGCAGGTGATGGAGAGCAAGAGCATTTCCCCAGAACAATTCTGCCTTGTCCTCAACTCAAGGATTTCCTGTTAAATCTTTTACTCAGCATCAGGAAGGAGACTTCATTTACTAGCCTTGACATACAATGACATGAAAGACTGAAGAGGAGAAATTGTTCTCCTTTATACCTCCATTATAGACTTACACGGTGAAATAATACACAACCTTTGATCTTGTTCTGTGTTCTGCATTCTGCATCATCTTTGCAGCTGATTGAAAAAAAACTAAATATGAGCTGATTTAAAGACATTCAAAGTAACAGACTAGATAGAATTTATGATTTGTGCTGAATTATTTATTGCACGGTAAATAACTTACCTGTTTCAGTAGACAATCTGTCCACCCATCCCCTTGCATGGGCTGCTATTCAAAAGGGCTTAAACACTATCAGAGGAGAGAAGAAGCAATGGGAGCAATGGGTGCCTGGTCACCAGAGGAAGAAACAAAATGAGGAATTTGTTTGAGGTTTTTTTAATTATAACACTGATATTAAGGAGGAAGGTTCTTCCCAATATTTCTGCGACAGTCCTGAGTGGTCCCAAGTTGAAGTGTGTTTCCCTGTACTGAATAAACACAGCCTAGGCAGAATGGGTGTCCCAAGACCCCACAGAGCCAGAACATCACAATGTGTGAGGGGCACTGTAAGGCAAGGAAAACCTGGTCTGACTGGCTTATCTGACATAGGAGATGTGGCATTTAATGTACATTTTCAATTAGTTTTGAAGGACTTGCACCAAAATACATTAAATACACTTCTAGATATTATATGCTAAAAGGTCTGCGGCCTGTATGGCACAGAAGACCCAAACCTAAACACAGACAAATTAAAACAATGCTCAGCATATGAGTGCTGAAGTTTTTAACTCCCCCTGAAACAAAGCTCACAGAATTTCTGTTATCTTTTTAAGCCAGATTTTCTGAAGAGTTTGTGTGTCCTGGTTATGGGACAGGGGTAAATTCCCGACCAGCGGAGGGTCCTTTTCCTGAGTTGTAACTCCACGTGTAAGATCCCAGAGAAACAGGACACAGGCACGTGCAG
>JAWMRA010000078.1:139663444-139686192 GCA_035584735.1 Pseudotriccus pelzelni
TACATAACTTACTTATCTTTAAGGATACACACGAAAGTTTCCCAAGTCAATCTCGTCTTCCAGGGAGCTAACAGACCCACTGTTAACCCCTTCACTTCCTGTCTTCCAGTTCCAGGGAACCCAAACTTCCTTACCTGACTCGTGTATCAGTTGAGAAATCATTTCCATATAAAGATGCTACAGAGAGATGATGGATGGGGAACTCCAACAGATTTTTCCTGGAAAAGAAATCAGTGGTTCCAAAGACCTTACCCCTTTCTTGCCAGTCAAACCTGTCTTAGGTACCCAGGATGATCTGATGATACCAACCTCAGCTCCCGCAGATGAGGTCTATGACCACAGCATGGGTGTGCTGGCCCCAGGCCCCGTGGAACAGAAGTTACCCAGGAACTGCTGGAAATCCATGTGTGGCTCCAGGGTCACAGCACAGTTACAGCTGGCTTAGCCATATCTGCTTACCTCTGGGATTGCTGCTGGTATGACCTGCCTGCCTGTGCCCCTCTATGGCTGCTATTTCATTAAGCCTCAAGTACAAAAACTACCATTCAAATGATACCAGCAACCATGAAAACATCAGGATCTTCAAAGGCTGCCACAACTGCAGGCTTGATGCTGGGATACTTTCCTTTCCCACACCATTAGCAAGCATAACTTTTCCCAGCATTTACTTTGGATGTATCCTGTCATGCTGAATTAGACGAGACTAAGCATAATGAAGGTTAGAACACCAGTGGTATGACTTGACCTTGACAGTAGAGGAAAATAGTATTTAGGTGACTAGGAGAATGGATTGAAGGGTTCCAACAGAGTGGGACTATGTAAAGAAAAGCAGTTGTGATGGGGCCATATCGGACAGACTTTTCAGCTCATCTCTGGTTTCTCTCCATGGTAATATGCTCTTACCCACAGCACATGCAAAGTAACCCAAAGAAAGTTAGTCTTCTCATGATCTCAAAATGGAAATCCCAAACAACTGGATATCTTTGATATTTGCTTGACTGGGCTTCAGCTCTGCCTTAGCAAAACGAGAAATTCTATTCATCTCCAGAAAGGTAGGAAAATGAGTTCAAAAATATTAATGATAGTTCTGAGAACCACAGAGGAGCCTGTGAGGAAAATTAATATTTGTGACTTTGGTGCAGTATTAAACAGAACCCGCTGGAACATGGTCTGAAGCTGCACAGTGAAACTGTTAAAGCTGAAATCACCTGTCTTTAGCACTGAGCAAAGCAAGCACCATATGGAACACACAGCACAGAGTGATGCAATGAAAACCTGTATCGTAACACACAGAAAGACAATAAACTAAGGTAACATGGCAAGTGTAAATTCTAGCACTTATTTTCAGAGTTACTGCATCTGTAACTCAATTTTCTTCTAATACAGCTTCTTGGATGAAATATTGGTATCCGCTAGCAAAAAAGAAATTCAAACCAGACAGCTGGATGTCATTTTTTCCCCTCTAAGGAATGTCACGTTTGGAATAGCCCAGTGGGCAAAGGCGAATACATAATGGTTATTCAGAAAGCAATTAGATTCTGACCACAGGGAAATGTTTTCTGAATGGAGTGAGCTTTAATAGAATAGGCCCAATAGTCTTTTTTTGTTCCTCTGTTTCTTATATAAGGAATCTTTTTCCCTTAGAGTTAAGATCTGGGTTAAGGATGAACACATAATTATACTCTTCACACAGGTTTTCACTATGAACTCATACATATATCGTAATAGTTAAAGCAGCTGCATTTTAAGATAGATATAAATAAAAAAGTGGGTAAAGATATTTTGAAGTAAATGACTATATACATGACCTTAACTAAAAGTAGAGACAGTTTATCACAGGAGAAGTCAGTGTTACGGGCTGATACAAACAGCAGAAGTAGTAACTCAAGCCAAAATTAAAAGGAATTTATGTGCCTGGAGCAAATTCTAATGATTTAGAAATCTCACACCTTCTTCTGCTGTTTCTTTCAGTTCTAAGACAAGAGAAGTTATGCTATTTAGAGAGCTAATAAGTAACAGGCCTAATTCTGTTCTCAACAACATGAGGGTTCAGGTGGGTTATGTAAGGCAGCACTGCTACCAGGCCTCATCAAAGGCTAATCAGCAATGGAAAGCAATAGGGCTGCTACAAGTCAGTATTTGATAATATAAGGAAAGTTAAGTCTTTACAATACCTAATCTCATACCTCTGCAGTGACAACTGTAAATGTCTACATTACCCAAACAACCAGCAGTAGGCAAGATTATGCAGTTGCAGAGCACAGGCAGAACAAACACTGAAGAAGAGTGAAGGGAATAAAAAAAAACATTTTCTTTGTTTTTCTTGAAGAAAAAATAAGGGCAGGCTGACAATTTGCCCCAATCTAAACAGTGCAAGGCAGAAGAGAAATAGATTTGCTGAGTAGCAACAGAGCAAAACACGCTCTTCTAAGTAGTGAAGAGTCATCAGAGTAACTCTGCTTATTTTCTGCATAAATTGGTATTACTCTGTTTTCACTATTCCCACTAACACTCCAGGGCTCCATTAAAATGGCACATTACTGCACCAGCTCAAAAAGGACTGACACCTTAAGACTCATTTTTCTAGGGGGGTTGTCAGTTCGCAGTTGCGGCAGTTACGTACACCAGAGCTGCTTCATGCAGATTTGAATGCACCAGCTGTTGCTGGCCCTCAGAAAGAATCAATTTCAAGTGTTTCTAATTAGCCAGTGAGATTAGGTGCTGCAGTGTTGGCTCAGCTTCTTGGTGTATTACGGCCAGTCTTCTGTGTTTGGTAGTGATCAACAGCTGAGGTGTGAGTGAAAGTGCCTGAGGTTACATCATCTGCTTTTCTGATACCAGCCGTAACATAAGGTGGACAACTCGCTTCTTGTCCCATCTAATTTTTTTTTTTTATTCCTTTGTGAGTGGTGATGGTGAAGATTTTGCCATTCCATACATGTCTATGTCTGAGCAGCTAGAATACTTGTAGTACAGCCCAGTTTTGATGTTTGTGGTGATTTAAAAGGAAAAAAAAAGACTTCTTTGATTTGGTAATAGTATCTATAAGAATATTCACTCTCTAGTGAACAGTATCCAGCTCTTAAGTAGAAGAAGGGGCTTTTTTTTTTGTTATTACTGACATGCAAATAGGGAATTAATTCTAATCATGAAGGCTGTTCATAAGAAAGATAAAGCACCTGCTTGGATAGACACCAAAGTTAAAACACATGAATGATATTATGAGTAATCAAATGATAAGATCTTGCCCTTATGAAGTTTTTTCAGCTGGTATGTTCAGATTATAAAGCACACTTAAAGGTGAATCAATACTACAGGAAAACATATTGGTAAGCTGGCAGAGCAAGTCAGGGACATATTCTGCCAACCAAGAGGACAGTGGGAGCAGTGGGAAGAAAATCCTTGTCTCTCATTTGCATGATCAGACTCGTTTCCCTGCAGACTGCTGTTGTTCAATGTAGTTATTTTAAAATATGGCATTATAAAAACATGTGCAAAAATACCAAGAGAAAAATAATCTTTTTGGCCCATTGTTATGATTTATGATTTGTTGTGATTTAACCCCAGTCAGCAGCTCAGCCCCACAGCTGCTTACTCACTCCCCTGTGGTGGGATGGGGGAGAGAATCAAAAGGGGGAAAGTAAGAAAACTTGGGGGCTGAGACAAGGACAGTTTAATAGGAAAAGCAAAAGCTGTGGACACAAGCAAAACAAAACAAGGAATTCGTTCACAACTTCCCACGGGCAGGCAGGTGTTCAGCCATTCCCAGGAAAGCAGGGCTCCATCACACACAACAGTGACTTGGGAAGACAAAGACCATCACTTCTAACGTCCCCCCTTCCTTCTCCTTCCCCCATCTTTATATGCTGAGCATGATGTCTCATGGTTTGGAATATCCCTTGGGAGCTGTCCCACGCTGTCCCCTCCCAACTCCCTGTGCATCCCCAGCCTCCTCACTGGTGGGGTGAGGAGCAGAAAAGGCCTTGCCACTGTGTGAGCGCTGCCCAGCAGTGATGAAAGCATCCCTGTGTTACTACACCGTTTCCAGCACAAATCCAAAACACAGGCCCACACAGCTACTATGAGGAAGATTAACTCTACCCCAGCCAAAACCAGCTTAACTGTCCTTTCAATTTATTACAATACTGTAATGGGAGTTTGTCCACTGAGACCCAACGCTCTTCATATCACGAATTCAGACTTACAGGAACACACGGGAGAGTGTGAGAATGGTGATTTATGATGTTCAAATAATATATGAAAAAAATGTATACTGTAAATGTTTTTACAGCTACTCTTCATCATATAACCCCTTCAAAAAGAATGATCAGGATAATGTTCTGCTGTTTTTGAGAAATATAAAGTATATCTTGCCTTCATCTATATAGGTAATTTTCAAGAAATGCTGGAAGAACATGGCCCAACTGTTTTAACTTACTTTCTGTCTCTTTATGAAACTCTTTTCCTCCTTTCTCTATATCAGCTGATAAAAACGTGTCAAAGTCCCTAGTCAGTCACCTGCTCTTTGCAGGCAGGCCACAATAAAATGTAGGAACTGATCCAGAATTGGAAAGGTTAAGTTTCTTGAATCCTTTGACATATAAAATATCCGTTTATTACAGATGTTAAAGTTTACTCAGTATATGCTCTTTCCTCTGAGTCCACAGGGCTGGATCTGTGAAGGGCCATGACTGCCTGGAGTTAGCCTTTGGTGGTGTTCAAAATATGCAAATCGCAAAAATTTCACTTAGCCCTCTGACATATGATGTCTGTAGACATCTAAACTTTCACTCATAAATTTTTTCAGCAATCTAGAGTTCTGCTTCTGAGCCTGCTCAGAAACACCAGTCAAGATCTACAGTCAGGGCATCCCCTACCTTCACTGCCTGCACCTAAAACATCCTGTTCCTCCTATGACAACTGCCCCTTTTATTTGGAAACATGGCTAGCAGAAACCTCCCAGAGATCAAACAACTTGTCTTGTAGTTTAGGTGCTCTCAGGATAGGACAGCAAGGGCTTGTTGGCAGACATGAAGAAAGAGTGAACCTTTTCCTGTCTCCCCAAAAGTATACTGTGGGGTTTGTTTTGTTTTGTTTTGTTTTAAGCTTAGTTGCAGAATTAGTAGTTTCCTTGTTTCTTTTTCAAAGGAGCAGATTAATATTTCAATTTGATTTTTTTCATGTTTCCTGGATACAACAACACAATTGAGGTTATCAGCCATGTTACAAAACCCGTGGTCATCCAAACTTAAACCGAGAGAATAGCAGAGAAGGCAATGGCATCTCATCCATAGGACACAGCCCCTCAGCAAATTATTTTTTTTAAAGGTGCTTTGCATTGGATGCTACAGATAAAACAACACTTTTAAAATCTGTCTGTAAGAAGTACATGAAGCTCCTAAATCATTGTCCTCTCTTTGTTCCTATTCCAACCCCGTTCTCAGTTCTTGGATGCCTCAGGATATGAGTCAATAAAGGCACTTGAAGACAACAAAAATCTGCAGCAACCAACAAGCCTGTTGTCTCGTGATATGTAAATCCAGTAACTAAGTACACCATCATCCTTGATATAAAACCTGCTTGTTGTTCCTGACTCTTATTTATCTAATCTTCATGACTTTTACGGTATCTTATTCTTAGGTAAAATCTGAAATGTCATGGATTCATTTAGTATACTCATGTTTTCAAATTCAAAGCCAGAGTTTGTGAATAGTTCTTAGCAGATTATGAGGTACCTTTCACCATTTTACACACACTAAAATATTAAATTGATTTATTGTAAGAATATATTGCTACAAGAGTTAGTCTTGAAATCATGGATCATCAACCAGGGGTCACAAATTAGCCATCTAATGTACTCTGCGGGCTTTATCTTCTGTGACAAGCATGGAAAATGTTTTACAGAGAATTTTAATGCACTCCTTGGGTCAATTTTGAGCCACCATTTCTCATGCATCATTAATTTAAAAGTCTAAACAAGACCTGATATTAATTATTGTTTCATAGTAGCTGAACATTTTATAGAGCTATAGTGATATTCCTATTCTTCATCTCTACTTCTAAGTGTCTGGCTGCTGAGTATTTGGTATTCAGCGCTTATTTTATTTCATATGTTGAATTTGTTAGTCTGCACCTACTAGGAAAAATACTACAATATAAAGCAGGCAATTATGATACTCATTCTTTAACCTTCTGTGTGGTATTTGACACCCACTGAGATTTTCTGAGCTCCAGGAATTGAGCCAGTGTTGTCTCAGCTACAGACCAGCAACCACAGCTAATGTTTTCAAAGCTGTCAGAAGCTGCGTTCTTAAATCCATTATTTATGCCCTCAGATAAAAATGATCGGATTTTTAGAAACATAAAAAACCCCAATAAATTCCCAACTGGAATCAGTGAAGAGTAATTATTAGCATTTCTAATTATCAACAGTTTATATTGACTGTCATGTATCTGTGTCTAGTCATACCTCTTGTACCAGAACCAGTTTGGCCCAGACACTCCCCATTAAACAGCCTGTTACATTAGAAAAGTGGTTCCTAATTTGGCATAAAGGGACACCGTAATCCAGGTGATACTAATAAATTAATTGCAACCAGTCTCTCAGAGAACAGGTTTCTAATAGTTTAGAAATGACGGTGAGTGGATGAAATTAACAAAGTGTGACATGGGTCTAAAAACTTGTCTTTATATACTTAAAGAATTTGAGAATGTTTTAATTTTAGAGCCAGTCAGTAGCTTTGTAAAGGCTGATAAACAAAAGAAAGGGGGAGAAGATATTATCCAGGAGTTTTTCCTTAGAGTTGCCTGGAAGACACGGTGGGAGAGGTGAAGACTCCTTCCTGTCAGGCAGTTAAGAAGCAGAGGTTTCTTCCTTCAATCCAGTGATTCCTTGGCCTTTCCTGCCACCCTGCCCCTCCTTCCTGCAGGGACACCGAGATGAAGTACAACCCTGATGTCCCAGCCCTGTGATCAGAGAGTGGCTGAGGCCACTGCTGATACTGCAAGGGGAAGGGAGGGTTGGAGGAGCAGGAAAAGCACCCTGACATCGGAGAGAAGACAACCACCTTCACTCTTTATCCAAACGGCACTTTGCAGGAGGTGCCTCCATCCTGCCTTGGGATGAGGTCTCTGGTTCAGCCTCCCTCAGCTATTGGAGCCTCTGGGGTTTGTTTCCTCTGCAGCAGCAAAGCAGCCAGGCCAGTCTGGCCGAGTTCAGCTGGCAGTGCTGGGCCAGGAGATGCGCTACAGTGTGGTGATAACGCTGCACTTTCATACCGAGAGCTGAAATAACAAACTCGGTTCATGCAGGGGGCAGAGCTTTGGACTCATCTCTGCTTGAGAGGCCTGGTTATTTATTAATTATATTTAAAATTTTATAACAGCTTAAAAGGAATGTGAGCCAGAGGCAACACTTCCAGTGAAGCCTCCCTTGTGTAATGCTTGTGTAATTCTCTTGGTTTAGTGCTCATTTGTGCAGCTACGAAAGGCTTTGGACTGTTCCCTTCTCTAATGCTTCCACTGGCCCTGGTGATTTCTTCATCCTTTGACATGGGAATGTTCTGACAGACGGATCACCCAAAAGCACTGTTGTGTTGTGAAATCCCAGTGCATGGGAGTCCAGCAGGCAGACCAATGCAAATCTTTGCCCATCGCTTTCTAAGGAAAATCTGTAAGATTCCTGCCTATTGATATCCACTTAGTGGGACTAGAGGGAATGTTTTGCAAGCCACTTCCCTTCTTCTTGAAGTCCCACTTGTCATAAGAAAGCAAGTGTGGTTGGTGGACTGCAGGATCCAAATTTCTGATCCTGACAAATTTCTGATCCTGACAAAATTAAAGTATTAAAGGGTGGTGTAAGTTAACAAGTTCAGGTTAGTTCAGAATTGATGTATCCTGGCTTGTTGAATTGGGAAATGCCTTCATAAACATATTTATGATTTCCCACTGCCTTTTACTTAGTGCAGAGCAGCCATTTACTCAGTGGTAGACATTTCTGAAGTAGAAATTCCCCGGTGTGAGTGGTTTGACTTCAAAACACTGCACAGAAAGGGAAGGGGAGAAATTGATTTTGGCTGAGCCTATTTGGGGCATGGACAACTAAGGACCAGACTCTGCAATAAGGCTGCTTGTAAAGGTACCTGTTGTTAATAACTCCAGTGAGCCTACTCCAGGTTTCCTCTGGCATCCTGGGACCTGCCCCACTCCAGTCAGCCGCTGGCATCTGCAGCCACCTGCTGGCTTGTCCCTGCATCCTGAAGGTTCTGCACAAGCTCCTGCAAGGCACAAGGAGAAGGAGGGGTGTCAGTATTTCATACCACCAATGCCTTTTTAAACGAAGTTCACCTGTTGAATCTGAGTGCAGCATCTCGTTCTGGAGACCTTTTGAGGCCTTTCACTGCTATTGTGTTCTCTCTCTATTTTTATACATTCCCTCATTTTATGTGAGCCAAGAGTTTCTTCCAGACACTTAGAATATATTAGCTAACGAAAACGTTGCAGTTTCACATGGCAGATGAGTATAATTATGCTCATTTTGCAGCACAGAGTACTGACAATTAAGCCAGGTGAAGGTTCAAGGTCTCTCAGCAGCATCATTGGGATGGGCCCTTGTCTGGCCATTCCTGCCTGCACAGTTTGATTCTTGTTGGTGTTTCTTGAGATGCTGGCCCCAAGGAAGGAGAAGCTGGGAGATAAGATCTGCTGTACCCTCTTAGGAGGTATATGAGTAGCACCTAGAAATCTTTTCACCTTCCCTGCTGCTGAGTTTAGCTTTGCACGAGTGCAACCAGGGGAAGGCAGGCCTGAGAAACACGATGTAAATTCAGCGTATTGCAGATGAGCTGTACTTTGATTTAACGAATTTGCATAGCCAGTATTAGCTATATCCTAATGTACTTAAAAATATGTTAATCAATTAAGAAGTGCTTAGAAAATGATATGCAAGCTAAATAAAATAAGGCAGCAGAAGGCATGCTTAAGGGAGTGGTTCCTGAGAGGTTTCTTCAACTTGCCTTCTGAGGAGCAGATGCCACCCCACTTCAGCAAGGCCTTATCAAGATAAGCCACTAAGTGACTACTTTGATTTTAGCAATAAACAATATTATCTGCATTTCTTGATTTCTTTTAAATAAACATGCAACTTTCTGTAGTAGTTGTGGGTTTCATAAACAAACCCAGCAAAGGTAACATATGTTAATTGGGCCCACTAACCTCAGTTTGATATGATAATCAACAGCTTTTGTTATTTCCTTTCTTGTGTTGCTGACTGTGCCATTTCTTCCCTATTCCCCTGCTGAGTGCCTTAGTACTTCAGTTACCCTGTTGATTTATTTTTTCCTAGGAAAAACCATCTTCCTGGCCCATTATGCATCCCTTCACATCTCTGACCTTTGGTGCTATCCAAATGAATAAAGCCAGAACACTTGGTTCTGGAGCTCTCTTTGTCTACGGCTGTTACAAGAAACAACGCGGATGAATGAACTGACTGTGGTGGCAATAAGGAAATAAAAAAATAGCTGTGATCTCAGTCTCAGACCATTTTCAGTCTCTTCCTGCTGGCTCCTGTTCGCAGACATCCTCCTAGTAATGTCACTGAAAGTCCACTTCCTAACCAAGATTCAAGGTTATGCACATCATCCTTATCCTCTGTGATGTATTTGTTAGGCTTGACACAGCTATAAAATACTTGCCCTTTGACACCTTGTAGCAATGGGCATAATGACTTTTCTGGGCTCCTTTTCTCTCAGTTTAGACTTCCCCTCAAGCATATCTCCCCAAAGCTTTTCCTCCCACCTCAAGGTGTTGCCCCCTCAAAAGGCGCTCCTTCCCCTCCACCCTCAGTTCTCTGTCCTTGAGTGACTTCTCCTGCTGATGTGGATGTAATTACTACCTCTGTGCCAACTACCTCTAAAAGACTTATCTACTGCTGATCTTCCACACATTGGTTTCGCATCTCATTGCCTCCCTAGTGCTACATCCTGACAGACAGCTTGCTACCAAGCTCCCTGAGATCCAAAAAAAGGAACTCATTAAAAACCAAACCAAATAACACAGCTTTCCCTAGCTTTCTGGCTAGCAGCCAGTGTGTGTGTCAATTTTAATGTCTTTGATATTTAAATTTAGCTCTCTCTTGCTGCTGATACCATTTGGCAGAAGGTGTACTTACAATATTATTCCCAAAGCTGTTCACCAGGCATTTCTGTGCTACACTCAGAACTTCCTAGGAATTCACTTTTGTGAATAACAAAACTGTAGGAATGAGTGAACTATCAATGCTGCCCTAATTGGCTAATGGGATGATTTCCTTGTTTTCATTCTCTTCTTTCTTCTCTGTGTATGTTTGTATGTCATACCAAATCTTCCCTTCTAGCCCAAGAATGTCTTTAGTTGCTCATGATATATCTTTAGGTTTCTTGGAAAATTAATGTGTGATTTTACAGGTTTTTTAATAGAATTGCAAGGAAGAAAAAAAGTGCTTTAGTAACAGGACAGTATGACTATAGAGCTGCAATGCTCACACGTGGTATCAAAGGCAGATGTATTATCTGATTGAGAATGTTTTTGCCCCTATTTTTCTGTAGGATTTTATATGATTTATATGCTGACGTGCAATTCTATACAACCATGGCTGGAGGAGTCTGCTTCTTTTCCATAATAGCTCAGAAGTGAAGCATTCACCTAGACCTGAATCTCCTCCACTTTTCATCCTGGGACAGGATGACATTCTAGGTAGGTGTTATAATCACCCAGCTGTTTAACGGAGAAGTTCTAAACTGTGTTATCCGTAAAATGTTTAAATACTGGTAAGAGTTAGACACAACACCCACTCCTTGAATGCCCTAATGACCATACTGTAATATATTTATTTGCTTTCTTTGTCCTGAGGAATATTCAGGTATTCATACAACATTCATACAAAGCAGAACTTCCACAGGGTACCAGAATATCCTGCAGCAGATGGGTAGAGTGACAGCAAAGAGGAGGGAGCTCTGGATTTACACCTTCTCCAGAGTAATGGCACCTGAACTTTGCTGTCCCACATCCTGGGTGCCTTACCCAGGCACACAAATAATTGCCCTGAGCATTTAGGAAAACGGGTCAATTTCCGGCTATCCTTTGAAAGGGTTGCTGACCTTCATTCTACTCCAAGGGAGTTCTTCCCGAGAGGACAATTATAACTCAGTATCTGCAGAATCAGAACCCCAAGCTGCAAATGATTAGAAAGCAGGAGGTACAGTAAAGCCCCCATTGATAACGTCTTGTAAATAGATAATAATCTTCCATGAATAACAGCGAAAGAACTACCCCTTTTCTCTTGCCCCCAGCCCCTTTTTGTTCGTGAAGTCCTTATCATTAAGCTGACGAGAAGACCTGCTCCTTTTAGCTCCTTAGAACTACCCAGAAAGGACTTTAGCGGGGGATACTTAAACGTGCAAGTTATGCTGATTTTATGTAGTAAATCTGGCAGGTACAAAAATCCATTGGTTCTTCCAGCATCAGCTTGAGAGTAGTATTTGTCTGCAAAGTTACCTATGACTTGTTCTGTACTGCATCTTTTTCTTACACAGTTTTTGTCCACAATATAACTCAGAGCCTGGTAAATTGAGTGGGAACTGTGTTGTGGCTTCTGTTGCTCAGCTGGAGAGTTTTTTTCATGGTTCTTTAAAAGCTCTGCAAAAATACTAGCAGGAAAGTTTCAGTGTGAGAAAGCTGCTTGACATTAATTATTGAACACATATTAATATTCATAAGGGATCCAATTATCTGGGAAAGTCATAGTGATCTTATTTGCTGATTAGCAAAGAAAACACTGACATATTTTTCCTAAGTTCACCTTGTTGACTGAAATTTGTATCAATGAGCAAGTGCAAGGTTAAGAACGAGAGGATAATCATGCTGGTGAGATAATAACTGCTGAAGTAAAAGTGATAGAAATGCAACCGAGTGATTTTTCAGCAGGTAAGAAACCTAAACTCATATGATAATTTAGTTTGGAAGGACCTCTACAGGTAGGTTGGTCCAACTCACCATCAGAGCTGGGCCAAATTCAAAGTTACCTTCCCCAGTGCCTGCAGGGGACACTGCAGTGTTTTCAAAACACGAAACAGGAAACGTATGAGCAAGGGGTAGACGTAATTAGGTATAGAAGACATACATAAGTGTGGTTCTTTGGAGTTCCTTCCAGGGAAAAATGTTTATTGAAGTCATCAAGCTGTCCTGTTTGACCAGGCAGTCTTAAAATAAGCAAGACAAAAGGCTGACACCTTATCTAAAATGAGTGGTTTAATTCTATCACAAGGGAAGGTCTCCAAAATTTTGCTAAAAGAAACCTCAGACTTCAAAAAAACCCCAACCAAACAAAGACTGTGATTCAGGACAGCCATGAATGTCTAAGTACCAGCTGGGCCTTATCTAATAATGTAATTGTTTATGACATATCTTCCCTTTCCCAAAACTGTGGATCACTTAAGGACCTCTGCAGTAGTGGCTCACAGGAGACACCTGCCTCGGGTCACCAGGGACAAAGGCACAGATGCGTAGGGAGAGTGGCCAAGCCGTTCCAGTGTCTTCCTGAGACCTGGCTGTGATGAGCAGCAGCCCTACAGGCACAAACACCACTGTGTGATGAAGTGCAGCCCTTCCTGCTCACAGGCTCATCTCCTGGCCCATACTTGTACTGCTTTCCATCATGTATATTAAAGCCAGACACTATTACTTTATTCCCACTCCTAGGAAGGGTCATCACCTTGAGATTTTATCCAGGAAGCTTTCAACCTTGTTACAGCTCTGCCCACTGCTGTTTATGTGACTCATGTTGAGGGTGAGAATCAAAGGCATGTCAAGTTCTTGTGGGAGCTGACCTTGTTCAGCAGGGCTCTGCCATCTTCAGACAACTTTCAGGTTGGCTCTAAGCAGCAAGAAAAGGCTTGGTTCTCATGGTTCTTGTGATGCAAAAAAAGGTACTCAATACTTCCATCAACTTTAACAATTGGATTTTGGCTTCTACTATTTCCACGCTGAGAATATTGCTATTTTTGCAGCAGAGGCTGGGGTTGTCTGACAGCTGGGGAAAAAAATTATAAAGATTCCTTAATTCAACTTGGATTTTCCCCTATATCAGGAAACTAAAAAATTTAAAAATCAAGAAACTTTCTAACTTATGTGAGAGTTTGTGGATGCCTAATTTCTCCTTACATTTGCTTCTTATTTTTCTCCCCATTTTCTGTTTTCTGTTTTAAACTACCCACGCCAGCACAGCCTTACTGAGCATGCATGTTTCATTATTTGGCTCTGATATATGAGAGATGAAATTTTTGGGACCTGGCAGCTATTCTATTGTCTGATGAAGTGCTGTAACACTTGCTTCAATTTTGCAATGAAGCATTAAGAAGACTGCCAGTCAGAAAAGCATGTAAAAGTCTGATTAAAAGGTTATCTTTTCTTTGAATTTATATAAGAGCCATAGATTGAATTTTTTTACCTTTCTGGAATGCTTACCAATATGTATAATGATTATTTTGGTTACGTGACCTGTCCAACGTAAGTTTTGTCAGAAAACTACTATGGGTACAAAGGAAAGATTCTGAATAATATTATTTTGTGATTATGAAGTTCCTAAGTTAAGCTCAGATAGTGTCTTTGCCATGCTGTTTAGAATTTCAAGCATCCGAAGTTCCAGACTACCTCGCTGAGAAGATCAGCTCAAATAGCCTCTCAGTCCAGACCTGTTTTCAATTGCACAGGAACGTGAAGAGGCAGAGCTAAGGAAAATAAATTCAGAAAGGTTTAATTGGTTGGGAAAAAAAAGAGTTTGGGGTGTGGCCTGGAAGATATGAACATTAACAACAGAAAGGCAGAGGAAAGACTTAGGGGTGGGACCTGGAGAAAAAGCTGAGAGATGATCTTTCTGAGACCTGTCATCCCACCAGAATTTGCTGCTTCTGCCTACACAGAAACAGGATTTATGCTCATTTTTTGCAAATAAACAAGATTATGCTAAGAACATACCTAATTTGTATCAGCAATTTTTATTCCAGTAGAGAAAAAATCCTTGCAAGGCCTTGCAATTGGATGATCTACTGAAGAGGGCAACATTAGTCAATATCATTTCAAATGCAAAACTCTTCAATAGACCTTGAAATGCTTTGAAGAGTTGACTTTTAGTTAGCATTTTGCTCTGGGGTAGATCATGAAGTAAACTAAAACTTCACATTACATTTCTGGTCTTTCTCAAGTACGGAAGAACAATGTGTGTGATTCTGCACAATAACACAAGCCCGAAAGGAGAATTGATCAAACTGATCTTTGGAGCTGGCAAATCTGGACCCAGCAGACAAGTAAGGAATCTGAAAAGGTTTGGGAAAGAAATAAATGCAAATCAGCAGAAAGTCTGAAAATGAACCAGAAATCTCAAATATGTTGCTACAGCAACTTCAGGCCTTTACATAGTGGGGAATTCTACAGCATTAATTGGAAATGCAAAAGAAAATTTTAGGAAAAATATTTCTGAATTGTTGATAATTATGAATATGTGACACTTTTGAGATATGGAATTATTTTTTTTGAAGGCAAATATATACTTGCATGGTTTATTTTAGACAGAAAATTTCAAACTGTGAGAAGTTAACAAAATAAAATATTTATTTCAGAAAAAAAAAAAGTACTGATACCAAGTTTTCATAGATGACAATAAATCAGATTAAAATAGAATTTTCTTACAGCTGCAGATTCACCTTTAGGTCCCTGACACATATGTAGTGACACATTAAATCTGGTTGGCTGTAATTGTTCTGACTCTGGCTGTCTGCCAAACCTTTGAGGCACAGCCAATGCCAGAGCGTTTTAAATCTAAAATCCAAAAATGAACTAACCCCAAACATAACTTGCTTGATCACAGTAGCCTGAAAACTGTGGTGGTCCAAAAGCTGCTTCACTCGCCATTTACTTATCCCACGGCAGGGTGAGGCCCATATGTGGGGCGGGCTGAATCTGCCATCAATTTTAATCTGCCATCACATTGTGTTTAAGCATTAAGTACAGTTCTGCTGCTCCCAGAGAAGAGGAAACTTCAGCCAAGAAATGTCGTTGGACGAGACAAACTTGAGAAAAAACTTTCAGTATGATTTGTGAGGAAAAATATACTGAAAACATGAGCCAGAGAAACTGAAGTTTGTAGGTGAGATCAGTTCTATTAAAGGTATTAATTGATTTTTAAATATTTAGTCCATTACTGTATTTGGGAACAGGATGTAGAGGAGACAAAACATACCCTTATTCATGTAGCCAACTCTTTTTCTTTACAGCACAGTAGCATGAATATGGCCAAAACCATTTCGACCTTAGCTAATGACTTCTTTCACAGCAGAACTGCCCACTAATTCAAATGCTCCTTGCACGGTCTACTTGTCATAACAATCCTTGCATGGTTTTGAATGTGAAATCAGGACTTCTCTGGGACCTTCTCTTTGGATCTGGATCCAAATCAAACAAGAATGCCTGCTGGCATCCCACACAGGGAAAGTTAATGGACAGACCTTACTTGACTTCATTCTAATGAACATGTTTTGTCTTTGTTACTCCCAGTAAAGTCCCAGCACTATTTTCTCAGACCAGATCTCCCAGGAATATTTGCATTGCTACAGCCCATTAGGTAATTATAGACAGAATTCCTCAAATGCCAGAACATGGTCTGTGTTCAGGATGGGAGTAAATCAGCTTATCAAAGCCTGGCAAGACCAAGGAAGAACAAGACCAGAGGGAAAACTCAGTCAGCAGCACAGTAGGCTTAAAGGACAGGATGCTTAAAGAGCAGCCTGTCCCATGTCCAGTTCCCTGAGGGGCAGGCTAATTGTCCAGTCCTGCTACTGCTGGCTCTTCTGTCAGAGCACAACGAGCTCCTCTCTCAGTCCCTCCTGATGTTTGGCTCTTTGGTAAATAGCAAAGAATGAGGCTCATGTCACTGATAACCACTTTCAGCAGAAGCACTGCAGCTTTGACACAGAAACTGTTGTCCAGCAACACATCACTTGCTTTCACTCCTGAAGCATCCCAGCCACCAGCCAATAGGACTAGAGGTGTGCCTAAGAAAATATTAAAACCAGAAATAGAATATTTCAGTTGGAAGGGACCTTCAATGACCATCTAGTCCAAATGACTCCGAAGATCTTCTTGACTTTGGCAGGCTCAAGAAGTGGGCCCATGCAAATCTCATGAAGTTCAACAAGGCCAAAAGCAAGGTCCCACATCTGGGTTTGGCAGCCCCCAATATCAATACAGGCTGGGGGATGAAGGGATTGAGAAGGTCTTGGGGATACTGGTAGATGAAAAATTGGAAGTGAATCGGCAAGGTGCACTTGCAGTATAGAAAGTCAAACAGTATCCTGGGCTTCATCAAAAGGTGTGGTCAGCAGGTCAAGAGAGAGGTGTTTTTTTCGTCTCCACTCTGGTGAGATCCCACCTCCAGCTGCATTCAACTCTGAGTCCTTAGTCCAACAAAAACATGGACGTTTTGGAACAGGTCAAGGGGAGGGTCACAAAAGTGGTCAGGGGGCTGAAGCACCACTCCTATAAAGGCTGAGAGAGCTGGGGCTGTTCAGCCTGAAGAAGACTCTGAGGAGACAACACTGCAGCCTCTCCATACTTAAAGGGGGCTTATAAGAAAAAGGGAGATAGGCTTTTTACTAGGACTGTAGTGACAGGACAAAAGGCAAGTGGTTTAAACTAAAGAGTAAATTTAGATTGGACATAAGAAAGAGGCTTTTTTTATGATAAGAGTGGTGAGACACTGCAACAACAAGTTGTCCAAAAAAGTTGTGGATGGCCCATCACTGGAAGTGTTTAAAGTCAGGTTAGATGGGGCTTTGATTATCCTGATCCAGTGCAAGATGGGACGTTGGACTAGATGATCTCTAAGGTCCCTTCCAGACCAAACTGTTCCATGATTTTCTGATTTTTAGAGCAGATGAAAAACAGATGTTAGTAAAAGGAAACTGCTGTAGACAATAAAATGGAAGAGGCCCCCTTTTCCAGGCTCTTCTTTATCTCTCTGTGTCATGAATGAGTGTTTTAAGGTCACTTAAAGAATCATTGGCAAAGGTATCAGCAAAAACAGGTTTAATATAAAAGTGAAAGCACAACAAAGTTTGTTGGCAAGGTTCACTCTACTAGTTACTAGATGGTAAAGCACACAGAGAAACAGCAAACAAAAATCCAAAATAATCAATCCAAACAAAAATAAACCAAAAGTATCTATGTGGAGTCTGGCAGGGGAGGGCAGGGCCAGAAGAGGGAGAAAAGGATAGGGAAGGGTGAGGATAAAAAAGAATATGGAAGATTCTTCTCTTGAGTTACAAAGTTCGAAATAGACCCCTTTGCTGAACTAAGTCCGGACTTGACCAACAGTTTATGCCTAAAGGCCCAACAGCACTTCACTTTACCAGCGCTTAGCACTTAACCTTAACAGCACTTAACCTTAACAACACTTAACAGCATTTAACAGCGCTTAATAGATAACTTAAATTAAACAATTTAGCAAAGGATTCATATAGAATTTGTTATACTACAACAGTAATTTACTTACAGGCCTAACTTACAAAACTGAAGTACTTAAGAATCTAGAAGAGCAACATTGCGAGTACATTTGCTGTAGCATATTCACACTCTCATGCACACAGGCATAAAGGAGTCTGTTCAGGGTGTACCTGTGAAAAATTCCCCTCGAATTAAGTACTCGTGTCAGATGCTTCTGCATCTTCTCAACAGGTGAAGGACCGAGCCTCAAGGAGTTGGGGTATCAGCCCAGGATTGTAGTCATCATTCAACAGTCCCCAAATACAGCCAACCTGAGAGTTTGCTGTCTCTGAGAGGCCCCATCAGAGGGGGATTGCTGGTCACAGTCCACTGTGGTCCAGGACAGCTCAAAGGGTCTCACTTTGGACAGCAGTTTATAGGGTTGCAAGAGAGTTGGATTTAGTTATAGTAATTTTCCATCCTGGACACGATTTGGGTCGGTAACTTTCTTTGAAAGTTTGATAATGAAAATATTACTCCACTTAGGTTGTTATTCAGGCAAGAAAACTAAGTTTCCAAGGCTGTTTATTAAAAAAAAAACAACCTAGGAGCTCATTAGACAGCACTGGTTCCTGAGAACGGTGTTTCTGGTAAGCTCAAAAGAAGCTGAGCCCAGGTGCTGTTCAAGGAGGCCGAGACCTGACAAGCATTTCTGACATCATAGTACAGCCTATGGGGAAGGGCGGAATGGGATGCACCACCACACTCTGATGCATTTGCTTCAGACTTGCCTTCTTTTTTTCCCATCTTCTTGTAGTTGTTGTATTTTGGAGAGTTCTCTTTACAGGCTCAACTCAGGTACTTGCTCATGGGGGAAGCAGTGCCTCCCTTTCCCAATTATTCCATTGGTAGAGTCATATTTATCTTCATTTCGTTATGTCACCTATCAAAAGGTACCAAACTAATTTCTCCCTCTGAGAGGCAAAGCTGCATATTGCCTTAAGGTTTTCAGCTAGCATTTTCAAATAGGATGTTGTAAATGTTATAACATTCACAGGCTACTCTCCTTGTATTGACAAATCTGACATGAACAGGTGTCTCTGCTACAGTCAAGTACTTGAGTTTTGTATTTGGAGTTTTTCCTAATATTTCATTTAACTAGCATCCCTTCACATTTTATAGATGTTCACAGGGTATCTCAGGAGTGCAGGGAGAATTCTTTCATTCATTAACTCTACTTTCCTCTTACACTGGTAAACCATGAGAGAATACAAATTCATAGAATTGAGTTCCAGGAGGGGACCCAGTAATTTAAACTGTCACATGTAATACAAACCATTTTGTGTCAGCCAGTTACCTCTGTATTTAACCCAGTTACTTGTGTTTAACAGAAGCATTGCTTGTGCTTGGCTAAAGCATGTACAACATGACACCTGATTTACAGACGTAAAGCCACGGCTCTATCATCTCCGCAGAGAGTCAGTGCCAGGCATTAATCACATCCAGCATTAAACATTTGGGCTTATTCCTCATTTGAATTACTGTGGATCAGTTGACAGCCACGGCTTTTGAGTCACTGCTGCTCAATTACGGAAGCCATTGGCACATGGGATTTTCTTTATCTGTGCTATAATCCAGTCACTTCTCAGTCATTTATTTGACAAATTCAACACAATGAATATCTTAAATATTGTAGTGAAATGCATTTTCTCAAATCTAAGAATCAGGCATGGAGCTCTTTGGCTTACCTTTCTTTTTTTTTTTCAATTTTTAATGTTGATTTTTGCCCTTCAGAACAGATTCCCACAGGCCATTCTGGTATCATTGTCAGCAATGCCATATACCACAATGAAATCATTTTGCTTTTCCTACTCGCTCTCCTCCTTTGTACATCAAAAGATTACTGCTTTAATATCTCTTGCCACAGCACTGGCATGGATATATGCATATTTAGTGGTTTTCACAGTTGCTTCTTTCCATGCCACAGTCCCTCATTTTGTTGTGACTGAAGCATCAAGAGAGCTTCAAAGACCTGGGACCTTGAAAACACATAAAGTGTGAGATGAGCCTCAAGTACCTGTAAGTTTTTCAAAATATTCTGCATCGAGCAGTTAGAATAAAACTAAAAAAGCAGAAAAGGCTAAAGGCACAGATTGAGAAGTCCAAATAAACTGAAATTAGTGACTAAATTGAAAATAAGTTAAATTCCTCTACTGAAATTCTCCCTTGTGCCCGTTTCTACCACAAAGTAGCAGACAAGGCAGCCACACAGCTGTCAGTCAGACTGATCCTGAGACAAAATATAGGAGGTTTGGTATGTCATTTAGCAAAAGTCCACAAGAGGGGTGTACCAGCCACAAGCAAAGCCTGCCTGGGAAATGCAGAGGGATCTGCCTGAGTGGGTCTGCAGAGTGTTTTGCAGTGAGGCTTCACTTACCTGGCAGCATTTCTGGGGGCCCTTTGGAGATGAAGACCCAACCCCAGTGTGGTGGCTGCTTAGACAGCCCGACCTCAGTTGTTTTTAGGATTCTAAAGTAACTGAAATAGTTTCTATATAAAATAGTTGGAAATTACATGCATTGAAGTAAACAGTGGAAAATATCCTATCGGTCACTTCAGCTTTTGAGATAATAGGAAACCAAATCTGGCACTAGAAAGAAATACAGCAGCACCTAACAATAGAATTTGTTCCCATGCCTTTACAGGAAATGTAAGAAAGCCAGGTATCCCTTTTTCACAAGGAAGGTTTCTGTAGGCAAAACTACAGATCTCACCCAGCACTGTTCCCATATGACTGCACCAACCCACAGCAGCACTTAAATCCATATTTAACCCCTTTTCCTACATTTTGTCCCTAAATACTTTGTGAGGGTTTTTTCCAAACCTGCAAGTTTGAAATAAGAAAGTCTAAAGCTCAAGTCTTGTAAAATCCATTTTACATGCTAATTTTCTCTTTTTCTCACTGCTGAGTGCTATGTGGAGAAGTGCTTCTGTAATCAGGACACTGTGATAGCTCTTTACCTGCAGAATCAAAAGCTCAACCTCAGTGTCCTGTGGGGATCATTTCCAGGCAATCCAGTACATTTTGATTTGTCCAGCACTGATGGAAGCTGAAAGCAACCAGCATTCTTGAAAATCACCCCAATTTTAGCTAAGAAAAACAAAGTTGAGTTTGTATCTTTAGGGAAATGTGTGTAATTTCAGGTAAATCCAGTGTGTTTATGTTTCCTGATGTTTATGTTTCCCCTGCAGTACATTTGTATTCATCATGCATTCCATTCTCCTTTTGAAAGGTAGATGATTGCTGTTTATCTCTGCTGTCCTCCTTAAGCCAGCTGTTGTAACTCAGACCTATTTCAAGATGTTGCAGTGGGAAATGCAATAACTGTATCTGAAACTCCTGGTTTGGACAAAAGGCACCTGGGCTCGTCTCCCACTAGAGGTAACTATCAGCTCATTACACACACGTACAGAGTCCTGTAGGAGGCCACAAATGCTGTTGAAGCACTTCCTACAAGTGTTAAATGTAGGAATATTCGTCTATACTTTGACAGTGGGGCTCTAAAGCATCTGGAGAGTGACCACACTCTACCGTCGGTAGAGCACTCTTGGAGACACTGCTTATCCCACCAGTCCTTGCTGTGTACCTGCTAACCACTGTGGCTTTCCCTCACTCTCAGTGACAGAGGCAGGGAAGGGAGATTGCCCATCTCAAGTGTGAGTCCTCTTGGTCTTTCACCAGGCTGTTTGTGGCTAGTTGTAGTAGGCAGCAGCTCTACAAAGCCTGACTTGCTCAATGGCTCCGTGGAGGATGTCCATTGCCTGCCCCACACATCATTTGTGAGGGACCCAACCCTAGAGCAAGAGACAAGCCAGGAATGACCATCAGCAAGTCTGATTCTGCTCATCAGCCTTGCCTGAGTTGAAAGAAGCTGGCATTCTTGAAAACCAGACTAGACTTATTTGTAGGAGGACAATTTTGTGAGCCAGGGACCTTTCCTAAGCCAGGGGAGGCAGAATTCTTGGGACACAGACTTGGCATTGACAAAAGCATGTGGCAGATGCAAGAGCAGAGGTAGAGCTAGAGGAGGACATTCAGCAGTCACCATTTAGAGAAGGTGAGGCACAGAAGAAGGGTGGAGAAAAGCAGCAGTTTGGGCAGATGTCTGTTTACAGTTGTAGCAGTCAAGTTCTGGATACCTGAGTAAGCCGTCTTAGAGAGACTAAGCGAGCTTCCTCTGAGGTACAGGTTGAGGAAGAGCAAGTGAGGAGGCAGAGCAGCGTTTCATCTAAAGATTCAACTGTCTCTTGTCCAAGGCCAAGCTTGATATAGCAGAGCTGAGTGAATTTCAGTCACTTTTATCAAAAAAATTACTAAGATGTGAAAAAATACATGAACTAAAGCCTCACCGGATTAAGACAAATAAATAGAAGTGAAGCATTGAAATTCTAACACTTGGCAGCATAAGGGTTAGAGGAGAATTCTGATACGAAACATATGAATGAAATCAGGAGATCAGAAGACAGTGACTCAGCAACATTGAGGATCTTTCACAGGGCAATGGAGGTCAGCCCCTCCCCACCTGACTGATGTTCTTCTGGAAAGCAAAGAACCACAAGGCATCTTATGAGGGGGCAGTAAGCACATGCTTAGCCCAGTAGCTCTGTATTTGTTATGTATTTTCATTTAAAAAAAAAAAGTTTGGGTTTGGCTCTTCAATTATGTTTGGAGAGTCTATCCTGCCTGAAGAGTTTTTGCTCAGAAAATAAATATTACCTGAACAAATTGGCTTCTGATACCCTCATCTGGTCAAGCTGAATCACTGTAAAGATCAGTATCCTCAAGGAGGTGAACAAAGAGATGTGAAGTGCTACTAAATGAAGCTTGGACTTGGAGGGAAAATATTCAGGTCTTCCATAGAAAAGACTATTTTGCCTATGAGTACTTTTCCCAGTTTCTGAACATTAAGAAGCAATTGCACCCCCTAATGAAAAATTAGACTAGATGCAGAAAAGACTGAAAAGAAACAGGGAAGATGGATGGCAGGGAAAATATACAGAACTGAGTGGAAGAACTTATCTGCACCTTTGTCATGGGTTTGCCTAGGGGACAATTTTTACCACACCCCCCACAAATTGCGTTAAGGTGAGAGAAGTTTGTGCAGACAAAGAGATCTGATTGGGGAGAAAATAATATTAGGATTTATTACTAGCACATATAAAAACTAAGCAACTAC
>JAWMRA010000078.1:139686292-139739580 GCA_035584735.1 Pseudotriccus pelzelni
GCTGGGGTTACCCAGGTCCTGTAAGGTCTCCCATGGACTACAAGGGGACACTTGCTTTTCCATGGTCTTCACCACATGGTCACAGGGGATAATGGCTTTGAGTCCACCCCTGTTTTCTGTGGAGGTCCCTCCCCACGGGGTGTGGTCCTTGATAGACTTCTCCGAAGGTCTCTCTAGACTGTACGAGGATGTGATAAAAACTTCCGAAGAGACTATCTTTAATTTACAAAGCAACCAACCAAACAACCAAAAAGCCTGCTAAATGGAACTTGCTAGTTGTGTGGATTCTTTCCAGGTTTTGTAAGTCAAGTATCTTGCTGTAATATGCCCTTCCAGAGTCTGTAATTACAGACTGTCCTTATTTTTACTGACATTTCCAACCCATAATTTTAAGTCATAAACTTCACCTATCTTGGACATTTATAGATGCCAAGTGATTTATATGTAAACACTTTTATTGGCAAGCAGTATTTTTTGTTATGAAGTCATGAGTAATTTAGTATGTGGCAATTAACTCCCTTGGAAATCATAGAATAGAATCACTGAGATTGAAAAATACCTTTAAGTTCATTGAGTCCAACCATTAACCCAGCACCGCCAAGCCCACCACTAAACCATGTCTCTAAGTACCTCATCTATGGGTCTTTTAAATACTTCCACAGTTGGTGACTCCCCCACTTCCCTGGGCAGCTTGCTCCAGCCTGACAACCCTTTTTGTGAAGAGATTTTTTGCAATATCCAATCTATCCCTGGTGCAACTGAGCCATTTTCTCTCATCCTGTTGCTTGCTACGTAGGAAAAGAGACCAACCTCCACCTGGCTAAAACCCTCCTTTCAGGTAGTTGTAGAGACCAAGGAGGTCTCCCCTGAGCCTCCTTGTCTCCAAGATAAACACCCCCACCTTTCTCAGCCACTCCTCATCAGACTTGTGCTCTAGTAAGTTAGTTTGCTCAGCAGCAGGAAAAGTTCACTCATGGCAGATTCGATGTGGATTAATTCCTGTCTTGTAAGATTTTTATTTTTATTATTTGCTAAGCTGTCTCTGCTCTTCCCTTCTGGTTTTCTTGCCCTTCTTGCCCTTTCTATCTGCCTTCCAGAGCTCACCTGTTCTCAGTTTCTAGTGCATGGATGGATTACTGTTGATGTGTAATTTGCAATTCCACCTCAAGGGAATTCACAAATACAAGCAGCTTTTCTGTTTATAGAACTAGTGCACCTCTCACTTCAGCATTGCTGCATGCTGAACTTGAAGATTGGATTGTCTTCTGGGTGAATCTGAGCTCCAGCTATGTAGAAACAAACTATTCACTGAGGAAACAATGGAGAGAAGCAGCCTCTGGGGTTCATAAAGAGAATCTGTTTGGGTTGCATGTGGAGATAAGGCAGTACAGAGGCTGCATTTCTGTTGCGTGCTGTGTAACTGCTCAAAAGGAAAGCCTTTTTCTAACAAATGCCACTGTAACACTGCTATGCTTTTCCACCCTTCCTCTGTCTTCTGGTTCTTCAATCTTCTTTTCCTTTATCATTATTTGTAGCCTGTCTACTGCATGTTAACCCTGCTCCTACATCGCCACCTTCTCGCCACAAGCCTGAAGACTGTAGTGCTTTGTGAAAACATTTTGCTATCTTCAGCAAGGCACAACTAGGAAATGTCTGTGAAACGTATCATCAAAATCAGAGAAAAACACAAAGCTCTGTCAGAGCTGGTGTGAGGATTGTAACTTTTAAAACAATGATTTAACCACTCCTTTTCCATCCTTCCATCCCAGTCACCTGACTTGGGATTATGGATATCATTGACTGAACACCAACTCAATCTATATAGTAAGAAAAAGAGGTAAACACCTTGATAGTATATGAAAGATCGCCATGTGCAATCTGAGATGAAATGATAGAAAAATGGATAGCATAATCCCAGCCTTACACAGAAAACAGAACCAAGAAGTGCTTATAGCTGTAGTTGTTGGGTATGCCACAGGGTATGTGGCCACTGGCTACATCACAGCCCGTGTGTTGCCTGTGTTCCTCAAGTCCAAATAACTTTAAATTAGTGCCTGGACTCCCCAGGAATTACAGCTTTGCCCCAGAGAGATGCCCTCTTAAATATTCTGTACTACCTAACTGCAAAGAACATAATAGCTAGTGGATTTAATTCCCTAATTATGCATTAATAAGAGACAAATTATTTCACTTATCTTCCTGCTGGGATAGAGAGAAAATATTGCTAAACATCCCTTGGTACACCTTATAAATACAGTATGTCATCAGGATGAACCCTTATGATGTGCTGCATAATATTTTAAACTTCGTAGCAGAATTCCAGTTCATACGTTCCATATATATTTAATAATGTTTTTGCTGTTGTTCAGACATTAGGCTGTTTTTTTCTGACATTCATTAAAAACATTCTGAAAACATCTGCAGAGTTCTTCACTGTGATCAGTCTTGCAAATATCCAGCTGCATTGCACTACTTTGTTAGAAAAATGAATGGAAACACCTAACTTCTCAATAAAATCCCCGCGTAAAGGACAGCAATTTTTTATTTCTTCACACACCCGCTGACACATACACAATCATTACAGTTTTTTATGCGAGTGGCCTCTTGCTCCAAAGCTCGAAGCATCTCTATTTCTGAGTAACTGCAGTTTTGTATAATCATCCTTTTCAGTCTTCAGGACCCCTACCACACCTCTTGCAAAATTTACCATGCTCTGTTCTTCTCACAATGATGAGTGAAACACAGGGACAGATATTTTTCTTTCATCTTTCAGTCTAAGCACCAGACTTGCTCCATCTCTCTGTCAGTGCAAGTAGATGACTATTAATAATTGATTAATGACCAGGATGCCCAGGGAGAGCAGGTTCCATGTCACATGTAGCACGTCCTTGGGGTCAGTCTCATGCACACACTCTCACTGACACCTCAGATATTTGTCCTGATGCCTGTGCTCTCGGGGCAGTTTTGACCATGAACCAGGGGCATGACTTGTGTTTTATGCGTTTGCACATTCAGATGGCACAGATGATGCCTGCTTCTGCACAACAGGCAGGCTTCATCTAGTGTTTTATTTTTTATACCCTGGAGTTCAGCCAACCACTTCTGGTTATTCCAACATCACACCACTGCTCTGCCAACTGCTGGTTGTCCAAGTCTGAAAATAGGATTTCGCTGAGTGAAGTTGCTTCTGGAGAAGGATGAAGAGAAAAATCTGCTCAGCTCCAGCATCTTCTCAGGAGTCTTTATTTCCTGCCTGTGAAGTTGTTATGGAATTTTAGAAATTCCTGCTCAGCCTTTTCATGTCTGCCACTGTGAGATTTAAATCATCAAAAGATTTCCCACAGCAGTCATATTGACAGGGTGACACGAGTGAAGCCTGAAGTTTCTCATTCTAGAAACAAAATTATTAACCAAGTTCAAGAATGCACATAAATCATAAGGCGAACAAAGAAATGCAAATATGTCAAGCTCTTCACCACAGCCAGGAGAGCGAGTAAGTGAAGAAGTAGTGGGGAGCCACCCACTTCCAATGTCTTGGCTGGAAATACGGAAATGTTCTGAAAGCATCCGAGCCTCGAACAGATGCATCTGTCAGAATTCTGTAACCACTTCAATTCCCAGTGTAACCACTCCAAACAGAAGTATCAAGAGAAATGACTCACAGGTTACATAACCTTGAAAGAAAATTTGCATGAGTATTTCATCAACAGAAGGCAATTTCTTGGGGTGGAAGGAGAACAATCATTCAGTTTTGTTGGTCACCTAATAGGATCTAATTACAGCCTGCAGCCAAAGAGACACCCAACACTCACTCCTTCCCATACCATCCATGGATTGCTGCCCTCTGCTCTGGCTCAGGCACAGTGGCTACAGGGTGACTTGGAAAAGACAGAAGGTTCATGTTCTGCAATGGGTTACACATACATGCTGTGGCCAAGCTGACACAAATAACTACAGCTGCATCAAGCAGGATCCTCAGGAGGTAAAGAAGGGTTTGGGGCAGCTGGCAGTAAAGGGGGAAAAGCAATTTTACTCTAATCTCAAAATCATCATACCATTCTCTTCATTCACAAAATTCTGCTTTAGTCTGTTTTCTTAACCATCAGCCCTTTTTCTATTAGCTACTTCAGTTTTGTTCTGGTCCTTGGTACAGTTCTGACTATGCACTTGCATAACTCTGGTGTTAATTTTCAACAGCTGTTATTCATGTATGTCAACTGACATTTCTTAGTCTTCAGGTTTGTGTTGGTTCCAGTAACTTGAGGCTTTTCTTGTGTTTGGTCTCTAGCATGAAAGGCTCAGAAGGGTTATACACTGTTTAATTTGATTCTCAGAACACAGGAAAAAGGCCTTTTAAGCAGGTACAAGGACCATGAGCAAACTGAACATAGGAAATCAAGTACATATGCATTTAAGAGGCTCAGTCTCAAGTGGTTTAAATATAAACTTGCTGACAGCTATAATAACCCTTGTTCAAACTGGAGAAAAGTGGCTTCTGCTGTGAACATGTTTTTATAGGTAGTTGTCTATTATCTTGGATGCTTCTGCTGCTCCAGAATTCGTGTCATTGTTGAGGGAATAACCATCATTGTTGGATGAGCCCTGTTTCTTCACCATACAGAAAAACCTGTATTTGATCTCTTTAGCTCACAGGATCTTTACTTTTAGCCTGAACTGGCTAATCTGATGAATAAACCAAAGCCGCTTCTCTTACTAGCTTCTGTTTTCACCTGTATTCATTCTGCCAAATTGGTTTCAGCCTCCTTTTTATTGAGAAACTATCAGACGTTTTCCCCCTCTTCTAAATCCACTCCATTCTACCACTGCAAGGATCTTGTCTCCTTTTACTCTATGTGCCTGTGATTGGTTTTGCTCATTCTTTCACCAGTTCTTCCTGGAGTGGGGTCCTGTGGTGTTTCACAGCTTCATTGCTTTTAAGTATCGTTATACTGTGATAGACAGACGTGGTCGGGATTGTTGCACTGCCACCAGTACACGGCCCAAGGAAGGTCCCTCTCAGAGAAATGGGAGGATCAGAGGTGCGTGTCCCCGAGGAGCCCAGCGCTAAAGAAGGAAACTCAGGTGCATCACCAGCAGCGTGGTTAGCAGGCTGAGGGCGGTGATTCTGCCCCTCTGCTCTGCTCTGCTCTGGTGAGTGCCTGGAGTATTGTGGGGAATCCAACATGAGAAAGACATAGACCCACTGGAATGAGCCCAGAGGAGGGATGAAACACCTCTCCTACGAAGACAGGCTGAGAGAGTTGAGGCTGTTCAGTTTGGAGAAGGCTCAGGGGACATCTTAGAGCACTTCCAGTACCTAAAGGGGCTCCAAGAGAGCTGGAGAGGGACTTTCCACTAGGGCATGGAGTGACAGGGCAAATGGGAATGGCTTTAAACTGAAGGAGGATAGACTTAGGTATTAGGAAGAAATTCTCTACTGTGAGGGTGGCAAGGCACTGGAACAGGCTGCCTGGAGAGGTTACGGACGTCCCATCCCTGGAAGTGTTCAAAGCCAGGCTGGATGGGGCTTTGAGCAACCTGGTCTAGTGGAATGTGTCCAGACCCCGGCAGAGTGTCTGGAACTACACGGTCTTTAGGATCCCTTCCCGCCCAGACCATTCCATGGTTCTGTGATTTCCCCGGCGGGTTTTGCTTTCCGTGCCCACCCGAGCACGGAGCCCCGCGGTGCCGCCGCCCGCTGCCCTCAGCCCCTCAGGGCGGGCCGGGACGCGGCGGGGCGGCCCCGCCCCTCATCCCGTCACCGCGGCAACGCCGCCCCGCCCCCCGCGCGTCACATCGCCTGGAGGGCCTAGGCCCCGCCCCCGCCGCGCTGCGATTGGCCGGCGGCCATAGCGCCATGTCGGCATAGCGCCGCCGATTGGCCGGCGCGGCGGCGGCGCGGGCGCGCGGTGCCCGCGGGGCGGGGGCGGCCGTTGCTCATTAGCATGGCCGGGGGCCGCCCCTCCCGCGGGGTCGCTCCGCCGCTCACCGCCGTCCCCACGGGCATCCCCGTCCTCCCCGCTCCCGGCGTGGGCGCTGCCGGCCGCGGGAACCGGGCCGGGCAGCGCCTCATCCTCCCCCACCGTGAGGTGGCTGCGGGGCGGCCCTGACGCGGGCAGGTAGAGCGGGCATCAGCCGCGCCCCGCTGGGCGTGCGCCGCCCTCCCCCGCCCCGCCCCGCCCCGCCCCGCCCCGGTTCCCGGGCGTGAGGGCTCCTGCACAGCCCGAGCGGGGCCAGGCACGGTGGACTGGCGACCTGGGGGCAGCGGGACGAGCTCCTGCTCCTCCGGCATCGCATATGTCCGTGAGGAGCCGCGCCGAGCTCGGGGGTTCTTAAGAAGACGTGGTTTTTTTGTTGTTTTGGTGGGGTTTTTTTGAGGTTGCGGAACCTCTGTTCAGGCTCCTGTGGCTTGTCCCTCATGTGGGGCTCCTGGTTTTCCCACTGAGGTCTCCCTTCCATTGCAAAGGAAGTCGTCTCGTTTCTATATATACGCTTTTTATCCGTTACACGAAGCCCCGGTTTGGGCAGCATCTGTCGCCGGTGAAGCTTTGGAGGAACAGCCGGGAGCAGTGACCCTCACCATGTGGACCTTTCTGGGCATCGCCTCCTTCATCTACGTGTATAAAAAGTGTGGAGATCTCATGAGTTACGCTAACAAGGAGGTGCTGCTCTCCGTGTTGGTGTTTTTCTCCCTCGGCTTGCTGCTGTCCTACAGGTACCACTTCAGGGGGCCCCGGCAGCGGCAGCAGCAGAAGCAAAAGTCACACCTGGGGATGCTCTCTGATGTGCTCTCAGCTTTGCCGCTTGTTGGATTTTTCTGGGCCAAACCCACCCCGGGGTCTCAACAAGTCGAACAACCCAAATCCAGAAAGGTGAGTTTGATTCAGACGTGGCACGTGGGGTCCAAGGTCCCTCTGCTCATCCCTCTGGTGACTGACCCCCTCTGCCCTGGTGAGGGAAAAGAGCTAAGAAAGAGGTGGAGAGGGTTTGTCTTCAGATGCTGCATGTCTGATTTATCATATTTTGTGTTAGTTTTGGATGGCAGAAGAAACAGTGAAACTTAAGTGATACAGCAAGGGTTTTGTGGAGTCAAATCAAACGTGTTCGAGGAAAATTTGTAGTAAAAGATTGTTCTACTAGCAGAAGAATATCTTCAGTTGCCAGTCTGTTGTAAAGATGAAGAACTGGAGCATCTCTCTTATGAGGAAAGGCTGAACAACTGTTCAGCCTGGAGAAGAGAAGGCTGGGGGAGGTTTCATGAATGTGTATATCAGTGTTTATAAATACCTGAAGAGAGGGTGCAAAGAGGCAAGAGTTCTTCCATCGATGCCCAGTGACAGGACGATCGGAGCTGCACAGAGTGAAACACGGGATGTTTGCTCTGAACATCCGGAAGCACTAATTACAGTGACTGAGCACTGCAACATGTTGCCCGGAGAGGTGGCCGAGTCTCCAAGCTTGGCCAGTCTGCTCTGACTCTTCTTGTACAGGGGCTTTGGACCAGATGACGTCCAAAGACCCTTTTCAATCTCAGCCATTCTGTTGCTTTGTGATCAGTGTTTATGGATAAACCACATTTGTTTAGACAACTGCAGATAGATTTACATGGAAATTATTGCTGAGCTATTGCTTGTACAATAGGTGCAGGACCTGAGCTCAGACAGTCTGTTCTCTTGAGCCCAGTGTGGGCCTTGCTGTGGGATGGTGGAGAGCTGCAGTTGGTGCCTGGAGCTTAGCTGGAGTCCTGCCATCCAAAACTATGGACAGGGCATGTATATCCAGTATGTCTGTGCCTGGCACTGTTTGGCTATTTTCATGTGTACTTCTGGGTGTTTTCACTTGAGCACTGACCCCTTGTACAAAAGAACATGATACTGTTTTTGGCTGCAAGTCCAAGGTTCTGGATTTTTATTTTGTTGTTGTGGTAAAGCCTGCCTTTACCCCAATTTCTTGTATTACCTGAATTCAGATAGATAGTTTTGCATTCCTTTGCTGCATTGTAGACAAACATTACACTGTGTGACAAGGAATTCTGGTGTCAGTGGTGTTCTGGGTATTTGTTTCACTGATGCAATCGTATTTTTACCACTGTCAGCACTGCAGTACCAAGGCATTTGGGAAAGAGTGAATTGAGCTCTCTCCTATCAGCTGGAGAAATGACTTGCAGCTTTGCACTGGAGTTGACCATACAACTTTTTTTCACTTTGAAGTGTATGTGATTAGATGCTGTTGGGAAGGTTCTATAGCATAGGTGGTCTTCATCTTCAGGTACCAGTTTATGTGTTAATTGATGTCCAATCTGATGTATGGCAATTCTTAACAGTTTGAAATGTAGGTGAAGGGTGTTTTTCCTTATACTTTTAACTGTCAGATGACTTTTCATTTCAGGACCATGTCTTAATAACATTTCCCAGGTTGCTGCTTCTGCTGACCCTTTTCTATGCTGAGTATTACCATTTGGTACTTAGGTAGGTTCAGTTACAAGTAAAATTAAAGAGCAATATGTTTTCCAGAGAAATACATTTTCCAGTAAATCTGATACCTTTTTCTTTGCAGAGTGCTAAGGCCTCCATGTAGGAGCAATTCCCCGGCATGAAGGCATCAGTGTCTTACTTTATAGAACAAAAATATGGATCAGCCTTGTCTTACTGTCTTTTATATCTACTTTCAGTCTCTCTGACACTTATGTTAGTGGTTTCTCTTTGATCAGCGGGGTGGTTTTAAGCAAGGGTCTTGATTTTGTTTGCAGGGGTGTTGGTTTTTCTTTTCTCTTCTTGTACTTTTGTTGCATTGTAGAGTATGATGGATTTCATTTCAGACAAACCTAAACCAGAAGATGCTCTCCACCTACTGATATTCAGTCCCTGGGTCAGAGTAGAACTAGTTCCAAGTCAGCCCTCTGTCAAGATTATGGTACAGATACATCAGCACTTATAACTTTGTTGGCTTTGTTTTCTAAAGGGCAAAAAAGAAGTGAACTTCTCAGATGTGTATCTGACAGAGACTGCTCCAAATACAACATTATCGCCTCAATGCGATCCAGAAATTATCATTGTGGGCTCAGGCGTCCTTGGTTCTTCCTTGGCCACGGTGCTCTCAAGGGATGGAAGAAAGGTGACAGTGATAGAGAGGGATCTGAAAGAACCTGACAGGATAGTTGGAGAATTGTTGCAGCCTGGAGGATTTAATGCTCTTCGAGACTTGGGTCTTGAAGGTAAGTGCATTTCAGAATGTAAATATATCTCTAACGCAACAGTTACTACACCCAACAATGTTTCTGGTAAAAGCAGACCTACATGAAAAATGAAGAAATACATTATCCGTGCTTTATATTTGAATTAAAAACGCTTGTGTATTTCCAGTTTGCCATTTTGAAAACATTTGTCTTTTAATATGTTTTAAGAAAAATGGACCCTATGTAAAGAAATACCTTTAATACATAATTAAGCTTTCTGAAAGACTTTTTTTAACTTATCTGTTGCCTTATGTTTTGCAGATACAGTAGAAGGTATTGATTCACAAATGGTAAATGGTTACATAATTCATGACCTAGAGAGCAAGTCAGAGGTTGAGATTCCTTATCCAACATCTGAAGACGGACGTGTGGCCAGTGGAAGATCTTTTCATCATGGCCAGTTCATCATGGGTCTCCGAAGGGCAGCTATGGCAGAGCCCAAGTGAGTCACGTTGTGAACAGCACAGTTGGGATTCAGAGATTCAAAAGCTCTGTTCCCAGCATCCGTGAGATTCCTTAACCATTTTCCTCTGCCCCAAAACAGAGGGCTGCAATGAACAAGAGTGAGAGAAAGTAGCAGCTATAGTTACTCGTTCTTCTTTCTGTAGACAAGTTCACAAGCTACATATACATCACATATACCATATATACATCATCCTTTGGGACAAGTTAATCCTTAAACTAAGGAAATACAGGTTTTAAATATTAGGCAAGGTACTGACGCATCTGTGTGGGAGGACAGTTCATGGGTGAAGGGTTGATTCTCTTCTGATTCTTGGGCTCGGCATTTTACTAGAAGCAGTGAGCTCTTCTTGGTGAGCAGTGCTCAGAACTTCTTTGGCCAAGATGTGAGTGGCAAATCTGACATAATTTCTTAGGTCATGGTTTGTGATTGAAGGGATCTTCAAAGGTCACGTAGTCCAACCCTCCTGCAATGGGCAGGATCATGTATGTCTTCAACTGATGTTATCAATGATGTCAGAAATCAAGTTTTTACATGCATATTGCACGTTTGTTGGCTTTTTTTTTACAAGAAGCGGGGCGAAATAACTAAAAAGCAGCACTATATGGAAGTAGACCTTCCCAGTTACTAACCTGTATTTTTCAGAATCCAGAAGACACTTTCTTTTCATAATGAAAAGAAAAATTAGTGCTTAGTATTTTCTCTTAACTGTTTTCTTTCTTTTATACAAGAGGTGAGAAGGAAACTTCTATTGAAACAATCTTCTGTGTGGCATTTCTTTATGTTGTCTTTCTTCCCACCTAAATAATTTTTCCCCCCAAAAATACCATAAATGCCATGTGTCCCCTCACAAGAGAAATATGGCATTATCATATTTTTACCTAAGGTGTCTTTATTCTGAGCTGGAAAATTGCTCTCTCCTATCATATCTGTTGTATCATGTGAATTACTGAAAGCAGCATTAAAAGTTAACAGCTCTGTAGTACAGTTAAAATTAATAGCAATCGTGTTCACTAGCGCTGCAGGCTAAAGCCTTCTTGTTGAAGCTATAAGTTCAATGAAATTTGGTTACCTGTTTATTCAACTTAGGGAAAAGTCCAGTAGCTGTACAGAGTCTTGGAAGCAAAAACTTAAAAAACCCTAATGTTTGTGACTTGAATTAAATTCTTTCCCCTTTTTTCACACACTCATTAATGTCTGTTTTGTGTATGCTTGTTTGCCATTTGAATTGTAGCGTAGAAAACCACGTGTTTAGATGTAGGAAAGATCAAGAACTCTTAATGGTACTATGAGGTTTTGGTTTTCATCTCTAAGCTTGTGAAAATACAGGGGATAATTATTACTGATTAATATATCCTCCTTATAAGTACTAGGCAATATGAATTCAGATGATTAACATTAATTTTTCAGGGTAAGAGGTAGGGCATCATTGGTTTGTAATAGTGAACTAATTCTGTATAATTATGAACTGATTTATATTGGGAGTGAACCAGAAAAAGAAGTGAGCACTTACACAGGTAACTGAAATGACAACTATAAAAGAAATGTAGAGCTGATAGGATCTGCAGAGCTCTGTTTCACTGTCATGCTGCTGCACTCCCTTCCTGTTGAAGTTTCTGTCAGTGCACATGTTAAGTATTTAGGTGCTGCTGATCTTGCTCTCTAATTCTCCTCAGAGTTAGGTTTCACCTGTACTGTCAGCAATTCCCACCACTTCGCTGGGATGACTCGGTCAGCTGCCAGATTTCTGACCATTATTAGATGTGAAACTTCTCTCAGCATCCCCCACTTGGCCACAAAGCCCCTGAAGCACAGCTGGGGATTCTGCTTAGTGGCAGGGTGTTCAAGATAAGCACACAGTTTTTAGAATACTCAGGTATCAAACCAAAGGTAATGTTGAACTGAAATTAATGGCCAACACCTTTTGACATTTAATCTGGCTTCAGAAAGTGGTCAAGAACACTTCCTTGCAAGTTTTAAACAAATTGTGTTGGCAGAGACAATATTAATGAAAATTTGGTTTTTCTTGTGTGTCTAGTGCCTTGAAATCATTAATCCTTTTCTGTTTGAACCCCTCCATTTCAGTGCAAAATTCATTGAGGGGACTGTGTTACAGTTGCTTGAGGAAGATGACTGTGTCGTGGGTGTTCAATACAAGGACAAAGAAACTGGAGACACTAAGGTAAGACAGTTTTCTGATAGTACCTTTGTTAAACTATTGAAAAAATTGAGGGTTTCTTATATATATAATTTTTTTAAAACTTGTATTTCAGAGCACTGGTGCTGAAATAATGCACCTATCAGGAAAGCGAAAGCTTTAATAAAGAGAGATTGCTTTCTAGTAGATATAGTCCAGGAATATGGGAATTCTCGTTATAACTACTTATGCAGCTTCTGTTTTCAGTGTCTCTGGAGAATTTATTATTGGTTTCAATATTTATATGTCTAGAGTTTAAAATCTTATGAGAGTTCCTGATGAAAAACCCCAGTATATTAGGATTTGCGCTTTGCCTGTGTGTAATAGTCTGCATTTTCACATATACATCCACCAGCTAGTGAGGGACTGAAAATAACATAGTTACCTATTCATAGAGAAAGCTCTGTCCAGGCCTTTCTTGCATGACAGAAGGAGAATTCTGGCCTATTTTAATGGTATCACTGATTTGATTAATGTTCTTTGCATCAGCTAACACTAAACTGCTGACTAAATGCTGTGAAACTGTGTGAACTTAGAAAGTTTAGGAAAGACCAGTCTGGATAGAACCTCTGTACTGAAACTGTGGGTATACTGCCTGTTTTCAAGCTCCTTTGTTGACTTTGAAATTCCTTTGCTGCCTAAAGATATGTAGGCAGTGTGTTCAGATGTGCTGTGATGGGGATAATGGGAATCTCCTCCCTATGCCCTGCTGTCCTCCATAGTAGATGGGGAAAGTTCCTGAGTAGCTGGAAGATCCTGCCCTGAGCATTACAACAATATCTTTCATACTTAAGTAATTTAGAAGTGGGAATAGTGGAAAACCATATGTGAGAGAGCCTTGTAGAAGTACTTGCCAAAGCCGTAGGAGAACAAGCTGATTTTAGACTCTCCTTAGGCAAATGGCATTTCAGCCTACTTGATGGCAAAGTACTGCGAGTAGGAAGCTGTAAGAGAGTGGTTACAACATCCTTGACCCCTCTTGAGGTAGCTGGAGTAGGAGGGAGTTCCAAGTCCTGTTCATTGGTTTGTCTTACATGTAATGTAAGATGAACAAAACCATATTAGGAAATCCACTCTAATAGAATAAGCCATTGAATTACAGATGGGTGTAAGAAAGACAGGGAGTTTAGAGAGGAGGATGTTTTGGGGGGGGAAGGGTGGGGGTTTTTGGTGGTGGTTTGTTTTTTTTTTTCTGAAGTCCAATTGGCTTTATCATCCAGCAACATATAAGGGGGGTTTTGTTTTGTTTCCTTTGGGGGGGGTGGAAAAAGATAGTTCATATTTTGCTTTGAGTTTTGTTTTTAAGGTTCTGGCATTTGTTGTTGTTGTAAGTTTAAGTGTGACTTACTTCACCAGCAGTAGAGTGACCTGTGTTTTAACCTGTGTCGTTCCTGAGAGCATGGATGTTGTTCTGAAGGACTTAAATTTCCTATCTGTATACTGTGGATAAACAAATTCATGTTTTGCTCTGAATGCTGAAGTTCTGTGGCTTGAAAGAGCTGTTTCGTTTGCTGCTTAGAACTCCTTTGGTTTTAGAAATCTAGTGTAAGAAATTCCCATTAAACATTTCTTCATAGCTGTGTTTCCCTACCTGTGAGTTCTTTCAGCTTGGAAACTCTCTGAGTAAAAAAACAAAACCCAGGGCTGTTTACATTCCTTAGCTTGCTTTCATAAAGAAAGGAGGCTGATCTGTGTTGCGTGTCTGTGTTTTTCTGTTCTCTCCATCCCTGTTGTCCACCACATTACCTCTGAGATTTTTATTCTCTTAGATGAAGTTTAAATTAGGCAGTGTGCTAAAAGTCAACTTACAAAATTTATCAAAATCAGGCAGCTGAATAGACTCAGTTGAATAGACTAAAGGTTTAATATGTTGACTGTGGAAAAATGGTAGCATGAATGTTCAGCTCATTAAACACCAGGGGACTCATACAGGCAGGTGACTTTGGTCTAATTGCAGGAGTAGTTAGCTTGCAATCATCTGATGTGGGAATCCATAGGAAAGAAGTTTCATTAACTCTACTCAGGAGCTCATTTCTATAAGCACAAACACCAGAAAACATGAATTACTTTACTCAGATCTACTCTCATCTGATTTTGTCCAACTTCCCCTCACACAGCAAAAGATGTTAAGGTTTGTGTGACCAAGGCAGTTGGACTTGATGATCCTTGTGAGTCCCTCCCAGCTCAGGATATTCTGGGATTCTGTGAAGTGACAGAGTCCATTCCAATGCTGGAGGCAAGTGCTGCTGGAGTAACCCATCACACAGTGGCTCACCAGATGCTTCCATCCAATAGTAAAAGATTTCCTAGGAGTACTGATGAAACACAACATGCTTTTTTTGCCTTGTTACTTACATCCTGAAAACTTAAAGAAAAACTATATTTTACTGTTTCTGCCAAGCATATGAGATTACTGAAGGCCAAGGACTAATGCCCAGTGTAAATCTATTGTCATTTGAAGTTCAGTCACTGAATATATTGCAGTTGAGAAAGCTGCAGGTAGAAGGGAACATCTACTCACATTTGGACTTTATCTATATACACTGTTTGTTATAGCTCCTAAGTATGCTGGGAACTGCTCAGAATTCCTTCCTTGGTCTTTTAAAGGATCCTATATGCTTATTGCATATCAGTTTGTTACACTTTGGTTTGGCTTTCTTCAGTTGCTTATGCATGGTTCTTTAATTTAAAATTTCTTCTTTTTCTTTTTCTTTTTTTTTTTTTTCTTCTGAAGAGCATTACAGGCTGAAGGGAGCAATTACTCCTCTTTCTTGTCTTTTTTTTTCTTATCCAAGTTCCTACACGGTTCCCATAACTGTGTTATCTGAATGCATGTCTAAAAAAGCTGGAGTATCTAAATTAGATGAGCTTTTAGAGTAAATAAGTATGAATAAGAGGGAGGCAAAAAATACTGTATTTAATACATATGTTATTAATATAGTCTGTGATCCTCTTAGATGTTTATTGTTTTGTTGAACATTTAAGGTACAATTGCAAAGGAGCGCTTGGGAGTTGCTTGTCTGTTCTGAAGCAAAATTGACAGTCTCATATCTTTATTTTTAATTCATGCTGCAGGAACTTCATGCACCACTTACAGTTGTAGCTGATGGACTTTTTTCCAAGTTTAGGAAAAACTTGGTATCCAGTAAAGTTACTGTTTCATCCCATTTTGTTGGATGCATTTTGAAGGTAACTTTTATGCATAATATTATTTAAGCCAGTATGCCACTGCTTCTTAATGTGGGCCTGAATTTCACTGAATTTGTTGTTCATTACCTTTTCCAACAGAATCAGTTAGAACCCTGCTTTTAGATACTTACCCAGCTGCTCTGTCAGTTTCCGTGTCCCTTTGAGGAGTGTTTGGAAATTTTGATCTTTGTTTTTCTCTATTAAATTGTTGATGCATCCTCCATCCCAGCGCTAGGATAGTTGAACTTACTACATCAGACTTCACATAGTTTGTATAGTTACAGATCATATTTTCAACTCTTAAAACACTTCTAAGTATCTGTGAGCCAGCTTTTTTTGTGTTTTAAGGTAAGTATTGTGGTTTTAAGAATGGAGTATATTGCTAATCTTAAACATATTGTTGAACTGGGGAAGGTTTAAAAAAACGTATAGGGATTCAACATAGGTAGTTTAAACTGAGCACTGAACTCACTAGACCAGTTCACAGAAATTTATTTTTAGAAAACATTTCAGCATCTTATGTAAGGCAGTGCTATGTGCACTATTAATGGTGTGTCTATTAGCACTAAGCTCTGGATCAGAAGTGGGCACCACTGTAAAACTGGGATCCAGTTTGTAAAATTGTTACCCTGAATAGAGGGGGTTTGACAGGTTTGTGAAAGGTACTGGTACCTAAGATGGTGACACTCCTTTTTTCACAATACTTACAGTATTTGTTCAGGGAGTGGAAATCATGGTGGCAGCTGTGAGTCAAACCACCTACATTTTACACTCCAGGAGAATATCCAAACTGTGCTCCTCTGTGAAGGTGGATGGTACCTTGTAACCAGGTACTATTTGCCTTCAGGATGTATAGACTTGAAGGGTGAAGGTGGTGACCTGGTTTTGGACTGGGAATCTGGGTTGGTAGCTGGGTGGTTGGAGAACCCAGGTAGAAATCCTGGCTGCATCTTAACACTGTGGCTGCTGCAAAAAAATAATTAAGGGAACAAAAATCATTAAGGGAGAATGAACCAAAATTAACAGAATTTTCAATAGACTGGGGACACTGACTTGGAGGAACTTGAGCATTTTTTGGGTCCCTGACTCAGCACTGCCCAAGTTTCTCTACTTTTGGAATCTTGTTTAAGACCTCACTAGGAAGGACCCTGTGGTTCTTCCTCCATTGGTGTCTACGTGTAGTTGTGTTCAGACTAGTGCATTTCTTTACCTCCCACCACTTTCTTTATGAAAAAAAAAATGGAATGATCTTATGAAAAACTACTAGATTGATTATATTAGAGGTTTTCACTGGCATGCATTAAATGTTGATGAGGTATTCAAATGAAATGTATAAATTAGTATATATATTCTAGTAAATATTAAAATGTATTGGCAAAAGAATTGTTGCTGCACTGAAGTTCAGAACTTTCTTTTTGAAAACACTTCTCTATTTAAGAGACTACACAAATTTAACATGATACGGGATTTTATTTTAAAGTATTTTAGAAAATTATTTTGTATGTCTGACATTTAGTATCCTTTCATTAACCAGTCTCAAGCTTTCTCCCTCTTCTTTCCTTTTTTAAGGATTCACCACAGTTTAAAGCTAATTATGCTGAGCTTGTTTTAGCTAAGACAAGTCCAGTGCTAATTTATAAGATTTCTTCAACTGAAACTCGGGTCCTTGTTGACATTCGAGGGGAAATGCCCAAAAATTTAAAAGAATACATGATTGAGAACATTCATCCACAACTGCCTGGTAAGTCTAGAAAGACTTCTAGATAATTGTCACATTTAAATAGGCCAAAAAAAAGACACATTTCACTGAATCCATTGAACTGTGTGGGCTTTTCCACATGTGTGGTTACTGGTCCAGTAACCACTCACCCTTCCTGGCTCCCACATCATACAGTTTGTTCAGCTCACATGGTGAGCTTGGCAGTCCAGACGGATTAGATCTCTAAGGAGAGGTTAAAATAGGTTACATACCAGTTATTTTTGACTTAGTCTAAGTACTGTAACTAAAATATTTGGTTATTGCAGATCATTTGAAGGAACCATTCTTAATAGCAGTTCAGAATGACCGTTTGAGGACTATGCCTGCCAGCTTCTTGCCTCCTTCAGCTGTAAACAAGAAAGGTGCGTTCTAGTTCCAACTGGAATGTTTGTATTGACGCCAGACTTAAAATCAATGCCTCTTTTATCTCTAAGTTTAATTTACTCAGTTACTCAAGCTTATACGAACTTATAAGAAAACTTCATTAAAAGAAAAAAAGGAAATTATCTTAAGAAATGTGTGTTTGTGTTTTTTGACACATGCATATGTGTACCTGTGGAGAAAAAAATAGCTTGACCTTGATCATCTTAAAACACTTTTAAGCATGTTAATTTAAAGACATCCTTTTTGGTTTTTCCTTTGTTTTTTCTTTTTAAATTTCTAGTTGTTATTTATCTTATTTTCTGGTAGGAATGAATTCTTAGTACGTTTGATTTTTTTTTTTAATTTAATTTTTTTTTTTTTAATTGAGGGCTTGAATTCTAAGATTATGTAATGGCCATGCAGTATCCCATTGTTTTTTCTCTTCTACCCAGGTGTTCTTCTTTTAGGAGATGCATATAATATAAGACACCCTCTAACTGGTGGAGGAATGAGTGTTATTTTAAATGACGTTAAAATATGGAGAAGTTTGCTCCAGGATATTCCAGACCTTTATGAAGATTCTGATGTTCTTAAGGTGATTCTTTATTTTGGATTTTAGACAGCTTTTGCTGCAATTCAGTGACATACGTCTAAGTTTTCTGCAACTCGGGCAAGTATGTTTTCAAAGCAGTTTTCAAAGGTTTAGATAGAATAATTAGACACCAGGGATTCAGCATGGGAGCTGTGGTTTGTGAGTGCTGTGACTGTGTGGTAAAAAGCAGTTTCCAACTTATGCTTATGGCCCAGCCATATTTTACTGAAGGAGACCAGTGTGCTGTGTCTGGTCGGAAGGCTTTGCTAATGTAAGCTAATATTCCAGTCTTAGTAGTGTATTTGTACCCAGATTGGTCCTAAATGTGGTGGGTTTGGACCATTACCCTTGTGTGATTGGAACTTAGAGAATAATGAGCTTGTGTACCAAGTTTTTCAAGACACATCTCAGTGCTCCACAAACCTCTTGCCCACTGGATTAATCTCACAGTAAGTGAGTCAAAAGACATCCTTCTTTCCCAGGATCAGCAGCATCAGTGTTCATGCAAGGTTTATTTTTTCAGTGAAATTTAAACCCACAATTCTCGTGAGTAGATAATAAGAGCTCTTATTTATTTGTTTACTGCTTTTGATCCAGTTAGGGATATTGTCTTGGCTAAATTACAGATAGTATAATTATAGACTACAAACAGGTGATTCAAAAGTGTATTTGGAAATTGAGAAGCACTTAGAGGGACCCTGAATGTCAGGACAGTTCAGGACTTCCCTGACCAAATGCAGACACTTATATCTCAGCTAGACACCTCAGACTTCCAGTTATTTCCTACTTATTACCAGTCAACTGAGAGAACTAGGTGAGTGTTACCCTTCAAGTTCCAACCTACCCCAGCCACCTACTATAGGATGCATGTTCTGGAACTACCTTTTCTTTCCCCCCCTTTATTTAGTGTAAGAGGAGCCTAGATAACTGGTTCAACAAGTTTCCAAAATTCCTTAATGACTTCACTTTGAACCAGTCTAGCATATCACTAAATCCACTCTGCATTTCCATGAGCATGACTTTTGCCACCTCTTTGGAAATCTTTTGAATGCTCTTCTATTTTACTGACTTTATTTTTGTTTTTCCATTTTTCAGGCAAAAAGAACATTTTACTGGTCAAGAAAAAAATCTCATTCTTTTGTAGTGAATGTTCTTGCCCAGGCACTTTATGAACTCTTTGCTGCCAGAGATGGTAAATATATTTTAACGATAACCTCTGACTAATTACAACTTGGTAAATAAATATGCCCGGGGAAGGGATGTGTTTGACCATGCATCCATGTGTTTGTGTGTGTATATTAATATATAAATATGTAAGTATATAGATATATATAAAAATATATTAACCATAGGATTTTAATGAGTTAGCTCATGTTCTCTGCCTAGTTGTTTAGTTCTGTTGGGATGTAGACTGAGTTTTAGCAATGTGAGGGCAAGTCTGAAGTTAGTATTATAAAAAAAAACAAAACCAAAGAAAAACCCCACAAACAGAGAAAAAAGTAGGAAGCACTTGTTCTTGTGTCAGTTAATGCAAAAATGTGGAGATATTCTGTAAGGATATCCTTTCCTTAAATAAAACTCAGCTCAAAATCCAGCTAGTTGAACAGAACAACAGCTACCAAAGTCCTGGATTTAATGTCACTGTTGTGTAGGCAGATTTTTTTTGTGTGTGTTGAATACATTTACTGAGTCATTTTAACTCATTCTGTAGATTCCCTGCATCAGCTAAAGAAAGCCTGTTTCCATTACTTCAGACTTGGAGGAGAATGTGTCTCAGGTCCTGTTGGATTGCTCTCTGTGTAAGTTCACTGTGCAGTCAGTAGTTAATGTGAAGGGGGCTGAGCACCGTGAGCCCTGTGAGATCTGATCCGCACAGGGAGAATGGCCCTCACCAGCCTGTGTTACTAACATCTTGCTAAAGGTTGGAACCTTATTAGAAACTGTCTTTAAATGCTGACTTTTTTTTCTGTTTCTTTCTTTCTGTGTAAAGAAGGCCACCAAAAGTAGAAGAGAAGTTAGTGTAGGTGGCACAGGAGTTTGAATGAGGTGGAGGGGTCCATACCAACAGAGCAACCGCTGGAGACATTCCCTACTTGATATGTTGACAGTAGTGAAGGGTGAGACCTCTCATTAAAGATTGTAAGGAACAGGAAAATCTCTAGCTATGAAGGTGTTTGAATGACCCCTCAGAAACTAATGAATGCACAGTAAATCATACTACTCTGAACGTGAGAATGTGTGCTTTTATGTTTCTCCTTTTGGAATGAGAGCTGAAACTGAAGAGCCCCTTGAGAATATTCTTCTGGGGGATGATAAAGGCAGACACAGAGTACTGGAAAAGAGAAAGCAGCAGGCTGTGTTGGCTGTGCTGTAGAAGGGACCACGGAGTGTGGAGCAGCTGCAAGGAGACCAAGTTTGTAAATTTTAGTTGGGATGGCAGGACCAGAGCTGCCCGAACCAGAAGGGAGTGTAATCTTGAGTGGAGATCTCTAGCTGTAAAATGAAAATTTGTCAGGGCTTTCTGACTGTTTATTTACCTGTTTTATATATTTATTTTTTTTTAATGCAGGTTATCTCCTAAACCAATGGTACTGATTGGCCATTTCTTTGCTGTGGCTTTATACGCCGTTTATTTTTGCTTTAAGTCCGAGTCCTGGATCACCACACCTCGAGCAGTTTTCAGTAGTGGAGCTATTCTTTACCGGAGCTGCTCTATAATATTTCCACTTATTTACTCTGAAATGAAGTATTTAGTCTATTAAAGTCCAGGGGAAAATGACTGGAGGAAGAAAACAAGGAAATCACAATGCCTTCAAAATCTCTGGACATGTACTATTTAATATTGTATTATGTTTTCTTCTCATAAAAATGCAATTTCCTTGATAAGGATTTAACTTAATTTTGGTTTTGTGGTTATATACATATATATTATATGTAAATATTCTTTTCTTTGCAATTTAAGTTCAAAAAGGAGTTAGCTGTTTACAAAAAACATAATTAAGTGTTGACACGTGGTAGATAATTGCCAGTTTTGACAGAATTTCTTTCCTTGCTTTACCCATTGCTGAGTGCACCACTAATATTAATAAACTGAGAAGTGAAAACTGTAAACCATATGCTGCTATTATCCTTCATGCTTGTCCTGTTCAGTAGTTCCATAGATTGTTTCTTTATTACTGTGAAATATTGTAACATTCTTGATTTGGGTTATTTTGTTAGGATTTGCTTCTGTTCTGTTTCAGTTGCAGGTAAGATACTAGCCTCTTGGCACTTAAAAGGACACTGTAGGATGTCAGATTTTGATGTGTCACCATATCTTTAACTTCAGTCACTGTTGCCAGTGCCATGTTGCTCTTCTGAATTAATTTTTTACACTGGAATTCATTTAAACAAGTAATAATCAAACCATAGCTGTGTTGGCTATTGCAGTGCACTCAGGTACTGAAAGCACATGTTTTTTGAAAATTTCTTCCTGTCTCACTTCCTTTTAAAACCTTGGGAGTTTATTTTGCTTGGAGTGTGTGCAACTGAAGTTTAACACTGCCACAAACTGAAGCACAGCAGCAAACTTTATTCACTGAAACAAATTCAATACAGGCTATTTCCAGTAGACAGTAAAGTAATCTTTAATACTACTCTAAAAATTAATGAGAAGTACCATGAAAGTGTCCTTTTAATACTTGGAGTATGGTGGGATTATTTTTCCTGTAGGAATTGCTGCATGCTACTAAAGAGTTCATGTCTATTCCTGTTGGTCACTATTCCTCTCAATGTTCTCGTTGTCAGTGTGCTTTTCCTTGTTCTTGTGCATCTGCATTTTACTTTGCCTTTTCTATGATTGATTTGGGGATGGCTCCACTCTTGGCTTGCCTAAACAATCACACGTGGGTGCAGCCGACAGTCTGGGAAGCAGTAACAGATCTTGTTCTTCTGTATTGGTGAAACTGTGACTCTATCTTGAAAATGGCAGATTGCATAAGCTGTGTATAAACACATTTTATCTCGGACTGTGAAAAAAATCTGTGGAGAGACTTTATTTAGTATTTTATTTGATGCATATGACCTGTTCTTTTCCAGAAGCAAAAGTATGTATATTTTTCTAACCATGATCACTTTTGATACCCTCTTGAAATTACACCCATCATGAATATGTCTATGTTTAAACTTTAGGGCAAAGTACTAATATTTTCAAATATCATTATATATGGTAACTAAAGGATGCCCCTTTAAGGGTACACAAAGTTTGCAGAATTTATACAAGTGTTTTCAAAATTTGTGACAATTTTGAAAATATTGATTAATTTTACATTTTCTATTTTTTTATATTATTTGCAGTCAGTCTCTTTAAAGTCAAGGATAAAAAGTCCTGAGCCAAATACACATCCTCAGCTTACTTAAATAAAAAGTTATGATATATGTAGATTATTTCTGTTGTGTATCTCTGGTTAATGAGTTTTCGTTAAATCCTAATTGATCAGAAAATATGAGTGTGCTTAAATTTGCATATATGTGTAAGGACTTTTTTCTTTTCTTTTCTTGAATTTTGGAGCCTGGCTAAGTCTCTTGATGATCAGGGTAACAATCACTGATTGGAAATTACTGGGGGAGAGACAAATCTTGCGTGTGTGTGTGAGAAGGGTCAACCTGAAAATACGCCCCATGAGATGGCTACGTGCATTTGTCCTCAGGACAAGATGAAGGCCTTATTTTGAAGTATGAAACAAACTGGGATCATTGGGACACTGGGCAACAAAGGGTGGCCTTCTAACTGAAGTGAGTTGGTTTTAGGTACTCAGACAGTGTGGGCTGGGTGCCTACTCTGGTTGGTGGCTGCAACAGCGCTTTGCCCTGGTGAAGAAGAGTCATAGGGCAGAATTTCCAGCTGTGTTCCATAGCCCCTGACTGCAGAGATTTTCCTGTGGATGCAGAGGGATGTTGGGGAGGCAGGGTGAGGAGGGGAAGGTGTGAAAGAAGCAGTTCTTGAGTCAACTGAGTAAGAATAAAACTGGCAGGGAGTGGGCAATGTCTGTAGGTAAAATGGCCAGAAATGCAATCCAACAGCAGCTCATGCTAAGCCACAGTATGGTCACAGGCAGACGGTCTGTAAGAACCCTGTTTTTCATTCTCTATGCCTATATGCAGCAAAGTGAAGCAACGTGCCAGGAAAGTTGTGTCATAGGTGTGGTTCAGAATCTGAGAGGAGCACAATGCACGTGTGTTTGATGCAGCTTGAGTTGTCTCTGTATCTGCAAACTGAAGAGGTTGGTTCTAAGGATTTGTACACTGCAGCATTTAATAGTGTCCTGTGTCCTCAGCTAAGTGTTGTGGGCACAGGAGATGTGTGTTGTGTGTTCCTCCCTCTGCTCCAGGACTGGTGCAGCTGCAGCTAAGGGAGAGAGCAGAAGGAGCAAGAGAAGTAGCTACGCAGTGGTAAGATTGTAGGTTTGGGATTGTAGGTGTTCACATTGTGCAGGAGTATGAAAACCTGCAGGGAGGTGGGGAGGAAAGAGAAAACAGTGTCACGGAATCCTGGAATCATCAAGGTTGGAAAAGACCTCCAGGAGCCCAACCTTTGACCAAACACCACCATGTCAATTAATTACAGCACTAAGTGCCATGTCCAGTTTTTTGAACACCTCCCTGGGCAGCCCATTCCAATGCTTAGCCAGTGTTTCAGTCCAACCTCAGCCTCCCCTGGTGCAGCTTGAGGCCATTTCTTCTTGTCCTATTTCTAGTTGCCTGGGAGAAGAGGTCAACACAGGAGGCTACAACCTCCTTTCAGGTAGTTACAGTGATAAGGTTTCTGTTGAGGCTTCTCCAGGCTGAACACCCCCAGCTCCTTAAGCCACTCCTCATAGGATTACTCTCCAGACCCTTCACCAGCTCCGTTGCCCTTCACTGGACTTGCTTCAGCACCTCAATGTCTTTCTTGAACTGAGGGACCCGGACCTGGACACACAATTCAGCTGCTGCACTGCAGACTGGTTAGATAGGAAAGGTGTGTGGAGCGTGTTGCCTGTGCTGGCTTCCCACGTGTAAGCTGTGACCTGTGCTACTTCAAAGGCTGCTCACATGCCCCAAAACCTACATGTGGTTTTTGTTGTAATCCTGTTGATGCTCACAGGTATTTTTGTGTCAGTAGGGCAGTACTGTACAGTTGACTCACGGTCCTTGTACATACTTCTCTCTGAAACCAGCTTGTGTATTCTGGACAAAAGTAAAATCTTTTCAATCCAGAATAACTATGGGCAGTTGATAAATTATTCATCCTGGAATTCTAGCTTGCTCAGCATGACATTACTACATGGAAAATAGTGTCAGCATTTCCTAAATTGTTCCCTGTGAAGCTCCAAAGAGCTGCACAAGCTCCTGTGCTGTGCAGAGTGAACAGAGGAATGACAGAGTTTGCTGAAATTATTCAAGGTATTAAAACTAAAAGCTGACAGGGTATTTTAAATAGTAACTGAAATCCATTGTTAATTTAAGCAAAATAACATTAATAGAAAAAAATAATCCTGATCATAGAACAATTAGTTCTGGAAAGGATGTTTAAAGGTCATCTAGTTTAACCCCCTTTTCAACTAGATGAAGTTGCTCAGAGCCCCATCCAGCCTGACGCTGATGTTTCCAGGGCTGGTGGTATCCACCACCTCTCTGGCAACCTCTTCGAGTGTTCGAACACTCTCACTGTAAAAAACTTTTTCGTTAGGCAGGCCCTGCTACAACATTTGTCCCTGTCTTATAGACCCTCTTCAAGTATTGAAAGGACGCAATAAGGTCTCCCTGGAGCCTTCTCTTTTCCAGGCTGAACAACCCCAACTCTGTCAGCCTGACTTCACAGAAGTTCCTCATCCCTCTAGTCTTCAAGGCCCTCCTCTGGACCCCCTTTAACAGGTCAATGTCCTTCCTGTGCTGGGGACCCCAGAGCTGGATGCAGTATTCCAGGTGAGGTCTCAGGAGAGCAGAGCAGAGGGGGACAATCACTTCCCTTGATCTTCTGGCCACATTATTTATGATGTGGCCCAGGACACATTTGGCTTTCTGGGCTGTGATTGAACATTGCTGGGTCATGTCCAGACTGATCCGTCAGCACCCTCAAGTTCTTCTTGGCAGGGCTGCTCTGATCCATTCATTCCCCAGCTGGTATTGATACTGAGAGTTTCCTCAACCCATATCCAGGACTTTGCATTTGGCCTTGTTGATCCTCATGAGGTTTCCATGGGCCCACTCCTCAAACTTGTCCAGGTCCCTCTGGATGGCATCCTGTCCCTCAGGGGTGTCAATTGCACCACTCAGCTTGGTGTCATCTGCAAACTTGTTGAGGGTGCACTCAACCCCAGTCTCTATGTGATTGATAAAGATATCAAACAGTACTGGTACCAATACAGATCCCTGAGGGACACCACTTGTCACTGATATCCATCCAGACATTGAGCTGCTGACCACTACCCACTGGATTTGACCATCAAATCAATTTCTTATCTACCAAACAGTGCACCCATCAAATTTGTATCTCTTCAATTTAGAGAGAAGTAAGTTGTAGAGGCCCCTGACTCAATCTCCCACAAAAGTCCAGACAGGTGACATCCATAGCCCTTCCCTTGTCCACTGATGTGGTCACTCCATCATAGAAGGCCACCAGGTTAGTCAGGCTGGACTTGCCCTTGGTGAAGCTGTGTCGGCTGTCCTGAATCACTTCCCCGTTCTCCATGTGCCTTAGCACAGCTTCTAGGAGGATCTGTTCCATGTTCTTCCCAGGCACAGAGGTGAGGCTGACAGCTCGGTAGTTCCCAGGGTCCTCCTTTCTACCCCTTTTAAAGATGGGAGCAACGTCTCCCTCTTTCCAGTCACCTGGGACTTCAGCTGACTGCCATGACTTTTCAAATATCATGGAGAGTGCCTTGGCAACTACATCAGCCAATTTCCTCAGGACTCTGGATTGCCTCTTGTTTCATCCCATAGACTTTTATATGTTCATGTTCTTCAGGTGGTCACAAATCTGTTCTCCTCCTACAGTGGGAGGGACTGTGCTCCCCCAATCCCCATCCCGCTGTCCATCCACTTGAGAGGTGTGGAAGAGAAGTTTACATTAAAGAACGAGGCAAAAAATTTGTTACCAGTTTAATGGCTTTGCTGCTTTCCTGACTTTCCTTTTCTGGTTAACATACCTGTAGAAGTCCTTGTTATTCTTTGAATCACTTGCCAGGTTCAGTTCCAGCTGTGCCTTGGCCTTCCTCACCCTGTCCCTACACAACTGAACTTCATCCCTGTACTCTTGCCAGGTTACCTGTCCTTGTTTCCACTGCCTGTTCATTTCCTTCTTGCCATTTAGTTTGAATAGCAGGTCCCTACTGAGCCATGCCAGTCTCTTGCCTTCCTTGCCTGATTTCTTGCACCTGGGGATCAAGAGGCCTTGCAACCTTAAAGATCTGCCAGCTTTGTTCTGCTGCCTTGTTCCTGAGGGCAGTTTTGCAGGGAGTCCTATTGTCCTTAAAATTCAGGGTCCTGACTTTACTGTCATCTGCAGTCCAGGCTGCCTCCAATCCTGATGTCCTTGATTAGCTCACTTTGTTGGTGACCATCAGGTCCAGTATCACATCTGGTCTGGTAGGGCAGTCTATTACCTGGCTCAAGAAGTTACCGTCCATGCGTCCCAGGAGCCTCCTGGATTGGCTACAGCTTGCTGTGCTACTTTCCCAGCAGAACTCAGGGTGGCTGAAGTCCCCCAGCAGGACAAGAGCCTGCGAGTGCGATTCCTCCTGCAGCTGGAGCAAGAAGGCTTCAGGAGGCCCCCCTTGGCCAGGTGGGCTGTGGTGACACCAATCATAATGTCAGCAAGCCTGGTGCCGTGTAGGCCAACCCACTGTCAAAGAAACCCAAGTTCTGGCAGTGACAGCAGCCACAGAGCCCTGTGTGAGACTGGGTCCATCTGTTTCTTCCAGTGTTGTTCCCTGCAACCGGAAGGATAGGGGAAAAAGTTACCTGTGCTTCACATTCCCTTACTAACCATCCCAAGGTGCTGAAGTCTCCTTGGATCATCCCTGGACTGTGATGTTGCAGTTCTATCGCCACCCATGTGGAGGACCAGTAGTAGGTAATAGTTCAAGAGATGTACCAGGCTAGAAAGTTTTCTGGAGATGTTCTTAACCCAGGGAGGCATCAGACTTCCCTAAGAGGAGTATTTATCCAGCATATTTGATCCTTTGTTCCCCTGAGAAGCGAATCGCCTACAACCACAACCCATCTTTTCTTCCTCGTGGAGGTGGTTGTGATGTGGGGTTAAGGCCTTTCCAACTCTGCCAACACCTCATCATTGACTGGCCTTCCACATCCGGAGCCTTATACCTGTTGTACAGAGGCACCTGTGAGGGTGAGATGGCCAAGGAGGGGTTTTACCTTCTGCCCAAGCAAGGACTTGCTTCCATTTACTCCTTTTTTAGAGCTACTGCTTTCTGCCTGGTGTGGGGAGGATACAGGAGAGTCTGGATCATAGGTGTTTTATGGTGGCTGCTCCTTTCTCAGGGAGGCCAGAGCATGGTTCCACCAGTCTATCTCTTTCTCAGACTCCTTGATGCTCCTTAACCATTCTGGTTCCTCTCTTTAGTTCTGCCGCCAGGCTCGGCACATCATCCAGCCGGTCACATCTCACACAGCTGTTGTGCTGCTGCTGTCCAGTACTGGTGACGATGGTGGAACACAACTGTGAATGGCCTGGAGTCACCATGACTGGTCCTCTCCAAGCTTCCACTCAGTTCGCAGCGTTAACCAGAAAGGTAAACAGGGTGTTAGAAATTGTTAGTGATGGGCTAAAGCAAAAAACCCCAACAAGTCCACATGGAATGGGCCTTTGCACTGGCTGGTGTATGGCACTGCAGGAGCTGTAATGCCTCAGGCAGAGTCAAGAGAAGCTGTGAAGTGTTTGGCCTTTTCCAGTATCACTTCCAGAAGGTAGAGATAGTGAAGGGATGTGAAAAAAGGGGCCTCTGGTATCACATCCATGTTTTAGCTCTGGTCCTCAAGCACAGTTTACTAAGCCAGCCAATGACAAACAGCAGGTCAAATACTGAAATGCTCATTAAGGCAATGGGCACAGTTGTTCTGGAGAAACACTTAGTGGGGTGTGTTGCATATTCAGATATGATTTTAAATGGTTCCACCCATGCTGTTACAGTGGCTAATTTATTATTTCATGGGAACATTTGGGTTTTCTTTGGCTCAATGCTTTGTTTACCTGTGGGCTACTCTTAAGCAACTGCAGCTTTTACACCTTCCTTTGATGCAGGCGGTTTCCTTCAGATGCAAATTCACATTTTTCATTCAAGCAACGGCAACTTAACACTGTCTGCCCAGGTGTGGTTTTTGATAGTCCTGACATAGGAGCTGATACGTATATGGTCCTGAAAATTTATCTTGCCTAGCAGAAGTATACAGAATTTAACATGCGAATATCGACTTCCAAGTGGTGTCTGTACAGTCATGGCAGTACCAGTCGTATGGGTTTGATTTTATGTGGGCTTCTAGGCTATGAGGCTGGATTCTTTAAGGGTAGGATAAGAAGGGAAGTTTGCAGATGGATAAGGGTCCATGGTCCCAGCTGTGGCTTGTTGGCATGAAGGCTTCATCTGCACTGTCTGTCCCCCGTCACTGGTGTCACTCTGCCTGTAATGGTCTCAGCGCAGGCTAATTTGTGCTCTCCCAGGCACCTCCAGGTGTGATCTGGGGGAAAGGGTATTATCATGGAGTAGGGAACATTGCCAACACTGGGTGAAACAGGCTGCCTTGGAACAGCCTTTGGTCATGAGCCACGCTTGCCAGGTGATTCCAATGTCACGGAATGGGTCCCAACATGCTTTATGAAGTTGTGAATACTGAGATCCTGGATGCAAAAGTCGATGTGGGGCTCCTGGGCACAGTTGCTGAACACAGCAACTGGTTCATATACGTTTTATTTGGGAAGTATGGCATAAATATATCCCTCACCTATATTTCAACATAGTACATCGCTCATATATATTTCAACCCTGCTATTAAGGCTTTAGGTTGCAAACCTTTATCACATTGCTTAAGACTGGATATATTTGCTGCCTCTATATCGCCGATGTCAGGACAAGTAGTTGTTTTATGAAGTGTTTTGCTCTTGTGACTGCTGGAGGAAACTCTTGCAGAAGAGAACACCGGTAGCAAGAAATTTGGTTGCTGTTTTGGGAATGTGGTGAATGTGTTTTGACCTTGGCTAATTTTTGCTTTGCTTTTTGAAATGTGGATTGAAATGCATTTTGGTGGTGAGGATCCCATTTTGTTGCACATCCTGCTGCAGATCACTCAAGATCTGAGATGAGGTAGTGTCACATGAAGGAAACCTCCTGCAGAGTCCCTGCCTCCATCTTCTCTGGAGTCCTTAGTATCACCTCCAGTGGCTGGAAGTGATTCTATTAACCTTGAGCCTTACACTGCTTTTTCTAAGAGAGTTTTCTTTTTCAGCTTGGAAACAACAAGCAGCAAGAGAATCTTTTGCCACAGGCTGCCTTGGGACACCCTGCAGTGCTGCGGGGGTCACTTCTGCTCACTGGTACTTTGGCTGATGGCAGAAAGCTTTTCTGACTAGTGCTTGCTTCTTATATAGCACTTTGCTCCAAGGTCTCCATCTCTCTTGCCATCGCCAGGCAGGAATCAGATCCAGTACCTGAGTTTTCCACTCTTGTTGCCTTTATTTGTGCTAAAGGTGAGCGGTAAAGCAGCACCGCTGTGGCTCGGGTTTGGCCATGCGGTAACTCAGTAACCAGGTAATTACAGGGGGCTGGAAACTGCACGTTAACTCACCGTGGTTTGCCTTGTACACAGAGGGCACTTGCTGGTTGCTGTAGAGGACACATTGAGCTGCTCTGTCTCTCAGTAACGTATTTGGTGTTTGCATTTTTCATCTTGTCCAGAGCTAGTTTGTCCTGCAAATGACATCTGGAAACAGCTGGTGCATATAATGTTATTTGCAAGCCCAAATTGGGGCAGTTAAATCAGAGTTCTCTTGTTTTCATGTGTCTGATCACATCAGCATCACTCAGCAGCGTTCTACTCCAGATAGTGCCTACTCAGTACCTGTCAGCTACTGTATTTGTCATGTACAATTTTTGTAATCAGATAAATTAGAGCCTGTAACAGGGAGGCATTTCTCCTCTCAAACTTCTGCGTCACTGCCCAATGCTGCTAAGAAGACTCTTTTGATGCCCTTGAACAATACTCTGGGGAGCTGGACAGCTTGAAAATATCCTTATAATCAGCTTTTAAAGACCGACATAACTGTAGAGAAAGGATTATCTTGATTATTTCATATCTTGATATTTGGTCAAGTAAATCAAGGTGCTTATTTGCTAAAGGAAAAATAGAGAAAAGGACACAGCATTCTGAGGTTTAAAAGGCATGAGCATGCAGAAATGATATTGCATCTGCATTAGCCTAATATGTAACATCAGCTTTCAAAGCCCTGTGTGATTCGGACAGTGAGATGCTTGAGGCATCACAATCTCTAATCCTGTGCACACATTGCAGCACTGAGGACCCTTGGGGCATGTTGATTTTTATATCTGTAAGAGTGTTGATAGAGATTTTTGTTTTAAAATTAACTCTATCCAAGCCAAAGCCAGCACAGTGGAGGCACAAGTTTTCCCAAGATTCCTCCTCTCCTGAGGATGGCCTTTCAAATTCCCGGTTAATGTGCAGGCTAAATAAAAGCAGGCATCCCCTGGGCAGATCTGGGTATGAGCCTGTCAAACTTACCTCAAGCTAGCTAAGAGCCTTCCTGGGCCTGCTTAACCAGTTAAGCATGAGACATTAATCATGGGTATAACCAACTGATTTCTGCTAGAATCACAGCTCTATCATTATTCTAAATATTATTTTTTCTGGTTTTGTCTGAAAGCCACATGAGTTAAAATTAAGCACTGTAATTAAAAATTACATAAATTGTGTTTTGACTTCTGTGGCACTCTATGTACTGGTTGCTTTGTGCCTGCATGGAGTGAAAGGAATTCCCTGCACTGGTGGTTTTTACCTGACTAAAGCAAGAGACATGATAATTTCCAGGGAGAGAAGGCAGTTAACTCTGGCATTGTGGATACATCCCAAAGCAGATTAGTTCTGCCAGATCTTCATAAATCATTATTAAGACTTTTTTTTTTTTTTTGAAGAAGAATACTGTGATGATCCAGAGCAGAGAAAAGATGCCTGCTGATGTTTACAAGCTACTTCAATCACAGAAACTAATTGGAATTATTTTTCCAGAGTTTTTTCTGGTCTGCCTGTGAACCCTCACTTTCCTTAATAATACTGTTATTGATTTTTCTGCTTGCTGAGCCCCAGCAGTAACGTACACTCCAGTGAATGCCCACTGTAAGGGCCCAGCGTAACTCTTAAACAGGACCTAAAATGTCAAGCTTCATTGTAAATAATTGCATTAATAAGAAAACTCCTCATGCATTAAGAGCTTTCTGTGTGTTTTAACTTAACCAGCGTTAGGAAACTCTTCTACTGTGGTGGGGACAGGACAGTTGCATTTCTTTTGGGAAAGTTTAGAGCTTTCTAAAAGGAAAGAAAAATGAAATTGAAATAGAGAAAAAATAGTGTGACACCAGTTTGTATTTGTCCACTGCTGTCCACTGTTCTCTTTCCTACCTGTTAAAGTACGTGTTGCTTGCGTGTGTTAAACATGTAAGACATCAGGTGTTAGTGCTGGGTGATACTGACTCCCCACCTCACTCATTTCACCCTCTCTGTTCTCTTTTCCCCTGCAGTCTTCTCATGATATTCTCTTTCTCCTGCTGTACAGATCCATTTGCTTATTTGGTTTCACAAGCGAATCATTAAAAGGAATCATCATTATGTGATTAACCAAAAGACTTAACGGTCAAACAATAAACAAATGGTGAACTTTGTTTGGAAATCAAATGATAATCAAATGGTGATTGGGCATGTATTGGGTCTGGCTGAGACAGAGTTAACTTTCCCCATTGCATCCCTCACAGTGCTGTGCTTTGCACTGGTGGCTAGAAAGGTCTTGGTAACACACCAGTGTTTCGGCTACTGCTGGGAATGCTGCCAAGTCCTGAGGCCCTGCTTTCCAGGAAGACATTGCTTGCTGATGGGAAATAGAAAACAATTTTTTTTTCTCTTTCTCATGTTCACACAAACTTTTGCCTTTGCTTCGGTAACCTGCCTTATCTCAACCTATAAATCATTCTCCATCTTATTTTCTCCCCCCTGTCCAGCTGAGGAGTGGAGTGATAAAGCAGCTTGACGGGCACCCGGCGCCCAGCCAAGCTCAGCCCACAGGGCAAAAAAAATTTGTGGTTTGATGATGATTTAGATGATGATTCATACGGTGAATAGAGAGAGATGGAACACTGTTACTTACTACACTTCTAACAACGGCTGGATAGTGTTGCCACCCTACAGGATAACTTTGGGCCTGAGGTGAGATGTCGCTTACCTCGCTGTAGGTACCTGATGCCAGGTACGGGGGCTCCTCTCAAGGAGTAAGCGTGAGGGCCGTCCCTGCTCAAGCTGCACCAAGTCTCAAGATGCTCCAGGGGAGATTCAGGTTGGACATTGGAAGGAATTTCTTCACAGAAAGGGTGATTAAACATTGGACCGGACAACCCAGGGAGGTGGTAGAGTCCCTGGAAGTGTTTAAGAAAAGACTGGATGTGGCACTTAAAACCGTGGTCTAGCTGACATGGTAGTGTTTGGTTGAAGGTTGGACTTGATGTTCTCAGAGGTTTTCCAGCCTAATCGATCCCGTGATTCTGTGATCAGCAGGAGATCTGTAGCATGTCTCCCTTCAGGGAAGCACAATGGGCTTGTGTGGCTACTGTACAGATTTTCATAGCGTGCCTGACTCACAGCCAGCCCCACCTTTGGTGTACGTGCAGGAGCGCAGCCGTCACTGTTTTAATCGTGTCCACTCTCAGCTCGGCTGATACTCATAAATCCTGCTAAGACATGGCCTAGGCTCCTGTGGAAATATGTAGCCCCACACACAGACATAGACACACAGGTCTGCACAGCAGGGTTTGCCTCATCAGGGCTCTTGTCAGCAGTGCCTGAGCCACAGTGCTGTTCACCCACCCAGCGTGGGGGCACTTGTCACAGCTGGAGGGAACTGTGGAGGCCAGGGGGGCACTGCCTGCTGGGAGGAAGCCTGTGATGTGTCTCAGCTGGCATGAAAGCTCTTGCTTGGGCAGGGAACCAAGCTTTGGGCGAGCCTCTGCGTGCTGGAGAGGGAAGGGCTGTGCTTCCAACACATGCTGGGGCAATGATCCCTCAGCATGTCTGCATGTTCCATAGTGTGGAAGCCCAGAAGATAAAGGGCCTAATGTGTATGTATCGCACTCTGACAAACGAGCCAAGCAAGGATTGTTGTGGCTGGAAAAAGGGGCCAGAGGGAGGTAATGCAGCACTTTTCTGAGACTAAAGTCCTTGTTCTGACTCCTGGAGATAAGCACAAGTTGAGAAACTTATGTCCAGAGTGGGGAAAACTTATCTATAAAAAAGTACCCCCACAGAGCCTGGGTATGCGCCTGCCCCAGAACACCCCATCAGCTGGATCGGTGCTGGAGCCAGGACTGGGGATCTCTTTTTCTCTCTTTCTTCCTTTCTCTCTGCCCCTCTGTAATCTCTCTCTCTCTCTCTCTCCACCCCCTTTCACCCAATCCCTTTATCCAAAACCCCCTGCTGTGTGCTTATGCAGGTCTGGGACTAACATACCAATTTCCAGGCCAAGTGTGTAATTTACTAATAAAAGTTTGTGAGGTTTTGTGGACCCTCTGACTTTTGTTGTTCTTTTTGACCGTGAGCATCTATGAATCTTGGGTGCTCCCTTTCCCTTAAGGGTGGGATGTCAGACATATCCCGAGTGAAAGTTATGTGAATAAACACCATGTCCACAATATTTGTCATGTTACAGTTGGACTAATATTTGTGCCTTTAAGTAGCCTGACAGGACTTTTCAGCTATGGATATTTAATTATTTTTCCATGCTCTAAAGAAGAAAATTAACTGTTTGTAGTACATAGGCAGACATCAAACCTCTTTTCACACTGTATATGCATTCTAACCCATGGTTCTTTAAAAGGAAAACTGACATTTTGGATTCATCAGTCCTGGCAAACTATCCAGCACCTTTATTTCCAATTTCACTGTTCATTTCTGATATAAAAATCAAACTTCCACAAATAATTCTTCAGAACAAAAAACCTAAATGATTTATATGTAAACAATTGCATGCAGCATTTATAATGTGCAGTACAAAACATACAACTGTTCAGAGGAGATACGCAATGTGTATGATGTCAAGATTCGAACAAGGGTTATATAGTGCTGATGGTTACATTTCATAGAGACAGCTGCAGGCACTGCCTTAAAGCACAGAAGAGACACAGTTCTGAACAGCTGTACTTGTCTCATGCCCAGGCCTCAACTCCTCACTTCAGGTTTGGGGGAATGACTTAGTCCTTCGCCATATTCATAGAACGGTTCTGAATTCATCAAAAATGAAGCTTGGCACATGTGCTTCAACAACCTGAGGGACACAGGAAGGCACAGTTAGGCTTTTGCATTATCCATTCATCCATTAACAAGCACATCTAACGTATGACTCAAGCACACACACTATTGACCTGAGCCACCTCAGTGTTAGGATGTGCTTGGCGAACAAAGCCAGAAGGGACAGCACACCCCGGGCTGGGAGCAAGTGCCAGGACCACAGGTACTGTGTAAGATGGCAGGAATGCTGCCACCCTCTCTGCTGTCTCTCCACACAGCACCAGGCTGGAGTGGGAGCTGGACAGGCACCAGCTACATCAGACTGACCCTCTACTACGCTGACTGTGGACTGGGAAGTGGAGACTGGAAGAATCTCACTCTCTTCATTGTGAGTATTACCTGAGAAATGGCTTATTCAAGAACACCTGAGGTACAGCCTATATACAGCAAAATGGGATTATGACTTATTTTTAATACCACATATGAATATAATCTTCAAATGTAGTTAAGTTGCATTTAACCCTGAAATAAAGTCTCCTTACAAGTCAAGACTTTTATCACTTCTCTTGCACAAGAGAAGTCCTAAAAGAACTTGTATAAGAAACTTCTCTTACATAAGAGATAGGGAAGCTGCCTGGGAAGTCAGGCTTTGGGAGGAAGAGAAGACTGGATATAGTACTTCACCATAATTTAGACTTGCTAATTAACTTTTTGCCCTGTGTTTAGAATACCACTAAGTTTATCATTGCTTGGCAACATCTTGGAAATTCAGTTTTTCTTCCTCCCAACAGCCCCCAGCAATGTACACTGAAGTTTAATTTAAACAGACTTGTTTTAAAACTGCACAAAGCTGAAATCCTTTATTTATTAATACTCATTATTTATTCCTGTGGTAACAGGGCTGATCTGTATGAATCAGGGCTGCTTCTGCAACAGCGGGGCCCAGACCTGTTAGTTGTTATGCCACTCCAGTGCAATGAAACTGGAAGGTGTAGGGAGCCCTCTCCTTGGCCAGATCCCCTCACTGGCTGTAGTGGAGTGGGACCACACATTCCCCGGTGTTGTTTCCAGGGAATATGGTTGGGGTATTTCAGGGGCTTATTTAGAGACATGGAATTCTTTCTTACCTTTCTTGGTAACTTCGTGTAGCGAATGTAATCTTCCAGGAACATGAGGGCACCCACTACATCAGCAGGCATTTCTGGAATCTTCTGGCTAAAATTAAGCCACCAGGGAGATCACATTCTTACCAACTGAGCAGTTATTTGGATAAAATTACCTGAAAATGCCAGCCTCCAAATAACACCATTTCCACTAGGTGTGGAAAAGGGACACCTTCCACGAGACCAGGCTGGTCAGAGTCCCATCCAACCAGGCCCTGAACACTTCCTGGGATGGGGCATCCACAACTTCTCTGGGTAACCTGTTCCAGTGCCTCACCACCCTTATGGGAAAGAATTGCCTCCTAACATCTAATCTAAATCTCCCCTCTTTTAATTTAAAACCATTCCCCCTTGTCCTGTCACTGTCTGTGCGTGTATAAAAGACCCTCTCCATCTTCTTTATAAGCTCCCTTCAAGAACTGAAAGGCTGCAAATGTCAACTGCACTCTGCTAGAAAAAAACTACTGCAAAAGCAGTGATGATAATACTACTGAAGCTCTCTTCACAGAAGTGATACTTAGGTCAAGAGTAAAACATGGATACCTTGTGCACTGTTCCATCGTTGAACGAATAAACTGACCAATCAGAGCCAAAAATTGTTCTGTGTATCTCGAGTGAAACTGTTTCAGCAGCGTAAGGAGCCCCAGAACCAAAGGAAGCCAGTCAATTTGATCAGCTGGCCGCTTGCACACCACTCCTGCTCAGAAAGAACACACAAAACCACATTATCTATAAACCAGAACATATTCTTACAGGAACTTATACAGCATACTCTTCATTACGTTTTTGCTGTGTTCCCCTTTTGCTTGCCCACACGTAAAAATTCAAAACTAATGTAACAACTCCATGTCTTCCATAGCAAATGGCTTAATGATATTAATAAGCATAGGACAGAATGAGAAACTCGGGAGTTTGGATTCTCTTTCCTACTACATTGTATTTGGATTCAGTATTACAACAAAACTGTCTCAACGTGATGGACTAAGGTCAGAAACTGTTTATTTTCTATGCAGGTAATTTCACTATCTTCTCTACAGATAATTTCACATAGGATTTCATTAGATTTAGACAAACAGCAACTCATACATTACCTAAATTTCTGTTGTACTGAAGTTTCGGAAACTGGGAAATGAGGAATAGGAAGTTGACAGTGGGAAAGTATGGCAGGCGTTTTGTTGTTATGTAGATCTGAGGGAAAATAGAAAAAAAAAAGAATAGCACAGTTCTTTTACATATTATTTTTTTCTCAGTTAATAATCAATAAAACAGAAAAAAGCAAACAGCACAAAGCACCAGAATGCATGCCTGACCTTATTTAATGGATTGTGAATGCCAGCAGCTTCCAGATAAGCTGTGATTTCATACAAAAGTGTGTTGTCTTCTTTAGGATAAGGTAGTGATGGGTTCTGATAATGTGCTTCAATGTCGGCCAGTATTGCTCTAAAAGGAAAATAGATTTATTATATTAAATACTTTTTAAAATTATCCTCAAATAAACCTTCCAATGACGCCACATGTCATATTAATGTAAAAACTTCAAAAGACACAAAACCTGTAAATTGTTACGAGCAAAACACCTTTTTCCTAGTATCTTTTTACAAACATCATATTTGTTTTCAAATCAGCACCCCACATTTTCACTGTTTCTTCTTCTCATCTAAATATAACCTCAAAACCAGGTATAACCAAATGCTGTTAGAAGCTGCATGTTCAAACTAATCACTTGCCCAGTTATTATTTATGTTTAATGTTTTTGTTGGGTTAAAATTCAAATACTCATCAACAAAAACATGCATACAATCAGACTCCACATTTTGCTGTAATTTAGATTTTAAGGATTGCTGAGTTGATAACATTTACATCTCAGTGATACATGCAGCTCTTCAGCACATTTTGCTTCTTACTTATTGAGATTTTCCAAAGCAGCGGCCAAATGCTTGGAGTCAAACCTGCAGGAATAATTTAATTCATTCGTAATCTGTCGTCTTAGAATCTGCATCTGACCAACCTGTTGAAACAAACACAAAAAGGGTGGGGTGTTACACTGAAGGCAGCGCAGGGAGAGTAAAGTCAAAGCAAAGAAAAACTTAATGAGCAGCCATTTACAGTTAAGCAGATTACATGAAGTCCTCATTACACCTAAACAGCCTTTGTAGGGCTGCCCAAAGCAGGGACAGACATCGTGGTTGGATCTGCTCCCTCATTTTGGTACCAGGGCACTGATGCAGCCCATGTGCAGTCAGATCTGACCCATCCCACCTGTGTGAGGCACTCAAAGGAGAGTTCAGTCACAGCGCTGGAGATTTACACACAGTTCCTGGCAGTAAATACAGGCAATGTGAAAAGGCCACAAAAAATGTGTATAAAAATCCCAGTTACTCGTTTTTCATCGGTAAGTGAAAATACTTGTACTCTGTTCCCCACTTCTCCCTAAACCTCAGGATCACCATGGCAGGGGCAGAAACCATCAGAGAGGCTCGTGGCAGTCAACCTTCCCTTTTCTGAACTTTTCCTCTTCCCTCCAAGTAAGACAAACAAACATTCACAGCAGTCTGAAAAATGCTGGTCCCAAAGTATCATTACAGAGAGAAGATAAAGAGCCAGGTTAAGGGCTTGTTTAAATCTCTGGCATGGTACAATGCCCTCTGTGGGAATAGGGCAAGTCTGGGAAATGCTACTGCTCCAACTTCAGCTCTGGGCACATCACAGTCACAATGCACTGTGGGGAGTCAGAGCTCCTGCAACTGAACACTAACTTGGTCTTTCCAAATCAGATCTCTAGTGCCAGGCTCTGTTTTTGGTGAACTATTCCTTATGAATCTCGGTGTTAAGCACTTTCTGGAGTGTGAGCTGCCCATACAAATGAACCTCGGCAGCTCTCTCAGACCCAGGCCTGCTTCACTTGTGATACTGCACAATTCCAAGTCAACACAATACATATTGTAAAATAAGCAGATTAAAGTATCACAGAATCAATTAGGTTGGAAAAGACCTCTAAGGTCATCAGGTCCAACCTACAGCCAAACACAGCCATGTCAATTAACCACAGCACCAAGTGCCATGCCCAGTCTTTCCTTAAACACCTCCAGGGATGGTGATTCCACCGCATCCCTGCACAGTCCATTCCAATGTTTAATCAGGCTTTCTGTGAAAAAATTCCTCCTAAGGTCCAACCTGACCCTCCCTGGCACAGCTAGAGACTATATCCCCTTGTCCTGTCACTTGTTGCCTGGGAGAAGAACTGACCCCCACCTGGCTCCAACCTCCTTTCAGTTGGTTGTAGAGAGCAATAATGTCACCCCTGAGCCTCCTTTTCTCCAGGCTAGACAAGCTAAACTCTCTCAGCTGCTACTCATAGGACTTGTGGTCCAGGGCCTTCACCAACCCTATTGCCCTGCTCTGAACTTGATCCAGCACTTCAACGTCCTTCCTGAATTGAGGGGCCAAATATAACCAAAGAGCCTAGAGTGAATTCTGCATAGTAAGTCACATAAACCTACCTTCATTATGGAGTCTAAATATGCTGTCCAGACCTTCTGTGTTTTTGCAGCTGCTGCAGAATAAACCTTGTTTGAATTTGCTGAGAAAAGCAAAAGGGTGAGGCATCAAAAAAAGAACAAGTGCAATAAATGTCAGTGTCTAAAGACAACTGCTTTCTTCCACCTTAACCAGTAAGCACTTACCTATAATTCCTTTGAGAGGACTGACAGCACTCATAAGTGCTTTTAAGGTATCCTGTACTGCCCTGTCACGCAATATATTTTTCTGAAACATACTGAGGAAATTCTAAATAAAAGAAAGAAATAAGTAAGTAAAATCCTCACACATGCACTCTATGATTAATCTTGATGGCAGAAGAGCCACATTGTTTAACAGTAGGGAAAGACTATTTCCACAGAACTAGAGTTGAGGAATTCTGTGGTCAGACTCTGTGCTTTTTGGAGTTATACTAATCAGTGTTAGGACAATTAGAAGCTCCCCCATGTCAATATGTAATACCCACTGTGGAAAACTATTAACCTGGCATTACACAGCACCATTTCCTTAAGAGCACCAGCTTCTATAATTCTGTCTGTAACTGAAATTCTTACCTATGGCTTTGAACACCCATTTTTCAAATGCTCTTGATTTCAATTTACCGATTTGGTAATTAACAGATTTTTTAAATTCACTAGAAGTTATAAAACAACAAAAACATCGTGACCTGGAGAAACTGAAGTTCAAAAATTACCTGCAGCTCCTTTACAATCATGAAACACAGCAGCCTGTCTAAGCCATTGAGACCAAAGGTACCTAAAGTATCTTGGATCTCTGAGAAGAGACGGCTATTCGTTACTTCCTGATGAGTCTTGATATCATACCAGGTGTTCATTTGGTCAATGTAACACGTGATTCTGAGGGGAAAAAAAACCCCAAACAACTACTTCAGAATCAGCTGCAGACAGTTCCTGTGATAATGTGAATAATGAGTTATCCTAGTTAGCCAGATGAGAAAGAATTTCCCAGTATCTCAGGTGTTATTCCTCTCTCTGCAAGGGTTCTGTAATTCTTCCCTGGTTTCTCTCTCCTCCATTTCACAGGATCACAGAATATACTGAGTGGGAAGGGAACCATCAGGATCATCAAGTCCAACCCCTGGCCCTGTACAGGACACTTTAAGAATGTCCCTGAGAGCATTGTCCAAGTGCTTCTTAAGCTCAGACTGGCGTTTTTGCTTCTTAGGCTAAAATCACAAATTTTCTTGATTAATATTTAAAATGTATAGGATGGACTGGGTACCCACAGTTTTGGACAAAGAGGGTAATACGACAGCTAAGGAAAAACTATTTGTTGTATATTTGGTTTGTATATGGTGGAATTGGAGCAGTACAATGCATGGTGATGTAATACAAGCTTGTGACATACAGTACTTACTTTGGGTCTGTGATTCTCAGGATTTCTCTGCAGAGCCGACCAATAAATGTTACAGATTCATCCACAGGTGTGAATTTTGGTATAGGAATATGAGTAGATTGGTATATGCTTTGCCAGTCTTGAATCTGAAAAGTAAGTTTTAGAGTAATTTGCAACGGAATGAAGCAAAGACAAGAATGAGTCTTATGACAAAAAGTCTTATGAGACAAAAGGTATTAAAATATTCTGGTTGGGGTACTTTCCTCTTATGTGCAACTAATGCAGAGGGGATGCTGAAATATGTGAGAATAAGGTGGGGGCAGATGTCTTACACAGTAATTAGAACATGTACTTGAAGTCACAACAGTATGAACTGGGCACAATGGGTGCATATGCTCCATCCACCACAGGCCCTAACAACCAAATAGAAAGACATTTATCAGCTTTTTAGTTGGTCTTGGGTTTGAACTGCACCTTTGTTCTTAAGAAGTTATTGCACTCTTGCTCCACGTTGTAGTTAATAATACGAGACACTTCCTCTTGCCAAATTTTTAAACCATATATGTTGACATAATCCTGGATATATTCAAATGATCGATGGAACCCGTCCATTGTAGCGGCCATTTCCTTCAGTTTGGGCATGAGTTCACTTGGCTACAGATAAACAACAACAAAAATTGTGAACGTGTAGAATTAAAAGAAAATGTAAAAGGCTTCTAAACGCCCTGAGAGAACAAATTCTAGAGCGTTCCACTATGGTCCATCCAGAACTGAAAAGCACTGAGAAATTTATCATAGTTTGTCTGATATCTGAAGTAATTCTTGCTAAATATTTTTCCCCATGCTTTTAATGTTTATTTTTGGCTTTAGTGGTACTATTGATTGATCTGGGAGTGTCAACAATCTGGACAATCAGGAGTCATGCTCCTTATTTCACCACTGCCTTCCTGTGTTTACTTGGCATACGTATCAGTCCTCACCGACAAAGGCAGAACTGTGAATTCAGAATTGACAGGACACTTTGGAATAGAATAAAAATGTTTTTTAATTCTATGTACTCTTAACAGTTTACAAACTCATCTGAACATCAAATAAGGCACTCCAAATGACCTGTACAAGTTCAAAACATGTACTTTTTCTGAAAAAGGAAATCTGTACAGAAAAGCACAAATTATTTTCTAGAAGGCAGTATAATAAAAGGGGTCCTTGCACACCCAAGATACATAAAAAATTAAAATAAAATCAAGCTCTAACATACCTTGGCTCTAGGATTGAAGATGAGGCCCCTGTGAAGAGCCAGGGCCACCCTTTTTACCAACTCCTTCCTTATTCCATCCTCTAGTAACTGTTTTGGGTCCACCTAAGTAGATGAAACACATTTTTCTTAGAGTCACAAAAGTATAAAAAATATAAAGGATTTAGTTTGTACCAAGAAAGTTATAAATACTTTTGATCAATAGGAAAGCATTGCTAACAGATGCGCCTTCCCACCATAGCTTGTCCAAAGAATGAAAATTTATATACTTCTACTAAATAGAAACTTCTTTAAGTTGAATGGCAAAGGTTTGTAGTTCCCATCTTCAACCTTTGTTAACGATTCACTGAGAATGTTGTACAGTTCTAAGAAACTGCATTAAGCAGTGTATGTTTCTTCCAGCATACCTGCTTCTGGTCCTCAAAGAGGTATCAATGTAGGCTTAATGTAGGAAGGGCAGTTCATATCAACAGAAGAAACAACTCCTCAGAAAAGCTTTCCAGTGGGAAAAAAACCCCAAAGATCACTAAGATGGATGAATCTATTTACAATGGGGACTGTGGGTTCTTGACAACCTTAAACCTTAGTTCTTATCTGGCTGCCAATTTAGGCATCACTGTTTGAAAATCTGTATGCAAACTTGTATTTTCTTGCCTTTTTATCTTTCCTCAAGGTCTCACACATTGTGCTGAAATCTGTGCTAAAGTGCTAATTGCCAGCAAACGACTTTTTCCTACTGGAATAATGGAACATTACCTTGATGATACCAACTAAAGTAGTTTTCATCATGAGGATTCCTTCAGTGAAGATGGAAATCGCGTGGGTTAGCTTGGCAACCTTTAATAGAAAGAGAAAACACCATTTATTGAAGCAATTCAATAGATTTAAATAATTAGTCTAAAAATATCCATCTTTCCCAGTGGCTTCCTATTTTAGATTTAAATAATTTGCATGATATACTTCCAATTTTACACCTTGTTCTAGACTTACTTATAGTGTAATAATTACCTTTCTTTTAATTAGATAAATATAGATGTGTTACCAGTAGGAAAGAACAGGTATCTCTCAGAGGCTTCAGAGAGATTATGGGAGGGAAGACCAGCTATATCTCATGTGATTGTCAAGGACAAAACTCTCAGAGGGTACCTTTGTGCAGGACAGGGACACAGCTCACAGTAGTTATTCCACAATAAAGCCTGCTACCACAATGAGTCCACTTCAGTATTTGCACTGATCTAACACAGTAGCACATTCACTTAAATGTTACAATTAAAGGTATCCTTATGCTCACAGTTCAGACAAGCCAGCCTTTTGCCTTTCAGGTTTGCAATACAGAACAAGAGACGACGCAGTTCAGATTGACAGTTCTACCGCAATCAAAAGTGAAAAGCTTTTTTGGTATAAGGTATTTTCCCTTTTCCTCCTCAAAATAAAAGATTACCGAACACTACATCCTCTTCCATTCCTACCCATACAAAAACCAGACTGACTTTACAAAGTATAATGGAGGAGTCTAAACTTAGTGTTCAGGTCTGAACATCAGCTTAACCAGAGATCACAGCTTCTTTGCATAAAACACCTAACAAGTGAGCACTTTGGCAAAAGCTGCTGGGAAAAACTGGCATCTTAACTGATCATAAGATTCTCTGAGGGAAAGACTTACTGGTCTACTCAATTTTCTGCATCTCATCTTCCTCTACTTAAAATAAACCCAAGTAATTTTAGTTTGCTCACTCTTTCAGACTGTTAACAGTGAAGCAAAAATCCCATAGACAAAAAGAGCAATAGCAGCTTTATCTGATCAAATCAACATCTCCTCTCATCTGAGGGCAGCAAAAAGCTCAACCCTACTGGCTCATTCAGTCTTCGACCACCTTCTCTTGGAACAAGCATGCAAAATGCAGAGGGCTTCATTTCAGAGTCAGGTTTTTAGGGTTCCCTTCCCTCCAATAAATAAAAATATCTTTATGCTCATTTATAAATTTATTTAGTTTTCCTCCCCTTTTCTACAAGATCAAAAGTTTAAACTGTTACAAATAGAAGTGCAAAAGTTACTCATCTGTCCTCATGAAACCTAAGGTATGCTCACAATAACACCAGTCAACAAATCCAACTTCACTGTTGAGGTATAACTCTGTGGAGCTGTATATATACTTAAACTTAGGTTGAAGTTGGCCACCTACAAGGTTTGCTTTTTCAGAATTCCGTGTTTTAACTGCACCTCATATCGTGGTCCAAGCTGAGCATAATCTCGTAGCTTGTCCTTATCAAGGCGAGTAGGCACTTCAATAATATCATGAGTCTGAAGCTTTATAATTTTGAGGAGAGATGTAAACATGCTTTCTGGAATTATCTGTAGAACCTTTGTGAATGAGAGAAGAAACAAACACAGTCAGTAAGTATACTCTCTTTAAAAAGTAATCTTCAATTAAGAAAAAACAATTACAGAACAAGGCAATTATGCCTTTTAAACACCTACCTTTCTTACATAGGAAACCAACTCGCCAGAATAATACTGTGACACACTGAGGAGATCGGGACTGTTTGCTTGATTGATGCGGAGAAGTGGCAAATCAAGTGCAGAAGCAAGCTACAAATAAAGTTAGTATTTTAATTCCATGTGTTTGTTTTTCTAATGTAGATCATGAATTCTCTTGCTCGGGCTCTTAATCTCAACTCAAAGCACTAGCTTCTTCCTGAAGAGCACCGTTACACCAGGTTTTCCAATAGAAAAAAAAAATTGTTAAAAGTCAAAAAAGTCCAACAGTCCATAAGGTCACCTTCCCCTTGGTTTTTTTTTAAAATCTTAACAGGTGCATGAGAAATTTCTGTTCTCGTTTTACATTCTCCCTCATGTTAATTCCCATTCTTATTTCTACAGAAATTATTTTCATTTGATGCCAGAGTTTCATCATGACAGACAACGGGCACAACCAACATAACTTTTGTAATTCCTTCAGCCTACTCTGATCCATATACAGAGGATCCCACCTCTGTACCAATGTTTCCAGCAAATAACTGTAATGAATAGAGGCTGCACAAAGAGACTTACTTGCCTAACAGCAGCAACATAAGTGGTTGCATAAAAATCCATGCATAACTTGGTTGCACTTTCTTTAAAACTAACCTTGAGTTAATTCAATACTGTCTAAAAAACCTGGATATAGAAAATGCTGGTATGTCGTGGGTTTGCAAAGGTCCTCCCTCCTTGGGATTGGAAATAGTTTGTCCAGGTGAATTTCCAGAGTAAAATCAATCAGAAGTTTCAGTAACGCCTTTGCAAATTACATCTTTAAGAAAACAGAAGAGAAGGTTGTGGCGCAGATGAAACTGGGAGCCATGTAGGAGCTGGTGGCAGGCCCTGTGGGGGCCAAGCCTCCCTCCTTCCCCAGCCCTGGGCTGGGGGCAGGAGCAGCACTGAAGCCCCCTGATCAGACATGTAACAGAGTGAAGAAAAAAAACTTTAAAGGAGAACTTGCTGCAAAAAGAATTTCGACCGGAGAGACAGCGGAGCCTTCAAGGTCAGAGCTGGCAGCTGGGAGAGAGTTGAGAAGCTGCGAAGTGGGGAGATGGCTCCTTCTCCCCCTCCCTCTCTCTCTCCCTTCAGCAGGGAAAAAGACTGAAATTTAAAAATCCTTCCACCTGTGGAAGATTGCTGGAGAGCAGAGACAACCCCGCCTGCAGCTTGAGGAGCTCATGCTGGAGCAGAGGAGTACATGAGGAAACTGAGATTCCGTGGAAGCCCAGATGAAACAGAGTCCTGAAGTGACTTGTGGCCATGGAGAGAGAGAAACCTTGTGCTAGAGCAAGTCAGCCTAGGTAAGGTCTTGAGATCCCAGAGAGGGATCCATGCTAGTGCAACTGAATTTGTGACCCTAAGGGACAGCAGAGAATGGAAGAGCTGTTGTCCGAGGGGTAGACCCACATCGGAGAGATTCCCATGGGAAGGGACCCCACAGAAAACAGGGGTGGACTCAAAGCCATTATCCCCTGTGACCCTGTGGTGCAGATCTGTGGAAAAGCAAGTGTCTCCTTGTAGTCCATGGAAGACCTTACAGGACCTGGGTAACCCCAGCCTTATTCCAGGAGGGAGGTAGGCCCAGCCCTGAGGTCAACACAGAAGAGAGAAAGAGACAGAGAGGGAAACAGTTCCAGCTGCAACGAATCGGAGTTGTCCTTCCCAGAGATAACAGAGAAGAACTTGCAAAGTGCTGCAGAGCTGCTTAGACCTGAAACTTAAGAGTGGAAAAAACACCTCCTTCTCCTCCTGGACTGATACAAAGGGAAGAAGGATGTTTCTGTAAATACATTGTGCTTTAGCTTAATTGTTGTAGATGTAGTTGTTTAGTTTTTATTTTTGCTAGTAATAAATCCTAATATTAATTTCTCCCCAATCAGATCTCTTTGTCTGCATAAACCTTCTCTCACCTTAGAGCAATTTGGGGGGGTGTGGTAAAAGAAATTGTCCCTAGGCAAACCCATGACAGGGCAGCACCAGGAACCCTGGGTGCTGCGAATGGCTCTGGTGACGGATATTGCCACTGTCCACCTTGTCTGTGTTCTCAGATGAAATGTTTTCCTCATAGAGTGCCCCATGTGATTAGTCTTGCTTTAGTTCAAACCTCTTTGAGTATTACTGGGATATGACATCATCTTCTGTGTTTGGCCTTTCAAATAAATGACATTAGCAGGAAATAATTGCTGTGAATATAAATGATGTGCTGTCTAATCTAATTTTTTAGGAGGAAAAAATACTGAGCAAATGGCACTTGGTCAAGAACACTCATTTGTGCCAATGAAGATGCAGAAGTGCTGTATTTGACTTCCTGCAGCAGAGTGTTGCTGCTCCTTTGCTTCAGTTGCTTGTTCATTTTCATTTGCTGTGGCGCTCTTAACTCATTCTTTTCTACCAGAAAATAACTGCCATTGACCTAGTGATGCTAGTCTAGGGAGAACAATAATAATAACAACATCATATCCAGCACACCATAATAATAATAGATTACAAAGACTTTCCATCAAAAAAGACCCTAAAAAGGAACATTTGCTTGCTTATTTTTCTGACAGGTACCACACACTCAGATTTGAAGAGCAGATCTGAGGACGGCACGTGGATGTTTCACTTGGGCACCTGCGTTGGCTCATAGATAAGGAAGAGGGAATGATGGTCTATGTCTCTCTGGGAGACTGCAGAGGACAACAATGCCTCCCGACTATGGGCAGGAAAAAAACTTTTTTTTGGTCCCAAATGCGTGGCAAGAACCTGGGTAGGGCTCCATTTCATTGCTCCTTTCTGTAGCAGTGGTCTCTCTTGCTACAGGATTAAGTAGGGTTCGGGATAGCCTGTTTAAATACCCATAATTCAAGACCAAAGGCCCGCAGCCACTTTCTGTGTGAGGCTGAGTCAGGATGCAACTGGGTTTGGGTTGAACTTTGGCAGCAATGTAATTATATGCAGAAAAACAATGCAACAACCAGGGACAGGAAGGGCAGGCTTTCCCCATGCTTGAAATTACCATGAGAACTATAGAAAAAAGAGTATCACCTTGCCCTTGGAAATTTGACTCAGGCTAGCATTCAACTCCCCTACTGAAAGCATATCTGATATCCTGTTTTCACTTTCTGGTAGCTCTTAACAAGATCTCTGTTGCACTTGGATCTCTATCTAATTGACTGAGTTCTTATCCCAAAACCAAGAAAACAGAAAGAAAAGAAACCAACAGTGCAACCTCAATAGGTGGAAAACATAAAAAAATCTTCATGAAGCTGTTAGTCAAGAAACAGAGCCCCAGAACACATGACTGGATGAGCAAACGCATGATGAAAACTTAACACCCTCTCTGAAACTAAAGAAACAGGCTCAGAAATTTTAAACAATCCTCTAGTATCCCCAGTGCTCTTATTTAGGATCAGTGCATTATTCTGCATTCTGGTTTAAAAATAAACAAACAAAACACCAAAAAACAAAAAACCACAACAAAACAGGCATGGCTGGGTGACTGTATGGAAGCCAAGAAGCAGAGACAGCTCCTACATTACTATACAAAGTAGCTATTGCCATTAGGGGATAAAGGAACACAGCAATTGCCCTTAATTTAGAAACGAGGAGCAAAGGGATGACTAGCAGCTGGAGGAGTCTGCACGCAGGTGCACTAACACAGAATCTATGGCACGGGAGCAAGATGATGCGTTTTCAAGATGACATGGAACTAACCCACTTTGAAGTTCCCAGACTGAGTAAAATCAATATCTAAATGCTTCAGTGAAATTTGTTTGATGTTGTCTACATGTAGAAACCCAATAGAGGCCACTTACTATTGAATAGTACTAGACCGAGCAAAGTAGGTCATATTACAGCTTTGTTTGGGAGGCAGCATTGTACCTGCCAGAACAGCATCCTTTATGCATTGTATCTGGCACTGGAGAGTAGGTAGGATACGCACCCAAGCCACCTGCAAGAATGAGTACACAGACAAGCAGATCTCATCTGTGATTGTTTTCTGAAATAATCGTTGGTCAAATTGCCAGGTTCTGTCAAGTGGTTGCTTGAACCCATCTCACATGCCAGGCATTTGCAAAGGCTATTTATAGAGTGGCTGTGGTGGTGCTGAAGGTCTGTCAGCATTTCCATTACAGGCTCCTATAAATTGGCAGTATGAAACTCACTCCAGGCTACAGCCTGATGTGAAGGGTGGGATCTTGTTTTAAAACAAACAATATTTCTCCTTACCTTTGGGTTTGTTTCCCTAAAGGTATTAAACTTTATTGGTGTCTATCAGACCTTTTTGTTCTGTTCCTTTTTAAAAAAAAAAGTGTAAATATTCCTGATTTTTTTAAACTGGATATTTTCAGAGCCAAATATCAAGCCACATTTTCCTGCAGGGAAAACAGAAGTGAATAGAGAATTTGAAATGGCAAGCGGTTGCCCTTCTGCATTGTTAACACAGTCGCTGGCTGATGGCTGTATGTGACACAGGGATGTTGTGTTCCTGTGGAATGTGTGTGACACTGTCTTCTAGTCGTGTGAAGGACTGCCAGGTGTTTCTCGCAAACCATAGAGAATTGCTCCACTGTTCTGCTTGATACCCTCTGACACCATCACATGTTGTAGGGCACAGTTGTTCAAGGTGTCTGCCCACACCTATTTCTGGGCATGGCCCCTGCCCACATGGACACATCTGTTTCTGTGTTCAGTGAAAAGGCTCACCATTGCTTCTCTTGTTTTTCAAGACCCTTTGGATCTCACGTCAGGGAGACCCTGGGAAGAAGACAACCTAGCTCGCCCAGCCACCTTACACTGAGGTGTAAAACTCCTGCCCTGGCAGCTCCCAGTTCATGGGATTGGCTGAGGATTTTACTTTAATATATGAATATAGGGTTCTTTAATACCTCGAGATAGTGTCAAGAGGATAAACCATGGGCTTGTTCCAAATGAATTCCTATATTAATTCAGGGGAGAAAACAAGGGGACTTGGCCAAAGTTCAAAAGGACACCGCACAAGCCAGACAGAAGTGTTCTACCACAATACTGACTCAGCATATACTATCAATCCACAGCACTTAAGTCAAAATCCAGTAGACCAACAACACTTAAATCAAGGTCCAATAAACCAACAATGCTTAAGGTAAAATCCAATCAATGCCACGACATTTAAATCAAGATCCAATCCCTCCAGCTCCAAACTACCCCAAGCATCAAGATAGGAGCAATGAAAGAGAAGCAGATGGAGCAAGAAGAGAGAAGGAGAGAGAGAGAGAGACAGATTATATAGCTACTACTGAAGCCTTGTGGAAGACCAGCTCTCACAAGGCCAGTGGCAGGACCATGACACGAGGCAAACACATGCCCTTGGTTTTATCTGCTCTGGTCCCTATGTCCAACCCCTCCAGGCAGGGTCTCTGACACCTGGGGCTCCAGGTCAGGGTGAGGGGCAGTGTTCAATGTCCTTGCCAGTCTGAGCCTGGCTTAGGGGCTCCAGGAGGTGTAGTGTGTTGTAGTTTTGCCGGGCTGTTTGTGACTGACAGCTACTCTGGGGCTTCCACATGTGGGCTCCAGGGACCTGCCAGGAGGGATACAGTGCCACTCCACCTCTGTGAGGTTTGATCCATCCCTTCCCCCTCCAAACCCCCCTTCCCCCCAGGGTGGTTCTGACATGATGTAACTCCACCCATGTGCAGCCTGAATTGTGGGTGACTCCAGCTGTGTGTGAGTGCTGTGCTCACAAGAGGAGAGAAACATCCTATGCCCACATTTGGAATCCACGCTGCATGTGTGTCTGTACATCCAGTGTGACTGAAGCCACCTTCTTTACAAACAGAAGGTAGAATGGTCGAGCAGAGGGTGCAGGATGCCCAGGGCACTGCTTGCCTCCCCTGCTTTCCACTGTCTGCAGGCACCGCAGGAGATGCTTTGCTGATGTGCCTTTCCTTGCTCACTACCCCTCTCTTGTTGTCTGGCTCAAGACAGATTGCAGTGCCTGGCAGCCTCAGCTCCTCACTGCTCTCATATGGAGTCAGGACGCATATTGATTTTTCTGCTTTTCTCAGACTGCACTCATCTGTCATTTTATTTTACTGGAGATACCATTAACAATAAGGTAAAGGATGAAAGGCACAGAACCCATTAGAGAGCTTACTTCATGTGTATGAGAGAGTGAGTGAAACAATTAAAAGCATATCAGCTTATAAACATGCTGATACAGTTATTAGCACAGTGAATAACACTCAGAGCATGATACCAGGGGATAGAGATGAAATCTCCCCCTTTCCTTTTTCCTTCCCTTCCTGGGAAGCAGAGAGGGTGATCTGATATTTCATAACCACACTGAATGTATGCAGTCATAGATTTTGTACATGAGCAAGATGAAGAGCAGACTAAATAATAAAATCAAGGGATGTTACACAACAACCAGTCCACAGTTGGCTTCTACATGAATGAATTTCAGAGCCACAATGGTAAAACTAGAGTGACAGGAAGGTTAAATGTAAAAGGCAGAGGTAGCAATACTGTCCTGGAACTAGTTTCTAATAAGCTGGGAAAAGCTTTAGCAAAGAAAAGAACAAGTTTTATTATTCCCATTCATGGAATGATTTAACCAAAATCCTTCTGAGGGCCTGATACCCTGGCAAGGATGATACCAATGAGAAAAAAAGGTGTGAAAATATTAGATAATAAGTAGGCACTCACCCACCATCCTGAACACTTCAGTGCCATTTGCAAGAAAAAACATCTGCTGTGTGTGTTTTGCAGCTTTTGTTTTTGTTATCTGTCCTTTTTTCTCAGCAACCTCAGGTGACGTGCCTGGCATCTGGAGCCCTGGGTAGCATCACTCCAATCAGGAGTGCGCAGAGCTCGTTGGTGTAGTCAAGTATCACACTCTGGGGTTTAAACCCACTTACTCCAAAGGGTTGTGTGTTTGGTGTCTCTGTGGGCTAGTGTTCCCCACTGAGGATAGCCTTCTGGCACTCCCAGACAGTGTCCCGGGAGGTCGGGCCAGGTTAGGACCAAGCCATTTTTGAGGCTGACGGTGCTTGAGAATTTGTACAGAACAAAAAGTTATTGAAGAGTTGCACTGCTATTTGGGATGGGAGGTTTCTTTGAATGGTCTTTTTGATGAGGTCAGTGTTGAAAAAGCATGGACTTACTGTAGGGCTTACTGTATTTTTATGTTTCTCTTCCTCTTCTCTTTTTACTCTGTGACACTGTAGAAAAGAGCTCCTACTGTGAGAATGTACTGGATTATAATGTACGGATGTGGAGTGGGTGAGTCAGACACAACAGGGATGCAGAGTTGACATGGTTTGCCCAGCTGAGTGAACCACATGGTGGGTCAACCAGTCTGCAGCTGCTGATGAACCCTCACCTTTGCACACTTTCCCTGCCCTGGGGCATGTTCTCCTTGGTCAGAGCCTACAGTCCTTGGTCTTGTTAATCCCTGTTTCTATGTGCTTGTGGCTAAGAGCTCATAAGAGCTGGCAAGTCAGCTGAACTCAGTAAAGCATGAGTTTACAAGTTGTGTGAGCAGACATCGGTGTTCACAAAGTGTTCTCTAGGGCAACCACCTTCATTCTCTCTAGTGAGCCGTACACATGCTCTCAGCTCTGCAGAAAGACAGTTGCTAGAGATTAAGGAGTTTGCACACACCCATACCTCATTGAGTTCAGTTGCATCAGTGCAAATCTCTGTGGGCTGAATTGGGATGTGTTTATACCCATTTACCTTGCTAGATGGTAGGAGCCCGACTGAAGTCCTAGAAGGTATACCCATGTACAAAAATATACCCCAGGCTTAGTGAGCACATATATTCACACTGATCAAAACCTGCTTCAAATCTCACCTATAAGCTAAGTAGAAACAGTGGTGAGTTTACATCAGGTTTAGTAACTCCTTATGGAGTAAAACCGTGAGGCCCCAATACATGAGTTCAGTCATGTTCGTGCTTGACAGGGATAGGGATGACAGAAGTTAAAGAGGATACAGAAGAGAAAAAAAAATGCCCTCAAATGTATGAGTTTGGTAAAGGGGGATCTCTGTGAGAAAAAGCCCTGAAAAAAACAAACCTGCAGAGTATTTTGACCTTGCTTTGAACAACAAGCAATGCAATCCTTTAGCCTTTGATTCAACAACATTTGGAGCAGAGGTAGGCAAAAGAAGATGGATCCTGCAAGCCTGAGCCTGTTTTGGTAAGACGCCCATTGTCAGGACATTTCCATGGCCCCAGGGCAGATGGCAGGGTTGCAGCACACTAGGAGTGGCAGGAAGGCTCTCACCTTCCCTGTTGAGCAGGAGGCAACCGCGTACAGGGAAAGCAGATCTCAGCCCTGGTACACATGTACCTTGGTTCCTGTCGTGGGATCAGGAAGGAAATGCTGACTAACAGAGCAGCTCTCAACTGGGTGGCTTTTGTCACTGATCCCCTAGCATTAAGCAACAGTGACTTTGCGATGACTGACTCATTTCAGGTATCCCAAGAATGGAAAAATAACTGAAAGATCCTAAATTTGTCACAAAGCTCGTTTTAGTTCAGGTATTTGCCTACCCAGATATTTATATAGATCAGAACAGCTGCATACCCCTTCCTTATGCCTTGGTTTTTGTTCTCAGGGAAACTGCCAAATGCAACTATAATTTCCCTTTCTCCTGTGAAGCAACAGCACCCAAAATTTTTAGGTCGCTAGGCCACGTGGTTTACCATTGTGACAGGCAAAGGTGTTCAGTGCAATGCTTCCATTTGACTACAGCTCTGGCAAGCTCCTGGAGCTGCATGTGTCCCAGGGGAAGGGGCTTCGGGAGCCAGCAGTGTTTGCCCAGGGAACTCATACAGCAAGATCTGAACCAGCTGTCTCCCTGGGTGAGCAACTGGATAATAGAGTGAGTCAGGTATTTTGGGATGACAAAAACTTTTCATGACTCCTTTGGATGCTGGGATACCTCTCTGCTCCAATGCCACGCAGTTTTACCACACGACTGTGCCAGGACTGTGCACCCATAGGAAAGAAGGAGGCAGCATCTGACTACTCTTGTTGTCAGAGGATTTCTCTTGCTCCTTTGGATGTCTGGGAAGGGAGTGTGATGCCCAAAAACAGGCCGATAGAAACTGCTTAGAGACAAAGTTTTAAGTCTTTAAACAGCAAGGTATTTATTAG
>JAWMRA010000078.1:139742560-139784213 GCA_035584735.1 Pseudotriccus pelzelni
TATCCCTGGCTGGAATCGAACCCTTGGCCTCGGCGGTGAAGGTGCCGCACTCTAACCACTAGGCCACCAGGGGCTCCCATGCCATCTAAATATTAGGTACCTAAATAACGCTTACGCATGGAATATATGCTGAAAAACTAAAGAAGACAGCACATTAGAGACCCCTGTGGCAGCTGAAAGACATGAAAATTGTTCTTATTATCGGTATTAGCATGTATTTTCTTTTACAGACATAAATCAAAGTTAATATTTCCCCCACAGTTTAGTTTTTAGTAATTACCATTTTTCTCCACTCTAGTAAGAGGTTTAACTCCTGAGAAGACATCAGCAAGCTCAGTCATCCTTTCAGATCCTTCTTTTTTATAGTTCTCCCATTTTGCTTGTTTTTCTGACAGCATCTGCTTGAACATCTGTTGAAAAACAAAGCATTTGGTTTGCAAAACTGGCAAGAAGGCATGTCACAATAGATGAAATAAAATACTGAAAACAGATGGAACTGACTTAGTGATTACTATATAACTTCAAGATCTTGACAGGCTATTAAGTACAAAATTAAAACTATCAAGAGATACAGACAGTGTGATGGATGTACAGTGACAGAAGTTATACTGAATTTTATAAAAGAGTACAACACAGATTTTTTGATTTTTAGTCACTTACAAAAATATCCAGTAACTTTTTCAACTTAGAGATCTTAGAAGACTTTAATCTAATGTTGACTTCTACTTCTCATAGTCATCTCAGCTTGTGCAGGAAAAGCCAATTCAGAAAAGCATGGACATGAAATTAAGCATACTCTTAAATACACTACCAGGTTGTACCGGAGCACTAATGAGCAATCTTTCAGAGATGGCAGAACTTCATACATAAGCGTAAAAGTTTTCTTAGCAGCCTATCCTTAATATAGACAGGCTTTTCTCCGTTTAAAGAAGGTCTGAGAGAGAGAAGTATGGCAGGATAACAGCTTACACATCTTCCTCAACTGACTTTATTATGCCTGTTGTCAGGATGTTCATGCAAAATTCTGAGTAAATATGAACACACTGCGTAAGAATGAAAACTGCCAACTATTGAGAAGGCTGCAAAAGTTACTTCTGAGCAACAGTAGCTTGCAATCTTCTATGGAAATCTCACAATTAACAAATCAAAATAGTCATTCTTTATGTGAGTGGACTGTGCAGTAAATGCACTATTGAATATTTTGCTCTGTTTTGCCATTCAGGGGAAAACGCTGAAGAAGGCAGCAGCACATTACCTCTTTCAAAATGAATTCAAATTGAGCTGTATCCAGAAGAAGCTGGAAAAGGATCCTGGAATTGTACCTTGAGTCTGTTAGAATTTGATCCTTTATCTGGCGGAGACGTTTGTTATTTGGATCGCAAGCTGAAAATGGAACGACAACATTTCTCCATTGTTACAGAATCTCGCCAAGCTTTCAATTTGTAAATAGATTCTAATAGCTTGAAAGCAAAAACATGTTACTTTGATATGTAAGTCCCCACTTGCTCTCCATTTACATGGGTGTCACTGCTCTTGTACAACCCTTCCTTACAATAGGATATAATTAAGGTTTCTGTGGTGCTTCAGCCTTCTTAAAACTTCTTCAGCCTTCTGCAACTAAGACTCCAGTCCACCTAACCGAGAAGTCCAGAGATCAGTATTTCTAAAACCATAACAAAAGGTGTGTGGAGGTGTAACAAAGTCCTCTCACACACCAAGAAGGCTCAAAGACAGCACAAGCATTCAGCCAAGGGAATGTCTAATTAGGTAAGTTTACAGACCCAAACTCACATCAGAGACCTTACTCAACGGTTTCAGTTGAATTTTAGTTCAACAGAATAACCCCCTTGTTTTTAACCTGTTAATTACTAAGATTTTAACAAGTTGGCTACTGCTTTCCTTTTGGACCAAGGTAAACTTTCAGGAAGATGTTCCCAGACCTTTCCTGCAGAGTATTGTTCAACATGATCATGACTTCTACTCATTTTTATACCTGTGTCTGGCTCACGAGAATTGAGGAAATGCACATGTGCTGTTTCAGCCAAGACTTTAGGAGACTTTCAGCAAAAGAACAGCTCAACAATCTTTTGCAAACAGTAGATGAAACTGCTGATTTCAACAGCAGCACACAGGCTGAACTCCCCTCAGGACCTGCCGTGAAGCACCGGTACAGCAGGACTGACAGCTCTGCAATAGGCACAGCACAAAGTCTCACCTGTGTCTGCAGTGTGAAGCATCAGCCAGCGGATTGCTACATTGCAGTCTCGCAGGCAATTCAGCAGCTTGGGAATATTATCCAGCACCAGCTCTTCCCTTAGACAGCCCTCCTTGAGAAACTGCTGCACCTGCGTGTGCACTCGCTCGGTGACTGCAGCGTATCTGCTTGCCTTAAAACATACAAAGCTTGCATCAGTATAATCCTTGCCCCAAATGGAATACATCATGTTCCCGAGAACTCACACGGCACACAGATCAAAAAAGTGCCATAAAAATTGCATCATTACTAATAGGCAATATCATACATTGCAACTGCGTGAAAAGGGATGGAAGAAAAAGTTTAAAACAAAGAGCCTGCACAGGAAGCATAATGCTTCAAAAATGCAGACTTGTAAACTTTCTACATTCACTTATGTACCCTTGAGGAGCTGGTTCTAAAAAATGATACCAGTATTTTATTGCCTAATGGGAAAGAACAACAACAAAAATCTACCACAGAATGGAAATACTTTTTACAAATTAAATGTCAGGGCAGGGGCGATTGCTGTCCTGGCAGGGGCACAGAGCAGGGAAGGTGGCATTGTGCTGCACAATGGGAACTGTGGCCCTCCACTGAGATAGTTTTGGGTTTATTTTCTCTTGGATTCATTGATTTTGGGGTTTTGTTTGCTTTTTCTCAGTGTGATTTAATCATTTAGTAAGTAGTAGAGTGACCCTTGCCAACCAACTTTATCAATGTTTTTGCTGATACCTTTCTTAAAGTGACTTTAAAACGCCCATTCATGACTGATGTAGTTGGCAGGATGGCAAATGATCTTGCTGGCTACTTACGAAAGCATGAAATAAGTCCAAGTCCTAAGTTCTCTGACAAGTGGGCTCAGGATAACTGGCATGATTGGGAAGCTGTGGAGGGACATTTAAAATTTGCAAGGGGCCATATAAAGGTGGGGAAGGAGAAAGGAATTCTTTGCAAAATGTTAGGCACCTGTCTAGAAGCTGTCTGCCAGTACAGAAAAAGTAATATTAATTAAAGAGAGCTGAAAACTGAGATGGAAAGCAGAAAAGTGACAGGTCATTACTGTCCTTGAAAACAGAACAGCTGCAGAGACAGCTACACGAGGAATAGAAAGGAAAACAGACGTTGGAGAAAAAAGGTGAACTCATGATTATGCAGGCCCCAAATCCTCCTGAGACAGTGCAGGTTAGAAAACGAACTGCATGTCCTGAAGATAGGGATATAACATATGGAGTGATTCCTGTAATAACAAATCAGGGTTCTGCACCTGGTTGTGTGTATAGACCAGGGAATGGGAGGCTGGAGAGAAGTGCTGTGGAAAGGGACCTGTGGGTACTGGTGGCAAGTTGAACATGAGTCAGCAGTGCCCTGGCAGCCAGGAGGGCCAACCCTGTCCTGGGGGGTATTGTCAGCTAGTCAAGGGAGGGGATTGTCCCGCTCTGCTCTGCATCGGGGCGGCCTCACCTTGAATATTGGGGCAGTTTTGGGTACCACAATATAAGAAAGACATTGAGCTATGGGAAACTATCCAAAGCAGGGCAACAAAGATGGTGAAGGGCCTTGAGGAGAAGCCGTGTGAGGAGCAGCTGAGGGCACTTGGTCTGCTCAGCCTGGAGAAGAGGAGACTAAGGGGAGACCTCATTGCCTCATTGCAGTACAACTTCCTCATGAGAGCCAGTACTGATCTCCTCACTCTTGTGACCAGTGACAGGACTTGGAATGGCATGAGGCTGAATCGAGGGAGGTTTAGCTTGGATATCAGGAAAAGGTTTTTCACCCAGAGCACTGGAGCAGACTCCACAGGGAACTGGTCACAGCACCAAGCCTGACAGAGTTCAAGAAGTGTTTGGATGATAGTCTCAGGGACATGGTGTGATTCTTGGGGGCTCCTGTGCAAGGCCAAGAGTTTGACTTGATGATCCTTGTGGGTCCCTTCCAACTCGACATATTCCATGATTCTATGATTTAGCTCTCACCAGTCAACTGATTTGTTGATCGGGCAAACAATCAGCCAACACAATATTACTCACTGTTTTTCAGGCATGGAAAAAATTATTTCATATAAGAAAACCCTTAAATGCATTGTATCATACAACATTCCAGAATCATTCTTTTAAATCAGATGCTTTTCCAGATCATTGCTTAAGTGGCCCCACTTCAAACTGAGTGCTTCACTCCGTCAGCATAAATGTGTGACTGCCAAAACTGTGGTCTATGCAAGAGAAAACACTGCAGTCAGCTTAGGGCACCCCAATACTGAACATCATGGCAATGAGTGCTGGCAGCTGTTCAGTCAAGTCACAACCCTGAAACATTTAGAGGAAACAAAAACACTGTAAGAGGAAGTGAAACAAGCAGGGCTAGGAAGACCAGATTTTGAATCTTTTGAGTATCTTTAGCTCAAAGTTATGTACTCCAGGTATTGTACCTGGATGCAGTTCAAAGGGTTGTATGCAAGAGGAAAAGACACAAGCATTATTGACATCACAGAATATAGTTGAGATGCCCAGCTTGCATCTTGCTAAAAATACTTAATTCTGACTTATGTACCTGCTCTTTGACATTTGAAAGATCCAGTGTATAGTTGAGGGCAGTTTTAGCAGCTTTGTAGGGTTCCCATGCTTCTGCCAGATTTACAGTGATTCCCATGTAAATGCTAATGACCTAAAATTGGAAGAAGAAAACAAGAAGTTGCATTTATATTAAGAAAAATACCTACTTTTCATTTAGCAATATGACAGAAAAAGATATGTTGTGGGTATAAACAGGAGATAACTAGATGGTTTTGGTAGCTGTACTTTTTGCTCTACTACCTCTGGAAATCAAGACTTTTCTTTGAAATAAGAGACACAGACAGTTAATTCGAAGCTTAGTTCTGAAAACAAGCTGACAGCTCTTTCAGTCAGTATATATGATCCTCTTTTCCCCTCCATGAACTTATGACATTTTTCATTTTTCATTCCCTCCCTATGATAGGGAGGGAAAAATCATCTGAATTAATCCTACTGTGAGGATGCCCAAAGGACTAAATCGAAATGCAATGCATCTTCCACAGTGACAGAAACAGAAGGAAGTTATTATGACACAATGTGATTTTTAAGGAGCAAAGAGGAACTGATTTCAGACCCCTAGCACAAGTTTAAGAGTGATTAAAAATACAGAATTGTGACTGACTAACAAGTATGTGTAAGACAATTGATTAAAAATGGAAGGCTTGGGTTACTGACAGATGAAGGATACAGAGAGCTGTGGCATTATGAACTTTGTCACTCTATTGCTCCAATACTCCTCCATCCAGGAGTGATCACATTGATGGAGACATTGTCAACCTTCGAGCTCTTCTGACAGCGTCAAGTCAAAGCAAGTGGGACATTGGTCTGCTGATACAAAGATCCTTCTCACACTGTTGAAGTGAAGCTCATTTTTTCCTGTAGATGACAGTTCCCTGAGAGGATACACTTCAGCTGCTAACAATCATTTGAAATCCGCCTAGGAGTCAATTCTGTGCAATGCAGCTAACTCATTCAGACCTGACCACAAGAAGACAGGTGTTGTCTAAAAATATCAGTTTGTGCTGTGAACTCAAGTTAAGAAAAACGCTGGCACAATCAAAAATTCACAATGGCAAGTTCTCATTTCTAAAAATAAGTTTGCAGTTTTCCAGAAATGGAGGGGTTCTGATGTCTACCAAAATAGCCACCTGTTGCAGTTTCTTCCCTCCTTTCTTCACTTTTCCAGTTACGGTACAGAAGACGACAAGTTGAAACCAACATAAGTACACAAATTAATGTACTGTTTCTTTGTTAAGTCTGACTGCCTTTTATACAGACTACCTAGGGACTCTATTCTTACATGCCAGCCTATCTCAGTAGCAGTTTTTTGCAGACTAGGGATTCTGGATGGAAATCCTAAATCTCAATACTGAGACATAGTAATTCCATTTTAATCACTGCATCTGGAAAGGTCTACAGAATCACACATAGTGACTGTTTTGGCTTCAAAGTTTTTTGGACAATAGCATGGAATCAATCCTTAAACAAGTTCTCAAATAACATCAGTGTGGGATGATTTGCTGGAGAGCAAGACTGTCCTCTGGAGCGTCCTTGACAAGCTGGTAGAATTCACCAGCTGAAAAAAACACATGAAGTTCAGTAATGATAAATACAAAACCCAACCCCTTGCAACAGCACAATCTGGGAACTGGTTGCCTATGTAACAATTCTGCAGAAAAGGACCTAAGTGTCCCGGTGGCCAAACCAAATGTGAATCAGACATGCAGCCCTATGACAGCAAAGAGTAATCACACACTGGGCTCTGCCAGGCAGACTCCATCCAGCAGACTGAGGAAAGTGCGTCTTTCCCTCTAGTCAGCTCTCAAGAGGTCACGTTTAGAGTAATGTGTCCAGATTTGGGCTCCTCAGTATAACACAGACACGGACAAACTGGAATGAATTGAACTGAAGTCCACTAAGGCACTTATGGGGAGCCAGTATGTTAGCAGAGGCTATGGGAGCTGGGCTTGCTTAAGCTGGAAGAAAGATGGCTAAGGGATCTGACTGCATCTCCCACCGCCTAAAGGGAAGTTATGAATAAGACAGAGCCAGAGCCATCTCAGACACACGCACTGAAAAGACAAGAGGCAACAGCCACAAGCTACAACAGGGGAAATTCCAGTTGTACAGATGTAAGAAATTATTCACCATGAGACTGGTAAAGCACAGACACATTTGTCCAGAGAGGCTCTAGAGTCTTCACCTCAGATATTTTCAAAACCAACTGGAAAAGGCCTGATCAGCCTGATTTAGCTTTGAAGTCAGCCCTGGTTTGAGAAGGAGGGTGGACTACAAGTGCCTAAAATCCCTTCCAGCACACACTTGTCTATGACTCACTTATCATGATGGTATTAGAGCATAGTTGATTAAAGCATTTAAGATGATAACTGATACTTTCAAAGGACTGCCTTCCATGCTTTTCCAGAATGCCTGACTCACAGACTGCTTCACTCTGAACACAGTAAAACTTCCAAAGAGAAGAATCTATTCTAGTTTTAGGTTATTATTATTTTCTATACTGCATACTGTAACAATAGTTTAAATTGTTCCTATAACATCAAATGCAGGGAACAGTTTTAAAACATATTTATTTTTTACCCAATTATCTGGAAAGTATTTATCCACTATCTCTCTCATTTTCGCTTGTTGAGTGTGAAGAATAGAAGGGTCAAAATACAGTATCACATAGAGCATAGCAGCCTGAGTAGCCAGGGCAGTGCTGCGGTGTTCTGGTAATGGATATGCTGAAACCTAGAAAAAGGGAACAAAACAAAACTGAACACAACATACTGCAACATAAACCACCTGAAAGTATTATGGGGCACATTAAAGAGTACAGTGCATAGACACCAGGAGGCAAGGAGGATATTTAGGTAAGCTGGACATATTTACACATATGCAGTATATTTACCAGATACATTTCCAGAATATAGAAGTTGTCTGCTGCCTTTAACAGGCTAGAGTAAGATTTTATTGTGCTGTAAATGAGTCAGAGGAGGAATGAACCAAAGAGCATAAGATCATTTGAAAGGAGAAGAGCCAGAAATAAGTATTTTACAAGGACTAGGTATGTATAGTTCATTTCAGACAGAAATAAGGATTAATTTAATCAAAGAAAGAGCTGATTAAGGTGCAGATGATTTAATCTGCCAGGGGGTCAGACTGGCTGATCTCAAGGGTTGCCTTATAACATTTGTGATTTATATTTTTCTGCACATCATGGCTGATTAACTAACCTGAGAATGAATTTGATATTCCCCTTTAGATCCCTCTTTTATCTCAGAGTGCCTTACCTGGTTATAAATGTCATCGGACCGCAGGCGGCCGATCACCATGCTGATGAATGTTTCACTTATGGGGACCCTGCTGAAGTAACTCTCGGGGTAGTTTGGAGGTCTTTTAGCTCCAGGTTGGCTTGAGTACCCAGTGCTTCGAAGCAATTTACAAATATCATCTAAGTTGGAATCAGCAGAAGATCGGGCTGCACTGTTTTACAAAAGAAAGGAACAAAAATACAAGCTATAAGAAAGAAAAGCTATATGATCTAATAATTTCCTTTTATCCCACTCCCTGTAACCACGTCCTTCTCACAAGAAAATTAATAGATACTAAAGTCTGGGAGATTTTTGGTTGTTTACTCCATGGATATAATGTTTACCATATTACAGGAGGCCACTGACAAATGTCCTTACTGAAATTCCAGATCAGCACACAAAGCACAAACAGAATACTGAAGTTTACTAAGGAACAGAAACAAGGAGCTTTATATTCAGATGAGGAGTTTATGTTCCTTTTTTAATTTTTACTTTTCCCTCCCCGTTTCTGAATCCCCCTTGTCCATCCACTTCTGCATTCCAGAGTGAAAAAATCTCTCATTATATACTGAGAGGCATAAACACAGTCAAAGCAGCATTGAAATAGGATACACCCTTTTTTATATGTGTGCAAGGGTTTGCACTGATACCTTTTGAGACCCCAGCTGTCATACCATGATGCTGTCAACCACCCTGGAAAACTCACTGATTTATCCAATCAATTACTGTAACTACAGGAAGTCTGACTTGCAGTACATTTGTCATCTGGATACTTGGGACTTTTCAGAAGGTTTCCTTGCACATTTGGGAACCTAGGATACTTTGACAGCTGGCACATGCAGCCTTAAAGGTTTTGCTGAAAGTGTATTTGTGGACTTCAAATGTCTACTGTAACTGAAAAATCTGCTGCTTGTTTCTGAACTAAACCTGCAAACGGCTAAAGCAAAGAGCTCTACTGATATATCTGTATACAGTCAGTTGATGAAAAAGGTGTCAATATTTCCATTTATCTTAATTCAGTAGCCAAGGTTACTAAATATACTGCATGCCACAGCTTTTCAGCCCTGAGTGCTTCTGCATACCTATGTACACTACCTGTATCTGTAGTAGGAAACCAACATTCTTTCTCTGACCTCTCCTTCAATCTTCTGGTCAATGACCAGCAGCATGACTCCATATAAATACAGCGCTTCACACTGTTTGGAAAGAGAAACAGTTAAGAAAGAAAATCACATAAACCCAATTCTGTAGCAACATTTAAATAAAACCACGTATTGGCAAACTAGTCCAATGTCAGCTGTGCATTTGATACAATATCTAACATGGTATGCTGAGGATTTTTGGCCTCTGTCCTCCTTGAAGTGAGTCACAGCATTTCCATGCATTTGATAAAATTAAATCTTTGTCTGGTTTGGCACTAAACACTTACTAGAAGCTGTTTTCCATCTTCGTTAAGGAGGACGGTTTCTAATGTTTGCTGAATGTAAATTCCTTCATTGAGGTCATCCAAGTACCTAGGAATCAGGACAAAAAGTTGGTCACTGACTATTTTGCTCTCAAACCCTACATCCTCAGAACTCAATTGGTCAATTTCCTCTAAAAGTCAACAGATGCATCAGAACATTTCCCTAGCACAAGCAGTGTGGAGTTTTTCAGACAAAGAAGAAGAGATGCTCTACTATAAAATGAGGGACCGGAACTCCTAGCTAGTGCCAACCAGTTGGCAAAAGTCTCCTTTCATATCCTGATGGTATATGTGAAAGACACTAGAAGATACCTGGTAACTTACAGCTCATCCTCTTACTCTTGTTACAGATGGATAGTAGCCTGAGAAGGCTTCCATGTGAAAATTTACTAGAACTGTCATATTTTCAAGTTACCTCAAAAATACCTCCTGGAAATACCACAAATTGATCTCAATCACAATTTGGAAGGTAGAGCTAGAAACAGAGTATGTTCACCTTAATTAACAGAAGATTTTTTCCTATTAAAGAATTTTCTAGTAATACTACTTATTAATAAGCAGTATTAAATATTTAATATTTCCATACAAGATCAATAACAAAACTAATTATCATGCTTAAGATTCTCAGGAACTTTTTCTCAGAGCATTTAATGAACCTTTCATTTTGGTTTTTTTACAGGTCAGAATAGGAAATTTGAGAATTTGGCAACTCCACTGAAAATTTACGTTCAGGAAAATAATGCAAATGAAAGGTAAAGAAAAAAACCCCATACCTGATATTCTGTTTTGCAAGACCACAAAAAACTTAGCTTAATGACAAGGAGCCTTCTTTTACTAAAGAAAATCTTTAAGACAATTTCCAAGATAAAGAAATAAAACTAGATCAAGCTTACAGTGGGGGAAATGAGGAAGAGAGATTAAATGTTTTCAAGTCATATAATTAAGCTGGTAAGGTACAGTAGGAGTCAAAGTCAATGTTCACTACAGTTATCCAGGTTACCCATATGTATTTCAGGTACCATACCTGCTTAAATCTACAATATATTTATGTACACTCTGGAAAGCTAGATAAAATCTTGTCAAAATTTCGATGTTGTTTTCACGAAATTCTTCATCTAAATCCAGTAACTCAGGCTTGGCTTCCAATTTCCCTTCACATGCCTCAGGCCCCTAAGAAAAGAAATTCATCTTTAGAGACAGTATTTGACTTTGACCTCTACTTGACTTCTCTTCAGTAGGACACAGCCCACGTAAAACCACCACTGTGTGCAAACCAGAGTCGACATTTCTTGCTGAAACAAGGATCTGCAGTTTTCCAAGCTACTTTATGATTGCATACTGATTCCATAAAGATGAATTTTACACTTTGTTACAATCTGCAATGATTTAAAACATGATTTATCCTATGTAACCAATGGAAAAGAACAGTCAACGCTTTTAGTAAAGACCTAATGCATCTGAAGCCACTGGAGGCTTTTTGCTGTGCTAACTATCTCTTGGATGGAATTTTTTTCTTTACACATTTGATCTGATTGATATCTCGGGTAGAAACCATAACACTGAGGGCTCACAAAGCTCAGTACCTTCTGACACATTCAAACTGCTTTGAAAGTATTAGACCTGTTTTACAGACTCTGGGTCTAGCTCAGCACTTGTCCCTCAGATTAACGCATAAACTGTCATTAACAATCGTGTTAAGGGGGGAAAAGGATTAGGACAAACAGCCTGACTTCCTTAAAGCAGTAATACAACTTTTCTAACTCTTCACCACAGTCAAATTTCTCATAACCACTATTTGGTCTTGCCACCATCATCTAAACGAAAATACTAATTAATGTTTAATTGCAAATATTATTAACATTTAATTGAAAATACCCAGCCGACAGTTTGAGTTTTTAAGAATGCCTTTCTGCTTCTCTTTTTGTGCAAAATACCTATAAAAAACAAAGGATAAAAGCAGACCTTAAATTGCCTGTGAAGTCCAAATGTACAAAGTAAACAGTCTCAACTTTCAAAATCTCAAATCTCTACTCATTAGATAATTCAAAGAATCATTAATACAGAAGTGGTGCATTCGCAGTAAAAACATCTGTAAATTCACTAATCTTGGCTTTATAAATAAGACTTCTCTGGATTTTGGGGATTATAACTGAAAAACAACACACTGTTATGCTTCCTTAACATTCAAAAATACTACAGTTTTAAGGATTACCGTATTTCTTACCAATTATAGCTATCTGCTTTGACGTTTTCAAGTAATTTGTGCAAAGAAAAAAAAAGACTTCTAACAAGCACTTCGATCTAAAGGTAATTCTGAAATCATTTGTGCTGAGGATTTTCAGTATCCAAGGCTTACGGTTAGTGCTTGAAATTTACAACTCTTACTAAAATAAAACAGAATAAAATTTTACAAGTCCCTCCCCTTGCTTTACTATTAACATTTCTTGTACTACACAATCCAAATAAAGTCAGATTAGATAGTCTTGTAGTTCTCTCTTAAGCATGCTGGAAAACAACAGAGGGAACTTGGTCCTGCAAGCAGCTTATTTTGAAAAGGAAATACGGGCTTTCCACAGATACTACTGGATTTATTTATTTATTCAGCACACGTGACATGTCCAGCGAATGAACAATCACAGCACTGTCAGACAGGAAAGCAGAACTCAGTTTTCATGGCTGCAAAGAATAGGCTACAGATAACCCAAGAAAGATGGGCACACTGCCCACAGTACTGCTCTGAAGCAAAACAACCAACTGCACAGGTTTAAAACCTGCTGGTGAAACTATAATGCAGTAGTTCTGCAGGAAGAAACAACAACCACCACCACCCCAGAATCCAATACTCACATTTTGTATAACCTGTGTCTATCAAAGGTCACAGGACAGATGACGCATCAAACATTTTGGGACTGCTCTTGGATGCACCTAGAACTGCCACCCCCTTCCTGCCCTGACAATCTCAGTGCAGGTACTGGTTATGCTTCTATCCTGCCGAGGGCTCTAAGCACAGAACCTTTCCTAGACTGTTTCCACTTGCTGAAATCAATAAGATGAGGCTGAGTGTGATCAAATGTATAAAAAACACTAATCAGCCTGGAAGCAGAACATCAGGATGCAAACACCCTGCTACCTCAGTTGGGTGAATTTTTGGTAAAAACTAATCAAGTCACGTTAGTCGATTCTGAAGAATGCTAGTAATAAACACATTAGTCAGGAATGGCTGTTTCATAGCCTGAAGCATCCTTATGCAGGACAGCAACGTTTTAAGAAGTTTAACAATAAAAGGACTTACCTTAAAATAACTGAAATCAAATATGATATCCCCATACTTCTGTTGATCCGCCTTGTCCTTTAGCCTGAAAACACCAGGAATAAATTCGGACAGTCTCAGAAGTTCTGCAATGATGGCATTTCCACAGGAGACAATCCGAAGAATTGCCTGACCACACAGATTGTTTTCAGCCAGAAAATCCACCATTGTGGAGCTGAATGCGACAGAGTAGCAGGTCCTGCAGTCCGAGTCTGATCCTTAGTCTTTAGGTTATTTGAAGCAAAAAGCCTGATGAGGAAACCAGCTGAGCCATGAATAACCTGTAAAAACAAACACAGACACATTCAGAGTGCTCTGTGTTCGTATTTTTCAGTTTGTGTATTTTAAAGAATACTCTCCTACCTTTCAATTTATGAAATCTAAATTATCACAGCTTTACGAAATGAAAAAAAAAATGCACTGACTTCATCTTCAGCATGTACAGTGTGTTTGACACAGTGACCTGTGTGGCCAGGCAAGGGAAGCGTGACCTTTTGTACCAGGAAAGTTGAAGAGCATTACTGAGGAATGAAACAATCACAAACCCCAAAGCAATCGTGACCGCCACTGGGAGATGAGAGCAAGGAAAGCAAAAACACTTCACAGCATGTGTTTTTAAGAGTCACTTCAAAAATACAAACAAAGTGATGGCAACGGGCTTCAGCAACAAGGAAAACTTTCATAGCACATAGAAATGACACAGCTCTGTTCCTTTACTTATTGCTGAAGGACTCGCTTCCATGCTGTGGTTGCATTTCCTGGTCACAGTTTTATTCCTTGACATGCTTCCTGCGGGATGGGGCGCGCACCACTGCTAAAAATAAGAGCCCGTATTTCCGTATTTCAGAAACACCTATGCGAAGTTATTGAGCTGGCTCGACTTTTCACCAAAAACCTTCCGAACCACTGCGACAAAACAGCAAGATGACAGCGAGCCATCCCAGTAATAATGTTGTGGCCCATCCGGGCGCCCGGAGCTCCCCCCGGTCCCCAGTGCCGCCCCCGCAGGGCGCACCGCGGGGCCCAGACCCGCAGCGCCCGGACGGGCTGAGAACCCACCCCATGCCATCCCACCCCATCCCACCCCATCCCGCTCCGGCGCCGCCAAACTCACGGTTCGCCCACAGCCGCCCCCCCGCTGCCCCAGCCCGGCGCGCTCACCCTGCCCCGGCAGCGCGGGGGGACGGCGGCGGACAGGGAGGGAGGTGAGGGGGGATGGAGGGATGGAGGGAGGCGGCAGGCAGGGAAGGGGAGACGGAGGGAAGGAGGGAGGGAGGCGGTGCCGCTCCGTGCGACGCGGCCGAGCGCTCCCGTCACATGACGGCGCCGGCTGATGAGGCCATTCCGCCCGCCCCGGTGCCCGGCGGGGCCGCCACCGCCGTGAGGGGCCGCCCGGCACAGCAGCACCTTCGGGCCGCCACGGCTGGCACCAGGTGAGCAGCGGCCCCTTGCCATCCCCTGTGCGTGAGTGCCCATGGACGGGGTAAGGCAGGGACGGGGCTGGCGCAGCGGAGCTTCCCGCCCGGCGGGCGCTGCTCCCGACCCTCGCGGCGGGGAAGCATCATCGCCCCATGGCAGCGGCTCTCCGGGGGTGCCCGGGGGTGGACACTGACCCTGGTGCTCGGGGGGCACTTGTCACCTGTAGAGCTGGTTTTACAGAATTAATTCTTTTTTTTTTTTTTTTTTTTTTTTTTTTTAAGCTCTTGGGAAGTTGAAGCGTAGAGAGTTTAGGTCGTTTGCTCAGATGTTTAAGGGACAAAATAGACACTGTAAGTTTTTTTGCTTTATCTTGTCTGGACCATTCGATCACTTGTTGAAAGAAGAAAAAGTGGCCTTGGTAGTCTCACTTGGGCTCCTTTTCAGCGCTGAGTTTGCTGGTTGTATTTTTCAGAAATGAGGGGTCTAGGGGTTGCAAATCATTATGAGTGCTTCATTGATGCACCCATTGAAGACCTTCATGGCAAAAGAAGAGTGCCTTAAAAACACTGCTGGAACTCATTTCCTCGGGAGGGAGATTGGAGAGCTGCAAGCTGAAGCTGAAGAGTTCACTTAGAAAATTCAAGAGTGAAATCTTTGATGTAGGAGAGTCGAGGAAGCGCTGACTGGCTGAAAATAACCAAGCTGGGAAGTGGTGGGGAAACAGGGCTAGCCTGCTGTAAGCCCCGAAATGGCAGATTGGGGTGTGCCAAACGTGGTCCATTGCACTGGCTTTACAAGCTGCTGAGACCATGCTGGATGCTTGGGTGGTGACTGTCTACATTTCTGTCTCCCTTTTCTTTCTCTCACTTTCTTCTCCTGCCTTCTTCTCAAAATACATTGTAAGCTGGACCACAATATTCCAGTAAGTGTTTTGGTTTGTCTAGATAAGTTAAAATTTGCTAATTTAAAGTTTCAAAGTGCCTTACTTTGTCTGGATATTTTCAAATTTGCCAAGTACCTTATTGTCCTTGAATGTTCTGAAGGTTATAAGTAAAAGTTGTTATTGAATCCTCTGAGAATTTGGTTGCTTCTCTCGCACACTGCCCAGGGCAAATCCAACTACCTTCCCCTAAACTCGTTGAGTGGGCTGGGGCATTGCAGGATCCTAAGCAGTTTCTAAGAAAAATTATCATTTATTAAAGAAACAAAAAAAGGGAAAGTTCATCCAAAAGAGATTACTTCCAAAAGACAAATTGAGATGAAACTACTAATGTAATAGCATGATTTAATATTGTGACGAGTAACTTCTGCTTCTGTGTAGTTTACTCAGTGCTTCCACAAATGTCAAAAGAATGATGGAGCTTTTTTAACTTCGTTGTTGTTTTGGTTTGTTTGGTTTTTTTTTCAGATTCCTGCTTTCACAGTGTGTATCTGTGAAATTTCCAAAAGAACTGCAGGCTTTCTTAGTGAGATTTACCAAGTTCAGGAAGGGAGTTGTTAACTGTTGACTTTGATACACTGAATGGGTCCAGTAAGATAAAGCTGCTCACCCGATTTTACGTGACTATTTAATAGTGTATGTTTGGATCACAGAGGTTCTATACAAACAGACTTGCTAAGATGGCAGACAGGTACTTTAAAAAAAAAACCCAAAACATACTGAGTGAAGGAATTGGTTATTAAATCTTTAGGAGCATCAGTTTCCTGCATTTTCAAGGAGTTCTATGAGGAACTTTTTCCTTGTCTTCTCAGTTTGACAGATATAAAGATGTCTAATGATAGCTATCACTGTCTTTTGGCAGGGAGAGCATGAGCTGACATAACTAGAGCTGTTGTTGAAGCTTGCTCCTCCTCTGTGGCAAGATGCACCTTTAGAAGGGAATAGAGAGCAAGGTAATTTATATGCAATGAAGCAGTTCAAGCTGTGGTTAAGACGGACTGTTGTTAAGATGTTGCTGGAAGCACGTGACCTAAAGATGGTGTACTGAAAGATAGAATTGACTGACTGAGTACATTTTATAAATGGAAAAAAATCAAAGGACAAGAAATGGAGCATTAGGAGACAAGAGAGCGTGACAGCAGGTATTCAGGTCTCATAGTCTGTATGGTATTTGTGAGGAGTGTGGCAACATTGTTCGGGTTAGGGTGAGCACAACGTGTTGTTCTGGAGTCTCAGGGAAAGCAGTAGAGGGACATACAGCTTAAGATATGCAAATCTTAGGCAAAGCATTGTACTTTCTATTTAGATCTTTTCCAGATTGCTGTTGGATTATAGCTTGTCAAAGGCTGCTGTTGATGGAACAACTCATCCCCTTGTTACTTTGTGTACTGTTCAGATAAAACTTCTGGTATACCCCAAACTGGGTTGTGGATTCTGCTCTCTATTTCACCCAACAGCATCTCAATATAGTGGTTGAACATATCACTTATTCTTTATATGGATTAATGCACTATTTCTGTCTATCTAAGACTCTTTGTTGTGTTTTTCTCTTTTTTTCTGGTGTATCTAAAGCTGAATCAGAAGTTTTCTAATCTACAATTTGAAGTACTAAAATTCTGCACACCAGGTTCATGTTTCTCAGAGTAGCTACATGTCTGAGTGAGTTATGGCAAAGGATGAAGAAGGAAGAGCAGAAATCTGGATTTCTGAGAAGAAACCAACAGATGTGAGCAGTGTGGATAGGCACAGCATAAGCAAAACCACTTGAAAGTTGTATTAATGACGCAGGAGGAGCAGTTAATCCCCTCAAGGCTGTAGGTTGTGGATGTGTACTGGAAAATCAGAGGGTGGTAAGGAAGATAAACATGGTACCTGTGTGACTTTATTTTGTGCTGATGGAACGTGGGTACTAAAAGTTTGTAGCATCTTTGGGGGAAGTAGACAGCATTTGTAAGATGGGGTTTTACTTAAAAATATTGCTAGGTGTTTTACTATTAAGTACATTATAAATAAAGTGGTCTTTTGTTAGATTATTTTTTCCAAGGGCCAACTGCTGGTGAGGCTGAATTGAATGAGAGAAATCATATCTCTTTCTAGCCTAATTGATTAATACACCTAGAAAACACAGGCACATTTTTGGGCAAGCTGGCTTCTTTGGACCTGAAATAGAACAGTAATTTTCAAGCAGACACAATCATTGAGTTTGAACTTCACTGTGGTTTAACAATAGGAATGAGCAGATGAAAGCTGCCCGTTGTTTTTTGTGGTGTAGTTTTGCTTAATATTGGATAGGAGGTGAATTGAAAACCTGTGGTGAATTGCAGTTTCACTGAAATTACTGACATCTTGGGAACTCCTTTTTTCATTCCTGCTCCCTGGTGTTCCAGTGGTTCTGTTGACACTGCTTTGTGGTTAGCTATACTTATGTTTTTCTCCCAAATTCTTTTAATTTTAAACTGTATTTAAAATGTTGACCCTGTTATTTCTAGAGTAACAATTTCAAGATGTCAGGTGGTGCAAAAATCCCGTTCAACATAATTGATACTGCTCTTTCATCATTGAAGAACTCCCAGTCCTTCATCAACTCTGGAATGGATATTGCTACTAAGACCGCCTTAGATCTTGTGGAAAGTTTCAGTAAGTATATTTTCTCTTCTATTATATCCTGAATTTAATGGATGAGTCCTAGTCCTACGTATTTTGTCTTAGTTACTGTCAATATTTATCTTCATTATAGGAGCTGTAGCTCCTCTGGCTAGGCCAGGGTGTTTTCATTCCTGTCATTTCACTGTCTTAAATGAGAAGTTCAGTGAAAATGTAAATGCCAGGAAAACATTGTCCCTGCTTTTGTAACACTGAAGACTAATTGTATTTCAGTGGTTGTTACTCTACAGCTTTGTAGAAACTTTAATGTTGTTGAATGAGATGGAGAAGGCCCCTTAAGTGGGTGAATAAAATGACTTTTCATTCTCATACTGCTTCTTTGCATTGTGCTTTATTTGATGTCTAGGGCAAGATCTATTAAAATAATGTTAAAGATTTTGAGATCAAAGCTTGAGACACCTGTTAGGGAATGCAGTTTTATTAAATGCTGTCTCTGCTGAAAGTCAAGCCCTTTTAGAGTACTTCAATTTGGACATTTTGGAGGTGGTGCATTAAATCTGGAGTCACTGCTAACAGTTTTGTCATTGCTATTTCACAGTAAAAGGGGCACTGCAAAGCTACTTTTCAAAGACAAACACTAGGTGACCCATATCTCTATCATAGATCTGTGATAATGTTTTCACTAGGGAAAAAAGCTTTAAAGCTCCAAACCCCTGATATTTTTAATTAAGAGTGGAGAGTGGAGAACAAGAATCCTCCAAAATGAAAGTTTTGCTGTTCATTATAAATCTTTCACTCAGCTCAGCCAAGGATTATGTGCAGTCAAGATGAATGTTTTTGTCTAGTGTGATAGTTCTCTCTCCTTTGGCCTTTTTATCCATACTCTTGTCAGAAACAATTGACATGTCATTTCTAGTCGGTAGAGGAAAGGGAAAGCTTGCGTGAACAGTCAGCTGGGGATTCCCTGTGAGGTGAAACTCATGTAACCAGTTCTGTTTCCTCTCTGCTTTAGCAGTCATCCTCTCACCTACTTTGCCATAAGCAGTGCATGGAAGAATGTTGAATGTGTTGAATTCTTTTCCTCCCCAGGACCACAGAAATTATTTATACAAAAGTGGAAAGATTTGAGTGATTTCACCTTTCAGTAGAAACCCCTGTTGCATTCCTGTTGGGAGTCAGCTTCACTGTGCAGGTCTGCATCTGCAACTCCGTGCCTTGTACTTCTGGAAAACGTCTCTTCCTCACATTCCTTCTTCTGAAACACTGATCTTTAATTACAACCTTGACAGTATTTTGTCCATTTAATTTAGTAACCAAAAGGGCCATATTTAGCATTCTATTCTGAAAGGAGGAGATTACTCCTGACGAAATACCCATGGTCATTGTTACAGTTGTTACAAAATACAAGTTACATCATGTGACTGGAAAACAGCTCCCAGATCATAACACATTTTATTTTAGCAGAGGAAACTTTCCTATGAAATCATAGAATTATCAAGCACAACCTTTCAACGTAGTCCATCCCAGAGGATGTATTCCAGACTTGGATTTGTAGGTTATACGTCTTTGGTCTGGTGTTCAGAGTTAGGTTTTTACTTACAGTAGTTGTTTTCTTCACTCTTACACTTTTCCTTGCCCACTTATGTACACGGAACAAACAAGTAGTGAAGGTCCTCATTTTTGTAAAGTTTTGTTTTCATTCCCCTGACTACTCCACTTGGACTTCAAGTTCTTGTGCTCTTTACAGAATGCTATCAGGAAAGATGCTGGATTTCTGTGGCATGATATGTTTTGGTGTTTCAGAATTAGCATCGTCTCATCTGCTGGACTTTACTGTTCAGCTCTTACCTCAAGCTTGTATGTGGTGATTTTTGTTTCTAGACTTGTTACTCATCCATCCTACTTTGCCTTCATGTTCTGAGGCAAAATACTGATGTAATTTTGAGAAGGAATTAGATAATATATTTCTGTGTTCTTGTTGCTGTCCCATTGGCAATTTGCTTTAATTCGCTTTGGAAAATTTAACTGTCCAGCTTCTGACAGGTTTCATTGCCAGGCTTTGTAGAAGCAACGAATTCTCTTGTGACTGTTTATTTTATGTTACAGGCACTTTTTCTGTGGATATATTTTGTTCCTTTGGTCTTTCATACTGGATAATGCTGTTTTTCAGAAACAGTAATGAAATTTTTCATAGCAAGTGCATGAGAAAAATTACATTTACATCTAAAGATAAATAACTAAAAAGCAGGCAAAGTTAGTGTAGTGAGTGATCTCTTTTCCTTCTTTATTCCTATTCTCTACAAGCCAAATCCTAAAAACATTTACTGTTAAATGTATTTATTAAACTTTTATTTTTTTCTAGTCCTGCATAGATTTATGAAAAGAAATTACTTGTAATAAATATTTGGGTCAGACATTGCTCGTTTATGAGCTTATACAATTTCTAGAAAAATAAATCAGTTTCTATTAACTGTTATTAGGTACAGAATAATTTTAATGCATCTGGTCCTGAAAACCTTCTATTTTTTAAGTGATTTTGTTGATGTCCATGAATTTAGATTGTCAATTAAGACCTCCCTGTTCACTGAGACCCTGTTGACTTTTAGCATGGAGCATTGGTGCTGCATTGTGAGCATGTGCTAGGAAAGAGACAAAAATTTAAAAGATCCTGTAGGGGATTAAGGATCTGTATCTAGAGGTGAAAGCTAATTTTACCAAACTGAGTATCAAAGGGAAACAGCCAATTTAAAAACTCATTTTATTTACTGACTTAAAAAGAAATATAAATCTTTTGCTCTTCTCAGTCTTTTTGTTGGTTATCTTTAGATACTGACATTGTCTAAAGGTTGTATTTTTCTCTTTAAAGAACACCATTGTGGTATAGAAACATTTTAAAATGTTATTGTATAAAAAGCCCATGTAGCAGAAAAACTGACTGTGCACAGTTGGCTTCAGTATGTCCTGCCTGTGCTCAAAACACTCTTGGATGTCCTGTGGCCCAACTTAACAAAATGCTGAAAGAAAGAAAAAATACTGATATTCTTGTGTGGTCCACCAACATTTGGAAGGTCTATATATTGTAAAGCTTAAGCACATGCTTATATCCTTTGCTTGACTGAAGTCCTAATAGATTTGGGAATTTGAAGATGACACTGTTCAAAATAATTTATAACGCAAGTAAAAGCATTTTAGTTCTCCTGTAATTTGCATCTTCCTAAATTTAGCCTCAATCTAGTTTTGAGCTTTAGTAGTGTGATTGAAAAAAGAATTAATTAAGTCACTTGCCACAAGTACTTGTTCAGCAATGTGTCTCAGCTGTAATGCTCTGAGTAGTGAGCTTTACGCCTTGTGTTGACACCTCTGCACATGGAGGAGCAGCTGTTTGCATTGCTAATTTAACTTCTCTTGGTTGCTGAACTGTCTTTACTTAAACTACTCAAAGTAGTTTTGTAGGGTTAGAGAGCACTGCTGGACATCCATGTCCAATACTGGAACGACAAGTCTTTTCCTCTGTTTTTGGAGTTAGCGAAGCCTGCTGTGTGTGTTGACTGATGTGCTGATAATGGTAAGAATGTGCTGGCCCAGGGTAGGTCTGGCATATCCATGACAGACATCTGTTCCCAGCTTTGCTTGAAGTTTTTGGATGTGAATTTGGTCAGCTTGCTGAGGATGGCGGTTTTATCTGACTTTTTGCGAGAAAGCAGCAGAACTTTCTCAAGAATATTGGACTGTGAAGTATATGGAGAGCTGTGGATATTGGGATGAAGAAGGCTAACTCATGGTCATCCCCAGGCTTCCAGTCCGGCAGCTGTCCTTAGAGGGCGTGTTGCTTTTGTCTGGGGTGGAGCCCCAAGTTCTGTGGGACGAGGAGGATTGTCCAGTACAATTGGGAAATAATTGGAAGGTCTGGAGAGTATGCTAACTGCATGATAATGACAGACAGTGATAAATTGTGATAGATACATAATGATAGATTAGACAATGGTAAAGATTTCTTAGCATAAAACTTCTGAAAAGCATTTTGAAGCATGGACAGATAATGGGTTTTCTACTAGAAGGCAAGATGCTTCCTTGATGTCTGAGACTATTCCAACCACACATTTGCACTGTAAAGTGTGGAGGCCCTGAAGTGTAGAATAGCTGTGTGGGAAGCAGTTACTGCAACTGAACTCTAATCTTATTTGGAGAAAAAAAAATAGCTACTTTTCTTTTTTTTTTCAAAAACTGGCCCTAAAATGTCATGGTCATCTGCTACCCATGGCTGTTTGCCATCTGTATTAATGGCAGTGATCTTCCCATGGCACTGTCAGGGTCTGTGTGAGAATTCCTCTTTGTTTCCATGCTGTGAAGGGTTTTTCTGCTCACCCATGTGTACAGAACAGACTCATGGGTCTTAATAATGTTAATGATAGGATTCTTTGGCATGTGCCCCAGATTAACTTAGAGTTACAGCTCTGCCTTTTCCTTGTCTGCTTATTGCATAATGTCCTCCTTCTACCAGCAGAGTTTACCTCATTTCCAGCTGCTTATCCCATTTGTCTGTTCCCCTTGTCCCAGAGCTGTCTCTGTGCTTTTCTTCATGTGTGCTGCACTGCATCTCACATGTGCAATGTCCTTCTTTTTCTGACTTTCTCATCTCCAGATTGGTTGTGATCCACTTGTGTCATCATGCCTGTTCAATACGAGCTAAACAGTAGCTGGTAATCACAGAGTCAGAGAATATACTACAGGGATTGTTGAGTCCAACTCCTGGACCTGCACAGGACCATCCCCAAGAGTCACACCATGTGCCTGAGAGTATCATCCAAACACTTCTTGAACTCTCTTAAGTTTGGTGCTGTGACCACTTCCTTGGGGAGCCTGTTCCAGTGCCTGACCACCCTCTGAGGGAAGAACCTTTTCCTAATATCCAAGCTAAACTTCCTCTAACACTGCTTCAGGCCATTCCCTTAGGTCCTGTCACTGGTCACCAGAGATCAGTGCCCTTCCTCTTCTTCCCTCGTGAACAAGTTGTTGACTGCAATGAGCTCTCCCCTCGGTCTCCTCTTCTCCACGCTGAGCAGACCAAGTGCCCTCAGCTGTTCCTCACATGTCTTCCCCTCAAGGCCCTTCACCATCTTTGCTACCCTCTTTTGGGCACTCTCTAAGAGCTTAGTGTCTTTCTTATGTTGTGGTGCCCAAAACTGCCCCAATATTCAAGGTGAGGCTGCCCCAGTGCAGAGCAGAGCGGGACAATCCCCTCCCTCGACTGGCTGACGATGCTTTGCCTGATGCCCCCCAGGACAAGGTTGGCACTCCTGGCTGCCAGGGCACTGCTGACTCATATTCAACTTGCCATCAGCCAGGACCCCCAGGTCCCTTTCCGTGGCGCTGCTTTCCAGCATCTCATTCTCCAGTCTGTGCAAACATCCAGGATTGCCCCATCCCAGGTGCAGTTTTTTGTTGAACTTTATATGGTTGGTGATTGTCTAGTGTTTCCATGTGGATTTAACTCTATGAGATTACCCACATCACTTTGATTTCTCTCACTGCTCTCTTAGAATACTTTTAACAGGAATGGCTCTAAATGGTTGCTGACCCTTGTTGATGTAGGAAGGAGTGTAGAGCATAGAGACATGGTGGTTAGCCTAGTTTTATCAAATTATTGGCAGTTTTTTAATAGACACTTGGTTCATGAGTTTCTATGGAATATCCACTATTCTTTGCAGTGACTTTCTAAACCCATTGCAGCACCTATAACATACACAAACATTCTAAGTTTCTTCGTCTCTGAGAGCAGGGGACCTTTCCATGGAAATTTCTCTATCACTGGCCTAAAATTCTACTTGGAATGGTGCAAACTCCAGTATAAAGATGGACTCTGTAGCTCTGTTTGAATATAAGGTGTTTTTGTTAATTTGTTTTCTTTATTCTTTCCCCCCCCAGTTTATTTTTCACTGAAAATTCAAATGCAGGATTCCTGCAGTATCATACACGACTCTTAACACTGGCAAAGTTCTTGTGCGTGAAATTACTATGATTGGGATTGTTTTGGGATCCAGAAATTGACCTCCTGACACCTGTGCTTCTGAAATTCTCATGCTCTGTTAACTTTCATGGTGTTAGAGATCATTGTGCTTCATACAAATAATCAAAACATAATGTACTTGCCCTGAGAACGGGCTATATGGTATAGGCTGGAATGATACTTCACAACCTCCTGGAGGAAGCAGTGTGAGCACGAAGGTCCTTTGACTCAGGAAATGAACAGGAGAACTTTGTCGTGCTGTCCTGTTCTTGTCCAGGGAAGAGACGCTGTGTCAAGATGTGTTCTTGCACGTCTTGCCTTCCATTTCATATGAACAGTGATTTTGTCAGGTTGCTCTCCACTTCATAGTGGCCTCATAGTGCTCAAAGCTGTGGCCTGTGGTACAGGGACTCTGCATGGGGAATCAGCCCTTGTTTTTCCCTTGGAAGCCCATAAATCTGTGAAGGTGGTCATGAGAAGCAATTAGCAAGTGGTTTTATATGCACTGAAGGAGTACAGTTTGGTTTTTTCTAGTTGGAGAATCTTAAGTGTAGGTTTTTTGTGTTTATTTTCTTTTATTGAAGAATGTAAGTTAGAATGTCAAAGGCCATCCTGGAGATAAATGGCTGGTCACTGACACTTGCTATATGAAAATACTTTCTAGCTATGTGAGAAGGTACTGTAGAAAATGAAAAGACTCCAATGATTCATGAAGTTCATCCTTCTGTGTTAGCCTCTACCAGATGCTTCCTGCGAAGCTGCAAGAATTCCCTCATAATACCAAGCTGTTCACAGGAGTTTTTTTCTAACCCCAGGCTTTTTTCTGCCAGAAGCTGTTTGTTCACTGGTCTGTTTTGTTGCTACACCAGTGTCTGTGGTACTAATTGGTGACATGCACAAACTCAGTGTAGGCACCAAAATTACATCCTTCTTCTTGGAAAAATTCTTTTCCTGTTGTTTAAAGTAAACTTATGCTTTGTGGTATATGAGATAAAATGTTTCAGATTCCCTTTCTCAAAAATTCTAATTTTGTTTTCCTTCAAATCCCTTGCTTAAGATTAATCCTTTTAGGAAAAATGCTCTTTTAATCTTATGCTTCTCTTCTATCGCATTGTGCTTCTTGTCTTGTATTACAGGTATTTAACCTTTCAGCTAACAGTGAGAAAGATATGTTTTTCTTGAAGTAGGCATGTAAATGGTGTCACACTTTAAATATTTTTTCTTGAAGAAATTTTATTTTTTGAAACAAAAAGGCCTGATTGGGTTCTTGTGCAATGCTTTTCTGAAGACAAAAAAATTATATTTAGTGCTGGATGCTCTGCAGTCAATATAAAAATTTGGAGAAGAGAGGGTTGAAATAATTTTTTGTCCTACCTCTGTTTACTTACAGCATTTATAGCCAGCACTGATGAGCACATTGCTGGAATACACTGGTTGATTCTGGAAGCTGTTCTTCAAAGTAGCTGTCTGAAAAAGGAGAATTTGGAAATGTGCCTTATTTCAAAATCTGGAAAAATATGACTTGTAATGAAAGATTTGTGTTCTTTTATATTTATACAGAACCACCCTGACTGTACTCTGTAATCTTACAAAGTGGGAAGAAACAAATATGTGTGGTTGTTACTATTTCCTATCTGGAATTTAGACTGCAAGAAGAACACAGTGCAGTGAGGGGAAAGCAGCTATATTAAGCATCATGCTATTGTTCTGCTAGCTGTTTTTCGGTCTGGGCACTCAGTAAGCTGAGTGCATCCAAGTATCTTTGTTCCTCAACTTTTGCAGTTCCCAGGAAAGAGAGGCCCTTTAGGTGGCAGCAAAGCCTTTTCCTGCAGATCAAGCCCTTGATCTTTCACCTGCTGTGGCACTACACAACTCCCTCCCAGAATGGATTTAGAGGTGTTGGTGCCATATCACTGTACTGCTGCATTTAGTAACAATAAAATATAAATGGAGGATTAAGACTAATAGGGATAAAGAGAATTTGTATTATGAGGTCAATACAGATTGTTGCATTTTGTACATGGCATGTTGTGGTTTAACTAGAGAGTATAATTCAGAGTGTAATCCAGTCTTCATTTACATCTAGCTTGCTGAATAACTGTCAGCAGTGCATTCTCATGGAAATGTACTGACAGCTTGTACCTGAACAGAAAGTCGTATGCTGGACAGTCTTGGTTTTTGTCAGAACTCTTATGAGTGCTCAGATGAAAGCTGCACATTTTTTTTTCTCAAGTTTTGATGGGTGGTATTTACATAGTGTCTGATGTCAACTACACTCATGCATGTGTATGTGTGCATATTCTGTTCTCTAACATATTTTTCCAAGGCACTGGGTAACTTTCTCCCATGAAGGTCATTGTGAGTTACGGAGATTTGCAGTCTCCTGGTGGGTTACCTCACGTACCCATAGTCACTATAAATTTCTCTGTGTCCTAGACCTCATAAAATCTCAGTAGTCTTCAAAATAGATAATAAGTGGGATTTAAATGCTGTATAGACCTTTTTGGAGACCCTCTGTGCTCTAGTGATGTTAACCTTGAGAGAATGAGGGAGCTTACAGCTGTAAGTTATAGGCTTGAAATTGCTGGGTGAGGTTCTTTGGCCTCTGCTATGCATGAGATCAGAATAGAATGATCCTAATGGTCTGTTCCAGCTTCGAAATACTATGAAGTACTGCAGAGGTCTTGTGTGGGCTCTTTAGCACAAAGATAAATCAGCCTCTTTGAACAAAAGCCAGAGAGGAATATTTTATCTGAGTAATTTACTGTATGAAAATATTCTCTGTAGTGTATTAATCTGTCATTTTCTTATCATCATATTTCTGCCACAGAAATGTGGCAATAAGAAAATACCGCTAACTCCTGCTTAAATGTAGAGGCATATGATATATATAGAAAGTAGTGTGGGCTTTGAAGAACCCACTCTGAAAGCTTTAATTTTTATCAATTTAAGTAGATCAGTATTTAGCTTTCAGTGATCTAATTGTGTGCCTAAATAACTAGGGAGGGAGGAGGAACCCACAAAAGTAGAAAAAAATCTGGGGTTGGCAGCATTTAGAAAGATTAAGGATATAAAGCAATTGTATTTCTTTTCTTGATTCTTTCCATTAGGAAAAGATTTAACTGGGTGAAAAGTAAGCACTGTGCTGACATGTTCTCGGTGTTTGGTCAAACATGAAAGAAGCCCTTATGTAGACGTCATCATTCTGGAACTTCATCCTGATCCCCTTCCAATTAGACATGAGGCACTTTAAAAAAAAAAAATTCCCTTTCTTTTCCTTTCTCTTCTTTGTTCTTGTCTTCAAGAACTCAAGAACTTGTGATTGGATTTTACCTTTCTTTTTTTTATACTCAGAGAAGTTTTTTTGGTCAGTGAACATAGAATTAATTATAAGAAGTTTTTAATACTTTCAGATTAAGAAAAAGAAAAAAGTCACTCTGACTCAAATCCAGGTTTTATGACATGTTTTATGAAGTTTGCACCAATGTTATATAGCACGCTGGCACTCTAGTGAAGAATGAAGATTATGATATGTACTGATTAAATTCCAAGAATTTAAAGGGGAATGTTTTCTTTATCAGTCAGAATCACATGTAAGACTTGCGTGTTCCTTATCCTTACTGACACTGAGATCCATGAAAAATACTATTCTTTGGAGGACAGGCAGATGTTGGTGATCTGAACTGGAGCTTTGCAATATTTTTATTATAATTTTCACAGATTATTTTGCTTGCCTTTTCATTTTATTTCCCATCTTTTCTGAAGAACAAGGAACACGTAATAGCATTATATGAAAAAGATAAAACAATTAAGATACTCTTGAGCATGATTTTGCTGAGTCCTTGAGGCCTGTGCTTTCCAATTGGCATCACACTGTGGCCTTGAGCAAGTCATTGAAGTTCACAGGGCATGAGTTTCCCTTCTATAAAAAAAGATGTGGAGTGTTTTGGGAGGATGTATGAATTATCTCAAATTCCTGTCTAGATACTTCTGTTTTTGTTTATGCCTTCTGTGCTTGGGGAAATTACGTTGCAAGAGTCTAACAATCATGTGAGTTGTCTGTAACGGTGGTAAGGGATTGGATAAAGCAGGAGTTAGGTAGCCAGGAAAAATACGTGTGCAGGAGAAGTAAAAGGCATTAGAAGATGACAGCCTCACAGAGATGCCATCTTTACCTTTTGTGAATTGACAAATAGGAAGTATCACAACTCCAAGAGCCATTATAGGTGATATGAAATGGTTTGAACCACTGAAATATACACAGGGCGCTAAGTGAGGATTTGCACTTAGATGAAGGTTATGAGTGGATCCACACCTTGTCTACAGGAGGGTAGTCTGACTTTTATTAGTGGGATTATAAAGAATATTATGTGAAGAGAGAAAATTTTAGACTACTTCAAAAATGTGCCACTAAAACTGCTTATGGAAAGAAAATTTACAGTGAAACCCACAGTTCAGCAAGAGGTCAGCTGAAGAATCCGTCCTATCTCCAAATAAACAGTGTGTTTTCTTTCTTGTTTCAGTTTTCAGGCACTGGATTTTATATTTCTATCTGATAATCAAAGAGACCCATATGTTCAGAAATCTTCAGGATGGTAGTGGTAGCTCAGGAACCAGTCACCTTTAGCGTCTCTTACTTAACTTCACAAGTTGAGTTGCTTTAGTCAGTCTTGGTGCAAGTCCCACTTTCTGGGCATGAGTACTTTGTATTGCTCTTTCTTTGAAATACTGAAAGAGCTTATTGAAGGAAAATGCAATGAGTAGGATTTAGTCTCGTGCTTGTTGGTCTAGAATGAGCCTTTGCCCAAATTTTACACTATGTGCCATTGAAGATAGGGATTCATCTGCGAAACTGTTGGCGTACAGTCAGCACATTTTTTTATAAAAAAGGAAAAAACAGAACAATCCCTGTACCCCTCTTAGATACTGAACAAGAGTGTGACATTCATGATGACCATCACACAGCACAGCCTTCTGTGTAGGGCATGTAGTAACCAAGTAACCTGCTGTCACACACTGTTGCCCCAGCCACCCTCAGGCATTGTTTGCATTGGGTTAGTTCCCAAACTGTGCACCTCATAGCAGTTACTATTAATGACTGGTGAATTTATGCCCTTTTAGTTATTGTTTCAGTTTGGGGTTTTTTTTGTGTGATAATGGACCTTTATGCCAGTAAAAGACAATCAACAGCCACAAGTCTGTCTGAGCTGCTATTATATAAAAGGATGGGAGAAAGTAAGAGGTGACCCACAAAGATTGTGATCACTGGGAAGATATCACCTGCTCATAGAGAAAGAATCAAAAAGTGGTCTAGCACGTGCTCAGGGGGAAAAAAAGAGCAGGAATAGGGGAACTGGATGAGGAGCAAGAGAAGGGGAGAAGGGCAAGTGGTTAAGAAATGTGTAATGAAGGACAAAGAGCAAGAAAGCCACAGCAAAAGGATTAAGCAGGACAGTATGCTGGTTGTTCTCTACATGGCAGAAAATATTTGAATGCCTTCCTTATGGTGTTTGCCATGTGAGCAACTTCTGTAGTTTCCACAAAGGTGTTGGTTTTACAAATGGGAAGAGTAGTCTGGCATATAAATTGAAGGAGGACCAGTTCATGTGGATGAAAATGAGAAGGTAGATGTGGTCGTTCTGATTAGTCTTCTGCTGGAGTTGTTTGGTGTATGTGTGCGTGAACCTCCTGCCTTTTTGACATTATCAACAAATGTTACAGAGCACTCAGAAATATGCATATGCAGTATTTCAGAGCAGCACTGACAGTCTCAGACTGCTCCATAAACTACATGTAATGAACTTTCTTATTAAAAAAGACTTAACAAAAGGAGCCAGCTGGCTTAAGGAGAAGGTGGCAGATGAAAAGAACACAATTCAAAGAAGTATTCACACATTAAGGAAGTAATTTTAACAGGCTTTCCCCAGACTGTAAGTGGGAATGGAATTATACATTGCATGTAAATGTCAAGTGACAATAATATCTTCTGAGTTAAATCAACCTTGCAACCTCTTTCCTATTTTTCTTAAGCAGATGAATAAAGTTTAACTTGTGATTTCCTTACTAATCATCTTAGTAAGCAGTGGGTGAGTAGACTTTTTACTGTATGGGTAGATTAGTGTGGCATTTTCGAAAGACCTTTTATTTTTTTGAAGTTTATTACTTGTGGGTGTGGATCTAATTCACAGCTGTTTTTGAGGGGATTAGGTATGCCATAGCTCATTCAAATTCTATATTTTTTTTGTATTTTTGGTTTATATCCATGCTTTGTTGGAGGCGTGTAGTCTGTCCTGATGTCTCAAGGTAATCAAGACTTCTCCTCCACTGAACATACTTCAGCACAGAGACTTGGCCTAGTCACTTTTGTAGAAAAACAGATTTTAAATTGAACAAGATTCAAAAGCATATCGGTATAAAGGGGAGAAAATTCTCTCAACCAGTGTGTGTCAGCTACACAAATCTCAAGCGTAGTCTGTGGTTCTGAATTGAATTTATTTTAGTAACACAATGTCTGTGGTAGTTTACCAGAACAGAGGGAGCCTTCTGCTTCCTATTTGGTTACAGAACATTTCCACATTCAATTTTCAATTTATATTTCTGTTTTTTTTTTTTCAAAACTACTCCCTTAAAAGCTGTAAATCCCCTCAAAGCTCCTCCTTTCTTACTACGGGCAAAGATAACAGTGTTATCTAAAAAACATGCTGAGAGACCATCATCTCTGGTGGACTGTAAGCCATCAAATAAATTCCTGGTTCCTCTCAAAATCGTAAATATTAGGGCATATATGAGAGACCCAGGCAATACAGACTTGCATTGCCCTTTTTTGCACAGAGAGTTGCATTTTCCACATGATAACAAAGTAGCAGCTCCTCATAGTAGGACAAATTTTTTGTATGAACTTTGTGGGAAATGAAATTCCAGCAATGGAAAGATTTAGCTCTGTCACTTGCCAGCATGCAAGCAACAGAATGAATGCCACATACCAGCAATTCATGCCAAAAAGGGGAGATCTGCCAATTCACAGAAGAGGTTTTATGCAAAGGAAGCCTGCTAGAGGCAGAAAGAAATGCTGGTTTTCATTATGCTTGCAGTTTGTGTGCAATCTTTGCCTTTGCCTTGTCTGTGTAGGAGGATTGTGTTGTGGGTTGTTTTTTATGTGTTAGGGTTTTGAGGGTTTTTTGGTCACTTTGAGGAATTACAGACTCTGAAGGTCCTAGCTGTAGTGTTGCAGCATGGTTAGCACTTGGAGTGCTTCATCTGAATTGGATGTTTTACGTGGGGAACATCAGTTGACCTTTGCTTGCATGAGGCACTGGTTTTCCAGACTCCCTTCAGTTTAACCTTGGTTGTGTTTTGGCTGGCAGCTCTAGTATCTACATTTTCAACAAACAGTTAACTTTGGAGATGATACTCATATCAATTTCCACCAACTTTCACAGTTCTGATAATCTGTCAACCCAGTGTTTCTGAATTAAAAATCCCAAATTTTCCATTGTCAGCTTCATATTATGAGCCTGATTTGTCTGGTTTATCCCTTTATGTATATGCTCTACTGTCAGCCCTATTGTGAGACACTTCATTGCTTTATTCAGTGGTTTAAATGTGGAGTTTCCTGCCAGCAGATTTGTCTAAAAAGCTGCCTATAAAACTGGATTGTTTTCCCATCCTGAGCTGCTCGGCTGCAGTACAGCCAGTGCCCTGGGTAGTTAGTGAGAGAGCAGTGGTGCTCTGTCTGGAACTACTGATTACCTTTTCTGAATTCTGAAGTCAGTAATGCCAAGGGTTGTAAGAAGCAGAAATACGGATTGGGAGACTAATCTATAGTGGGTTCAGAGGGGAAAAAAAATGTTTGTAAGTATCTAATCAAAATACTGGGCATTTAAAACCCAGACATTTTCTGGCATTTTTCCTGCCCCTGTTTCATTTTGGGTCAGTAACATTAACATTTGAGTGCTTGGTGAATGTTCGTTTGTGTCCGTGTGAAGCTGCTGCAGTTGGTTGTGGAAACTTATTTTGGATTCTCTTGGGGTTTTTTTTGTGTGTGTTAATGTAACTGTGACCTCTGAACTGAGCTGAAATAAGACAGTGAGGGATTGTCTTGGTCCTCCCTTCCTGTTTGGTACATGTTCTACTGCTTTAACATTTACTGAAACATCACACTTGATTAGATAATCTCTGACCAGGGCTTGTTAGCTCTGATCTAGGCTGCCTCCAGTTCTGGACAGGGAAGTATGTTTCTGAGAATTTTGAAGGTCTTGAGAGAAAAGGGTTTGTTTTCCTATCTTTACTGATTTTTTTGCTTCTGAAAAGTTTTTCCAACCCATTTCCCATTTCCCCCAAATGGAGGAAATTCTACATAATTACTGCATTTAGTTTAATGAAGGCGCACTTTGAATGAGCTTCTCTGAGATGAGAAATATAATGGATTAATTAACACAAGCAAAGTTTTTCATGTGAAAAACCTAATTGGTACTGTTTACTGGTGGCTAATAACAATCATGCCTTTTATTAGAGACAGAGTTGCACTTCACACTAAAATATTTGTTTTCCACCTGTTGATGCAATTTAAAATATGAGAAGAATTTTTTTCTTGGCAGCAGAAAGCATTAATACCATTGACTTGTAAACAAAGAGTGCATGGATTATCTCTGTAGAATTCATAATGTGCCAGTAGAGTCCTTGTGTAATACAGAAGAAATTGTGCTTAAAAAAAGATATAACAAGTTAGAATTGGACTTGTTGGAATGATAATAATAATAAAAAAATTATTTTTCTCATATTAATTTCCTGGGTAAACCATAGATATAAAGCAGTCTGTGAGCCTCTTATAGAATTGTAAAGACACATTAGAAGTCTTGAAATAAAATACTTAATGTGAAATACCAATTTTAAAAAGTGTTCTGAGGGATCGAAGAGTAGCAATTACAGCACCTTAACAAATATTTCACTGTTTCTTGTGAGGGAAAATATTTCAAGGAAATTTTTGCCCAAATTCTAATGTTGCCATATCAAGTTCTGAGAGGAGAAAGTGAGTAGAAGGAGGACAGCACTAACCCCCTTATTTTTAAATAATTCCAACTCTTCCATCTCTCATTTTAGGAAGACAAGGTCAGCAGCAGCTCGGGGCTCCGAACCACACTCTGTTGTGTGGTGCAGACATGCCCATGCCTCCACAGGCAAGAAACTTTTTGTTAGTCATAGGAAAAATTAAAATTATTAGTGAATGTTGTTTTCTGGCTTAATTTCATCATATGTTGAAATCCACTGAGACTAGAAGGATATGTGTGTGTGTGTCATATATATATATAAAATATGTATATTTAGGAAAACATGGGGGAGGTTTATTATATATTTTATGATTGGTCAGAATTCTGGGTAAAGGTAACATATGCCTTGTACTTACTCTGAAAGTACAGGTGTGATTCCTGTACCTTTTTCTTGGCAAACAGGTTGACTTAGGAAAGCTTCCCCCCTGCCCCCCATCTCCACCCTGCTACAGTTTGCCACCCCCTCAGTTGTACTGGTGCAACTATTTAAATATCTGCACTTCAGATTCCATTACTGGAATGACATGGATTTGGGGGTTTGGGTTTGGAGGACAGATTGCTGTTTTTAGCTGGAATTGTTTCATTAATCCAGTTTATAGTATGAGCCTATGAAAAGTCATATTATTCTGGCTGATGGGCAGCAGAGGAGGAACATAAGAGGAACAGCATGGATGAGGGCCTGGGGAAATGACCTGTGAAACTTACTTTGTTGCAAAGAAAATGTACCTGAATTACTCATCTGCTGAAGAGAGAAGAGTAATTCTGGATGGATATCACAGTAGTACCAGGGAACTGGTGCGGAGACAATGGGGGTCTTGAGTTGCTTCTCAAAATTGTTTCCTCTTGTAAGTGCTTTATCCTCCTTTCAGTGCTTCTCCTTACTAGTTGCACTGTCTTTGTTAACTTTAAATTGGTCTTTCTGCAGAATTAAGTAGCTGTTAATTGGTAAAATAAAGATTAACCGCACCATGACCTTGGAATTTAGTAAGGAGAAAGGACGTGCTGTTCAAGTGCTGGTCTCTTTTGTCTGAATGGAGGGAAGTAAAGTAGTCGGGGAGTTGTATGGGCTTTAGTATTTAGTCAAGCAAAAGCCCATTTTTGTTTGGGGAAATTGCACATGCTGCTTGTCTTCATGTCTTGGTGCTGTGTCATCAAGTTACGGTTGCAAAAAATATGTAGATACACAAAGACTATTTTTCTCTTTCTGTTTCGTAGCAAAGTCTGTTTACTTCTATGAGACATTAGTTGATGTCTGTATTATTTGTGTGCCTCAGCCTAAATTAAACCATTTCTATTTGTGTTGAGTGATATTTTACTTCAGATTTTATGCAGCAAAGCACGTCAGCACATGTCGGAGTGTTTCGCTAAATCATACTCTTGTGCGAGAGCCTGTTTGTTTCATTAGCTCAATATATTGTCAGTCTGTGTTCAGAGTTGTTGTCATGCTTCACATTGCAGTCTGTTTGATACTGTGGCAGAAATATCTGGTAAGATAGATCTCTGTTACTGCTCTCAAGTCTGCACTGGGATCATTATGACTTTTTAGCCTTCCCCCGGTAGGCTTGGGGGAAAAAAGTACTGTAAGGAAGTTGCTTTCAAAAGCACTGTTGGCCTAATTCAGCTGGCAATGGAGTTTAAGGGAGTTTCATGTTGAGCAAAAGTTTCATGATTGTTATAGGATAATATAGTTATTTTCCAAAGTGGTTAGTAATTCTGGGTGCCTCAGTTTCTCTGTGCCCACTCTGAGATGACTCTTTCAGAATGTGTGCAACACCCACCTGATGGAAATGCTGACCCCTTGAGATGTTTCAAACTGGGCATTCAGCAACTGAAATGTTTCATGGTGGGTGTTCAGACCCTGTGTGGTCTGTTTCTGTTGAAATTCTGACTCTCTACAATAAAATGTACTTGGGTTTCATTTCCATGGGATTGGCAGGAGCCTCCTGGGCCACTGACCCTTGTCCCTTTCCATTTCAGACTGTCCTAGCCTACAGGGAAATGATTTGTAGTACAAGCCAAGGGAGTTTTCATCAGGTGTAGTCTGTAATCTACCAGACACTCTTGTCTCATTTCACTTTAAAAAATAAGCAGAGATAAATGGATAATTGAAGATTTTTTTTCCCGTTACTTGCTAAATAAAACAAATGTTTAAATCCAGACTGAAAAGCACAGCCCTTTCCTTTCCAAATAAAACCTCAGAGAAGACTTTACTCAGGTACAGGAAAATGCATGACCTAGATCCAAGTATTGCAGTTTGATTTACAGTTTCTTACAGAACCCAAGTAGAAAATAAAACGAAACTTTAAAAACCGTTCACAGGCGATAGTTCTGGTGCAATCTGTGTCCTTACCTTTACAAGTTCTGCATCACACACTCCTGTGACTTCTTCTACTCAGATTTTTTTCTTTGATAGAATACCAGAAACTCATATTCAACTTCCTTCTTTGCTTGAGAGGACTTGAACTCACTTTTAATCATCTTTCAGAAGAGTGGTTTAGAGATGAGGTTGTTGGATATTGAGGAATGTCAGAGAAACCCAGACTGGCTGAGGTTGGAAGGGACATCTGGAGGTCGTCTTGTCCAACCCAGCTGCTCAAGCAGGGCCACCCACCTAGTGTAGGTTTCTCTTTCATGACATTTCATTTTATGAGCCATACCTATCTTTCACTGGAGTCCTGGTACCTAGGTGAAGGAGAATGATCTGCAAAATCATTCCTGCATGCTCTAACTCTGTGTATATGAAAGCTTTCTATGCAAGCAGAACGGCTTCATTAGGAGATGGGGAGAAATACAGCTTAAAACCCTCTACGACCCAGTTAAGGCATTTCCTGAGAAGCTGGAGGTTTTGTTAGGCCTAACTAATGAACTGCCTGTTACATGGAGGGAAATTTTGCAATTACTGCCTCGAATTCCCCTTTACTCCACCAGTTGCCATTCCTTGTATGGTTGTTGGCCCTCTGATCAGTAATAATTTTTCTTGTCTTATGAACTGCAATGGTTAGTTCCGTAACCAAAGAGCTCCACAGAGATTTTTTGGACATTCTACTTTCAGCCATTTCTCTGTGTGAGGGTACCTGCTCTCAGGAGATGAAATGGGTTATTCTCCAGTCTTTTGCTGTTGCTTTGTATGGCCTCTGATTTCTTTTTTCTTTTAGTTGAGAATCTTCTGTATTAGCATTCTACTGTTTTTCAGCCTGATGGGTAAAGTATGTTACAGGTCAGGGAGATGAGATTTCGAAAGAAATTTTCTTTGTTGAGAGTTTTCTGAGAAGCTGTCCATGTATCTGCAGGAGAAAGAGTGAAGATGTACCTTCAGTGCTGCAGAAACAGTCTCCTGTTTAGGTTCCTCCTGATTTGTGTAGCTTGGAGTACCACTCTAGACAGGGGAGGGAAATAACACAGTGGTCTCCTACATAGATCTGTATCTTCTCACTGCTGAGCATCCAGACATTAGACGGACATGCTGCTACTGTCCTCTCCAAGAGTGTTGTGAATCTATTGGTAAAGAGTGTGGGTTGGTTGAAAGGTTTTTTCAAGATCTGCTGGCCAGTTTGAATTATCAACAGTTTTGAGAAGACCAAAACTGGGGGTGCAGAGTGGAGTCTTAACACTTTCGGTTTTCAAAATGAAGGAAAAATGACAGCAAAAATGCTTAGCTGTATGCTGAATTGAGAATGTACGTTCTCCTCCAGAAGATGGAACTAAATCAAGTGGGGAGCTTGTGTTCATCTGCTGTCAGCAGTAACGTGAAACCTGCTGGCAAAGTGGGCATTTTATCTGCTGCTGGTGCATATGAAGACAACTGCCTACTACTGCTGTTGCTAATAGCTCAAGTGACTGATGTTTTTTCTTAAAATGTTTTACAAGTCTGAAATCTACTGTCAAAATTTGTGGGCAAATGGTATACCATTAGTCTTTTGCCTGGAAAGATGGGAAAAACAGTGACCTTGAATTTCAAAGCAAACTAATATGTAGTGGAAGAGGTAGACTGACATGTCCTGTTTTCATTAAATTGAAAATTTGACTTTTGTTAGACTAGACTGTAAACGTATGACAGTGTGTATGTATTTATGTTAATCCACGTTGTCTGTGCTTAAGCATTCATTTTAAGTACTGTTACATTTGCAAGTTTAGAGCCTTTCTGTAATTTCATGGTATTCCAGACTATTTTGTGTTTAAGATAGTCTGTGGTGGAAGTGAATGCTTATTTGGATTGCTGCGTGCTGGCTGCAGGGCAGCTGTAATACCCTGAATAAGCAAATACCAATGTGGTAACTTTTGCACAGAAAGAGGTAGTTGTGAAAAATCTTTAGAAATTTTGCAAACTTGTGGATGTATACAGGGAGCTGAAGTAATATGAACTCAGATTATGAGAAGGAAATGCAAGGTTTTTGGATAGATTTTAGATGGGTGTTAGTGTAGGAAGTATTAAATCAGTGCTGACTTGACTCTATCCTGTTATTGCAACTTCTGTTTTAAGTGGGTTCATGATACATAACTGAGCCCTGATTGATTATGGTTTAAATCAGCAGTAAGGCATCTCAACATGATCAGTTTGGTCTCTTTAGAGACAAGAAATTGAACTCTTGGTTCTCACTTTATGTAACTTTGTTCTTTAATATGTAGGGAGACTTTTCAGAATAATATCCCTGTTTCCATTATAATAAGAGATCGTGAAATCATGCAAGCTGGAATTTATAATATGAACTCTGCATATTCGGCCAGCTGATTTTAACATGATACACATGGGCCTTTGAAAATGAAATTATGGCCTGGGACTGGGCTTTCTATGAGTAAAAAATGTAATATTGCAAAATGTATGATCTCTGAGTGGTGAGGATAATGACTTGCGAAGAAATGCTTACCAAACTCAACATATTTAGTGTAGATAACAAGGAGACAACTACAATATGCAGCTTTGATGGTATTTTGTGGCAGTAGCTAAAAGCATATGCAGAGAGTTTGGAATGCATTCCTTAGATATGAATTAGAAATAAGATTGGGATAAATTTTGATTAGATAACAGAAAGGCACTGGTACAGCACTTGCACTTGCAAAGCATTTGATTTTGGTGTTAAGCTGGGTTGTTGGCCCTCAGAGTGAGTGCAAGGTTTGAGTACTTTGGAGAGTAAGCTGGCTTTGTAGCTGGAGTCTGGCTGGAGGGTATTCAGCAGACAGTGTGCTCACAGTCTGCTGGAAGAGAGTCAGTGCCTTGAATCTCTTTACCGTGAATCTCCACTGTTGTCCTCACAACTGAAATAAAAGCAGCAGTGGGGCTTGCAGAGTGGGTAACAGACAGTGCCTTTTGAATTGTTCAAAGCCCTGATGTAATTATTAAATTTTGATTCTTCTTGATACTATAGTGCTGTTAAACTAAGGCGTTGGTGGGATTTGTGAGAGTAAGTTGTATGTTGGTGGTGAGGAGAAGCGTTTCTTTTTCTAATTTCTTGTTCCCTAATAAGATCAGGTCAAGTAGTGTGTTCTGATTAGTTTATGGTGGAGTCTGTTGTAAAGAAACATTGAAGGTGCTGGAATCCCTGGCCTGGTGAGCTGTAAAACTTTACACCTACAGCTTCTTATCGGGTGCACCCAAGCTCTGCCCTGCATCTGCTCCTTACCAGGGAGGGGCAGAAGTGTTCTTAGCTCCTCAGGGGAAGGGAAAACAGAGGAGCCTTGCACAGCTGGTTATTGCTGTGTGTCATGTGGAACCATAAAGGTTTTTAAAAGGCAAATAGAATAGCCTGTAAAGTAAGTTTTCTTTCAAATCTTAGTTAGGAAATGGGGAGGTGAGTGGCTGGGAACAACATAGATTTCCTCTTAGCTGTCAGCGCCCTAGAGTATGGATTGGACTGCAGATAGAAAATGGACTCTAGTTAATCTGTCAATGAGCAGAAATAGGGTATGAACAGCCACCGACCTTTATAAAGTCCTTCAGATCTCTCTGTGGACAACCACTGACCTATATACAGTCATTCAGGTCTGCCTGTGTGTCCGTAGTGCCTCCAAGGGCAGGCTGCGACCGAGTGTTAGTGATGCGTTCAGCAGTTTTCCAGTGTGTAGAACACACATCCTGTGCACGAAAAAACAGCAACAAGGAGGCAGCAGTGAGCAGCAACGAGACTTAAAGCAAGCTGGTGAATGGGTGGAACGGTCAGTAAATGAAGAATGTGGGACAGGATGTAGTTAATGTTTCTCTTGCCTGAGCTGTGTTCCACCACTTTGAGCTGTATTTTAATGCATCTCTCAAGTTGCATGCAACATTATTATTCTTTACCTAAGGCTTTTTTTAACTATTAGGAAAGACAGCATTAATACAGCTGTCTTGGTGTTTAACAATGCACTTCTCTTCCCCTAAAAAAAAAATTATGTAGGCCACTGTAGTTTCTTTATGTTGTGGATATGATTCATTTCGGCCATGGGAGGAGAATGACAGTTACTTGCTACACAAACCTTTCCTGTGATTCATGGAGTGCCATTTGTGTCAGCCTTGAAGGAGGCACTTCATATGCTTCCTTGCAGGAAGGAAAGAGTATGATCATAGTTACCAGATAGGATATGGAAATTGGGTGGGAGGGAAGGGAAAGGGGAGAGGGAAATGCTGATTATTCAGAAGAAGGTTGCAAGAGTGCCAAGATTCTGTCTGCAGTATCCATTCATCTACCTAATGAAAAATGGATACATACCAAGTCTATATATAATTAAGGGAAACGTCACAACTGTAATTGCCATGTTCACAAAATAGAATGGCTTATTATGTAACTTCTTGTGTAAATATATCTTAGCACTTTTTCTCAGTCTCCTGGATCCATCAATGGTATGAAACTTCTGTCCCTGAGTGACGTGTTTCAGATTTTGCTCTCAAGCTGATGGCCGTATACAGTGCTTTGTGTTAGCTCTCTGCGGAGACAGGTTTTTGTGCTCTAACATAGTAATATAGTTAGCAACTTAGGCAGTGTACTAACTTGCCAGATCAGAAGACATTTTCCTTTCTTCACAAGAAAGTAATTTAAAAAGCTGTACCACAATTTTCTTCCTAAAAGTAACAGCACAGATTGTCTACTTAACTCCTTGTGAAGAAGAATGCACCATCAAATGGTAACACCTAATGCTGCATGGCAGACTCTGGGGCTCTTTCACAGCTTCCAGCTGTTTTCTCTGCACCTGGAAGCTGCAGGGTAGGAATAAATGGGAGTAGCAGAAGTGGAAGCTTAGGTTTCCTGGGTTCCTAATTTCCTGTGTGGGTTAGGGGCTCGTGGCTGGCTGTCCTCCTGTGGTTGGCAGGATTTGGTGTGGTACATGTGGCTGTGTCAGGAGACAGAACTGTGGCTGTTCAGCCCTGCAGCATCTACAAGGGTCCTTATCCAGCTAAGCAGATGCACAGCAGCGTTAGAAAGGGGAAGCAGAGGTGTAGTTAGAGATGAAAGGAGTGAAACTAGGAAGAAAGCAGAAGAGAATAAAAGTGGATGTGAATTAGTAATCGCATGTATTAATTGATTTTCCCAGGCAATTAGAATTTTACTGCTTGAATCACCAATGCTATTCAGTCCTCCATTATTTCCCGTGTTATAAAACGCTGTCTCTGTTTTGATTTGCCAGTAGCTGTGTTTACTGGGGATAAGGGGTCTAATTATAGCTGTGAACTCTACTGTACTGAGAAGGCATTTAAGTTTCTTCTGACTGTTTCTGAGGCAATGTGATGAGTCATGAAATATAACTTTTGCAGAAAATATCCTGATTGCCTAATGACTAGGTGTTGGTAGATGAAATTACACACACTCTCTCGTGTTCACATGAAACCAGGGAAGTGTCTTTCTGAGTAAGCCGTTTGTTCGAGTTACCCAAGAAATGTAAAAGATTACAGTTGCAAAATAGGAAAAAAGAAGTATATGTTTGAGGAGCTTGAAAACACCTGCTGAGACTTACCTATGCTTTAGACATTCACAGTATCAATATCGTAAATAAAATACTTGCAAAGAAGAAATACTGCCTGAAAATAATACAGCTGATCTTCCATGTTCCAAATGTTTTATTTTGCAGATGATGAAGAGGATGTTAACAGTATGGAAAAAGTGATGTTAGAATTCGCTGCAATGGACAGAAATCTTAATAATTATATAAGAGCATTTGAGGAAACAGTAAATCAGGTAAACTGCCCCTTCTAATAATGTTCTGAAAACATATCCTTATTTAAATATTATCTTTTAATAGACACAAATGTTACATTAAAGCAATACATGGTTGCAAAGATAGATCTTTGGCAGGTATAAAATACTGAAGTTGCCGGTACAACTTTGTATTTTTTTTTCCAGTGTGGTAAGAGTTTTAATTCTTCTCCATGAAATTCTCACCAGTGGCAATATGGGAAGAGTAATGCTTGGAGAATGACTGAGGACACTGTAGTTAAGACAACCTAGTCTTGGGTGATAGCTGCCTTGTGTATTGTGGAAGATGGAAGTGCAGATGGGTGAGGCAGCTGATCTTGGGAACAAACTGGTGGCTGTGGCAGTAGGGAACCGATGTTTTAAAGCCTGCCTGCCGCCTGACTTTGCGGGTGGTTGTAAAGGGTGAGCTTGTTAATTGCTCGCTCAATTAACCAGGGTCTCGTTCTCCTCTTAGACACAAGAGGGACAAACCCCCGGCGCGGCCGTGCCGGCAGCGACCGCCAGGGGGCACTGCGGCCATGGGTTTCCCATCCCATCCCATCCCATCCCATCCCATCCCATCCCATCCCATCCCATCCCATCCCATCCCATCCCATCGCA
>JAWMRA010000078.1:139784287-139801943 GCA_035584735.1 Pseudotriccus pelzelni
TCCCATCCCATCCCATCCCATCCCATCCCATCCCATCCCATCCCATCCCATCCCATCCCATCCCATCCCATCCCATCGCAGCCAGGCCAGGAGCAGGCAAGAGATCCACAGCAGAGCCAAGCAGGAAAGAGACTGTCCCAGAGAAGGCTGGACTTAATCCCTTCATTTTCAGGCCACATCATGCGTGGAGACCTCAACTTCCTAAGTAACCTAGCCTAGGGTGTGTTTGCAAATTGATTTCTTGGTTTTGTATGGATTTCTCTAGAAAAGGCAAAAGCACATCCCTGATTTCCCTTCAAGATGAGAAATCTCTGTTTCAAAACTTGAAGGTGGTAGAGCTTTTCAATTAAACCTGCCCTGCTGTTATCTTGCTATTGCTTTTTGCTCTTTTAAAAGCAATAACAGGAGAGCAAAGCAATGCATTTCCCACTAGTTCTATTCTGAGATGCTTTTTCTTTTGTAGAAAGGTTTTCCTTTAATATTTCTTCTTAAATCATCCTGAGTCAGATGCTTGACTGAAAAATCTTCTTTCAAAAAAATTAAATATACATATTTAAAAGGAGTTGAAAACTATGTCCACATCAGCAGGTATTGGACAGCAGTAAATGCAGGCACTGTATGCAGTTTTTAAATATACATTTCATCTCAGATGTTACCATAATTGCAGACCTCCTGGTTTATGTTGGATGGTTCAGAGCTTTTTCCTTTAATTTGGAATATTCATAATTTTTAAAGCTTTCCTAGTAAATCATAACATGGTTCTCATCATTAGAGGTTAATGGTGTATATCCAGACTTGAGTGAAACATAGCTGGTTTGTATTTTGTTTGTAAGCTATTAATTAATGGATATGTTACTGTTATGATAGGAATTTGAAGTAATTTTCAACAATGACTTTATATCTTTTTTCATTATTTCCATCTATCAGCAAAACACCTTTTTTTCATCTTTAGGAATATGAAGAGTAAGTCTGTGCCTTCACCAACAAAGCACCCGAAGCCTGTTTACTTCAGACACATTCACTCATGGTCTTTTAAGTTAAGCACAGGTTTAACTGCTTGACTGAAATGAAGATACTTATGTGGGTTTTTAGGTAGGGCAGTGATACCTTTTTGATTTTTGAGACTGAGTTCAGCAGTATCTGTTGTGTGCATATCCATGCTGGTGTGCAAAAATTAGAAAGTCCTGGAAAGGTTGGTTTTCATTTTTGCCCCATTTTTCCCTAATGGAAATCATTTGTGTTGCTAAAGCAAGCTTATTCACTGTTCTTTCAGTCCTAAGGTTTTAAAAGTGCTGCTCCAAGATATTTAACATGTTCTAGCGTCTACATGGATTATAAATTTGGTAATGGCTGATCTGTTAGCCTCTAGCCACACTTCTCCTGTCTCTGCTTCCTACCTCACTCTAGGGAGTTTTCTCTGCTTTCCCCTGCCAGCATCCTGAACAAATCTTTCTGAGTATGAGAAGGAAATGTATATAACTACTGCAGTAGAACAGAGTTACAGTCTGTTCTCTGAAAAATAACAACTCGTGCTTTATTTTGGCAGTCAGCTGCGTGCCATGCCTCTGGAACCACACTGCCTATCTCCGGTTACCTGTCAGAGACAGCTTAAAATCTGCTTCTGGGAAACAGATCCTGTTGCTGCATTTAGGGCTGCACCTGGAAGTAGCTGTGGAAAGGCTTGAGTTTAAAATAGCCTCCACTGGCTTGCTCCCTGGCTCCATCTGAATTCCTTACCTGAGGGCTTTCTCTGGGGAGTTGCGTCAGGTCATTATTTTTCACAAGAGACTGTTCTTCGTACACAGTGTTAACAGGATTTGTCTCCAGCTGCAAAACACTTTTTATCTGATTATGTTGTAAGGTTGTATGTTGACAATTTCTCTGGTCAGTAGTTTCTTCATACAGCAGTGAATTTGAAAGCTTCTTATACTCTGAAAGCATATTATACTCACCTTCTGACCACCTGCTTGCAGTGAAATCTCCGACTGGAATTTAGCAAGATAAGGAGACAGCAGCAGTTAAATGTCCTGATTTATTGTTTTATTATATGTACCTTTAAATGGCATTGACAAGAACATGATATTGTACAAAGAAAGTATGTCATGTAAATAGCTAGAAACTAGCATGAGATATAGTCACATGTTTTCTCAAAGCCAGTTTTTTTGTTGATTTCGGCTCCAGTAGGTGGAATGCAGAAGGTGAGACATACCAGCATCCTCTTCTGGTTGAATCAGCAGCCTGTTGAGCAAGAAATGAACAGTTGAGTCACAGTGTTTCCAACAATAGGCTGTGGGAAATCCTTTGTCTGTGGAAACTCCCTGTGCCACTGGATTTTCTTGTACCTGTGTAATGACTGGACTTCTGCTGCTGCTTCTTTTTTTCGTTTTTAATGGGTATTTTTAAAATAAATTAACCAATATTCGTGTCCTTACCATGCACAGTTCAGACAGCACTCTTGCGTTTAGTGTAACAACAAAAGACTGATGGAGCTGCAGTGTCTTGTGCAGACTGCATACTCTTGAAGTGGACCCAAGTGATTGGGACCCAGGCTGACACAGGCAGTTCAAGTGTTCCCTACTCTGGGAGAGCTCTCAAGTGGCCAGAATGCCAGCATATTGTGTTGTCCCAAATATCGATTCTTTTCACCCAGTGTGCAGGAACATGATGCACACATGGAGTTGAGATACTTGATTTTATTTTGTATCTGTGCAGAGATAGGTGCTGGGTGCTGAATCCATGAAGGCAGCACACCTTCAGTAGGTCAGGTACTCATTTTTGTACACTTAGAACAGTAAAAAACTGTCATTTCCCATATATGTAACAACCTAAATCTGTAGTCTTTGGTTTTGCATTCTCTCATCTCCATGTAAAGATACAGGGCAGACTAGTTTTACCATGCATGCTCTGTGAGGAAGGGCTTATGTGAGGAAGGGGAAGTTGTTCTTGGCTCTGTAGTTTGATTTATTGTGTTCTCTTGCTCTTGCTTCTTGAGTCATGGTTCTTGGTTCCTGCAGGTTTGGCTGTTCCCTCATTTTTTGTAAGTTCTTTTATTTTTTCTGTATTTCAGTGAATTTTTAGCTTCTCATGTTATTTAATTCCAATAATTGTGCCTGCTCTTTCACTCCCACTCTGCTCTCTGGATTAGCAGGGGTGTTGGTGGTGGACTCTGATCACTCACTTGGCTTTTCAAGCATTTGACTTTTTTGGGACTGTAAAAACTGAGGTAAATTTTCTGAAGTCCCCAGATTTGTCTGGATAAAATTAATTACATTGTATTGTAGATCAATCTAGAGAACAAGAGAGATGAAAATAACTTTCTAATGTTGCATTATTCCCACCACTCTTCTCCTTCAGGGAAAGAGAACCTGGGCTATTTTGTATTTTTGCAGGTGAGAGCAAAGTATTGAATGTGGAATCTCTGTCAGAGCTTCCTTAGTGTTTCCTTTTGTAAGTTACTGCTTTGCCAAACATCATTTTGGCTTACTTGGAATTGTGTCTGCCTTTTGCTAAGCCTGAACACTGTAAGGGAGGATAAAATCCAAACCTGAGTGAGGTGGAAGAAACATAGAAGAGACATGTTTAAAGGAAAAAATTGTTAAGGGAGCACTGAGAATGGGAAGAGGCAGACAGAAAAGTAAAAGACATGGTCTTGGTAAGTCATGAGGTCATGTAGACAGATGGGGAAGAGACTGGCTGAAAGAGTTCTAGGAATGAGACGGTGTTGAGCTGAAGAAAAGATGGAAATATAAAAAGTTGCATCAGTGCTTGGGTTTTATCCCTATTTCTGCTACAGCCTTCCTACGTTGTTTTAGGTGAGTAATTTCTACCACCATCTCAGAGGCTGCCAACATCTTTGTTTTCTGACTGTTCTATATGGAAACTGATTTGAACAATTATATAATTGCAATTTAAGTCTAAGTTAATTAAAGTTTGAACACAGGAAGTGAAATTAAACATGTTCTTTTTTATGTTTTATCTGTAAAACTACATACAAATTATGTAAGTGTATGTCTTGAGAGGGTTTGAAGTCTGGATGTGTTGGTCATTCATGCTTGTGTGACTTCATACCTTGTCAAGTGTTGAATCTTCCTTTGTCAAAGATGAGGGGTGCACCATGTTCTTTGTACAAGGGTGGTTTTGTCTCTACAGGATATACAGGAAGTACTCTTAGATTTGTTTTTTATTTTTGATATGTGCGTTTGGCTTGCAAACTATTAGCAGAATTCTAGTTTCTTCGCTTAAAACTCATAGTATAATGCTGCAGTTGTTTGGATGGTCTTCCTTGATCTCATACAAAGGAAAGGGACTTAAAGGTAACGTCTTTGTTACCCATCTCTGCCAGCATAGCTATGTAGGCCAGGAGTCCTGTTGGAGAAGGTTCTGCCAACGTATCCAAGTTCTCTCTTTTGAGAAAGCAAACTAAACCATCAAAACACTTTCTGTAGTGGTAGCTCCACCTGCAGTGTGGGTTTTGAAGGAATAGCAAGGTCAAGGAGAGGATGTGTTTCCAGCCAGCACCCATCCTTGGTGGCACAGCTCTGGCAGCAGAACTAATGTGATGACCAAGTGCAGGGGGTGTGGCAAGTGCCAGCAGTGTCATCAGTGACTGCCACTGCCTGCTAGAGACAGGGCTGAGCTTCAAAATCAGATTGTCCCTTAGTTTTCTGTAGGGCAAAGTATCAGGAAGACTGTGAATCCCAAGGGATTCATGTGTTTTTGCTGATTCAGGACTCTCTGCCAGTGACTGGCACTGAGATACCCATTACTCAGTGTAACAGTTTTTGACATGAAAACTTTCTAGTTTCACGGAACAAACAGCCTTGTTTGGTGCTGATGTTCTCTTGATAAGCACTTTGCATTTCTTTTTCTTCTTGCTACACTCTCCTGACAACATGTTTTAGGGCAAAATCCACTGATGACATCCATGTCTGCAACTGTGACCTTTACTGTTCCAGCTGAGCTCAGAGCATTTCCTGACAGGTGCAGTGCATCAGTGTTTCCTGATTCTGACATCTTGTCTGCTGACTGTGAAAATTTTGAGACCTTCCTTTTGTCAGAAAAGTCCTCTGCTACATAGAAATGGCTCATGAAGATCTTTGTGAAGGCTGCTACTGGAAATGTGGGTTTAGTGGAATGGGTTATATCTTTTCTTGGGCTGATAGGGAGAATAGAAGAACTCTTGTAGTCTTTCACTGCATTTATTTTGACTCTATGGTTGTAAAAGCAGGTGATTCTATCTTGAAATTCACTTAGAGTGTAGTGAAGTGCACCATCAAAGGTAACAAGTCAATCTCCTGGTGAAAGACGTTGTACCTGTGCCAGCGTCTTCCATCAAACACTAAAAATTTCTAGATAACTTGCTTCATCTTTACACTTTTTGTTAATAATGGGTGTCTCCTTGGTGTTATTTTGGTACCTTGAATGCTAACTGGAATTACTCTTTGCTGCTTGTTTACTTGCTATGTACTAATGAAGCTACTTCAGATTGATAATTCAGCTTACAGAATAAGCAAAATGTGGACATTGGATCAAGTCCTTATAATGGCTCAGGCAGGATAGTTGAGAAAAATAATACATGACTCTACAGTTATACCTCTGCATATATATATATAATACCATAGGGCTTACTAAAACTTTTACAGGCGAACTTAATTCTGGCATTTACTAGCTATAGAATTCTTTAACATTTTAAAGTTTCTTCAGTACAATTTCTTTGATATAATTTCTGATCAATAGTGTATTGCTTGTTCTGTCCTTCTGCCATCTCCAAACAGTAATTCAAACTATACTGCACTGTTGTAGGCATGTACTCTGCTTCCTGCAGGAACTGGGACAAGGATGCATTTCAACACATTTCTAATATTTACTTTATAATATTTACTTTTTTGTGTCTTTCTCTGTATGTGTCAGACCAAGCATTTGATGGAAGCCGCTTTTTTATTTTCGCAGAATTGGCGATCTATTTGTATAGTTTGCTACAATAATATGTTAGAATCTACATTTGATGAGCTGCAATTAAAATATTTTTTTAGTGAGCAGCATACAAAGAAGTAGGAGTAGTGTTTTATTTTATGTGGGTTATATAGCACATCCTCAGTAGTTTTTCTTGGGTGTCTCCTGGCAAGTATAAAAATGTGTCCTGCTTTTTGGAGACTAAACCCTGGAAACTCTTGCATACAAACATAGGTTTGTTTGACTTCACTGGGGTCACTTACATTGGTCAAACTAAACATTTTCCTAAATATTTGCAGTGTCAACAGAGTAGTTGCTGAAATGGCCCTTGGCTTGTGTGGGTAGGGGTAGGGCAGCAGGGCCTCAGGTGGTTAGCAGCGAGGATTTGGGTGAAGAGAAATGTTCTGGACCTAGGACCATGGCATGGAACTAGTGGTAGCAGGGATAGTATTAAGAACAAACGTGCCAGAGAAATCCTAAGAACCACATCATAATTTGAAAACTGTTTTTGCTGTGTGGGACAGCAGTGCTGCCCAGCTGGTAGCAAACTAGCCTGGGATTAATGGGGACTGGATACTATTTTCAGGTTTACCATCAGCTTGTGTGGTTGACCTTGACAAATTGTTTCCCTCCATGCCTTGGGCTATGGTCCTGTGTTCATTAATATCACTTTTGTGCAGTACCAAATCACCTGGTCGCACATTCTCAGCAAATAAGCCAGATCACATGATGCTGTGTTCACGCTGGCTGTTTGCTGGCTGCAGAAGGACAGACACTACCTGATGGAGGAGAACTCCGTGCAAAATTAGAATTGGCAGAGTGGGCTGCACTTAATCACTGTGTCATGCAGCTGTGGTGGTTTTGATCTCCTATGAGACACACTGAAACTGCATTTTCTGTCTAGTCCAACCACGATCTCAGTCATGTGGACAGCATCCTGTACCTGTCTGTAAAGAGATTTATTTTTTTTTTCCACCTGAAGATTTCAAACTGAAAAAAAACGAATTCAGCCTTTTAGTGATTTTATTTTCAGGATATAAGGATTGCAATTGGCGGTCTGAACTGTTTCAGAAATTCCAGAAGGTCACAACAGAGAGCAACTGAAAGTCTCTGTGATTTGGATACCTACTTTTCTAGGCAATGTCTGCATTTCAGAGTCAGTGTGAGTTAAGTCTGTCGAGTTTAGCCTGGAGAAAGAAGATAAAATTATGAACTGTAATGAAACTGTTAGGTGTTGAGGTAAAATAGACAGATGAAAAAGCCATCCTAATCTCAAATCATGGATTATTATTTCTTGGTTGATGAAATTTGTTATTGGAAACATTGCAGTTGTAGTTTCAGTTGCTCAGTGGTGAAAATAGTCTCTCAAATTAACCATCTCATCTAGAAAGAGCGTGCTGACAGTCCAGAGATTTAAATGCTGGAGCCAGGGGGTGGAGAGTGAGTGCTAAATGCTGGATGATTCTCAGCAGCAGGGGTTTTCACTTGAAATTAATTTCTCCTGTTAATTGAACACACCCAAATTGATCAGTGTCTTTGGGGAGGCAGTTTCTGGAATTCCTTCCATAAAATGTCTCTGTCCAAATGTCAAGTGTTGTTTTAATTAAGGTAATTGTTTCCAGAAATTATATGTGTATGTTGGATATTTTAATATTCGTTCTCTAAAAGGTTAAATGTTAGACCACTCATTTAAAAACATTTACTCTTTCTCCTAGTATGTTTTTAAACTGATCTTATCAATAAAAATACTCAGTGACATAGATTTTCCTTCTGCAAGATTCTTAGCAGCTTTCTAATGAATCACAGCTAAAATGTTGCTTGCAGCATTAACTAGATCACACTTTTTTTGTAGCTGCTGCTGCCATGAATTTGGTTTTGTTTAAGAAGGAGTTAGTAGAGGTTGTTACTTCCATTTCTAGGTTCCTCATAAATTATATTATTTGGCACTTTTTCTTGTTGAGCTGGGCGTAAGCAGGAGTGTGCATGCAACATGTTGCATGTAGTTCAGAATGTACCAAATTCTTATGACTTCCTAGTATGGTTTCTTCTGACTGTCTTCACTTTCACAGAACTATGTATTTAAGGCCTTTGTTAAAATGAAAAGAACTGTGTGTTTGTGAAGCATTTCTTTGCTTTACTTTTCGTTGTTGGGAGTTAAAAGCAACTTTTGGACATTTTTTTCATTAAATTAAATAATGAGTTTGTCGTGATTTTTAGCACATGCACTCAACCTGTGCTGCAAGTGTTGAATTTGTTTTTCTTTCTCACCTTTTTACTTTGCTCCTTTGATTTAAAAGCAGCAGCATGACTTCTTTGTGTCTGTGCTGCTGTATGTAACTATGCCTATTCTAATGCCTGTTAAAATTTTTTAAAAATCTGCCTAGTAGTATGGATGCATTTTATTATCTTTCCAGCTTGAGGAAGAGGTTTCAAAAAATACCTCAATCCTGCCAGAAATCAATACCAGATGTCATAGTATCTCCCAAATATGGCCCGGTTGGTGATAACCTACTGTGAGTTACAAACACTGTGCTTGATAGTAAGGGTTGGCAAGTGGAAGTAATTTCTGGGCTCTCATCTTATTTAACTGAGCTAAGTGCATAGCCTGAGCAAGCTGATTTAACCAGCTGAAACGTTTCTTTTATTGATAGACTTGTGTGTTAACACAGACAGCGAATGAAAAATACTGTAAAAGACTTAAGAAAATGTGTACATCAGATGCACTCAAAACTTGCGTATAAAATGTAAAGTTCCCCCTTAACATGTACTCACACGTACCACGCTGATTAATTTCTCTGTGTTTGTAGAATTTAAAGCTCAATGATGTTGCCACTCTAACTCTTCTGGGAGTCTTCAAATGTTGGGGCCTCACTGCATTGCCACTGCTTCTGTGTGAACGATTCACTGTGTTTATTCAGCTAGATACTCATCCACTGTTCAAAGAAGTTATGATGCTATTTTTTCCCCAGCAGTCTGTTGTGTGGGGAGGAGGTGGGCTTGAATGACATGGAGAGTTTACAAGAATTGGTGGGAAGATGGCAACTCTGGTAGGGAAAACTTAGGGGTGTGGTTTTGTGGGGTGTGATAATTGTTGTAATACAAAGTGTGGGCTGTAGATGGAATGTTTCTCCATGGATATTTTTATGCTTAGTTGGAGGTGATGAAGGAATACAGGTAAAGGCTGGGCTGCACTGGAGGCAGTTTGGTCCCTTTCAGAGCAGTCTCTTGAAACAGGGTGTTTCTGAAGTAGCTATTAACAATCCCACTGTATGCCCTTAATCCTCACAAAACAGCCCCACCTTTCCCCACTGCTATGCTCTAAATTCCACAGCCCTAATCAGCACCTCTGCACTGTGGAGTCATGTTGCTTATGTTCAGTTTGGTGGGCAGCTCCTCTGCCTTTCCCCTTGTTTCCCCTCTTACATCCTGCTTAGGTTTTAGAATCCCTTTTTTGTCTTCTTTTGGCCAAGCCCAGCGTTGGCTGCTGTTAGTTGATCACATGCCCTTGGAGAAGATTTAGCAGTGTTGCCTTTTCTCTCACTGACAGCTGTGTGTCGTATCTCTTGGCAGATGAAATCTGACAGAACAGTGGAAATCCTGTTGAATCCAGCATCTCAGGAGAATCTGGCCCATCAGTTGGATCTGCACAGAGCTGCCCCATCACTTATGACACGGTGTGTGTCTCTACTCTGTCAGCTAATTAGACCTGAGTTTAGCAAGTCATCCTCCTGAATCTAGCAAGTTAGGTTTGAAGGTGCCTGGCCACCTTCATCAGTCAGGTTTATAAACAAATGTCAGATAAATCCCATCAATCAGGTTTATACACCCAGCACAGCTCACCGTAGTTGTAATGGTTATTACAGCTCAATGTGGGTTTATGCTTGGCCATTTCCGAACCTCACAAAACTCAGATTATTCACTCCTTAAACTGGTTCTTTTCAGCACTTATTTGCCTGTTAAAGTTTTAATAAAAGGGGAGTGTTTTATGGTAAGGAGAAAATCCACCTAAAGCAAAAAGCATCTATAGAGGACCACAGGTGTGGCTTTACTTCTGCTCAAGGAGAAACTGTGAGTTAATTCAGATAAGGGGTGACTATTATAGCAGTGTGTAGCCATGGATGGAACAGAAGTGTTTGTTCACAGTGCATCACATGAAGAGCCGTTTAATGAAATTGTCCAGCAGCAGGTTTTAAACCAACAGAAGGAGGTAACTTTTTACACAGTGAGTAGTTACTTGTGGAATTAGTTGTCACAGGATGTTATGGACTCCAGAAGCATTAATGGGTTCAAAAAGTTACTAGGCAAATTAATGGAAGAAAAAAACCCTTGACAGCTGTTAGATGCAAAGATTTAAGTCTTGGTAAATCCCTAAACTGCAAGTTGCTAGTTGTAAGGAAAATATCTGGTGGGAAACAACAGAAGGACTTTCTGTCTGGTGCTCTTCTACTCCAGCTTTTTACTTCTGCCACTATTAAAGAGAAGAGAATACGCTGGATGGGTCTCTGGTCTAATGTGCCGTATCTTTATGCAGCAGAAAACAAACTGCATAGAAAATACAGAGTTCACAAGCGTGACTGCATCCTGAAATTTATATTGACTGGCTATGTAGCTTTAGATAAATCACATTTATGCTCTGTTTCAAACTTATTTTGGAACATTGTTCTATCTAAAAACTACCTTTTACCTCCATAATTTTAATACTTGGAAAGTCTTCAGGGTATCTTAATATTTTATCTCTGTGTTCGTACTCATTATTTGATGATTTAAAAAATAGGTAAATGAACAGCTCCTGCTTTGGGCATTGTTACATAATTGAAAAATTCTTAATCTGAAAGCTCACTGCAAATCCATATAATATAAAACCACATAGACCATTTAATAATTAGGTACTAGCAGATAAAATCCAGTTTGAAGTTAGCAGAGCTACACCCACTTGGACCAAAGAAGGGAGGAATCTTCAGCTAGATCCTTGTCTTGCACCCAGTTTTTTCCTTTAATGCCCAAGAAAAACTTAATACCCAATTCTAAATAACAAATCTTGCTTGTAATATTGATGGGAGGAGGTGAACTACAGCTCTGGATGAGTATCTGCTGGGTCCCCTTCTTAAAAATTTGATGAAATTTCAACTTAAGTGCCTGCTCTGATCTCAAGCACACCAAATGGGATGAAGTGTTCCCTAGATAGTTAGGTACTCTACAATGTAGGGTTTTTACTTATTTTAATAGATCAGAATCTATCAGAATCTGAATGTTTTAAGGTCAGTCTTTGAGATTCCTGGATTGGTGCACATAAAAATGCCTTTTATATGCCCGTTAACAGTGTGGTCCAATGGGAATGTATATATGGTCAATTAAGTTGTTGGGCTGGTTGTTACAGGAGATACTGGACCAGAGACAACAAAGCATGTCTTATTTTTAAAAAAAGAGTTGACAGCACTGCCAGGTAATAAGTCATGATTTTACATGTGCTTTCATTAGTTGAGGAAAGCTTGGCTTCACCATTTTTGTAACTCTTCTTCCAAGTAGTTTTTGCCTCCTGTTTATGCATCTAAAAGAACCCAGCTGGTTCATCTTCTGTCAGTCATGAGCCCACAGCCCCTCCCCAGACTCTGGGTTTTCCAGGTGCCTCTTGGGAGTCTGGGATGCAGTATTTCAGCTCTTGCCTAATCAATGCTTCATAAGGGGAAGAATAACTTCATTTTCCTGCTGGCTGTGCTGCTCTTAATACAGCCACTATCCCATTTGCTCATTATCAGTGAAAACGTTGCCTGAAACTTCACTTGGCATCTACCAAAACCTCTCTGTCCTTTTCAGCAGACCTGCTACAAGGAACTTCTACAGTCAGTTCCTACCGTGCACTGAGGCACACAGTTACCATGCCCCTAGAGAAGCTGTAGAATTCTTGTTCTTGAACTTGACATTTCTAGTTCTGAATTTCCTCAAGGTCCTCAAGCTCTACTGCTTAATGTGTCAAATGCCACTGGGTTAGTTATGTCTAGAATATTGCTGAGAGTGCATTAGGTTTCATCATCGAAGTCTTTGGTGAGGATATTGAGCATACTCAGCTCTGTTGTTCACTACTACAGTACTCTGCTTGGTACTGGCTGCCAACTGGAGAGCAATGTGGTGTTTACTGTGAGCGTTACCCTCTGAGTCCAGCTGTCCTGGTAATTTTCAGTCTGCCCACCAGACCATTTGATTACATCCACCACTCTCCCCACATCTGCATTTCAGGTCAGTTTATCCCATAAGACAATCAGTTTGATCAAGCATTAACTGCCCTTTGTGAGTCCATGCTGATTGTGGCTGATTACCTTTTTGTTCTCTGCATGTTTGGAGGTGGATTCCACAAGGATGTGGTATGTAATCCTTACAGGGGCTGGGATGAGGCTAAGCAGTCTGTGGTCACCTTTCTCATGCCTATACTAAAAACAGACACAGTGCTAGCCTTTCTCCAGTTTTCAGGGATCTGCCTCAGTGATCACGTGTTTTTTTGGACGTGACAGACAGATCTGTTGAAGTCACATCAGGTAACTCTTTCAGCGCTTGCTGATTGATCTTGTCTGTCCTCATAGATTTGAATACATCAGCTGCTCTAACTCATTCCTAACTCGTCCTTAACCTATTCCTTCTCAAACCATACTGGTACACCTGGAAATCTAGGAGTAATATTTGCCTATGAAGATTGAGGCAAAAATGTATTCAATACTTCAGCCTTTTCCATCTGCACAACCATTAGGTTGTCTTCCCCATTCAGTAACATCCCCAGATTTCCTCTGAACAGTTCTGTCTTACGGCTGTTTATATCCCCAGTTGTTTTAATTCTAAATGCACTTTGTTTTTCTCAGTTTTGTTCCTAAGTGCCAAAGTAGTGCTTTTGTACTCCTTTTTTTGTTTCCGGTATGCTGTCTTTTGGCATTACAGTTCATTAAGAACCTCCTTGCTTAGTCAATGAGTCTTCTACTGAAATGGCAGTCTTCTTGTACAATAGGATTATTATTAGTTCCTGAGCTGTCAATAAGTTTCCTACAAAAATTTACTAGCTAGACTGGCACCTTTGGCTTCAGCATCCCAGGAGATTCAGCTGAGCTATCTCCTGTATAAGTTCACTTGCATAAAATTCCTAGTCCTATTTCTTGTGCTTAGCTTCCCAGTCTCCTTCTGGATCGTGAATACAGTCTGCTTGTGGTCACTTCTCCCAACCTACTATCTGTGACCACATTTGCTACTTGTTCTTCCATGTTTGTGTACAGAGGTCATATAGAGTATTTCCTTTGTTTGGTCTCTCTGGCATTTGAAAGTTATTATCAATGCAGTCTAGAAATATCTTGGATTGCTTTCACAATACCATGGTGCCGTAATGAGGACCAAGTCTGGTAATCGGGTTGCTTTTAGTAGTTGTTTATATACAGCACTATCCACTTTGTCCCCTTGAGCTGGTGGTGTGTAACACGCCCATACTGCTGCATGGCCCATGTTGCTTTTGCTTTTGCCCAGAAGTCTCCCATCGGACACGTCTCTGGTTTCACACTGGACCTCTGCATAGACAAGGAGGTGCTTTATAAGAAAATGCAGCTGCCATTCTTCTCCACTGCTTGCTCTTCTTGAACATCCTTCATGATAGTGTTCCAGTCATGGATGGTATCCCATTTAATCTTTGTGATCCTGATGGCATCAGAACGCTCTGACTGTGCATAGACTTCCAGTTCTTCTTGTTTGCTGGTCAGGCTCTGTGCATTAGTACCCAGACACCCAAGTTAGCCTGTGTGTGCCTTCCCTCCAAGTGGAAACGTGTAACTTCCCTTGTGGCCTTTCCTTACTAAAACTTCCTCCTATCTTTCTTTACTTCTGGGCCAAGGCCCTGTTCCTCATTGAATTTAGTTTTAATCCATCCCCACTAGAAAAGCAAGTCTCTTTGCAGAGCTGTTTTTGTCATGCTTTTGACTTCCATGTGTTCATAGCAGTCCATCTTCGTTGAATTAGGCATTGTAACCAAAGAAACCGAAGTCTTGCTCGTGACAGCAGCTGCGCAGACAGGTGTCAGTCTGCTCATTACATTTTCCAGCCAGGCCTGTCCATTGACTACAAGAATGTAAGACAGTGCCACTGGGATTTTGGCCTTCTCCTGTTTGCTCTGAGCTCTCTGTTCCATGTGAGCTGCTCAAGGTTTCCCTTGGCTGTGTTACTTCTGTCCTGTAAGGGATAGCAGCAAGAATTAGAATTTGGAAGGCTGGTAATTTGTTGGCAACATCAATGACCTAGGTTCTGGGCAAACAAGAGACTCACACGGATAATAAGGATGGATTCTTGTTTCACGTGGGGACCATCATCAGCTACTAACACAAATGCTTTCTTTAGTACTGGTACTAATCCTAAGACTTGAGATACTAATTCAGAACCTTATCCCCAAACACTCCCTACTGTTGTTGAAACTGTTAGCTAGGCACAGCTGTAAGAGCAGAGTCATAGGCTTCCTGTCCCTTCAGTCATACCTTTCTTCTTAGAACCATAGGATAGTTAAGATTGGAAAACACCTTTAAGAGCATGGAGTCCAAACATAAACCACACACTGCCAATGCCACCATTAACCCATGTCCCTGAGTGCCACTTCTACACATCTTTTAAATCCCTCCAGGGATGGTGATTCAACCACTTCCCTGGGCAGCCTGTTGCAATGCTTGATAACACTTTGGTGAAGAAATTTTTTTGCAATATCCAATTTAAACCTTCCCTGGAGCAACTTGAGGCCACTTCACCTGGTCCTATTGCATACTGCTTGGGAGAAGAGACCAACCCCCACCTCACTACAGCTTTCTTTCAAGTAGTTGTAGAGAGTGATAACGTCTGCCCTAAGCCTATTTTTCTCCAGGCTACACAACCCCAGCTCCACCAGCTTTGTTGCCCTTCTCTGGACATACTCCAGCACCTCAATATCAACACTCCCAACCAATTTAGTTTCATCTGCAGTCTCACTGAGGATGCCCTCAACCCCCTCATCCAGATCGTCGATAAAGATGTTAAATAGAATGCCCCCAGATATTGAGCCCTGGGGAATACCACGTGTGACCAGGCACCAGCTGGATTTAACTCCACTCACTCTCTGGGCCAGACCCAGTTTTTTACCCAGTGAATGGTGTGCCCATCCAAGCCACCAACAATCAATGTCTTCGGGAGGATGCTGTAGGGGACAGTGCCAAAGGCTTTACTAATATCTAGGCAGACACCATCCACAGCCTTTCCCTCATCCACTAAGTGGGTCACCTTGTCATAGAAGGAGAGCAGGTTGGTCAAGCACGACCTGCCTTTCATAAGCCCCTGCTAGACCTTATCCCCTGGGTGTCCTGTATGTGCTGCATGATGACACTCAAGATGATCTGCTCCATAACCTTCCCAGGCACTGAAGTTAAGCTGACAAGCCTGTAGCTCCCCAGATCCTCCTTCCAGACCTTCTTGTGGATGGGTGTTACATTTGCTAACTTCCAGTCAACTGAGACCTCCCCGGTGAGCCAGGACTGCTGCTAAATGATGAAGAGTCACTTGGTGAACTCTTCCATCAGCTCTCCCAGTACCCTTGGGTGGATCTTATCTGGCCCCAAGGACTTGCATGTATCTAAGGGTTGTAGCAGGTCACTGACCATTTCCCCTTGGATTACAGGGGCTTTATTCTGCTCCCTGTCCTGTCCCTGTGTTCCAGCTGAGGGGGCTGGGTATCCTGAGGACAGCTGGTCTTACTGTTAAAGACTGAGGCAACGAAGGTATTAAATACCTCTGCCTTTTCCTTATCTTTTGTCGCTATGTTTCTCCCTGTATCTAGTAACAGATGGAGGTTCTCCTTCAACCTTCTTTTTTTGCTAATGTATTTATAGAAACATTTTTAATGTCTTTTATGGTAGTAGACAGATTAAGTTATAGTTGGGCTTTGGCCCTTCTAATTTTCTCCCTTCATAACCTCACAATCTCATTGTAGTCCTGAGTTCCCTGTCTCTCCTTCAAAAGGTCATAAACTCTCCCTTTTTTTTTTCCTGAGTTCCAGCCAAAACTCTCTGTTCAGCCAGGCTGGTCATCTTCCCTGCTGGTTTCCTTTCCAGCACCCCTGATGCAGTGAAGCCCAGTGGCCTCTCTTGGCTGCTCCTCACTGAGCACAGCAGTGACTCTGCGGCTGCCTGCGCCAGGGAGGAGCACTGGGCAGCTGAGCAGTCCAAGCTTCATGTGGCAGAATCTCCACTTCCATGGAGGCTGAGGTTGCCAAAGAACCAGGAAGGCTGCACTGGTGACCACTGGTGACCTGTGCTGTGTTCGTCACCATTTGGGAGCAGGTCCTCTTGGTGACATTGCTGGGATTTGTTTATGTTCCCTGCAATCCATCTGCTGTATTCACTGCTTTGCTTCTGGTTTTGTGCCCTGATGGCAGGGCTCCTTGTTGCTGGTGTTCCCTAAGGAACACCGTCTCCTCTCTGGATGAGTAGGAAGCTGATGGAAGTTAACGCTGCCCCTAGTGAGAGTCCCACCAGGCAGGGAGCTCCTCATGCTGCTGGTTAGTTCCTGCCCACTTTGCTTGCATTGGGATCCCATCACACATTGCTTCCTCTTGCTCTGCTGTTCAGAGCAGGGGTTGGAAAATGGGTGTGAGTGCTGCTTCAGGTCTAGAATTAGCAGTCCTAGTTTCAGAGAAGCCAAATTAGGGTGATTTATGCAGGATTTGGTTTTATGTGCTTTCCACAACAACCATTCAGTAAAGTAAATATATGTTGTTATTTTGTTCTGTAAAGTATTTTTAGTAAATCCTCAGTGCCTCTCTTACTGAATGACTAATGCATTTTGGTACATCTGAATTACATCTATACTGAGTCATTTCGTTGTGTAATGACATATTTAAATGTTTGAATCTCTGCAGAAATTAAATATTGTAGAAGACTAACCTTTTGTTCTTAATGTTGGTTTGTGCCTGTATTGTATCACCACAAGCCTCTGCAATGGGGAAGAACTGTGAGCTGAAAACCCACAGGATGCTGTATCGCAGAAACGTTTTGAGAAACCATAAATGAGCCAGTATGTTTTTGCACAGCCAAAATTTTGGGTTATTTTTTTCAAATCAGTTCTTCCTCTGCTTGCTGTGTAATGTTGTTGCATTTCATGTTTCACAATACTGTTGTTGCACTCTTAGTTTTTCCTAAGCCACTGTTCACCCAACATTTATAAAATTTTCCCTCTTCTCAGACTACAGTTACTTCACGTTTTGAAATGCAGGCTTTGTTTATGGGGAAGATTTTGCCAGTAACAGAACTAAAATAGTTATATCAGTGTTCTCTGCATCTTTGCTTTCCTTGTGGGTTTTTGTGGGTTTTTTCTAGTAGGATTTTTTCCTTGTTTTATTTTGTTTTGTTAAATTCTCCCATAGGACATGTAAGCTGAAATAAAAAGATTTGCAAGTGTTATACTGGGATAACTGTAAAATAAATGTAAACATTTATTGCTTGTGTAGACTGGTTGAACAGCCTTCCTTGAATTATTTTGTCATGTGCATTACTTCTTGAACTACTTCTTCCCTAGTTTGCTATCTTTCTCTTTATCAGCTCACAATGCCCTTATAGTCCTTGAACAAATGCCTGTTTTACCAGTGTCGTGGATTTGTCTAGGGACAATTTTTTACCACACCCCCCACAAATTGCTCTAAGGTGAGAGAAGGTTTATGCAGACAAAGAGA
>JAWMRA010000078.1:139802043-139882341 GCA_035584735.1 Pseudotriccus pelzelni
GGATAATGGCTTTGAGTCCACCCCTGTTTTCTGTGGAGGTCCCTCCCCATGGGGTATAGTCCTTGATAGACTTCTCCAGTGTGGGTCACCCCTTCGGACAACAGCTCTTCCATTCTCCGCTGTCCATACTTTGAAACACCTTACAAGCTTTCACTTATGCATCATTATCCTGGATTTGTAATCTGTGTTTCTCTAGGTATGGGGTTGATACTGTGTCTCTGCTTGTGTGCCAGGTCCATCATTTACTTTGCGAGCTCTTCAGGGCATAGAGCTGTTCATCATGTGCTTGCTGAAGCACATAGCATATTTATAGAATCTAAAGAGTGATCTTCAATCATTGTGAAAGACCAATATCCCTTTATTCTGCTATCTGTGAATACTACTTGAGGCATCTCATTGCCTTCTTCAAGCGAGGAATCAAAACTAAGAACTATAGAAAAAGCTGGGTTAGTAATTTGCACAAAGGGGTTGTATTGTGAGAAGGGGTTTGAAAAAGAACACCCACCACCACCAAACAAAAAACCACCTAGCTTTCACCACTGAGCAAGAGATCTTGTACTGTATAGGAGAGGAATGGGAGATACTTGTAATTCTGAAATGAATGTGACTTTCTGCTCTGTAAATATTTGTATGTAAAATACTGAGAACAGGATTTTCAAAAGTGCTTACATGATGTAAGAACCTTGCAGAAACAAAATGAGAAACTGAATCCACAGCTGAATGGTTAGGCAATAATCTGGGATGTGGGAGAGTCAGGTTCAAGTACTTGCTGCAATTATCTTTTAATTAGTTATACAAAGTGGAACAACTTCAAACAGGAGAGATCAAGATGTCTTACCCCTGAATACCAAATAGCCTATGGGCTAGGGCAGCTAATATTGGATGAGCAGAGATTTGAAAACGGGTCACTCACCTTACTGATGACTGTTTTAACCACTGAGATATTAAATCTGATAGTGTGTGGATTTCTCTTACCATTGTTTATGAGGAAGGATTTGCCTGGCTTAAGCAAGTGACTCAAGGAAAGGGTTTGTGGAGAAGGCACCCACTGCCATTAGAGGAATAGAACTCCCTGGCTCTTAGTCAGTCTGGCTTTGATAGCTGGCTTCTGTGATTCCTGTTTTTTGACACTGTCTTTCTCCATCCATTTTATACAAAGTCTGACAGTTTTATTTATGAAGGGGATTGCATTAGGTAGCAGGATCTCTAAAGTTTCAGTGCTACAATTTTCATCTTTACTGCAAGTTATTATTTTTGTGGATCTAGTTGTCTGCCACAAAGTAGGGAGTTACAATGGTGCTGACAGACCAAACAGGGATGCAAAGGATTTTAGCAGGGCTGACATATTAAATAGCAGACATAAAGACATAACATATTGTTAAAATGTATTTACTGTTAAAGGAGGAAACCATGCTAATATACTAATTAGCATCATCTTGAGAAACTGATAATTATCTCTACAGGATTTCATGAGTCCGCATACATTTGATTTGTCTTAATTCAGGGCCTTGTCATCCTCATCTGCAATCTCTTGCCCAGATGGAGCATGGAAATCGACACAAGCGTTCCTAATATGCAAATTAGAGATCTGCAGTTCCACTTCAAAGTGGCAGCTTCTGAAGTGGGAGTTTTAATTATTCCATTTAGAGTTAGTGACTCTGCAAAAGAGGGTTTTTTTCTTCTGCCAGTCAGTTGGGTGTTCTTTTTTTTTTCAGATTTGTTACCCAACTTTGTAGTAGGCATGTCTTACTCTGTCATGTGAACAATGAAATGGTTGACCAGTTAATGATCCGTTTGTTTACTGATTGTAATCCATAACTTCCTCAGGGAGTTGTTTGTCCTGTTCTTCTTGGGTTCTTTTGCATGTAGTATTTTATATAACAAGATGAGATCCCTCACTGCTCGTCACTAGATTCTGTCATGAGCTTGACAAACAAGGTCATATATTAACTGCCCTGTATTTTCCTCACTGAAGGAGTGGGTAAACATTGGAATGGACTGCCCAGGGAAGCGATGGAATCACCAAGAAACAACTGGATGTGGCACTCAGTGCTATGGTTTAGTTGACAAGGTGGTGTTCAGTCAAAGGATGCACTCGATGATCTTGGAGGTCTCTTCCAGCCTTAATAATTCTATGATTCTATGATGGGAATTGATAATAGTTAAACACAGGAACTGACCAAAATAGAAAGTGATCAGCTGAGATGTAGCTGAAGTTTCATCTGATTGTGAATAACTACAGAGCAGAATCAAGTCAAATATTTCGCTGGGACAGGTACTCATCGAGAAGATCCCTGCTGGAGTGTAAGATGCACTTATAAGGTTTGGTTACTTACAGTGAGTTACAGTGTTCCACTTCCGATGATGTATTTCCACTTTATAATGAGATGACCATAAAGAGGTCACCGGCAGTGAGGAAACTGTGCAGCAGTAGCAGTCTCAGGGCAAAATATTCCTGGGTATCAGTGGGTGCATTGCAGGACTGCGTGAAGAGGTGAGTGTAACCTGCTGTTCCTGGGAGACCACTGACCCCTGCACGGAGGGGAGGCAGTCTGCTTCTGCATCTGCTCCCTAAATCCTTAGCCAGTGACTCAGCAGTTGGTTGGTGAGAATGTAATATATGAAAGGAAGAATGGAGGCATCCCATAATTAGGGCTAGTAATAAGAGAGGAATCAGTTTAGCATGTGATACACAGTGAGTCAGAGAAATGAAGGAAAAGCGAGTTTGATAGAGTTACAAGAAGAAAAGTGAAGTACTAAAAAACTGTGATGAATGGTGATGAGATGAGCTTCAAGAGAAGCTAAAAAAGGGAAAGCGAAGTAACATAAGAAAGAGGAAGGACGAGTTCAAAACCTAAATATAAGAGTTGGACTCGATGATCCTTGTGGGTCCCTTCCAACTCAGCATATTCTGTGATTCTGTGAAATTCAGGAAGATGTACGGAGAAGTTCGAATGGCAGGGGAGGTGTGATCAAGAGAGTTGGCTGGCATAGGGGTTTATGCTAGCAGCCTGAAAGAATTTGGGGAGACAAATGTGGTAGCGTTGCAGAAACTGAGGAATAAGAAAAAAATCTTATCTATTGAGTTTACAAAAAGCAGAAAGGAAATACTTGCAGGCATAGAATGATTAGAAGGAAATTACTTACTTTTTATGATTTTAAATCTTATAGTAAATGACAGTTTTTCATCACAGATAACATAAAATTTCTGGGATAGTCAGCCAGCATAAATGAGCATGTTTTTGGTACTGTGTATCAAAAATAATGTACTGATTTTTTTCCAGTATTACATCCAAACTCGTAGTGGATTGGCTTCCTATGTAAGTTTTTAGAGAGACAAATCAGATTTAGACTTTTAATACCTTTTCTCGTCAGTCAAATCAATATTAAGAAAAGTGTATTTAAATTTTAGACTAAGCTTTTTGGTTTATTTTTCTTTTACAAACAGTGTTTCAACAGTATATGTGAAGACTACTCCATTTAGCAATTGTTGTGGTTCATGCTCCTGTATCTCCTATTGCTGTGTAGACTCTCAGGTAGAACTGTCTCCTTCAGTCTTGTAACTGCAGTTGAGGATTCTCTTTTTTCCTGTTTCTTCTTACCTTGCTGTCACAATTTGAAGACATGGGTAAATTAATACTGCAGTGGCACAGTCTCTTTTACAGAAATTCTTATTTTAAATATGGACTATTAAAAAACTATTTTAAATTGAAGTTGGCTTTTAATTACAGCAAAATCAAGGGCTTATGTGTAATGGTGGAGTCTATACAGGCTGGACAGTTGGAACATGATTTCATTTTTAGTCGTAATTTTAAACCTGGATTTATAATTTACATTTAGCTTTTATAAAAGGCATTGTGTATCAGTTACAAGAGAGTTGCAAAACAGATATCTCTGAATTTTTAAAAACTTTATTTGTGTGCCTTCTGTGCTAGTCAGCTACCAGGTTGCATCCGGTGTCCACTTCTCAGGTATTGCTACTGCTGGTATTGTGTTTAATTACAGTTTATTATATTCACAGTTCTCCAGGTTTCCTTTATTGTAGAGAGTATGAAGCGAGACAGTTTTGAGCTAAGATGTGGATGTTAATGTAATGACCTATAATAGAAAAAGCTGTTCAGGATTTGTCAAAATTCTGGAACCCATTTTTGTGAGGCTCTGTATAAAAGGGATGTGCTGAAATCAGGAATTTGGGCTCAGTCATGCAGGACACACAGTTGGCACAGAAACAAACAGTTGTGAAAGCATTTGTGGGGATCATAATAAAGGAAAATGGTTTAAAACAGGGATTTTGGAAAAGGACTTAAAGATATATTCCCAAATGTTTATGAGGAGCTTTCCGACAGCAGGATGACCAGGAGGGAGAAAGTACAAACGCGTTTGTTTTGAAAATCAAACAGGTAGAGTGACAGAGAGTGGCATCATCAGTTATCTGATGGCAAGAACCAGCCTCTTGATGCTGTGATAGATAACAGGAAAGATGTGGATAGACTCCAAGGATTTTGGAAGGTCAATGGAAGAATGTGTAAGGTGGTAATGTAAATAAGACTAAACCAGGCTGTTACATAGTGCTTGTTGTCTTTGCAAAAATTGGTAATTATAGAGGAACAGCAGCTTAATCTATCGCACTAGTAGCAAAGACTAAGTTAAAATGCTAATTTTCTGATTCAGTTCTTTTTCTGAGGCTTTTTTGAAACTGTATTACTAAAAAAGATTGGGACCTGTGAGCAAAGAGGAGGAAAAGAATTGCAGTTGAAAATATCCTTCCCTGTCGGGTGATATACTGCTTGCAGGGAACCTGTAAAAGCTAGGAAACTGGGATAGCCTGTGACAACCGTGTAGCAAAAAGGGTATGTTATCATTCCAGAGTGTGCTGTGCAACAGAAAATAATCACTTGTGCAGGTACTAGGAAAGCATACAGTGTTTGCCAGGACAAGGGAAGAGGTGCAAGCTGTCAGCCAGAACTGGTAAATCAAGAAGGATAAGACTGGAAGTAAGACCTGGGATTTAGTGGCTAACAACTCTATTGAGGGCAGTCCCAATAGGAAGCTGGATAAGTAAACATCACTAATAATGACTGAAGAATGTGATGATGCAGAAAGGCTCAAGGGAGAGACTTGTCTCTTTGCATTTGCAGTAAAGTGCAAAATAAAGGCAGTTCTGCTGCAGGGCACAGACTGGCACTGTGATACAGGTGAGGTGTTTAGTACCCACTGTAGTATAAGTAAGGTAGGTATTCCCAATTTGTGAGGAAACTGAGGGGCTTACTGCAGTTGCACTGGCTTGGGTTTTTTAGTTTGTTTTGCCTAGCGCATCTCTGCACTCTCCCTGAATTTGCTGTTCTCTGTTAAAGGTGGAGCTGACCCTAATGGAAGTATTGCCATCTTGATCCATATATTAATACAGATACATGAATTTGGCGAGTCTAGGCTGCAAGTGTCATCCAGGATTTATGTTTTTCAGCTAATGTCAATTCAAATGAAGCATGAGTCTGTACTTAAGATATCTTATTGCTGTTTCCCAAAAGTGTAGAGGTTACGTTTAGTCTTAATGAAAAATGATGATATGACTCACATTGCTGTTTTGGAGAGTATGAAGAAGAAATGCTGTCAGCGCTGAAGAACTTTTTGAGGACAAGAATTTCATCAGATGAGTGAAAAAAAAAATTCAAGAGGAGTAAAAACGGAAAAAATCTGCTTGACTTTTACTGCAGTTATACACATGGAATATAGAAAACATGCCTCTGGAAAATCAGCTGATTTTAACCATAATTGCTGTATGCAGGTCTTCAAAGGATAAGTCACACTTTATACAGGAATCAACTTCACAGCTAGCAGAAATCATCAGTGTCTTCTAGGAGCTGGTGAAATTAACACTGAATTGTACTTGTTTTAGGATTTAGCCCTTTATTTTCATAATGTAGAAAACATGGGTTTTAGTGATCTCAGTCAAACAAGCAGAGCCAAACAAGAGTAAACAGGTTGTTAATCTGAAATCACCTTAGGGCCTTCTTCTGCTCCCACTGAAATCAATGTCTAAATTCCCATCAGTTTGAGTGGGATATTAAAGAAAGGAAAAAAAGCTCTAATATCCATGTTAATATATTTGCTAAATATGTGAATTAATCAGCAGCTTGGTAAACTGGTTCAACAGCCTGATGCATTTGCTGAATCAACCTTGCTAAAACAGATGCACCATCTGCCTCACAGTTTCTAACGTGCTGTTAAAACAAAGCCACATTTTTATAAAAATAAAGTTATAAGTTATTTTTGCTGTTATAGGCCTTCATCTGTGCTCAGGCAAAATTGCTTAGAACAAGATGCTGTGTAGCTCTAGTGAACAAAAATTAACTTGCATATAAACTGTGTTTGTGGTAGAATTTTTACATACAAAGAAAAAAAGATATATTTGCTCCTCCACTGTGTATTGAACCATATTTTTTAGGAGTTTTCATAAATATTTCCCAAATACTGTAGAATTTTTTGCTCTGTCGTATTCGTACTTCATATGTTGGAAAAAACTACAGAAAAACAAAATGAAGGCAGACTTCTGTTTGGTTGAAATCATTAACAAAATTCAGTCCAACCCTTACAGCAGACCACAGGCTTTCAGAAATGCTAAGGGATTAAGGTTCTAAATATCCATGAACTTGCTTCACTTCGGTACCTTGGGAAAACCTCACCTTTAATCCCTACATTTACTGCTGGTTTTGTGAGCCAGTTTTGCATCGATGGCAGAAGGTAGTTTTAATATTGGTATTTCAGTAAGATCCCCTTTTGTTGCTTGTTTTTAACACTTTGCACGTTGCAAAGCACTGCACAAGGAGTCTTGGCGAGAAACAAAAAGACCATAGTCGGTACCAGGGGAAAATACAAATGGGGGGGTTTCTGTTAAACAGTGTGCAGAGTAAAGCATTTTGCTTGAGATGAAACTTCTAAGACATGGGAACCCCAGGAAACACTGATCAGGCTGTAAACTTTGCATTTGCACCCAGGCAATTTTGTTTCTTCACCTGGTTCTTATTTACATTAATCCCACTCTCTATGGTTCCTTTCTAAGCAGGAGAAAGAAAGCAACCAGGGTGGGCCAAAGTCCATTTCTCGCCTGAATGAAATGACTGTTGTGTGCCAGGAGTTGTGAGGAGTTTGTTTGGATATACCCCAGTATACCTGGAAGCAGCGTGTGTCCCTCAGTGCTTACTTCTTTATAAATGTTGAATGTGTCCAGCTGCGTTTAAAGTAGGGAAAAGAAGCTGTGGAAGGTACTAGCAATTTCTTTATGGGAGGGATCCTGCCTACAACCACCTTATTGTGCTCTTTTGGAACTTTAGCAACCCTGGCTCACCTTTAGACTGTTACTCTGGCAGAGTTCTGGGATATTTGAAACATGCTGACGGTGATTTTCTGTTGTGCTGGCCCAGTGTAATAGGCACTATGTGTCATAAGTGTGGGTCAGCCCTTATAGCTCTGCCTCTCTTGGTATTTCACAATTGTCTGCGAAGGTGTTGCTCAACCGGAGTCCCAGCCCTGCAGCCACGATGTGCAGAGGTGTCGGCTCTCTCCTGAATCAGATGTGGGCCCTTAGGCAATCCCTGCTGCAGCAGAGTAGTGTTCAAACTGCTGCAGCTCCTGCTGCTGAGTGATGATACCCTTTTTGACTGCCCTTGCAGATGTTTCCAAGAGCAGTGTTTTATTTGAGCATCAGCAAATGATCTGATATTTGCTAAGGGTTTGAATCCAGCCATTGAAGAATAATAAATGACTGTTTAGGTTGAGCTGAAATTTTGCAGCCTGATTCAGTTACAGTGGTGACTCACTTCGAGTTGGTTCTCACATGATTCACAAAGTGTATGGGTGACTCAACCCACAAATTTACTTAGCTCCCATGTTATTTTCCCTCTCAGTGAAAAAAAAAATTGGTTATAATAAACAATCACAGCGAACTTTGACTTAACCTGAGGTAAAATAAATATGTGTGTTGAAAGCTGCATATTTGTAATAATAAATAATTTAGTGAGGTAAGGATAAAATAATAGGATGTAGGAATTGTTAAACAAGAAAGAAATGTGACATGCATTTTTGTTTGCTTTTGTTGCATAGCAGATATAAATAAAGGAAGAATAGTTATTTTATCTACGATAGAGATGCTCAGAGAGGTTGTTCTGACAGTGCCTAGGCTTATTGTTTTAGCCAGCCAATTCTTGGTATTTGTTCTCTGAAATAAGCGTTTTTGCATATGTCCATGTCTGGGTCAGGTATTTGAAAGTGAAGTCAGTTCAGAAAATGTGAGATTCCTAGATTCTGAACTGGGTCTTTTTAGGATGCCTTAGGCTGACCACCCCTGTCTGAAAGATCTTGACTGAGTTCTTTTACAATATCCAGTTCACAGAGGTAAGAAATCCCGTCCCAACAGGAGCTGTAAGACAGTAAGTTTTTCTTCAAAAGATTCAGAGGCACATGGCTATAGTGTAAATACAGTTGAAATTACTATGAGTTTAGAGTTAGGTGGAAACATCAGCAAATCCTTTTTTTGGGTTGCCCGAATATAAATATCTAGGTAACTACATACCTCTGAGCTTCTCAGCACTGAGTGACTAATCACCCTCCCTTTCTTAAATGAACAACAAAGAATCTGGAAGATGAAGAAATTCTGCCGTGTCAGCTGACTTGGTCTTTTAAAAGTTCATTACCAAGCAGGAATGTTTCTTTACAAATGTCAATATTATCCATAAATTAAACTTTAAAAGTCCATATTTTTTAGGGATTAAATTACATGGACAAATAACGCATGGTTTGAAAGACTGAGAATTCTGAATTCTTTGAAACGATAGTTCTTTTGCAGATTGTATCACTGGTTTGAGGAAACCTCAACATGATTCAGGTAGGGCAAGAAATTTCTGAGAAATTTCTCTTGTATGGCACTGGCAAAATCCCAAATACCAGGCTACATAAATGATTGCCCTACGACAGGGTACCTAGGAACAGTGTCAGGATTAAAAATATGCAGCTGAAGGACTTCTGTGCTAGAGAGAGAAGAATGAAAAGACTGAAAAATAACCATGGAGTGTCACATGCTGAACCACTGCAATGCAAAGGCCAATGGAGCATTTCTGTGGCAGGCAGAACGCTGCTCTTTTATCCCAAAGTTTGCCAAGCAGCCACAACCTGTTTCAGGCCTCTTTATAGAGAGTGAACTCAATGCACATGTTAATTTGAACTTTCCCTTAGCTAAAGGAGAAGGTAAAAGGTTGGCTTTGTGCTCAAAGCACAAAGCTGGGATTTATTTATTTTTGTTTCTGCCACAGTCTACTTGTGCAACCTTAGGCCAAGTTATTCATCTCTTAATGCTACAGTCTCTCCATTTGTAAAATATGTGGTATATGTCACAATGGGTGTTTGAGGCTAAATTCTTTAATGTTTGTGAAGTGTTTTGGGACTGGGCAGGACAGTTACTAAATGCTGCAGTGCTACATGCAGAGTTATGGTAATTAGTGCCTTTTTAGACACCAGTCCCTTACTGTATGTAGAATAATACCGCAAACTGGTCCAGTTTTAGTCTATGGTACCTTTGACCTTACTGGTTCTGAGATTGGTTTGGGACAGAATAATTTATTTCCGATTTGGTGGTTACAGTAATTGATGAAATAAAAATTCCCCAGACTATCCGTTGAAACACCCTGAGTTAACTGTTCCCTTAGGCTGTGCAAGCTGGCCTTTCAAAAAGCCTGATTTTTGGAGGCATAGTCTTAACAGTTTATGCATGGAATAGACATACTCCCAGTGGAAGAATCTACAAGAAAAAAGCTTATCCCTACAGTCAGATACGGGCAGAAGTCAAAGACCAGCCACGAAGTGGCTCATTTCATAAGCATTGCCCATCAAACACTCTTTGCACATATCACTGTGACCAGGTGGTATGACGTGTGGCCATGAACCACAAAAGAAATGTTTTGATAGGTAAACCACAGCTACGTTTTTCTAAACAATTTTTTTTAGTGTTTCTAGGTGGGTTTTCCTATCAGGAGTGGCCACAGATCATGTATGGAGTATCCTTAATTATCATGTATAACATGTTGGCTTTCGTATTGCTGATCTCCCGTGTAAATACCCGTGTGGTTCTTTGCTGGTATGTCACAGCAGATGCTTTTGCTTTTTCTATTGCTGTAAACAAGCTGTTGTGACTGATACTTCTTTTCTCCATATGTCCTGAACACTCCCAGTTCATCGTTACATGTAATTTCCAGGATGCCTTGTAGGGTGTGTATGCCTCCACCCCATTTCAAAATCAATGTAGCTCTCCATGGATTGGCTAATGACTGCAAGGTGTTACTTAGCATGCTGGTTTTTGGCTGACAGTGCTGCTAAACGAACAGTTGTTTGCTTAACATGTGTTTCATGGTTCCCATGTGAAGTAACTTCTTCTGAGAAATTGAACATGCCAATGCCTTCAGGTCTGCTGATAAGCATTTATCTGGCATGCTGTTGAGACCACAAAGGAGCGTGACCCCAACTTGTTGCCCTGAATACTGATAGTTTTGCCCTGTCCCTTAGCCATATCCTATGTTTGTATTGTCCTCATACATTTAGTTATGCTGACCTCATCATTCCCACATCCATCAAGAATCTGTAGAGTAGGAGTGGGTGGGTGGCAAGAACTAAGAAAACTGTGATGTACCTGTAAGGGTGATGTGCTGATGCAGTGTATAAGATGTTGTAATTCTGTCCCACTGTGAGGATCTAGGACTGATGGCACATTTTCTTACATTTGTTTTCATTTATGTTGTTGTGCCAGGCCATTCTCAACCCTCTTCATGGAATAGGATATGCAGCACTAAAGAGGAATTGGTTGTGCACAGCAAACATGTTTACTTGTTATTATAGTGGGCGGACATGCCTTGTTATTGACCTGTGATGTGTTGACCTTCCAGAAGGTCTGCCTGGCATTTCAGTAATAGCATACATGATGGTACAGGATTGAGTGTGGTCAGGAACGGTGTCTCTACTAATCATTTTAATGAAAGCAATCATGTGGAGGTGAACAGAAACTGAATTTAAATTGTAAACATGAAGGAAGTTCAACTACAGGAAAGGGCATTCTTTGAGCATCTCTCTCATCTGACTCTTTAAGTTTCTGTATTAGATGGTTGTCTGAGTCTTTGTCATACGTGCAGTGTTGCTGGACTGTCCTCATGATATAATGTATTGCTATTGGGACTATTGCTGGTGGGACTATTGGGACTTTTTTCCTCTTGATAGCTGGTGAAATTTTTCATGTTGCCTTTAGCAAATAGCATGCTAACTGTTACTTTGATAGATCTGTGGCAGAAAGCTGTGTGATTATAGTTTATGTAGGTAAGGGAAGGTTTTATGTAAGTGTTTTCTTGAGGTTGGTACAGATGTCTATATGCGAATTTCTGTGGCTCCACAGTGGAACAGGCAGAGCTGCATATCACAGAATCATGGAATCATAACGTATCCTGAAGTAGAAAGGACCCACAAGGATCATTGGGTCCAACTCCTGGCCCTGCACAAAACCAACCCCAAGTTGTTTTATACAACACTTCTTGAGCTCACACAGGCTGGTGCTGCAGGGAGCCTGTTCTAGTGCCCGGCCAGTCTCTGCATGGAGAACCTTTTCGTAATATCCAGCCTAAATCTCTGTGACACAGCTTCATGCCATTCCCTCAGGTCTTATCCCTGATCACCACAGAGCAGGGAGCAGTGCCTGCCTTTCTGCTTCCCCTCGTGAGGAAGCTGCCAACTGTAATGAAGTCTCCCCTCAGTCTTCTGTGCTGAATAAACAAAGACCTCAGCTACTCCACATATGGCCTCTCTAGACTGTTCACCATCTTTGTGGTCCTCTTTTTGGCTGCTTTCTAATAGATTTATATCTTTCTTACTTTGTGGCTTCCAAAACTGCACACAGGCCTCAAGATGGGGCCTCACCAGTGCAGAGTGGTGTAATGCAGCGTCTCACACGTTATGTTCTTTTTGCTAGCATAACACTATAAGTTGCAGCTCCTGCCTTTTCTCTGCTCATATGTGTAAAGTCTTTTAATTCTGGGAGTTGGAGTAGAGAGCACCACTTGTTTGAACTAACCTTGGCTGTGCCCTTCTTTTCACCTTTCCCTCTGAAGGTATGATTGAAGATGGTATGTTGATGCATACCTGCACTCAAATGTTCCATGAGTCAAGAAAAAGATAAAAAGAGCCTGATGTAACTATGTCAATATGTAACGGGGTGCCTGTGGAGAGGAAAAGATTATTGACTTTGTCTTTGCTACCAATGGATGCTTGTACTGAATGTCCACATAATTTCTTTTACGCTTTGTGTCAGTATCAGCAACTTAGAAACACTGCAGGGTCTCTTTTAGTATACACAGCTGGACCTTCCATATGGGGTCTGGCCTTAGTGCTCTCTTTCATGATGAGGGCAGATCTTAGATGTGAGTTGTTATTTGGGCTATGCTTGTGAGTGTGTCTACGTGTTATTTTTATGTTAAAGAGAAAATGTTGAAATGTCGGTAAAAACAACCTGATGTTGCAGAAAGGAGTATGTTTTCACTACGTGTGGTCCAGACCAAATCATTCTTCTGTAATGTCTTGGATTTTAAATGTATTTTGATTTAGTAACTGCACATGAAGTTCTGTTTTCCTTTCTCATTTTGTTAGATTCCATAGAATAAGGAGTCTGTGCTACTGCTTGGCTTTATGCAGCAGTCTGAGCATCTCTAATGATGTGCTGTTAGTCTTTCATAGCCACTGTGCTCCTTTGGTACCAAGGTATTCCCATTCACAGTTGAATGTTGTGGTTGATGATTTTTTATCTCCCGGTGCCTTTGAAAACTGCATGCTATCACCTGGCAGTGCATTTTTTTTTTCTTACTTTTCTACTTGCCACAACCTGTATCTACCTAAAGTAAATGTGCCAAACTGGCTCTACTCCTGGAAGAAGTAATAGTTTTATGGATTGCTTTGTTTTGATTAAAGTTTTCTTGTACCATTTTATGTATCTGCAGAGTCCATTTTTACATCAGCATTTATTATTCCTTTGGCTCCTGAACTAAAACATTTGTAGGATTTCCAAGATCTTTGTAAACTTTCAAAGCTGTAAGCGATTTGATGAAGTGGTCTGTTTTTTTCTCGGTACCCTCTTTTCATGTCTTTCACAGTGAATAGTAGCATGGTCTGGTGAGGGGCAGAATTTAATGTGTGTGGTAGAGGAAGAGTGGCAGAAATGGTACTTACCTCCTTTTTTTTTTTTTTTAGTTTGTCCTGTTTTGTCATAATTTTGGGATAGAAATGGCCTTTGTCTGATTCAGAAGATGCTTAGCATTAAGACTTTGACAGATGTCCACCTTCTTTCCAACTTTGTGCTGTTGCTGGCCGTCATTGCACAGCACAGTCCACACCACCGGTAATCCAGGACTTTTGAAGTCCTGTCTAAGGTGCAGTTCCCTAGAATTTAATATTGGCTTGAGAAACAGAAAGGAAAACCCCAATTACTCTTTTTAGGGTGTTCCCAAAGTGCTTTTTGCATTCTTAGAATATCTTAATATTGCCTATGTGAAGACCTCCCTTTTATTTATAGATATTTATTCTTTAGATCAATCCAGATGTAATTGCTGCAAACGAGTATTTTTCGAGAAACTGTATTTTTGCCTGCCTGTGTGGCATAATGCTTCTTGTTCACACAGCACAATAAATTGGGGTGGTTTCCTTTCACATTAGCCTATGTACTGCTTTTGCTGGTGTAACCACACTAATCATGCAGATTATAAGCTTCTGTAAAGCTGACTCCAAAATGGTGAGAGAGTGGAGGTTTTAAGAAAACTCTTAAAAGTTATTTCTGCTTTTTAATCATCTCACTTTCTCGACAGAGTTGTATTCGTTGTTTTCCTTCGTGCTGTGTCATGCTGGTTGTTGTTAACATGTTTACTTTCACTACTCAGGGAAGTAAATTTGACTGCAAGGTTTGGTTTTCCCTGTTGTCAGTGTGAGGAATGCCCAGAAACTGAGTTAAATGATACTGAGAAGTTAATCTCTACATTTCATAGTTACATTTATTGAAATGAATTACCTGGAGGTTATGGCTTCAGAGCAGGAAGCCTAACTGTAGTCAAAAGAAACTGAGATTATGCTAATGAATTTTTGCTTGATGTCTCTTGCTTTGTATTAAAATGTGTCATAATGAATAACATTCTATTTCTTGTTCCTTACAGGTAAAACGAGACAAACCAGAAATTATACCAGATTTAGAAAAGTTGGTGCAAGAAAAATTAACTGCAATTGAGAGCGAGAACAGTGACTCAGATTTGAAAAACAATGAAAAATACATGTATTTTATGGATCAGCTTAAAGAGATGAAAAAACAATGTAAGTCTGATTAAAAAAAAAAAAGATTCTTTGAATGCTAAATGGTAAGATGTGACTAACTTCCTAAAATATAGAACTGCCAGTTATGGCTTAAACTGGTGCGAGTGTTCTTACTTAAAAACTTATTTAAATTGATATCTGTGTAGAAAAAAGGCCAGAGTAATTACTTTGGTAGTTTTATTTAGACTTCCACAGTTCCTGCTGTGTTTGAATACAAATCTCATGAAAATCCCATATTCTGTTTATAAGGTGGGCTTTGTCATTGAAGACCTTTTGCATTTATTTTCTTAATTGATAGGATCTTCTAAAAGGATTAGGTAAGCTGTTTTCATTTGTCACTTAAACAAATTGCTCCTGTTTCACAACTTAGGATGTGTTGCAACTCTAAGCAGACCTTTGCTTTAATCGTAGAACTATATTGTTGGAAAATGCTTACTGTATGTGTTTTCAGGTTTACAGCTTTCGTGCACGCACCGTGAAACGCTGCAACTTAGTAAAATCTGTTTTTCTTAATTCACATAATTTTTCTAGTGTTAAAATTTCAAGTTATTTCTGCTTGAATTACCAGAAAAGTTGGAGAGTGAACAGTTCTGTTATTTATGCAACACAACAAATGTTGTATGCTTTATTGCCCCACACGTATAGCAGCCATTAAAATATCGCTCTGATTACTGGTTCTAGGAAAGTTCATGAGCTCTGACACTATTTGTGTCACTCTTCCCCAATCATGATTATGTTTTGAAATCATATTATTCTGCTTGCTGTCCCTTGACCCCTGTACCTATTCCCTCCCACCCTACATTTTGATTTCGACATAAACTGGTATCTCAGGAACTTCAGGAGTCATAGATTAATGATTTATACCATTGGAAAAGGATATTCTGGATGCTCTGCTGTAGCTCTCCTTGAGTTTTGGGGTTTTTTGGAGCTGTATTGAAACCCCACTGAAAGTAGCAGAAAGAATTTGCCCACTGATTTTGCTGGATTTTGGATTACTTCCCTATGGAGATTTATGGGGTGTGAGGACTCGTTTGACAAGGTGAACTTTAGATCTGGTGTCTCAAGGCTCCCTAGGATTAGAGCTTGAGGGCTTAATACATTTCTTTCTCATCTTTATGGGTTTTAAGATTTTGGATTTCAGTATTAGCACTGATCTCTGAGTTTAATAGATTTTAGCACTACTCTATGAATGAACATACGAAGTTGTAGACCACAAAACAGTGTAATTTTCACTCCCTACATAACCATAAAATTATTACTGCCCCACCATTATGTTGTAATTCCTAATTTCCAGGTGCTTGTAACTAAGAAGATAAAAATCTTGATAACTGACTTTGGCTTTACTTTCCACCCTGTAATTGCCTGAGGAAGGGGTGTATGCTGTAGGAATAGATTCAGTTCAAGCTGTGGGACTAAGTTTTAACCGGCAGATCTGTTGAAAAAAAGCCCAAATTAAATAAACATAGTAAAAATTATTCTTGAAAAAATACGAGGACATCATTCTGCTGCTGCCTCAAATCCAGATTTGTGTTACTAGGCACTTGACTTTTGTTTTGGTTGTGTACAGAGGTCAGACTGTGCCCAAAATGAAATACATGATGATGTTGGGTGGACTGCTGTGTTCTGTACAAGGACTACTTATCAGCTGGGTCAGCCTGGGGTTTGTAGAATTCATGTTGTTTTTGATCAAGTAAATCCATCACATTTGTTCCTCCTGACATATTTAATGCAATTTGAAAGGTTTAATGAAAAATTGTTACTTAGCTTTCTCAGACAGTCTTGGATGCAATATAGTGAACATGTACACAGGGGAACAATCTGGTGCAGCCACCTTCTTTGGCAACGAAGTGTCGCCTCAGGTCTGCAGATAGGTGGGAAATACAAAGTTAAATTTTTGAAAGCTAGCACAATTCTGCTGCCTTAAACTTCCACTAGTGTTGTGTCTTCTGCCTACATAATCTGTTGGTACAATATGAAGATATTTTCCTACACTCCTTTCCTGTTTAAAAGGCTCTTTTACCAGGAAGGCTTCTAGAAATTGTTGAGTAATAATGGGTGACTGAAGATCAGTGGAGTCTGCTTATATTCACGTACTTAAATTTGCTTCTATATGATACAGCGATCTGGAACCTTTAAGACTGCCTAGTTTCTCTATTTATTGTAGTTATGTCATCTTCTTGGCATTACCCTTATCCTCCCTCTCTCCTTTTGTGTGTTTTTGTCACTCATACCTAGCCCTTAAAAAGACATGTGGAATTGAATATCAAAAATACATTCACAAGCTTAAAAATGACAGTTACATTCTTATAGGAATTCTTACAGGGCCTCTGGTCTTAACATCTTTGTGAGAGACTAAACACATGTACTCCATCTGGTACAAAAAGCCTCTTCTTATTGTTGAGCTCTGCATAGTAAATTGTTATGTCAAGATGTATAATTGAGCACTGTCAGTATTATCTAAAGTACTAGATGTAGTCTTAGGCTGCTCCAGGGGAGGTTTAGGTTGGACATTAGAAGGAATTTCTTAACAGAAAGGGTGATTAGACATTGGAATGGACCGCCCAGAGAGGTAGTGGAGTCACCACCCCTGGAGGTGTTTAAGGAAAGACTGGACGTGGCAGTTGGTGCCGTTTTCTGGTTGACATGGTCGTGTTCTGTCACAGGTTGGACTCAGTGATCCCAGAGGTAATTTCCAACCTGATTCTGTGATATGCCATGATGAAAATACTGTTACTGTGAAAAAAGATTGGACTCAGAGGCAGGAATTTCAGAGTTGCAATACCAGCTGAGCTGGAGAGTCATGAAATCCATAAAAGACATTACGAGTTTCCATAAACTGGTGATTTACCTTATAGCAGACTCTATGTACCTGTGTTTTCAGTGTTAGGGTTTGGGTTTTTTTTTGGTGAAGAGTACATTAAGGTCATCCTGTTAAGTATTCAATATCCGTGCTTACATCGAGTCAACTGTGTATTCTTTAGTTTCTCCTCTATGAGTTGTGATTTCAAAAGCATGAGCCCTACAATTCTGGTCCCATCCTACAGTATATTACAATGTGTTCGCAAATTTTGAGACACACTTTAAAACTGCTTGATGTGAGTTACATGCATCTGTAACTTCAGCAACAACCACCTGGTTAATATTTTGTTTTCAGTCATTAGGTCTTGCCAGGTTTGTGCGCAACTTAGTTCAAAATTCCTGGCCTGTTTCAAGAACACATGTACAGTTGCGGTCCAACTTTTAGCTCTTTTCTTGGATTTGGTTTTGTTGCTAAATCACATAAAATGTGAAAACTCCAGCCAAATTTTCTCAGAGGGGCTTTCCTGGGGCTTTCTTTTGTTCCAGTCTTTTCATCTCAAAGGAGCGGATGGGGTGGATGCTAGAATGATTTTCCTTCCAGGATGTGTTACCATTAATCGTTATGTATCTTTTATTCAGAGTTTAACGTTTGTATTCTAGAATAGCTGAACAAGGAAACATTATATTCTCACATTGTTTTGCTACTTAAAAATGAACTAGGATTTTAAGGAGAAAAACTTTCTCAACACAGTTTTTAGGTATGGTGCAGAGTGTGAAGCAGTTAAATATCAACCTTATTTTAACAGAAAATTAAGAAAGCTAATAAGTTCTCTCTCTTGATATTTGCTGCCACAGTGATGAAAGGGAGCTGCATGGTTGTCCCTGCCCCCTGACAGGTGACAGGCAGTACTGTAGGTAGCTCTAATACTCAGGAAGGTATCACCTTCAGCTTGTCTTCTTCTCTTGGCAGTTCTGTGGGATGGAGGCCTTCTCAGCTTTGAACTTCAGCAGCAGCTAAGGTGCAGAAATGAAATCGGGCAAGTGCATCTCTGGCAGTAAGGTTGATATCATGCCTCAGAGCAGTTTCTGTTCTGCTCATCTTTCAGACAGTTTTCAGGCATTTTCTCTCAATATGTGAGCTTTTATTATGCAGCTACTTTAGCTGGAGTTTGTGCAAAGTGATGGAAAATCTCCACCTCTGATGATATGTGTCAAAACACTGTCAGACAGGTTTTATGTGAACAGCAAGTGATTTTTCTGAAGTCTGTTTTCAGAACTATCTTAGTTTCCTAAATTCCCACTTCTTACTGTTAATGGAAAACATTTTCATTTTTCCTCTAAACCTTCTTAGAATGTAAGCAGTAGAAAGGAGTTGTGGTTATTTTTTTTTTTTTTACCATTTATTGTACCCCCAGGTGGCTGCATTATCTTTTCCAAATAACTGAGCCCTTGGAGGGATATTCACTAAATCTGGTAATACCAGAAAGTTCTAAATGATTGCATGTGTGGTTTGTAAGGAAACTTTTTTGACCTTAACACTACATGGCTGATGCTCTCCTTACCCATAAGGGTCCTGGATCTGCAAAGTGCTCAGTGATCTTTTGAATAAGTGCAATGCTTAAGCAAGTTGCTTAAATTAAATTACATGAGTGTATCCTTTGAAATTAGTGAGATTGCTGTCATGTTTCACTTCCTTATTGGAGCATAACCACAGTACAGAACCTTGCAGGAGTGAGCCCGTAGGAACTAAGCCTTGACTACTGCAGAATTGTAACTTTGCATTTTGTACCTTCTGTGAGTTTAAAATCCCACCTTTTGTTTGAAGTTGTATTACTGTCTTTTTATTTCATGCCAGTATATATATATATATATATATACACCTATCTATCTCAAAGGCATCTTCTGGCACAGAGTATGAGAATTTTGCTTTCACAAAATGCAACTGAGATCTGCCTTTAATCTCTGTGTACCAGTTTAAATTTCTGATACTCTCTGAAGAGAGATAACCAGAAGGTATAATCTCTGCTCCTGTGACCCTACCTGCCACTGCTGTATTTGCTGAAGGTTATGTCGTGCCACATTTGGTGCACAAAGGATGACAGGTCTCATAGCTTTTTTGTAGCATCTGACAACATACACTTTGGAATCCTTGATAAATATGGGCTCTGTGAACACGCAACAGATGCACACTTCAGTAGTGATTTTGTGGAAAGTGCTATGGTTTGAGTGAATGACAATATTGCTGGTTATGCCAAACAGTTTAAGGAGTGAATTTGGCAAATATAGGAAAGATAATTTTTTTTTTTGAGGGAAAAATCATTTTGAAAATCAATAGTAGTTTAGGCAACTTTTTGTCACAGGAAAGCAGTCATTGTAATGGAGTTTGGAAAGCAGCCACACTGCAGTTATAAAGATCTTCCTTGCCTTCTCCACTGAAGAAAAAAGTCTCTGAGGCTTTGAAAGGAAAAAGTATGTATCGTGATTTAACATTTTGCAAGGATGGATTTATGGTTGTTATCAATAAGCAAATATTTTGAAAGGAGATGATTTTAAATTTAATGTTCAAGTAGACGCCATATGCCTTGTTGTATTTTATGCCATGTATTTTAAGCCATGCATATGCTGAGAAATAATTATGTAAAGAAATGTTATTTTAGATGCAGTTTGGAATAGAAAAAATGACACTGTGAAAGGAATTCTCTTTAAATTCATAAAACAGTCTATCTGGAGGTTCCAGGAAAGAGTTTGATTTGCTTTTAGTAGGGTAAGAAAACAAGCTGCAACAAGACACTTGAATAGTATAATGCTTGACAAGTTTCATCCAATTAATCCTCACAACATCACACTGAGGTAGACAATTTTACTTCTCACCATATAACAGTGGTGAAACTTTAGGAAATACTTGAAGTTCCTTGTGTGGAGTCACATAAGTGATTTGCAGATCTGGGTTTCTCTTCAGTTGTACCTGACTTCTTAGTCGGCCTGTTTTCGTCTTTATACTTAGCAGTGTTGGCGGAGAATCAGCTGAAAAATAGCATTAGTGTTATTTTTCTTTATATTTTTTATGTAAAAAAAATAATTTAAAATCCCCTTACTGAGTAATTACGGGAAAACAACTTCAGCACAAGAGTTGAAAGCTCCAGCTGAAAGTGGGATTGGTGTTATGACAGTTTAGTGGTGTGTGTGGGATATGATCTTTTCATTTATGCAAAATTCCTTCTAGACAGGCCTTTAACTAGTAAAGAAACGAAAGAGGATCCAGCACTTAGGAAGGTCATTTGAAGTTCAGGAGACCCAGATTTAGTTCTTTGCATTGTTACCCTCTTCTCATATTAGAAAAAGTAATTTAGTTTCAGAACAGATCACTGGGAATTAGGTGCCTAAAACTTTGTGAGTCTGGACCTTTCGCCTGTGTCTGTAATTCAGTTATGTGCATGCTGTGTTTGTGGACTGTGCAAGAAGATACTAAGCAATGTGGACTGGCTCAAATCCATGCTGCTCTGGGCTGGTGCCCTATGGAGCAAAACAGCCATGTCCAATGGAGTGCTAAACACTCAACTGCCCTGTGTCTTTGTGGCACTAAAACATCATTATTGTCTTTTTGTGCTTTTTTCAGTTCAGAGAGCTGTGTTTTAGGCTGCCAGATTAATGTCTTTATGGCATGATGCTAAGGTAGCAAGTTGCAGCCCCAAAGGAGCGACATGAATATGTTGAGGCATGGGTATGAATGAGAGCTGAATTTTGGGTAGGGTTGAAGGACTATCCTGATAAGAGAAACCCAGCATGGCTTTGTCCTTTTGGAACTGTCCTGTCTGGATATTTTGTGGAAGGAGTTAGTTGACTTGCTCAGGAGTGAGCTAGCTCACTTTTGAAGGATTAGGAGATGAGGGCCTGAGAAAAGAATGAGTTACTCTGTTTCACAGTTTTCTAACAGATAAACAAGCTAGAGGAGCAAAGTAGATGAACAGGATGAGCACATACTGTAGCAATGGGAGCTGTATGGTACCCATGATCAATATCCAAATTGTAAAATTACCGTTACAGCTAGTGTCCTTGCTAGTTTGTAAAGGAGGACTAACTCCAGAATGAATGAAACCATCAGAACTTTTCCTCTGCAATCTGGAATGACGTTTTCAGGTCAAAAATTTTGTAAATTCAGAAACTTGCATTGACAATAAATCATCCCTTTAGTGGATTAACGAAGAACATCAATTGCCAGTAGGTCTGGTTTCTTTGATGAAATAATTGCCTTTCTAATGTGATTGATCAAAACAAGAAGTTTTTTCATTTGGCATTTAGAGATCTGACATGGAATTCATAGTTAAAATGAAAGAGGAATCAACCCACCCCCTCAAGCAACTCTTCTCCATTGAAAGTAACCTGGAGTATAAGAGATCTGAGTTTCAGTCTTGTTGATTTAAAATCAGGATTTGACTGACTCTTGGCCTACTAAGTGATTGACCTGTAGCTCTGGAATCAGTTTCCCTCTCTCTCTGTCTGGTGTGTATTTAACTATATATAAAAATGGCAACAACTGCAACAGGAAATACTGAGAGACACTGACCCTTTAGCCCTATAGTAAAGTACTCAGTTGAGGGAGGAGGTGTCTAAATCAGAAAGAACATCAGATGGAGATCTCTCCTGTTATAAATATCTGCCATTCTAATCAGCCAGTGCTCGAGGGTAAGATCTTCTTATCTCTTTCTGTGTCTGTCATCTGATTCATACATACATTTTTGAAAGATCTACATTTTATTCCATTGCTAAAGTCTTTGCAGGATGTAATTCTTGATTTTATATCAGCCTGGCTTTCAGGTCAGCACTGAGTCTATAAAATCTAGAAAGGAAACAGAGCGTTATATTGAAATAATTTTTTATTATTATTATACACTTAGGGGTAATACTTAGGGTAATTTATTGTTACTGCCATGGGATAGTTCTCCCTTAAGTGAGCACGTTGATGGCTGCCAGCATGACATTTTTACTGTTTATATGAACATGTAGGTCAGGAAGGGAGCTTCTAGATGCACTTCCATTCCATTGATGTTGCATTCAATCACATTATCTAATAAAATGCCATCTTAAAATATATTAATTTTTTTCCCCTTTGTTTCTATTGAAAGAATGCTGAAAAACCTTAGAACTTTGCTTAGATGGTAAGAATTTTTCAGGCAAAATAAGTCTCTGAGCAAGTTTTTGCTCATTGTTCCTGTTCCAGCACTGCACCCAAGTTTAAAGAGATGTTCTCCCTCAATGGCATTTAGTTCAATTCAGTCAGTTTCTGTATTTCTTGACTCCATGATAATCCAGTTGTGCAACATGATAACTTCTAAAATCTCATGTCTCGTGACCATATTTGAACTCATCAGAAATGTTTCAGAAATTTCGGATTAGTAAGAAGCATAGAGGTAGATGCTAAACCTTGTCTGTATATGAAATTCTGAAATGTTTAATATATGGACTGTACCTTATGGAAAATTTGTTTTCTGGTAATAAAATACCAGTGATTTCATTTAGAGTTTTCACTCACTTCTTATCACTGTGTAATAATACATACTATTTTGCTTGCACAAATCTGAGCAGTGAAAATGCAATTTTACTTACCATTGTATCTGTTGAATGCTATTCAGAAAAACTTAAAAGTCAGAAGATACAGGAATTCCATTCAGGTGCCATGAGCTTACAGCTTAAATTTCAAGTGTGATGACAAGCAAACAGGTGAAGAGGAGTCCAAGGAGAAGAAATCAAAGGAAGAGGAAAGGAGAGCATCTCAATGTTAAAATTCTTCTATGAGATGCTGTCACTTTGAACTTATGATATTGAGGAGGAAGGAGCTTTAAACTTAGGGAACTTTGTTTTATTTACCCATTTTTTTTGCTACTTGAATATTTAGCTGGAGGGTTAGTAGGTTTTTTTACTCTTTCTATATGTTTATTTCAATCATTTATATGTGGGACTTTGTGCCACCAGTGTGCACAAGGATCAGAGGAAATACTGCTTCAGGTAGAATCTACTTCAAGTAACGCATTTATGTATTGAGTGCCAGTACAAAAGCATTTGAGGAAGAACAGGGAAGTAGTTCTGAGATAATGCTGACAAAATAATAATCAATCAGTGCATATCATGCTGCATGGTACCTTTGAAATACTCCAGTTCAGAGAAAGGAAAACACTTGGGGTTTTTATGAGTCCTGAAACTATTTGCCATGTGGTGTGTCCTTCAGAAGAGCAGCAGGTATTTGATCTAGATCTTGCTTTGGTAAGCATCAGTGTAGGTTCTGAAATTAGTGGAATTTCTCTGAGCTATACTTGCCACATATGATAACATGCAAAATAGTAATGTACTGCAAGATTAATAAACACCCTCTAATTCCATAGCAGAAGTTCACGTGCACTGGCTGCTTACCGTAATTTTTGATATCCGTGTTATTTCTTTTCCTTCTTGAAAGCTGCAGACACCAATAACCTTACAGTACAGCATGGTTTCTTTCCAACTTGACTTTTATGGCATTAATATACTGGAAATCTTCACGCTACCCCAAACCTGTTAAGTGTTGAGCTGAAATGGAGAAAGAAAGCTAGAGAAGCTCTGAAGGACTGCAACACCTATCTTTTAGGTCTGTAGACCTCAGACTGGATGTCAGAGCTTAGAGTTAAGTGCCTTAGCTCCCAGGAGGAGGGTTATGGCATACCTGCTTGAACAGCTTTGTTCAGTGACAAATCTATTCAGTCAGCATAGAGTGCTTTACATCTCTGTGTCAATCACAGTGTTGCATAAGGTGACTAAAAACGTGCCAACTATAAAGTAACGCAAAGGGAACGAAACGCTTGTACTGTGAGATACAGCACCCATGCTTGTATTACATAGCTGGAGAGGAAATGGACTGCGACTCTAATCTGTAGATTCAGGAATTTCAGACTCCCAAACGATTACTGATGTTATCGGGGAGCTGAACTGGTAATTGTATGTACTGTCTCTCAGGGGTAACCCAAGACATGTTGCTTTCAGTCACCATTAGAACAAAGTCACAGCAGTCGAATGCCTTTGCTGGCATTTACACTTACTCTAAAACAGTCTTGAAGCATTCAAATGTTCTGTCACAGCTCAGGAGTGCTTTAAGTTGTCACCGTTCAGCAGTTACTAGCTCTGATTTCAGACACAGCATCTTACTTAACAAGTGGGGATAGGTTTATCATGTCTTATCATCTCAAATGTGGATGTAGATGTGTGTTACCAGACTTGCAGTGAATGATTTTAGGATTAAAGGCAAGTTGCTTAACAGGTGGTTCCAGAAGGCACTAAAAATACCTGGTGAGGGAGAGAAGTAGTTAGTGGAGTGATAGTGAGAGTGCTTATGTTTTATATCATAGCAGTGTGACTACGGCAGTTGCCCAGGAAGTGATGCCAATAAATTCCCAAATAAGCACCTAAAAAAAGCCCTTGTGAGGAAGATGACATGTTTGACTCCTCTCTGGATCCTCCAAATGTCCCTGACCAGATTACTGGAGTCTGGACAATACCAGGAAAACATTGCTGTCAGCATTCCCTGCCTCGTGACCGCTGTAGTGATTTGCTATTATTCATCATCAGAGTAAGGCTGCTGGATGGGATGGAATGGAATTTGCATCTGACATCATACTCATAGACTTTTCAGCAACCCCTTGGCTGCAGGCCGGTCTGCAGAGGGCACTCCACAGCCCTTCAGTTGGTGCAAAATGTGCACCATGTGCAGCTGGAAGCGGAAGGGTGCTGGGAAGGATTTGAAGAGAGTGGACGACTGTGTACTCCAGTGGTTAACTCTTGCAGCAAGAAATGGAAAACTGCGTTGTCTGCATCTCCATCACCACCTTCTCTTCTTCCACTTGGATAGAGCTGTGCCTCCTTTCAAGAGCCGAAGAGGTTGCAAGACAAGCAATGTATTTTAGGTTACTCAGGCTGGGGCAGCTCTGGGCAAGTACAGAAGTCAGATCTTTAGATCCCTGGAGAACCTGGGAAGTGCTTGCTGGAGATAGATGCCTTCAGGGCTAGGAGGCCACCAAACAAGATTTTTCATAATTTTGGACTTTGGTAGTTTGCTTCAGTTCTTTGCCCAGCCTTAAGTATTCTCCCTCACTCCCTCTTTGAAAGTTTAAGGGTCAAGCCAAGACTTAATGAAACCAAAAGAAGTTTTTGCAGGAAGGCTGTTCATCAGGATCGATCTATAAACTTTGAGTATAAACTAAGTGGCTAGTTTATAACCAGGTAGGAAAACATGGGAAAAAATCCCTTCTTATTGCAGCATGGAAGACTTGATGCAGAAAAACTAACCAGTTTCCTTCAAGGGAAAAAATGTAAAAGCTTTCTGATTGCTGTATCAGCGTCTACAATAAAAATAGTAATTACTGCAATTTAAGACTAATGAATAAATCACCGTATTAAAAAAGGAACAAATAAGTTTAACAAGCAATCATATGTAATCATTTGGCAGCTCTGTTATTAGTGTGGGCAAAGTAAGCGATTCTCCTAACCTTTGCTTTGGGTTTTTTTGTGGGTCTTGGTTTTTTTTTCCTACAATCCAGATTAAATTCCTCTTTCCTGATTTCCAGCAGAGTTTTGTGATGCCATGTCAGATGTCTGCATTAGCTGGGTTCTTATTCCACAATTCCACAGATACCTGCTCACCTAAGAAAACACTTCTGTGTAGATAGCTGCATGTAGATAGAACTCATGCCTGCATATGGGTTTTGTCACATCACAGCTGTGTCACGGAAAGATATTTTCCAGCTCTGCTGTACTCTCTTCGCTACTTCTTTCATTTTACCCAGCTGTTCCTCAGCCTCAGTCAGCATCCTTCCTCTTTTTTCTGGAGCTGCTTTCCCTTTTCACGTGGTGCCACAACCTCCTTCCTCCCTTCAGCCCTCCCTTTTGGCTTTGCTCCCTGCCAGCTCCTCCTCAGAAGTGTCACGGAACATGTTACCAGTGATGGATGTACTTAGTTTCACTAGGCCTTCATGTCAGTCTCGTTTTGTCCTGAAAAAAATATGCATAACTTCATTGTCGTGCTTCCAGCTCAATCCTGTACACAGTACAAGCTGTACTTTAGAGGAAAGTAGTGGCTATTGACCACTAACAGTACGGATGTGTGCTAGCTATGGCTTTACATTTTTGTTAGAGTTGGAAAAAGTAGTAGCTGAGTGAGTCATGAAACCCAATGTAGCAAAATTCAGTTGTAAATGAAAGAGGAACATTTCCATATTCTTCATTTGGCTTAATTCCTGTGCCTAATGGCTGTGTATATACCATAAACATTGTGAAGGAGCAACCATGGAAACACTTGTTTTCTTGCATTGCTAAATTTACTCAGGGTTGAATATTAACACAGCGCCTGGCATTACTTTAAAAGCAAAAATAGCTAAAGCGTGACTCACTATGAGTCATTTACTGCTAGTCCTGCTATACTGCCTAGAGCTTGACATTGAACAAGTTGGCAGCCTGCATTGCTGCATTTTTTTTCTAGGAACTTTGAACACATTTCATTCTTGTGAATTCTCTTGTGCAACAATATTGAACACAGCAATGTGTTTATTTTGCTTCCAAAGTCGAATGAATCAGAAAATGGTGAAACAAAGAGTATTTTTCTTGGAGATTCTGGAAGAGATGGATTCTGAGAATTACTTTTTTAGCTGCAACAATGAAATGATTGCATGGATGTTAAAAGTTAATTACATTTTATCCAGATTATGTAATATATATTTTAAATGTATTAAAATACCTTTATTACTATTATTGATTTGCATTTGCAGCAAAGGCACATGGGGAATCAGAAAGCTACTCCTATAGGTTGAGAACGTTTTCTGTTTGGTTGGCAAAGTTTTATGATGGGAAGGCAGTGAGCTCTGAAGGGGCAGACAAAATGAGGCAACTGTATTCCTATTGGCCTCTGTATTTAAAAGGCACACCCTAAATATGGTGCTTGGTATCTGACAGCCAGTAGTTTGCTGGCTGACTGTGGGAATGCCTAAAAAGATCAGCTGATTTCAGTCAGATGGGAAGAGGTAATGAGAGAGGGCTGAAACCAAAAGCAACTTGCTGAGGCAACCATGTAATGAGATCCTGAAATACACTGGCAGGGCCAAATATCACTCTTCAGTGCGCTAAAATTTTAATTCCACCGAAATGTCATTTCGAACTAAAAGCCACTTCTTAGAACAATAGATAATGAAATCCTTTAATATTTCCCATAATTTTTTCTACTTAAAAAAATCTTATGCGTCAGCATACAACTTTCTGCACGTGTTTAAAGGAGATACCATAAATCAAATTGAAATACTAATAATATAATTTCAAAACAGCTACAAAAGTAAAATCCCACACACCTTGGTATGGATAAAAGCTTGCTGTTGTTCTGAAAAATAATACATATTATAATCCTCAAAGATATCCCAGAGACAGAGGTGGTAACTCAACTTTTATTCAAATAAAAGGGAGGGTTCACCAGCCAATCCCCAGTGAGGTCTCTCACCTTAATGGAGGTCGCAGCCTCTTTTGTCCCCTTGCCCTAAACGCAGGTCCCTCCTCATTTCCCCACTGGCTGAGGAACTCCAGGGTTACAGCTGTCTCTACAGCTACGATGTGTCCCCCCATTACATGGTCCCCTTGTTACTGGGTAAACTGCACCTTTCTATAAGTAAACAACTGACCAACCAGTAACTGGTCCCTTGCCACCACCAAATGCAACCACACTACAAATTTTGCAACAACACCTACTTATTCCTAACAATCCTCCCTGTTCTTCTTTTATGATGCTCTTGCAAAAGGGACTATCGTGTTCCTAATAATTATCTCTTGGTTCGCTTCATTACTTAAGGTTAAAGTTTCTTGAGAATGAATAGTTGGTCCTTAAGTTGTTGTTTCAGGGTCATTAGGTATAGCTGCTAATTGCCTCCCCTTTATCACATGTGCAATAATTTTTATGAGACAAGGAATCAAGATACAAGAATATAAGATAGGAAAACTAAGGTAGCAGCTAGCCTCAAAGAACAAAGAATAGTATTTTCTGTATTTCTGGTCCTACTGGAAGCCATGAAAACATATCTGTGTCCCACCCCTTCAAAGTCTGAACCGGGACATGGGCTAATTTTTGAATTTCCTTTTCTATCTGTTCTACTGCTTTTCCATTGACATCAGTTTGCAGTTTGAGCATCAGGCAGCAGTTTGAGCTATTTAATTTTCCACATACTCCCCCTTCCTCTGCAAACAAACAATCCAAAGCCATTCGATATTGAAAGATGGCAGTTCTCATTTGGGTTGCTTGGCCTGTCAACAAGTCTAAGGTGTTAGCTGTTTGGTTAGCAGTAGTCTCTAATGTAGCTTGAGGTCTAATTATACAATTTAAATTATGGATGGATTTTCTAGCTCCATGAATCAATTTATGGGGGTTCCAAGTATCTGGTCCATAATGCTCTATAATCCTTTGAGGAGTTCGCTTATTCTCTTTCCATCTTTGTTTACTCTCTCCTGTAAGGGATTATGATGTTCTTGTTTTTCTCTTTTTAAATCATCATATACTTTAATTCCCAAACTACTCCCTTGTATATGGTTTAGTAAAAAGAGTAGGAGTTTAGTGTATCCTACAAAACAAATTCCTTTCCAATTTTCAGGCAATCTTTTATATGCATATTGGCCACAGATCTAATAGTGTCCTTTGAGTGCCCAGGTTCCTTTGGAAAAGGGGCCATCCCAGCGTTCCTCATCTTTTGGGACTTGAAAATAAAGAGTATTTTCCTTCCCTAACGGCCCATGCACTACGTGTATTTTGGGATCATTGCTGGGATAGTAACATTCCCAGGCTCCTGCCATATCCTGCCAAGTACAATATAGCTTGATAAATTGATTGCAGACCAGAATCTTTGATAAAGAGTTCTGGTCCCAGTTTGGTGTTGCCAAGCCCAATGAGGTTTACAATTTTCATTTGTACAATCATACCCTGGTGACAAGGGGCTTTCACAAATACTCTTTCCTACTTCCACTCCTTTCTTTCATGTTCTATTAAGGCAGTGTCCTGTTCCTGTATGAGATAACTGCCAAGGGCTGCTATCCCTCTTCCCAATATCCTGTACCATTACGAACCTCACTAAGGTTGCTGACCCACCATTTTGGTTGTACTGGTTCAGCTACTCAGGGCCAGCTCTCTGATCCCCCTGCTCCTCCACAGACCCAACACTTAGGTAGATTAAAGGCGTTTGCAATTTCTTCCCTTAATACTAAAAACTTCTTTCTTTCTATTTGCCCAGCACACAGGTGATAACACAGAAATAGGATCAAAAGTTTCAGCTTCATCTGATTGCCCATAGGCAGGTCTGTTTGAGTGGAAATTCAGTAGATGCTCAGTAGGTAGATGCAGGAACTTCTCCCTGCATCAACATACACACTTCTACTCACAGTTTCTGCATAGTATAAGTTTAGGTTTTCCTTCCTTCTCTTGTAATTGTGAAGTTCAGACCTCTGATGCTTTAGAAGGTTTCACTTGTGTATGGTGAGTCCGACTCTCAGCAGTTGTACCTGCTGTCTCTGTGGTCAGTAGCACCTGATATGGTCCGCACCACTTCGCCACCAGTGGTGCTTCTTTCCACTCCTTAACAAGAACTCTTATCTCCAAGGGTAGGGTTTGTGCCAGCTGGGCTTCCTGTCAAAGGGATTTTCAACAGACAGTATCTTGGCCACATACTGCTTTATGAACAGATTAGTAATTTCTATCCTGCTTTCTTTTTGTAACCTTACCAGATAAGGGATTTCAAACATTATCTGGAAAAGCTCTCATGTACTAATGCCTTGCCTCTACAGGTTAGTAACCCTTTTTTCCCCCTTCATTTCCCAAACACATGCACTACTCCATATACATATTTGGAACCTGTATAGAGATTAACTGTTTTCCACTGGTAAGTTTCACAAGCTCATATCAGAGCAAATAGTTCAGCTGTTTGTGCTGACCAGATAGAAGTTAATCTACCGCAGTCTTTTAATTGTTCTCCTTCAATTATAGCATACCCAGTGTAACACTTCCCTTCTGTTACTTGTGAGGATCCATCAGTAAACACATTCTGTCCTCTAGGTATTGGACCATCTGTTAGGTCACTTCTAGCTCATGTTTGAAGATCTATTACCTGAATGCAATCATTAAATGTTTTTCTTTTGGGGTTTTGCTCATCCTTCTTTAAACGAGAATCTGAATTAAAATTTTTCCACCTTTGATTCCTAAATCGTCTTGCTCTATTAGACAAGTTTCATACTGTAACAATGGTGCATTAGTCATCCATTTAGGGGCTTTTTCTGTAATCAGGAGAGGATTCCTAGCAAGAAATTCCAGTCTTTCCAAGTGTGATCTGCATTCTCTAAGTATTCATTTGTTCTCTCCCCCGCTCCTGTAGGATCGTCTAAATAAGACGGAAGCTCTTTCTTCAAACCTCATATCCTGAGCTGTTAATGGGACTGTTACAAAACCGAAACCTCCTCCTTGGTCCCCCAAATGGAACCTGCCTCGGTGACATTTGCAAAATGTTTTCTCTATCAGTATATTGTGTCTCTACCCTAGTCCTTGAGAGAGATAGGGTTGAATTTGTTCCCCCTTCCTCCTCCTGCAGCCCTTGTAAACCTCTTTCTCCATTGGGACCCCATCCCTTCTTGAAAATGTTCGCGGGGAACCGGGGCTCCTCACCCTGATCTGTGCGCCCTGCTCGCCATCAAACCGCGCCTCTGCCACCTTGACTTCATCGGGAAGGGAGTTCCCTCCACACCCCATGGCAAACCCGCGCCGCAGATGCTTCCCTTTTGGCAGCAATAAAAGAGGCTCCCGCTTCCTGGGTTTTGGCAGGAAAAGAAGTTCCTGTGGTCTGCAAACCCTCTCTCCTCATTACTGTCACCCCTCATCCTGATGGGCTGTAACTCTTTAGTCCTTTTTGCCCCTGCCTTGGGCATTTCCCTTTCACCCTCCCTTGGGCATTTTCTGGCGGGATATAAGGGTTGTCACCCTTTTGGCCAGATCCCTTATCTGTCTTTTTGCCCCCCCCTTTGCGCATTTTCCTTTCACCCTCCTTGCGCATCTTCTGGAGGGATATAAGGCTCGTCACCCTTTTTGCTGGATCCCTTATCTGGTCTTTTTCCATGGACGTTTTCATTTTTGTCCCCCCTGGGCATTTTTCTTGTGCCCTCCTTGGGCATTTTCCCCCTTGCCTTCCTCCTTGGGCATTTTCCCTTTTGCCCCCCCTGGGCATTTTCCTCAATGCCTCCCCCCCAGCATCCTCCACTTTGCCCCCCATGGCACCTTCTTCATTGCCCCCTCTCGGGCATTTTCCTTTTTCTTCTTTTCCTTTGTTTCCCCTGGGAATTCTCCCTTCTACCCCTCCAACTCCTGTACTACTCACTGGTGAGTCCTTTCCCTGTAGACTCCTTTCCAAATCAAAATGAACGTTCTTTTACCCTACCTTCCCCTCTTGTGTTTCTCTGGATGGTCTTGGGAACCCAGTCAGCCATCCAGTGCCAGCCACTAATGAAAGGAACTGATCAACAAAGCCAGTGGTGCAGCACCTGCAGCCCTTTTCACCAGCTGCTGCCCTTGGAGAGTGTCTATCCCAGACTGATCCCCCATTAGTTTTGAAAAATAATATATCTGTTTCTGTTATTTTGAGCCTCAAAGATTTCCCAGAGGCAGGGGAGCTAATTCAACTTTTATTCAAATAAAAGGGAGGGTTCACCAGCCAATCCCCAGTGAGGTCTCTCACCTTAATGGAGGTCGCAGCCTCTTTTGTCCCCTTGCCCTAAACGCAGGTCCCTCCTCATTTCCCCACTGGCTGAGGAACTCCAGGGTTACAGCTGTCTCTACAGCTACGATGTGTCCCCCCATTACATGGTCCCCTTGTTACTGGGTAAACTGCACCTTTCTATAAGTAAACAACTGACCAACCAGTAACTGGTCCCTTGCCACCACCAAATGCAACCACACTACAAATTTTGCAACAACACCTATTTATTCCTAACACTGTGTATCTCTTCCTTTAACTTACAGGTGATGGAAATAGAGATTGCAAGGTACATTCATCTGTAAATTTAATAACACATGCTGTGCAGGATCCTTATAAGCTAAAGCATTTTCTCTGTCTAATCTGCTTGAACATCAACTTCAAAAATTTCTCTTGAAGTGGTTTCCCTATTAAAAATTCTCATTATGATGACTCAAGAGAGAAATAAGAATGATTAATTAAGCTTGACAGTGGCATCCTAAGCACTGTCCTGATATGCACTATTCTGTCTCATTTCAACATGAATTTGTGTTCACTGCACTGAAGATATTTCTGTTTAAAATTTAAAATTGTCCAGTAAACTTAACTAAATAAGGTTAAAGTAATTTTTCTTTACTTTTTCCTGGCTAACAATCGTACTAAAAAATGATACCATGTTACTTTCTTTAAAATAAAAAAATGATCATGTTACATCAAACAGTACAAAGTGGGTAAAGATTTTGATAGTTTTTCTGTGTTACCTCTCTGACAGTGACCCCCAAATCACTGTTAATTAAATGATTTCAGTAGTTACTCATGGTGTATGCTCTTTAGCAATCTCTTCATAGCTACTGAATAGGCTGCGCCTCAGTCACACCTCCAGGCATGTTAGGCAGAATATAGACATGAGAATTTATGTTAGGAGTAAGTCTGTGCCTTTTAAAAGACAGCTCTGTGTAGGAGGTTTTTCTGCTCTGAGGATCATCAGAAAGACTGGAGCTGCCTAAGGCATGATATCTCTCGGGCATCTCTCTACATGTTGTGTAAGTAATGTCTCTATTAAGGTACAGCAAATTGTTCCCTTCACATACGTGTGTGTTTCCGTGCACACGTTCACACACTGACACAGGCTACGGGCAGGGCAGTGACGTGCAGTCTCTTTAGCACATATCAGAAGACCATGTGCTTGCTGAGCTCTAGATTAAGCAAACAGAAGCACGATAGTCTGGCACTTAATGTGAACTTCATTACCAAGTATTAACTTTTTCCATAAACACATGTGAAATGCTCTGTTGAAGTGAAACCAACATCCTGTTACGTGTGCATCCTGAAATGACAGACGAAAACTCTCAGTTCTCAAATCACTTTCTGTTCCAGTTATGAATCCAAATGATTTTCTTTAATATTTTCACATGACAGACAAACAGAACTTTATGGAAAGCTGTAAGTCATTCAGAGTGCTGAAAGAATTCATTCCTACTGAACCACTACAGGCTGTGAGGATGTCCATCTTGTTGCATTCTTCTCCTGGGTCTTGAAGTGTGCTTGAAGTGCAGTATAGGCACCACTGTGTCTGGGAGTTGTCAACAGAAAAGTGATAGGAATTTTGGACTAATGAATATCCAGGCTCTGTGCATATATCCAGGTCCAGCACTGCTTTCAACAGCAGAATGGAGGCTTTTTTTCCCCACTCTTCAAATTGATTTTATCAGGTACATCTAACCTGAGGAACTCTTTCATATATAATGAATGGATGAGATGCTTAGGGTGCAATTCCTTATTCCCTTGGAGTTCTGAATATTACAGTTATTACTAAACAGATTTGCTATTAAATTACTTGCATAGCTTTAGCAACAAATAGCCAGGAAAAAAACTGTTCTTTGTCTCTTGCACTGTTTTCATGTGACTGTACCCTGTTAGAACCAACCTTACTGACTAAGGTTATCCTGTGAGCCTTTAATCTTAAAATAGCCCTTCTCTGCCACAGATTGTCTTAGATTGATTCACAAGCATAGTCATACAAGATCCAGTAGCATCACTGAACTGAGTGTTAATCACTGCCACCTTTTGAGAAGAGACCTAATGTTAAATTTCTCATTTCTAAACAGCTGCCAAGCATTTTCCTTTCTCAAAAGCCATTAGCCTAGCAGATTTCTCTGCTTCAGTTTTCTGTTTCCTACACACTTAAAGTCTATGGCAAGCCTTTTATACTTATGGTAGCAGGTGTGTTTGTGAAGTATGAGTGGAAAAATTTTTCCTGAGTTTAACTACAGACCAGAAACTGCAAACAGATGTTTACAGTTGAAAAGATCTTCCAAGTCATGAGAGTGCTTGGTCTTGGGCCAGTCAAGTCACCAAAGACGATGGGAGTGAAGACACATGCTTTTCACTAAAAATACAGGCTTTTCACTTAATAAGTTAGAAACTCTTCCTTTAAGGCATAACTACTTGTGTATTTCAGATCAACTGTGCTGTTTGAGAAAATTGAGATACTGAAGCTTGACTTGCTGCATCAGCATTGCACATTGCAAAGTTAATTTCCTAAAACCATATTTAGGAATCCAAGGCTGGAGCCATATTTTTAGTTTATATATAAACTTGGAGTATCTCCTTTGCTCCCTATTGAGAAATTTGACTATCATCTTTATTATGTTGCCCTCTGTATGATGGGCAAAGTCTGCACCTCAGGATGAGTGTCTGGAGACATGTGCAGACATATTGAGTTCCTCTGCCTGCGTTGTCTCTACATCTAGTGAGTTCAGTGCTATGCAAATGTGGCTATACAAATTCTGAATCAGCCCTGGTCTCCATCAGTTCACCCAAGGGAATGGGCACAGGAGCTCTGTTTACACCCACCTATGTAGATGTGCCCGCAGATTCTCCAGAATTCCAGAGAACTGAGATAGTAATTAGAACAATGTGCTCATACTTCTGCTTATATAGATATCTGTACGTGTGGGTTAATTTGCTTTTACTGCTTGTTCCTCCTGAGCAGAGGTCAAGCCTCTGCTTGAGACATCAGCATGATTAATATTCCACTGAATATCCAGCTCAGCATCATTACTGTATTTTTTTTTAGGCAGATAAGAATAGGTAGCAAGAATGGAGAAGCTTCTAATAGGCTGTGAACCTGCTGACATACTTTCTCTTTAAAGAGGGACACAAAACAGGAGAAAGCATTCTGTATGTAGAATGTATGAAGCTGATTCTAAAATTGCTCGAATAGAGGTGTTTAAAGGAAAAGATCATGTTTGCGGTTCAGGTATTGTTTTAGACCTTAGTAAAATACTACACAATGTGAATCAGTCGATGGCTATCTGTGATGAGCAGGTAAACAAAAGATTTATTTCCCAATGGGGTTTTCATATGATGGTGACAAACTCCATTGCACAACAATGGTCACATTCCAAAGCTGCAACCAGGTTCTGGAGGGCTTAATTTCACAACTGCTTACTGTGTCCTATTGCATTAAAGTGACCTTTCAATAAAGAAGGGAGATTGCTGGCTTGTTTTTTTGTTTTTTAACTTAAAAACTCAACTCTCAATGACTATACAGTGCAGTGCCCTGCTTCTACATAGCAGATTTTGTCCTTGACATCTTTAAACTATGTCCTCTGATAAAATATTCAGCAGCTTTTGTGTTTTCTACCTTTTTAGTGATCTTCTACCTTTCTATTAATCTTTTAATGTGTTGGTCTACTTAAGGTTTGCATTTATGTTAGCAATAGAGTTAACTTTAAAAGAATTCTGATGTTGAGTGACTGACATTAAAAGTATGTTTTACTGATGTAGCAACTTACGTATCATCCTTCTAACTTAGCAACACAACAAAGTTATTTATTGTTTAGTTTATATATTGTTCTTTTTTTTCAAGGTGAACTCATGAAGCCCTGATTTCTAAAAATTGTTCAGTTGAATGAATAGCTACAAAGCAAAAATAAAATCATGTTCACATGATATGATATGAGAAGGATATAAAAAGTCATCTAAATATTATTTAGTTCTTGGCTGTTAGAATTTATTTTGTGCTTATGACATTCCCTACATAGCAACTCTGCTACAAGTACACTCGTACTTTATAGTGTGAAAGTCATGTAATCTTAAAAAATAATTTAAAAATTACTCTGAAGCTGATAACTGAAAACAATATTCAGCAACCGGAGAGAGCAAGCTGACAAGGCCAGGCCTACAATGAAAAATATTTTACCATTGGTCCTGGTAGGTCAAGGGAAAGGGAAGCCCAGCAGACAGTGGCCATAACTGGGAAAAAGCAGCTGGTTGGATAGGTGCTTACAGTGGGTCTTAGATCATCTGACTTGGTGATGTGGGAACATCACACTGAGACTGAGCAGGCATCAAGTGCACAGTATATGGATCCTGAAGTTTGAGTATAAGGCTGTTCAAGATAACAATAGTAACTGTTAAGCCCATTCTCAGCTACAGACTTGCCCATCATCCAGTATATGTTGGGTGTGTGCTAAGGTGCACACTTAGGTCCGACTCTGGGAGATGCTGTCAATGAGGGAAGCTTGAGGCTGCTATCCTGACCCCAAGCTGTCAATCATGTGGTCTGATCTGATCAGTTGCAAGTAGATTTGTGCATCTGACAACCGCAACTTACCAGCAGATCACATAACCTCTGCTGTTTGGAATCATGATTTGGGTGCTTTGAGCCTGAGCTACAGCTCTGTTGGCAGCTGACAGTGTGGTACCAGCTGTGACACCTGTAATGTTTTGCTTTCAAACAGTTGTTGACCTTACAGTATAGACAGAGCCTAGGAATTGCCCCTGCAATTCAGTGAGAATTAAATTGAATATACTTTCAAAATAGTCTGTATTGTTAGCATCGATAGATGTCTTCAGAAGAGTCCATGGCTCTAGTGAGATTCCTAACAGAGAGAAAAGGTCACTTCCATAGTGAAAATCTCCCCCTCCCCACCCACCACCCTCCCCCCTCCGATTTCCACAGGAGAAGGAAGCTTTCCATGGTGCCAGAGAGTCTGAAAGAAGTGTAAGCAATTAGCAAGAAGAGCTTGAAAATTCCGTCGCAAGAATCAGGACTGCTCAGGAGTGGAGACGCTTGGGATTTTTCAGCCTGATTAGCTGCACTGACAGAGAGGTGATGTATGCTAATTACAGCTCCTTAACCTCCTTAGATGCTGTTGCATAAAAGCTCAGAACACCTCCATGTTGAAACGTAAGGCACTGCAGCATTCCCTGGCTTCTCTGCCTTGATATTCTCAGACCATCTGTACAAACCATTGACCTGCCCGGATGATGCATAGGAAGGTGTGTCTGTGAGCCAACCTGTCAGTGGTTGTGGGTACAGGAATGGGAAAGTTTCTCATTAGGATGTGTGGCTGGGTAATAGAACCTCCGATACCATCTCTGTGGGTCAGAGAGTGGATGGATCATGGAAGCTGCAGTGCAGTATTTAGCCAGTGCCTTGTAGTGCAGGTCTGACCCAAGTCTTTCTGAAGAATAGAAAGGAGATTTTTGTGTAAAATGACATTTCAGTTTTACCAGCTCTGTTTTCTGCTCTGGTGTGGTTTTTGTGCTGTCTTCATTATAGCAAGAAATAACGGCATTTGATCTGTAATAGGCAACATAATGAATTCTGATTGTTCAGTACTGCTTGGAGAGGGAAGGAGAGATCAGCATGATATTTAAATTAACTCTTTGTAAATACAAAAGTCTCATCATAGGTAATTGACTGTCACATTTTTTCCAGGAATTATAATGAAAGGACATTTTCAACTATTTTTCAACACATTTTTTCCAGGTGGTTCATGGAACAGATTGTTTAAGGTTTAAAATAGAACAGCAGTCATTAGGCAAAAAGTTGTTTTAAAATACTGTCTTTAAAATAAACAAGCAAAGTCTTGAGCAAAAGATCTGACTTGAAATAATGCTTTCTGTTCTGCTCTTTTGCTAGACAGTTCTTTTTAAATTAATGGTAGTGTTGTAATACCAAAATGTAATTCCCCTAAAGAAATAAATCCATAAACAATAATTAAAACAATAATTAATTAATAAGAGATGCTTCATATATGTAGCACTAGAGGTTAATCTGGAAAACCTTGCATATTGCATGGACTAAGTCTTATGAGACACTACAGAAAGTATGTGCCACAGCAGGAACTTCACACCATCATAACTTACGCCAAGATTTTATGCTGGTCAACACTGAAGCAGATGTCATCCCTACTCTATAGTGAACTTCTTCCAAAAGTTCCACACACGTTTGGTTTAATGTTTGGTTTCAACAGTATTTCAGGTGAAAATTAATACTTAAGTGAAACCTGGTGGCTTCAACATAGAAAAGAGATGTTAGTGCACTTTTTTTTTTTGTTTGTTTTTTTTTTTAGAAATTACATCTTCCAGCTGGTTAGACAATGGGTATGGGGGTCCTTTGGTAACCATTGACAGTGTCATTTCCCCAGATCCTGTTGTAACTCTTGACAGTGACAGTTTTTTTACTTCTCAGTTAGCTTTTCTTCAAGGTTTGAACGGGAAGCTATTTGACTGCTCTTCCTCCAAAATTTAGAAAAAGTACAATATTCTGCCGAGGTTTAAGAGTAAATATAGAAATGGCTTGCTTTTCTTGGATGAGATATATGAATTTTACATTCAGAAATAAGTATTTTAAGCACGTCAAAGGAAATACTGAGGTACTTGAAATACTATTAAAAGCGTTAGGAGCGCATGTATTAAGTTGGAGCACACTATCAACTAATTCAGAATCTATTCAGAAAAACTGAAGAATGCAAAATATGTGACCTAGGCATGTACCCATGTCTACTGCAGGACTCAGCCCAGCACCACTGTTCTTTAAATTTGCATTTATGGTCTTTTATAGTTATCAGGAGGGTTAGTTTAAGCTGCTGGTTTTAAGAGGCCATGTTCTACAACCTTGCTCCTAAATCTTGCCTACTGTTGAAGTAAGAAGAACAGGAGTTCTTGTGCTCCAGGTGATTTCTGCTAATGCTGCTGATAATCCAGCAAGGCTTTCTAACTCTTCTGTATGAAGCCTGCTGTAAAAGCTGTTCAATATGCAGTCTAGTTTGTGTAATAGTAAATAAACCCAACTGTTCTGACAATATATTGTGACTGCATTGGTTTAAGAAGAAAACCAGAATGGATTCAAAATACCTGCTTTAAATGTTAGGCGAACAAAACGCCAAAAATGCCTTTGCTGCTTTTTTATTAATCTTGTATTCTTGGTTTACTTCTGCAAACTAATTTTCCGGGAAGTAGATTTTGCGTAAAATCTTTTTCCTCACCACTGCTTACGATTCTTTTAACTAGTTTTGATTAAGCCGTATTCTGATGAGTATTAGCATGGCAAGGCTGCCTAGCACAAGGCAAGTGTACTATCACAGTTGCTTTTGTTTCCCAGGGCCTCAGACATGCTTAGTTTCCCTTCATTTTCATTTCCATCACTCTCATTATTTTCAAGAGCTCTCTTTATTTTTCTGTTTTCAGTTTTACTCAGCTATTTTTCATCCTTGATCAGTATTTTTGTTTTGGGATGCTAAAAATGCGGCTGTGACAGCTGTGAATTTCCTCCAGATTTTGTCTTAAATACAGCAAATCTGCAGCTGTCAGTACCTATTGTAAAGCTGTGGTTATCTGCTGCTTGCTACAGGGTACTGGTTTCAGTCATATTTTGCAGCTTCTCGGGGTGTCCACCCAGAATGTGAACAAGTAGTCTGACTTTCTTTTTGAGAGCTGGCTTATCCGTACAGGATTTTGCAATACTGAGGCTGCAAGTTCAGTGAGCCGTTTTTCCTGTCTAGTAGAAACTGAAAATTACTTACATTTTCAGAAAGAAGGGAGCATGTAATGGCGTAAAAGACTGTACTTACTGAAAATTTATAGAACGTGGAAGATGCTATTTTTGCATTTTATATTCAGTAGATATGTTGCAATGATACAATAACTGTTTTTGCTAAACTTGAATTTCATGACTATTTAATCCATAATCCCTGCTCACATCATAGAGTGATTTATTTGTCAGAATGAATTGAAAATGAAATCCCAAGTTTTTCACTTCAGAATTGCGGGGCACAAATCTAGATACCTTTCTGACTCTACAGATATAGAAGGTCTGAAGGTGAATTTTGCATGACCATTTTATTTCACCCGTTTAAAACAGAAATTGTTAGAGTAGGTGAAAGCAGCAATTGATAAAAGCAGGTCATGCATTCTGGTTTCCTGCCCTGAGAGAGACAGACATGCTGTTTTGGAAGAAGGGATAGAAACCCAAGCAGGGGTTGGGTTTTATGTCTAAGAGAGAAAAATATTCTCAACTTCCACATTTAGAGAGGTTCATGTATAACCCTGAAGAAATATATTTTCAGTTCTTTAAAATCATTCTTTTGATGTTCACACTTCCAATAAAGGCATCTTCGTTTCTCTGCAGATGATCTCAGTGCGTTCTCAGAAGTACAAAGCAGCTGTTCAATGCGAACAAGTTGAGGTTTTACCCTTTCAGCTAGGGTAGTGTAACTGGAAATAGCAGTTCCCAGCCCGCTGTAAGCAAGAAGTAAAACCAGTTAGCTTAAGCCACCATGAAAGGTGAATTTTAAAGAATGTTTGAACTGTGGGAGCGAAACCTTAAAAAACCAAGCAGAATATACCTTTCTGACCATTTACCCCCTTCTGTCTGTGATCTGCTATCTCATTAGGTCCTTGACAGCTGGGCATGTCCTTGGGCATCTTTATCCTTCCTCTCATACATTACTAAGTATAGGAAAAACTCCAAGGCATAGGAGAAGCTCCTGTTGTTCTCAAAGCGTCTTTTCAAAAGTGCTCTTCTGCACTGCAAAGAGACAACTGTAACGTAACTACGGGTGGGTAGATGGCATGTTGTGATTGTTCTTCCTCACTGGCTGCAAATCCTGTGCATCCTATTATTTGTTACTCTGTCTTTGCTACCACCCCCAGACCAACCACTTGTTTATCTCCTCCACCTGGCTTGTTATGCCCTTGAATGCTTTGGAGCAGAGATTGCCGTTTTGCCTAATACAGTGCTTTCCTGACCAGGCTGGCATTCAGGTGCTACTGCAATATAGATACTATATAACTGTAATATTTCTGCAGAGGTGGAACAAGTGTTATATATACAAAAAGCCTTCTCTTCCAAGTTGTACCACATGCAAATATTTTGTGGGTTTAACTATGAGCAGAAGCTTATATACATCTAAACAGAGCTACTTTGGCAGACTCCCTGCGACAAGAGCCAGCATTCTATGAATGTAGTTTAATCAATGAACTGTATGTAAACCACTGAAATTTATTCAGTCTAAACAAATCCAGACTCTTTCATGACAAACGTTTAATCCTTCAAGATTGCATAACTGGGGGATTTAGGGATTAGTTAGCTTTGAAAATAGGTCAAGGAAAACAGCTACATTTGGTTAAAAGCTAATCAGGCGAGGAAATAAATAAAATAGTATAAAAGCTTTAGAAAAAGTCTTTTGCAAAATGAGTTTTATGTAATGGTACAGAGAATGTTTTCTATTTGTCTAAGAGATGGAGAGCCTTGTCCCTCCCTTTTTTACACTGATAGAATTCAAGGGAAACTCCACTAAACAAGTGATGCAAGTGTGTGCATAGATGTATATTTTGTTTCTCTTGTGTCCAATGCTTTGGAATAACTTCATATAATTTTATAGAAACTTCAAAATTACCATTAAGAGACGTGATTTACAAATATGGAGACTATTAAAAGTTGCAGTGAAAATAGGGTTGTAATTCTAGAAGTGAGGTTTTGAAAGAAAAGTTTAGGAATCCCTCCAGTGAGGCTGTTGACCTAAATCTAGTAATCTCCCCAGCCACTGGGGACAAATTCTTTCTCTGAACTACTATTCAACTTTTCTTCCTCACTTCACCTCTTTTGCTCACTGAACAGGCTGGCTGCTTCCTAGGGCTGTCTGACATCCTGATATGGCTCATCTTGTCAGCAGTTATCCAGTCCTATCACCTGGGTTCATAAGGGTTTTGTTCTGTCAAGTTATTGGAGAAATAAGCTGGTGCTCAAAGTTTGATCAAGGTCTTTGTGATGCACAGAGAAAGAGATGCTGTCCCTGAGCGGCACTAAATCTGTGTAACTTTGTGTGTTTAAGTGCTGTAAGATGCAAAAAGAACCAAGATACCTTCAGAACTGCAGCACAGCTCTCAACACGAAACATGCTCCCATGAAAGGTACTGCAGACTGAATTTTTTCACCTTGTGAAATTTCTGTGTAATACAGTGAATACTTTGCAGTTTATCATCAGCAAAGCTAAAATCCATCACAGCACTAGATCTGCACAGTCTTGTAGTCAGATGAACAAGCTGAAGAATAATAAAAGAAAAAAACCAAAAAGTTTTGTTGTATCTCAATCTCCAGCATACCCTGGATTAAAACAATGAATGTTCTCAACCACTGCATAGAATTGCTGTATAAGGTAAGCTGATACTGTAATTCTATGAATGCAACCTTATCCTTTCTCTAACAAAACACACATTTGCCCTGAGTAAGGACTGTGAGGATTTATTTAGGCTACTGACAGCTTCTATTATTGGTTATTTGTTCAGGGTTTTTTAGCTCTCTAAGATTTCATTGTTTCAGCGTGATGTGAATGTAACTAACCCATTTGTCTCTTTAAGCAGTTAACCTTGCAACACATGTAGTGTTTTATTTTCTACCTGAGAAAGGGATTTAGTACGTGACAGTTCAGGCACATGATATCGAGCTGGTGGCTTTGTTACAGAAACACTGAAAAACATGCTAAAGGTTAATTTAAGTTGAGCATTCAAACTTGGGTAAATTAATAATGAAGCTTCTTACTAGGCTGGAAAAATGAGAACGGAGGAAAAACATACCCAGCAGTGCATGAATCATTGACTTGTTATCCAAAATTCAGAGCTGAAGTCCCTTATAGCATTATAAAAAAACTCTACTGTAGTTATGTAGAATTGATTCCCTCCTTGTTCTTTGCTATTTTCAAATCTTATTTTAAAAGTGATTATTTTCTATGCTGTGTCTTCTCAGTTACCTGATTCCTCTATGAACCATCTGATGAGATGCTTTTTTATGCATCTGGTTTCTTGTCCTATTTGGTACAATATGTAGACTGATGCAGCTGAGAAGCAGGAAGATAAATGGCACAGGGCTTTGATTCCCAGTTCTAGGCTCAGATCTGAGCTGCCCAGAGGCCATGAGGCTGTTGGGGGGCAGTAGAAGCAGCAAAAACCAGTGGAATGCAAAGATGGCCAGTGCCACTTGTCCCCTCTGTGAACCATTGCTGGTGCCTCAGAGAGGAATGGTGGTGTTTTGAGCTTTACTATCTGACCTGCAAAGTTTACAAAACATTGTGGAGTCTGTACAGATCTAAGCTTGATAGAAACCTGGGCAACTTTTTGTAGAGCTTATTTTAGAACCGAAATTTCTTAGGTTGTAAATAGGTTTGTAAATCCCATCTCATTTCTCCTTTTTTTTTTTTTTTTTTGTCATTGTGCTTGACAGATAGGGTGAAAATAGTCAAAAGTATGATTTTTGTTTTTTGAACTGATTGAAACAGAGAATTTCTTCCCTATTGAAAAGTGTGAAAATAATTGCTGGGAAAAAATGGATAAATTCATGCTTTGAAATGCTACAGAGTTACCCAGTGTTGACTTGAACTGTGGTGTTCTTGTTTGTGTAACCACTCTGAAACTATCAGGAATGGCACTTCCAGCTTCAAGAAATCCTAAGACTGCTCTAATGCAACCTCTCCTTGCAAGACCTACCTCCTGCCTCTCTACCCTGCAATATTCCCCGTCTTGAACACCTACGGTCCCTTGTTGGGGCAGTGAGAAACTGTGAAGGCAACAGAGCCTCTGCTGTGTAACATGGCTTTGAATCTTGTGGGCCTTGCAGTGGCCAGATTTCCTGAGTCTGGAGCAGGAAATTTGCGACACCTTGTACAATGAGACTGTTTTGTGTTTGGAGAAGTTCCTTTTCCACCCAGGAACTCCTCAGAAAATCAGAAACACACTGGTAACATGAAAAAAAAAGGGTGTATGAATACAAAATGGTTTTTTTTTAAACATATGAAATGGTTCAGCTTTGTGTTTTTCGTTGTAGAATTTGTGGTTAGCTTTAGCTGATAATCAGCTGCTCATGAATTTAAGACAGAAACATATTTGGAGCCACATCTGGTTTGTGGGACTTTCTGCAGCATCCTGTGTAAGCTGGCAGGAGTTGCACGAAATTGCAGGGTGTCAGAGAGGCAGAGAACTGCCATTTAATACAAATGTCTAAAAGACATTTAATTTCTGCTATTGGGGATTTCATTTCAAAGTGTATGCTCAAATGTTGAATTAGAAAATTCCACTGAGAGACTGAGATATCCCATTCTATGGTATCCATATTTGTCTTTATTTTCTCGAGTTCACCAGTCAAAACTAGTATTTTCTCAAAACATTGCAAATTGACATTCATTCCAAGCATTAGATTTAGTCATGAATCCCCTTGTATGACTGTGTACATAAAAATGTAGAAAACATAAAATATTTATTAGTTCAGGACACTTTTTGCAGAAGGCAACTGTGGAGTCTATCGCACAATACAGACTGGGCTCCCTTACAGGGGCATTCAGTCAGAGCAGCAGGGTTTGTTTCATTCTGCAGTGATATGTGCTTTTAGTGTTGACTTTCATATTCACTTGTTCAGGATCCAAATTTTGGTTTTAGCCTTCAGTTACTGTAGAGTTCACTGCATCACCAGATGTGAACTGACATGACATTATAATACATTAATGGGGTAAAAAGAGAGAACAGCAGAGCCTTCTTGATACTTTACAGTCTAAAGACAAACAAATCAACACAAATGCGTTTGATATACAAAAGAAAAGGTCTTAGGCTAAAAATCAACAACCTGAACTGCAGTCCCCAAGCCAAGCTATAGTTATAATTGTTTCTCTGTTAACTTGAGCAAATAAAATACCAGTCTTTTGTCCTCTGACAAACATGGGAACACAAGCAATGACGGATCGCTCATAACTAAATGTTGTTCATAACATAATAGTCATTTTACAGTCAACTTTTTATATTTGTTGCGTCACAAAGATTTATTGAAGAGATAAAAGTGATTATGGAAAACACTGTCCAGTAACTATGGCAACAGTTACTTGATCTCACAATAATTAGCTTAGCATTTGGTTGCACAATACTTTCACAATACCTCCTTGGTTAGTTCATTAAACAAAATTAGCTTTTGTTTGAACTTTCATCATTTGTTGTTTTAAGATTAGTGTAAGTTCAAAAGAATTGAAAAATATGTTTTCAAGCTGCTATTATACATGAGTAATTTATGTTACAAGTGAATTTGTTAACGTCATTATGTAGTAACACGGAATATATTATTTCTGGATGTGTTTTATTGGTTTACCTGAAAATTATTTAATACATAGATACAGGTGTACACACAGTATCAGTGTGGAAGATTTGTGAGGACCTGAATGAACGTCAGTATATGCACACACATAATGTGGACTTAAAAGGCAATTATGAAGACTGCAAAGGCAACCTTATAAACTGCCTGAATTAAATTTATTTTTTCCCCTCCTCCTTTCCCACATAAACAATCAGATAGCCTTTAAGTTTCACAGTCAAAGTTTACTTTTTCCTCTTGTTTCTGATTCTGATTACCAATGTATTCTCTACCTTCTTTGCCAGAAAAGTTCCTTTTTCTTACTGCTGTTACAGATACTGCTTACAGTCTATGAGTTATTCAATACCAAGACTTCATTGTATTGAGATACAAACATAGAGAAAAAAATGCCTATTCATTGTTTGCTACAGACTAATCAAACCCTGTTCATAATGCAGAGTTACTACTTCTGTTGTGCTTTTTTTTTAAATGATATTTATTACTACAGTATCTGCAAGCATTAATGAATTTGTTTTTACATTATCCATATGAGAGGATTATTATTATTCCCACTTGACAGATGGGAAGCTGAAATTCAGAGAGATTAACATAAATGTTTTGGGTGCCTTTTGAGAAGCCTAGGACGTGGTTTATCAGGGTTCTTACATGGCACGTCAGTTCCCACTGACTTCAGCGTTTATGCAAAGTAGACTGCAGTCTTACGTCAAGGTTTCATAGGTCATCTCAAATCACTCCTTTTCTAAATTTGGAATAAGGAAACTCCCTTCTCAACTTCCCTTTTCCTTTCTCTATCAGTCTTCTATCTGTTCTATTCCCCTCAGGCTGCTTTTCCAACCTTTTGTCTTACCCTATTTTGATCAGAAAGCCTCTTCTTCCACTTAGTCCACGTAGTTTAGGCAGGGGAACGATCATCTTCCTTCGCTCTGGACTCATGCCCAATCTAGATGAAATCTCAATATTACTAAGCCTAGAAGGAAATGTGCAGATTTTGGGTTTTCAGGTAGTTAATTTTGGGTAAAATGATTATAGGAAAGACAAAAATTCATTGCCAGCACAGAGATTACTTGGGGTCAACTTCAGGTCCCTGCTTCAGCACAAAGGGATACTGGAGCTGTCCAAAGAACACATTGTCAGAATCATGGAGGTAAAATTGCATGAGTTTCCTTGGCTTTGTGATTTTGGATGTACTTTTTTTGACTGAAATTCAGTCAGTTTCAGTCCAAGTCAGTAAAATTTAGCAAAATTATAAGCCCTGTATTGCTGTATTACTGTAAGTGCTATTTCTAAGAAAACTGTTGAATATAATCTGTTTGTATATATGGCTGAGAACAAATGCCATTCATTGAATTTATTTGATACTAGCTTTGTTGGGTGGCTCTACATTGGGACATGAAAGAAAGGTATGCACCTCTTTTTCTTTATTAATTAATCTTTCTTTGATTAATTTGTTTCAGTTTTATTGTGTTCTATACAGTAGTGTTTTAGCTTCTTCTCAGGTGCAACAGAAGAGTAGCAGTAAAACCTGAGTATCTGCAGGAAAGGCAAAGTCTTGGGGCTGGTACAGGATACAGTTATCCTCTGTGATGGTGTGTTCTAGGGTTGATCCTCCTGTAGTGCTTGCAAGAGTCTAGCAGGAAACTTTGAAAAGATTACAGGTCAGAGGTTTATCCATATTTTAACAGTAAAGAATGTTATAGTTAGACCTGTTTCAACAACAGTGATATTTTCCCATTTTTTGAAGCAGAAAAAGACAAGGTAGTGACATTTTCTAACAAGCAGAATTCTAGACCAATCCCCAAAGACAGCCTGATAAGCTAGTAAATAATGAAGAGAGTATTAGGGGAAATCCAGGATACTTGGCACCATGTAAAAAGCTTCTTGTTTGTGGGAGGGCTGATCTATAGATCCTCATCCTGCTAATATCGGTGTGATTTGTCCATTGCTAATGCAGTAGTTACCACTTTCAAATGCAGGCTTTACATATTGTAGGTGTTGGCCCTTCAAAAGCAAGCTTGAGTCTCATGCTTCTCTTAAACCCTACAACCTCACAGACTGCAGACTGAAAACCATTGACCTACAGCCTGTCAATGAATGGAGCCATACCTTGCAAATCCTTGAAGGAAGAAATGTTAGTTTTAAAGTATTTTTAAGTGGCATGGATGCACGAAGCACCACAGTAGTAAATAGCATTTCAGGATTGTTATTATAAATGGTACTAAACCACAAAGGGAACTTTCAGAATTGAAAAATTCAGAAGTGCTTTACACAGCATAATCATATATATATATATATAAATAAAAGGCCATTATGTTTAATTTTAATTGTCCGGATTAGTATTATGGGATTTTTAAAGGAACATTCTGTACTTGCTAATTGCCGACAGTTTGGCTGTCAACTTCCCAGGTGTGCATACACCTATTGTTCAAAATACTTCCTTTTTCATTAGCTCTGTATTTGCTGTAGCAAAATACGCTCAAAGCTGAGCTTGCTCTTAAAAAATGCTTTTGCTCCTGATAGTCTTGGATTCATAACTCTCTATATCCATAGGAATTAATGGTATTCAGCTCCCTTGGGGAGTGTTTGAGTTTGAATCTTAACTTAAATGCTGCGATTCTGGCAAATAAGTGGAACCAAAGGAGAGATGAATGCTGGAATGGCTTGAGAAGGAATGGATTGGGAAGCGTAAAGAGAGTGTGGTTAAAACTGTGGAATGGGAACCCTTTTTAATCATAAATTAGAACAGAGTTGTATTTGCTGCAACTACGTCCGTATGGAAACTTTAAATTTACAGGAGAGGCTGATTTCACAAGATAAACAATCATGGATTTACCTGTACATCAAATAACTTTGCATTTGGTATATGCTACTTTATCCTCTTAGCAATCTAGGAGAAAATATCTGGGCAAAGGGACATCATAGTTGGAACATTTTGGTTGGGTTTTCTGTTCTAGGTATGGAAGTATCTCATGTGAAAGATACTAAATAGCAACAAATTTTGATTCAAAAATCTACATGCAAGGTCAGAGTTTTTGAAACATGTGCCCAGTTTGGCTCTTCTTTTCTTTTCTTTTTTTTTTTTTTTAAATTGCATTTCAGAAAGGTTTTTCTTTTGGATTGGCTACTTTTGAGTTGCATATTGAAAGAGGCAGTGCGGTCAGCAGAATAGGTGGAACAATAAGGGCATAATGTATTAATGATTTTTATTATTCTCAAGAAGTGTTCTCAAGAAGCACTTTTAAAGTTAGTTATGAATTGGGCACCTGGAAGATTTTAACTTCCTCTTCTCGAGTTTTAAGGAAGTTTGTGCTTTGTCTTTTCTTTCTATGGAAAAATAAAATATAGCCTGAAGTTCAAAAAAATGAGGTGAACACCTCTTTGAAAATTAAATCCAGACACCAAAACCTGCTGTTTTTCTGTAATTTAAATTAATGTAAATCACATTAAAAAAACCCAAAACACTAAACCAAAAAACAAGTAATCAGTTACTGTGTTTAAAATTATCCCATTATTTAAAATGGGATTTTGTTTTCTATTCCTTAGCCTCTAATTCATAGGAGACCTGTAAAATCAAATTTGTTCTTTGGAACTTCTAAAAGAGTAAAAAGTCCTAAATGTGGTCCCTAATGTATGTAGTTCTTATGGACTAATTAACAGTGACAGATCACTGCTCCAAGCAGCTTACAGTACAAATACTTTATGGAATGTGATGTGCAAGAGAAAATGCACATTGTTTGTTAATTCTGGAATTTTCACTTTGGTGCATTTATATAGGATTAGCTATGGGTTCTGTATCCACACAATATAGAGTGCATTTTCAATCTTTTCTTACAGCACTGTGAGTAAGCCTCTTATTTGAAGCAAAAGTGCTTAATTGAATTTTCTGTAAGCTGGATCTTTCTCCTGTTGTATTTCCTTTGAACTGTTCTGGAAGAACATGAGCAAAAATTCCAGGTGAAACACTGTGCACAGTTGGGTGCTACCTGAATACAAATAAACCTGGAAAGTAACAAATAATAAACTCACTCTCTTTCAGCCACACAAAATGATCAGGAAATATTTCTTCTCATAAAACATGCTTGTGAGAAATGTTACCTGTTTGTAATCAAACTCGATCTGAAGTGTAGACTCTGGTTGGCAAGATAACAGAGTGTTCAGCATCAAAACCCTTGTGTTCTCTACACTTTGGCTTGTGAGTTTCACAATTAGCACAACAGAAACTGGGGTGTAAGCATATTCCTGATGTAAGCAGCCAAATAGAATGTCCACCTATTGTGTAATCAAGGAAATATTTTTATTGCCCTGTAAAAAGTGGAGTTTGGTAGGTGAAACAAGGCACTAAATCTTCACAGCTCACTGTGCCACTGGCCTGGGTTGTTGTTACCCTTACATCATTCCCTGCCTTGGTCTGTTAAGTCTCCGTTTGCCTCTGCACTTGGTGCCTCATGAAAGGGAGTGTGGACTTGCAGAGCTAAACAGAATTGAGATGTGCACTCAGTTCTGGAAGGGCATACTGAACATCAAAATACAGTTCAGCAGTTCCCATTGCTTACTCTTGATTTCATCATCATTTTTTCTGGGCCTGCTTTTATTCTGTGGTGGAATTACAGATTTATTCCAGCTATTGCAAGATGAAAATGGCTTTGCATGAAGCCAAGTGCATCTGTGAAATAATCTCTTGACAACTGACTTGTCTGTTCCTAGAATCATGTTTCTTAAGCAGAAAGTGGTAGAATACTCAAATGATCCAAAGCAGCTTCTCACTTACTAACAGCTGCAGATGAGGAAACACAAAGGGCTCAAACTACAAAAAGACCCCAATAGGGGAAGTAGAAAGATTATTACTCTGTTATTAAAAATGTAAATAAATGCAGCAACATAGAAGCTGCTGCAATATTTATCTACCAAGATGAAAACTAAACAGAAATGCTGGGATCCTGCTGCATAGTTGATGAATGTTTGTTCCAAGTATTACCCAAGAGGAAAAATGAAAGCCTGACAGTTAATTTCCTGCAGATGAATTACAGGCACTGTTAAATGAAGAGTTTTGCTTTAGACTTCAGCAATACCAAGATTTCTTCCATTTGGAAAAAAAAAAAAAAAGAAAGAGTAAAGAACAGTTTGGAATTGCCTATCAATGGCATTTGGAAAGGCTCTGAGCCAAGTTTGGTTTTCCTGTGTATTTTGTACTATGTGTGTTGGCTGTGCATTAATTTCTTCACTCTCAGATCTAGGTTGCCTCATCACATTTCTGCTGAATGGCTAAAAGAACGTTTGATTGTGGTTTATTGCTTTGGTGACTGAGGGACATTGCTGATATGTTGGAGGCTATTCTTCTCGCTCTTCACTGCACTTCTGAGAAAGGCTTAACAGGTGCTGGCAGAGAACTGTGTGTCATCATCAACTGTTTTGAAATGCAGCAGCCCTTAAGGCCATATTCTGCCTCCCAGGTAGTTTATTATGATGGTTTGTAGAGCCACCACTTCAGAATTTAGGAAGGAGGCTCATCAGTATGCTGGTGAAATACAGACGTGTCTCTCTTTACTCAGAAGAACCTGAAAGTTCAGCATCTCCCGTGAAGTAATGCTTGGGGGATATTGCCAGCTGGCTGTGTTAAAGCTGCCTTATTTTCAGCCCTGGAAAAACTAAAGTGCTGCTGCTGAGTGAAGGTCATTGATAGAGGGAAGTTTATTCTTTGTTTTTCCAGGCTATGTGTTCACAAGTAATGAAGCCAAGCTAAAGATCTCATAATCTTTTAGGACTTTATTCACAGAAAATCTTCTGTGGTGGATTGTTAGGATGTATTTTTTCCCACTGCCCAGTTTGTACTGTCTGTGGTTTATTTTGCTTGTATCAGAATAGCAACATATACCTTATGCATCAGTGCTCACAGATGGACTTTCCTGTTGCCTGTCATTCGTTGATTCACCGACACAGCTGCTCACCAGTCTGCAGGCAGCTTTACAGATATGACTTGGGTTTGGATTCTTTATACCAACTGTTACCAGAGGAACAGGTTATCCGTAGGGTTGCACCATCTCTGTTTAATGAAGTGGATTTCTGGTAGCCTGTTTCCCTTGAGCTCTTCGTGCTGGTATCCATTACCTTCACACTGGGGTGTCTAATACATGAAACCTTCGTTAGCTTCATCTGTGGGCATATGTACTCATGCTGCCTGTCACTTTGGCAGGCTCTTGTGTTGCCTCCTTAAATCAGCAGCTTGATTACAATTTTAGTGTATCGAGAGAGTTAGCATGAAAAAATTCAGTTGACAATTTGATCATGAAACGAGAGGCCTGAAAAGGACAGAAATAAGGGGGTTTGGCACTGTCACAGGCTTGCTGTATTAATGTTCTTTGAAAAATTGCTTGGGTGCTCTTCAATCTGTAGTCTTGCAGCCTTAAATCTCCATCTGTTCAGCAGACTATTGAACACTGTACATGGTGATTTCCATTGTATGTTACGGAACTTTTTAACATGCACATTTTATTTTTGAGCAGGGCATGGAACTCCCATACTCTTGGAACTTCCAAGTATGAAAGTTTTTTTAAAAACTTCTATCAAACCTAAGACCCATTTTACCCTGTTTATTAGAATAGAGTGTAAACAAGTTGAGCAAATGACAACTGCTCTCACCAAGGTGAGAATCCATAAAGAGAAAACTATGAATACCAAGAGAACTTGATGCACCAAAAATGTCTTTCTTAGCTTCACATCTGTGTGACATGCCAGGATGCAACTGCACTGTAGATTCATAGTGAGGCAATGTGAAATAGGTGCTAAAAATAAACAAAATCTGACTCAAATCTGCCTGGAGCTTTGGATCCTGTAGTGAAGTGTTGATCCAACTGAATCTGATCAGCATTTTCCAAATAATTGTCATGACTTTATTTTTCTCTTAAAGTTTCTATCAGTAATTATTTACTATAAATAGCCATGACAAGCAAGCTGTTGGAACACTTAATATGATTTTGATTACATGCCTGCTGGAAAGGAGAGTTTAAATAGGAGCAGCAGGAAGCAGCAATAAATCAAATGCATAAAACTTAATAACAGCAATATTTTGGCAGAAAATCTTTGATTCTGTTTCAAATGTAGAAATGTTTCCCCTTTCTATTAATTTTTTGAAAGGAAGGACAGGTTGTTATACCCTGGCTGGTTATCTTTCTTTTTTCCATCCTAATAGAGTCATTAAGGTTTTTTGCCCTTCTGGAATCTTCCTAGTGCAGCAGCCTGTGTCAGGGAAACTGTGACTGCTGAGACACTGGGACTGTTTATTTTAAAGACAAGTACAGCTTTGGGACTGAAATGTATTTCTCTAGGACTCTTTTCCTCCTCTCCATTTGAATTATCCCACACAGCCAGTACTGCCTTTAAATCATTCTGTACTGTGGATACTAATGGGAATATGTGAGCTGCTTTGGAAGAAATGCTGGTTTACAGTAGTATCTATTTTGTGGATGGATACGGAAGACCCAGAAAAACAAGACATACTTTAAAAAAATATTTTTGGGGCCTTAACTGTCAGGGGTTTCAGTGGAAGTTAGGCATATCTTTGTCTTCATGGATGCAAGTTGAGGTGATTTGTACAGACGCTTTCAGAAAGTGTGTCAGGACAGCATCAGAATCCACTTCCTTTTTTTCAAATCATCCTTTCTCAACCATAATTTTTTTTATTTCCCCTGTCAGTCTGTCTTTATGCACACCTTAAAGCAGAACATGTACCTGGAGAGTACTTGCTGCACAGTATCTTTGGCCTCAAGGAGCCTTAGTAAAGTGACTGTTCTCCAGGAGTAAAGCTGTGCAAATGAAACTTATCCCTAATGAACAGAGACATAATTTTCAGAATTAGAGTGCCAGAACCCGTAAAGCTTTCAGAAAGCCTTAGAAGTATTTCTGTTCGGGTGGTGAACAAGTTAACATTGTTGAATTTTCTAAGCGTGAGAATAATTTCAATGGAGTACTATTGAACTATGGAATTAGTCTGGTCTCCTGACCCATGGTGCAAAATCTGAAATTGTTGAGGTTAATAAAGTCTTTATCAGATTTGGACAAATTAAGTCCCTTTCTATGCCAGATCAGAAGCCTTTTGTTTCAAAAAGCAATTAAACACGGACCAGGAGAGGATAAAATACAGAGATGAGTAACACATTTTGTCATTAAAGAGAGTCAATTTGAGGTGACTTAGGGGTCCATTCAGAAAAAATAACACAATAATTATTTTATTGAGTAAATTTAAGAAAAAAATAAATCACTTAGACCACAGTAACAAAACTGTATGAACTGTAGTAAACACTACCATAGATCAGTTCAAGATACACAGATAAGTTTAGGAGTAATGCCTACAGAAAAGAGAACTTCAAGTCTGCATAGGTGTGATTAAACTCTAATCCTCCTGTCTGCCCACAGAATGGCTGGGAAGTGTCAGCTGGGTCCCACAGCCTGGCAAAAGCCCAAGGAGTGGAACAAGGGAATTCTGCTTGGCAGCCAGCAGTCTCCTCTTCCAGCAGACTTGGTACAGAAAATCAAGGCATCACAGAGAGAGAAATTAAGTTCTTTTCTGCAAGAAATTGTCTTACTTAAGTCAGTATTAAATACACTTCAAAGCAGAATCAGCTCATGAGGTCAAGTAGATGTTACAGTCAGATGGTTTTGTTATTCTGCACTGGTGTCCTTTAGAATAACTGTGTGGAGGAGAGCTCTGACCTTCCCAAGCACTGATCCCAGCAACACACTGGGTTCCTTGTATAAAGCTGTCTTGATCACAGGCATTTTCTCCCAAGCTCTTTTGAAACAGAAATAATTTCAGCCTAAACCACTCCAGAAAGACATTTTGTTGTTAACAAAGGGACAAGAAGGGCCCAAGACAATGAGTGCTTTCTTTTCTGGGTCCCCAAAATCAGACCCATTACAGTACAGAAAGAGAGAAAGGATCATGTTAAAAATGAATAGAGAAAGATGAGAGATTATATACAAATTATGTATCCTCACTATGAAGGCTGTATTCTTCTGCAGGGTTCTTATCTTAAAGAAAAGGCAGTTAGAGTTCAGACAGAGGCAGGAAAAACTATTAAAACCAAAGAAGTACTTTCCCTTATGAAGAAATCTAGACTAGAAATGACAGAAGGGAGGCCCATAAAGTGATAAATCATGACAAGAAAACAAATTAGACAGCACAATTTATTTCTTATTTTGGATAGAGATATGCTCTACAGTATTCAAGTGGGTTCTGTTTAAGCCTGCAGAGTGAAGCTCTCTCTTCATTTTAAATGCAGAACCTTAGGGTAATTGAATATTAAAAACAAAAATCAAAGTATGTCTTTTGAATACTTTCTCAAATAAACCCAAAAAACTTTGTAAGTATCTTCCAGAAACCAGTGTAGTTACATTAGGAAACAAAAGATATGGTGAAAATCCAGAAGCCAAACCTTTTTAGAAATTCGAAGACCAAATAGGAAGAAGTCATGTGAGAAAGGTTAATTTAAGAACGTTAAGTCTGTGACACTACATAGTGATCAGACTGAAGGAATTCAGCAAATATGTGAAAAGGAGAGTCTTAAGAATTATTGTAGTAAATACTCAAAAATTAACAACTGAATCATTCTGGGTTGCATTTGAAAAAAAATCGCAACATTTTTAAAAGTAGATCTCATTCAAAAAGATTATTAGAGGATGATGATGCCAGGGAGTTACTCAGGACTGCAGTGAACATCAGAACTACTGTGTGAAAAAAAAAGAGCATTCTTCTGCAGTGATTAGAGAAAAAGCACTTGCATCTGTAGTGAGTAAAGATGACCAATAGTTCCAGCACAAGTAGCAAAGTGCATGTGCGTGCATTCACACATGCAGGGCTGGATTTAGTCACAAGGTAATGATCAGCCCAAGTTCAGTGATGACTTCTGCATTGCTCACAGAGAAAGGAGGTGGAAAGTGTGCAGCTGGAGCTGGTTGCAAAAGTGCTCGATGTCCTCTCAGTACACAGAGTAACAGGTTCAGATGACATGCTGAGTCATAGGTTTTACAGGAAATCAGCAAGGAAATAAATGAACCTTTAACTGACATTTGTAGATGTTTGCAGCAATAAGAGACCTGTTGGAGGGTTACAGAGAGAAAAACAACGTTGTACTTTTAAAAAATGGATGTAAGTTACACATTAAAAGCAAGGGAAAACAGTTTCATGATTTCTACTGTGATATCTGCAAATACTGCATGCCTTTGTGCTGTAGAAATGCTGTGAGCAATGTCAATAGCACTGAGTACTGCACTGTTTATTTGTATTTCCAATTTGTAGAAACGAAGGCCCTCTACCTGTATTTTGCTTTCGGCATAGTTATTAGGCAGATCTTCGGTATTGTTTGGAGGGTTTTCTTGAGTTACCGCTTTGTTGTTCCTATTGCATTTGTTTTCAAGTTCTTCCCCACCCACCGATCTGTTCCCATAGCTGCACTATTCATATTTATGTATGTATACATTCATGATTTTCACAGGAATAAATTCTATTCATCTCAATTAAGATGCCTATCCCATCAGACTGGGTGCTACACATACACATAGTAAGAAATAATCCCTGCTCAGAATAGATTATAGCCTAGGTGCAGAACAGACAGTGAGAAATTCAGTTCTCTTCTAATTTCTGTAAAGCAATATCCCAGAGATTACATTTGATAATGCCCAGATCTTGTGACTCCCAACTTGTTCCTTTGCAACAAGACTGATGCCTGCTTTGAAACACTCTTTGAGAGAAATCTTGACAGCCTCTACTAGTTTTTGTTTGGGCTGTGGGTTGGTTTGGTGTTTTTTTTCATTATTATTACACACTTGGAGTCCTATTTTAAGTCATATCCTCAAAATATATTCGGAAAATGGTGGATGGAAGGTCCAAATCTAAATTAACCAATCAGAAGTGTTGTGTAAGAAATTGTAAGGCAGAACACTAAGTGTCACAGAAATAATGTCTCAGTTGAAGTCAGCTTATTAGATTGGAGAGTTTATATTAAAATAGAGAAGCAAAGTGCAATCATGTGCTATTTACTCATTTTCAACAGAAGTTTCATTAAGCATGCTTTATTTCATAAGTACTTGGAAGTGAGGTGTCACATCCTTCCTGAGTCTTTTGTAATATGATCTCTCTTTGATATGCTTAAATATCCAGCAATCTCTTTTCCTAGCAGCAATTTTGTCATTTTACTGTTCAGAAAGTATTAGCACTACAGATTATATTTTAATGCAGAAAGATTGTCTTCTCTAAGGATGTAGCGGAGGGCATCTGTAAGATCTTCCCTGGATGGCACCAGTGCAAGTTACTGCTCCTCTCTTCTCTCTTGAACCTTTGTCCATCGCTATTCCCACTGTGAGATTCTCTGCACTGGTGGGCTTTTTAGAAGGAGAATCAGCAATAAACCCCATTACTTAGTTTTTCTCTGCTACTGTTTGTATTTTTTTCTTTAGGTTGTACGTAAAACCCCGTTAAGTATAGTGAATGTATTTTTGAGTTTCTTTAAAAGCTGGAAACAAAAAATCATAAAATTAGTTTCCTGTCAGCAGGTTCGCTGAGAGCACATAGCAGAGGATGAATGAACTTTCAGGATTGCATTGCTTTTATTGTCCTTGACCTCATGTTGTATATTCTCATCCTAATCTAGTATTTGTCATCATCTGTACAGAAAATAACTTCTTTGATAGTCATGCAATAACAAAACCAGTAGTCATTGTCATGGGTACTGTTGTGCCCAGGCTGGTGGGTGTGCTCATGGCTTTACAGGCCTGAGCACCTTGAAGTGCAAGATACTGGCTTTTATTTAATTACTTCTGCATATATACCTTGTTTTTAATCACTACTCCTTGGCGTGTTTTACCATCAAAGGCATCTCAAATGAGGAAATTCAGACACTGGAAGGGAAAGTGATTTTCTGAAGATCACCACTCAGTGCAGTGTCAGGAATACAGGCTAATGGCATGGAAAAGCCTAGGAGGAAATGGGTCTTTCTGTAATTCGGGTTTTGATGGCTCTGGTGAATGAGACATTGAACCACACACTGAGTCACGATGACAGAATCAAATGCTAAAGACTGATCTATTTATTGCTCTGCAGCTCTCTTGTGCTGTCAGTAACACAGACCTCATGTTGTATTTTTTTTTAAAGTATGAGATTGTATCATTAATGGGCTATTTCATAATGCATGTGACAGGTTATCTTGTCACTAGGAGAGAGTGATGTTTTTAAAATGTGCTCCACTGTGATGCTTCAGAAGAGGCAAGTAAACCAATTCAAAATTTGTAAAACAAATATAAAAACTTAATTTAGCTTCAAATCCAGTAGTCAAATTCAAATTTGGTAGATGCCCTTCTTTTCATAACTTCCTGGAGAATTTATGGAGAAGTACTAAATTCTCAAATTTAGATTCTGAAAATAAAATGGTAAAATCAGTGATTTTCTTTTTCGTAGTGTTAAAGTAGTCTAATGTAATCATGTTTTATTTTTTTTTAAAAAGTCAGTGCAGGAAATAAAGAGACAAAAAATACAAGATCCTTACAAAAGAACAACATATATATTTTGTCTGAAAATATAAATAAGAAATTTAAAATAAAGCTAACATAAGAGGAATAAGCTAAAATAAGGCAGAAAATAAGGCTAAAAGTTAAATTATTGACTTAATAAAAAAAAATAAGCTTACATAAAAGCTTTTAATGTAAAAAAAGCCAAACCAAAACAAAACCTGAGAGGATAGTTGTGAAACAACTGATGCATGAAGTTATGTTTAAGGCATTTAGAATATCAAAACTATTAAGTAGATGTTAAGCTGTCCTCATAGGAGATGAGAGCCTTGTCAAAATTAGATAGCTCTTCCCATTCATCTGTTCAAAATGATTGTGAAATATTTGGACGGTAATGGGAACGGAGCACTGGAGGACTCTCATGTAGTGAACACAGTGCAGCTATTATTAAGATTTATTTGATGTTTTACATCACTGAGTTTTAGATGAGTAGTCATTAGAGTCACAGGAAGAAGTTAATTGAGTTTGTAGTTCTCTTTGTAGTGACTGAATATATTTCTTCTGCTGCCTGAGAGTTCTGTGATATGTGGAAATACCATTAACAAAGAAATGGCATACTTTAGAAAGTTATCCTGTTAACAAATATTATTGATATGACATCTTCTACTCTCTTCTTTAGATTTCAAGACTTATAAAAATGTAACACAAAATATAGACAGTATAATGAATATCAATTTGGGAAGAAATATGTACAGAAATTAGTTTATGTTGGCTACTTGGGGTAGATAATGTCTTTCTGAGTGAACTTACAGGGGCACTGAAGACTGGCAGCAGATTTAGATAAATGCTTTTTTAATTGCATGGTTTTAAAACAAAGGACATGACACAAGTGGTGTCAAGGAGTATTCTAGCAAGATGTTTCAGGAGAGTATTGCACAATTCCAGCATTTCAAGGTGGAAGTATTTAATCACATGAAATATTTTGTTATTCAAGTCAAAACTGCAGATATGAATAAATATGAATGGAATTATATTTGGATGTGGATAATCAACTTAGAAGATTTTTATTTTGATAATATCTTGAATAAGGACATTTATTTACTTAGACTTGAGGTCAAAAGGGTGCATTTTAAATTAGTAGAGAAACCACAATTATTTTTACATAGCTTGACATTTTTAATTTCGGTGCTTTTTTGATTTTGCTTTCAATATAATTATCAGCCATATATGTTATAGTAAAGTGTTATTTTCTGTTTGGGAATATTTTTTTATTAAAGGGTGTGTAAGCACCTCATAGAACTAGATTTGTCATAGTCTTCATCAGCAAAAATCCGTTTTCTGGTTTTCTCATGAGTTTAAAAAAAAAAAAGTGATTGATTCTGTAATGTTCTGCCTGATGGTTTGTATTTTATATTTACAAGTGTTCCTTGTCTTTTTTAATACCCATTTCTTTTCATGTGAATGCTAAAATTACCTGTCCATATAAGGTTGGCTGTAGAGAATTTACTGACTCCTGACACCAGTTACATGCACAGAGTGCAACCTGCTCAAGTCTTGTCTTTGCGGTTCTTTTGGTCATCAGAAACCAAAATAAAAACATATCCTTGTGTCATAACGTTATACCTTGTAATTGGTACATCTTGTGCAATTCCTTCAGCAGGGATTTCCCTTTCTTTCCTGTAAACTGAAATCTTTTGTGTAAGCAGTGTTTAGACATACTCTTTTGTAAAACCGATCTTATCAGGATTATACAGAGCTTCCCACTTTTCTACAGGGGTTAAGGAGTGCTCACCACAAATGGTATGACTATTTCAACTGGGAAAATGAGATCTTTTCAAAAAGAGTTTTTTTAAAAAAGTCTTGATATTTGATATTTCTTTTAATGGAACAAAAGCTATTGTGTTTCCATGAAGACCGTATACTGAGTAGCATATGTGGAGTTAGTCAACTCCCTCTTAGGGATGTAAGGAAGCCCTTGTTAGTTTATTATCCATTATTGCAATGGCTAATAAACAGGCTTGAGTATTTTGTAAGTTTATTGATGTTGGAAAATGATTCATTGAAATGTCACAGAAATAGCCTTATAAAACTTCAGAAATATGTCTCATTGTTATGCCTTACTCCTCCCTTCTTTTCCACCTACCAACCTTCTGCTAGCCCACTACCCCACTTCATATGTATTGTCATGCCAGAACAAGACAAAACTCATGCAAGACTTGAAAGAGAAAAATTTTAGCACTTAAAAAATACAAGAACTGGCATTGCTTTTTATTTGGTGGTGGTTGTGTTGTTTTGTTGGGTTTTGTGGGATTTTTATTGGTTTTGATCTCATATCAGGGATATTAGGATTAGAATTGGTTGAGGAAAAAAAATCTAACTTTTTATTCTGACTCAGAGTGAAAACTAGCAAATTTGTCTTATTTTCATGGAGGAGAGGGGTGTGGGGGTGGTATGTGTGTGTGAAAAGAAATGTCAGAAATGTCTGAATAATTGTATTCCATTCTAACCAATAAGGCAGAATGGTTTGAGATGTTGAGATGATACCTGCAAACCCACCGGGGAGTTGAGGGGGTCAAGAACTGTCGATTTCCCTTTCAATGTGTTAGTACAGACAATTTAACTCATATGGATCCATACAGAAAACATTGAAAAGATAAAATTATAATGAGCCTGCATGTTATCAGCTGATTTGGAACATCTGGGTATATGGTGTTCCTTGCCACTAAGACAAAGAAATACCATCAGAAGCAACAGTTTGTGGTTCTGTTTTCTGACCAGCTACTAGTGAGAGATTTTCACAGTGTTGAGGTTCTGGAATTTCAAGTTTCTTTTCAGACTCAAGGAAAAAAATGTTGTATTTGTAGAAAATTTCCTGTTGCAGCCTTGGATATTTCTTCCTGCTACCCTTTCCAGGTTTTGCTGACATTCTTTAGCCTGGTCCCTGCTTGTGCTTGTCACTCCCACCTCTTCTCCTGCAAGCCAACTGCTACTATATTTTTCATCTTACCATCCTAATTCTTGCCCAATTCATCTGCCTTGTACATTCCTGCCACTTCACTTACTTGTTACCCAAATCTGCCTGCCTTTTCCTTTCTTCTCTTATGCCTCACTTCCTGTTTTCATTCACTCAGGGTCTCTACAGACTCAGTTCTTGGCTACCAGTTTCAGCATTTTCAGTCTCTTCATGTAAAGCACTTTGTCTCTCTTCTTGATCATTCTAGTTGCCCTTTTCTGTATATTTTGTAACTCCACTTTGTCCTTGAGTTGCAACAAGAAGTGCAGGTAGTGCCCTAAATGGGGGACACCAGCGCTTGATGTACAGGCAGGAAGGCGCTCAGTGCCATGTTCCTAATGCCATTCCCAGTGATGCCCATCAGCTTCTTGGCTTCCTTGACTTGTAGGCATGGTTTAGATTGTTTTTCCCTAGATTAATCACTTTACATTTGTCTATATTGAAGCTCTTCTGACAGCTTTTTTACCACTTAACGTCTGAAAAGTGTTAATGTAGTTCCTCATTATCAGGACAGCACTTGGCTACCTGAAAGAGTTTAACAGCATCCTCACACTTGGAGATGTCACCACCTTCTCATTTCTCTGGGTCATTAGTGAAAATGCTGAATAAAATTGGTTCTAGCCAGGATCCCTAGGAGGGATCACAGATCCTGCTGTACATAAAAGCATCTTCCTTAGTCCTGCAGAAATATAATCTTCGAAGTGAAACCTCCTACACCTTGGCTCCTTCTTGTGAGGAAATCCTTAGAAATGTTAACTTCCTAAGTAATAATGTATTAAGATATGAGCAGATTTTAATTTTTTTTTATTCTTGCTAAGCATTTAACATGCCCAGTTTTGTTGTGGAGATGCCAAGTGTCAAACCCATTACATGACGGTATCCCTTTCATTGCCATAGTGATCCTTCTCTCCTCCCATTCCCTTACTCTGCCCACCCCAGAGCGTAGTTCTGTCATATGATTTATGCTGGTAACTAATTGAAGGACCTAGTCAGGGAGCTGTACAGAAACTGAGACTTGTTAAAATCAAGTCTTAACTTCTGTTTGGCCTCCTCTGGCCTCCACAAATGGCAGAGAGATTGCTCCATGGCCTTGCTGAGCTTCGCCAGGAACCACTGGCGGGATGCAGAGAGCAGATCCTTTGAGAGAAAATCATTAAGAGCACACAATGCTAATCCGTGTTGTGAACAAAAATATTTAAAAGCTAGGAAGAAGTTCAAACTTTTTTAACTGTGCTTTTAGAAATATGGAAGGAATACTTAACTTTCTTTGCAGTTTTCCCTTGAATTTCAGGAATGATTTTGAGCCATCTGAGATCAGTATTTTGTGTTAATATGCTCTTGCTCTGCAGAAATACTTAGCTAACTGTAACTGTTCACTTTCAAAGATTTTCTTTTCAGTAACACAAGTCTGCAGAAGGAGGCTGTGTAAACAATTGCATTCATATGTAGATAAAGAATTACTTTTGTTGGATCACTTTTTATGAAGACAGGAAAATAATGTATGGAAAAATACTTCTGAACTTGTAGATAATTAATGTTCTAATCTGAGGGCCACTTTTATCAAAAGGTTTCATTCAAAGCATGAGGTAACCAGCAATACCATTTCTTAGAAGATATGCCAATTCACTGTTTTGGTATTTACTGGCATAAACTGACTCAGTGTTTAGACTTGGGAGTAGGTGTTCTGATTTCTTAGAAGCACAGGGGCCCAAGTGAAAGAAATTCCCTATAATGAGCACCCAGAGAATAAAGACATTTTTGTTCAGGTGCCTAAAAATCACTTTGTAAATAGTATGTTAGACAAATTTCAAGCTGTTGGTCTTTCTTATAAATTTTTTATTTATACACTTTATCTTCTGACTCTCATGAGTTTATATTCCGTATCTGCTTGTTGAATAATGGTGTAAGCCTGGTATTCACTCATTAAACTCCCAGTTCTATGAAGCAAAACAGATGATTCTGTGACTTTCTTAGAGGTAAGGGGCCATCATTGGAAAGGTGTCCCTGACTTCTTGTCATCACCAGGTTCCAGAATAGCCCCTTGGTATCATTGGTGGCCCTCTTCAAGTTCAGGCAGATGATACAGTTTCTCTAATTCCTATTTGGTGTTAGACTCCAAAGAGCTTAAATATTTTTAACTTTCTTATTCCTCATTTCATAGGCTATTGTGCAAATCTGAACAGTACATTCTGGCCTAAAAACTGTGCTTCGGCCCTTTCTATGTTCATGTCATTGTTGAGGTTTGTGAAAGGGGGAGCATGATGGAATCACAGAATCATAAAATGGTTTGAATTGGAAGGAACCTTAAAGATCGTCTAATTCCAACCCCCTGCCATGGACAGGGTCACCTTTCATCGGACCAGGTGCTCAAAGCCACATCCAGCCTGGTCTTGAACATTTGAAAAGGATCATCCACAGCTTCTCTGGACAGCCTGTTCCAGTGACTCATCATCCTCATGGTAAAGAATTTCTTCATAAGGTCTAATCTAAACCTACCCTCCTGCAGTTTAAAGCCATTTGCCCTTGTCCTATCACTCCATGCTCTTGTAAAAAGTTCCTCTCCAGCTCTTGTAGCCCCTTTAGGTACTGGAAGGTGCTATATGGTCACCTTGGAGCCTTCTCTTCTTCAGGCTGAACAATCTCAAGTCTCAGCCTGTATCCACAGCAGAGGTCTCCAGCCCTTTGAGCATCTTTGTGGCCTCCTTTGGACTTGCTCCAACAGGTCCACATTGTGGGAATCTTTAGTAGTTACAAAATCAGTGGTAGTTGCAGATCCCTTTGCTACTTAGCTGACTTCCCTGGAGCACTGTACAAGACCAGCTAATTTGGTGCTCTCTCTGCTAACACGGTGGCTGGGCACCTTTGCTGGAATCACTTATGAAAGAATCACTTTTAGTTTTACATAGCAGGTCCTCAAGCAAGGCAACAATAGAAAGTTATATAAAACATCAAAACTAACAAAGGCCAGAATCTGGGTTAGTTTGAGTATGCTTGTAGTATTAGCTTCTGAGGCGGAGCTAACTTTGGCCATAGGATTTAGATAGTTAACTCAGTCTATAGTGATATTATTGTACATTTTCAATTAGCAAGTTGGACTATTATAACATAAAAATATAATTGGTTCTAATATAAGAACCTTCCTGACATCCTATACTAAAGTTTCTTTATCAGCTCTTCCAGCCCTTGTGTGCCTGTTGAGAAGGCACAATTTGTGTTCCAAAAGAGATTTGCACCCTCAGAAAGCAAATCCTTGAAAACTGGACTGCATGGCAGACTGGTGTGCCATCACAACAAGTAGTAATTACAGGCATGCTTGAAGCAAGACTTTCATAAAACTGAATGAAAAGTATGATTCATTTCACAGGAAGACCAACCCACCCATTCAGCTATTGACATGTCTGTTGTCTTCTTTTGCTTCTTCTTTTTCTCGTTTCAAAGGGAAATAGAATGTCTAAAATAGAAGACCTGCCTGAACATATTCCTCTTCTATATTTAAATCAATTTTTAAAATAATGTTTTGATTATAAGGTTTTCTAATTTATCAAATGTTAATAACTCTGCATTTCCACTCATCTATTTGTGTACTAATGACAAGTATTGCTCAATGGATTAAATCTCCTGTTAACCTGTGATAAGAAATATGATTTCTAATCACATTTGAGTATAAGTTGCTAATATTGTTAAGTGCTCTGAATCAAAAAAATCACATACAGCACTAGAGCTGTGCATTATCTCAAGGTAGTTAATTCCTTTTGGAAAGAAATTTGTGATGTTGTACTGCTATCTAGGATTTCAGTTAGAGACTTGCTTTTACAATAGTATAATCCTCAACCCACTTTAAACATTCAAGCATCCAGTAACTAGATCTTTACGATGTTGCATATGAGAAAAGATGCCTGTGGCTACCTTCTCCAGACATGTTTGCAGGATTAAAGCAAGAGTGCAGTGGGGTGGTGCTAATGCTACCGGTTTCTACCAGTTTTTTAGCCCTTTTTCAGGGTTTTAGATCAGTGTGAGCAGGATTCTAATTATGCTCTTCCAAATAAAACTTCCCCCGCATCTTCAAAAGCACTTTTGTATTATTTGATATTTGTAATTGTATATGATTTTTCATGCATGTATATGCTTTGTCTAAGCATTACTTAACTTTTAAATTTTGTATGATCAAGAGAGTAGACAAAATGTTTCTCAGGATGTTGGCCATGACAGCAGTGTATGTACAGAGGGATTTTCATCCTTCAGTTAGCTTTAGAGACAAGAAGATGACTGTGAAACGCAATTAACAAGACGGCTGGTACTGCCCTTGTGGAGCTCACTTGATGGTCAGGATTGTAACAGAGAGTCAGATTTCCTCGTTAAAAACTAAACCAAAAGAAAAAGAACCCGCTCCATTCGTGATTCTGTCGGAAGAGGAGAAAGTGTTTAATAAAGTTCTTAGAAATTCACATTTCTCAGAAGTGAAAAGAGGTAATGTACATTGTAAGATCTACTGCTGGGTCAGTATGCAGACAGCCGAATGCATAACTTGTATGGCAGCATATAATGGTCTGTATGGTCAGTACTGGTATCTCAAATGCAGCCTCAGTTTACCAAATCCAGCTGATCGAAACAACCGACTAGTCAAAAATGTATTCTTGTCTCCAGAGTGAACTTTACTCTTGTGGAGACCTGATTAGTGGGCTTTGGAGACCTGTAATGAGGAAGAGCTTAATTATTCAGATTCATCAGCTTGCAAAGGTGTTGGATGATCCCACATGAGCCTGCTCGATTGGCATTCCAGAGCATGCACAACCTGCGTGTTTGACAAGTGGTCGTGGTTTGTTTAAGCATGCATTTTAACCTTAAATGGCAACATTTTCAGTAATGTTTTCCATTAACTGAAGAGATCCCCTCTGCAAGATGACTGATTTTTAATATTTATTTGAGAAGTTTCACTTTATATACTGCACGAGTTATTATTAATTATGCGTATAGTGCCATAACAGCACTGCCTGTTTACTATATAAAGATGTGTTCCCTCCCCCAGAATGCTTGAGATCCAAGATAAGAGAGACGAGACAATGAGAAAGCCATACAAGAAAAGGAGGGCGTGGAGTGAAACAAGAGACAGATAAGATGGAAAAAAAGAACCTGACAGATAGGCCTCCTGCAGGAGTAGGCTCTGTAAGCACTTGGCCTGTGAGGACCTTCCGACTGCTGCTGCACTCCCCTGCTCTCGGTGCGACTCCACTTCCCTCTGCTCAGGCAGCACTGCACTTGTTTTCCCCAAACTGTCCCTTTGCTTTTTCTTGTACCACCCCTTCATAAGAAACACTCTCCAGAAGGAAGGGAGCCCTGTAAAATAAATTTTCCTTCCCTCAAACCCCCTTTAATGACTTCTGTTGTAGAAGCACCAGTAAACCCTGAACCAGTGCTAAACTAACGCTAATAATATCTTTTTACTGATTCAAGGAAACTAAAAATGCTTTGTAAGTAAAAGCTGTATGCCAGCTGATCTGTAGAAACAAACATGCTGCTTGTACACCATCACTCTCACTCCACCATCTGTTTGCTTCATATAACTATTATTTTTTGTCTTTAGTGAAGTGTTTCTTGGCTTTTAAACTTACACAGCTGAACACATAAACTTGTAGCAGTGAAAATTATGAAGAAGAAAAGTAGAAGGTGCTTTTGACAGAGATGTAAGATTTTGTTCTGAATCTAAGCAAAACATATCCCAAAGTAGACAGCAGATTTGAAAATAGCACTAAAGAGTTACAAGAAAGCTGAAAGTCAGAAAGAGGAAAGACATTTTTCTTCTTTTGACAGAAATCTGGGAATAATGAACCCAGCAGCTCCTCTTTTATGAAACCTCCAGCCATCAGCATGAGCCAGTTTCCATTTCTAACTACCAAGCAGCTTTCTGTCTGGGGAAGACTGGGAAAAATTCTCATTGGCTTTTATCAGTGAGATTCCCAGTGCACAATAGAGTGAATTCAGAGATGCCTGTGATCACAGAGAGGATATCAAGGTCAGAGTCCTGAGGAAATGACCTGCGCCTTCTTTGGAAGAGCTCTTCTGATGGATCAACCTCTATAGTCTTTTACAGAAAAGCAGGCTAAAGCTTTTGATGGAAAAGTATGGGTAGAAATACTAATCTGTTATTCTGTCATTGACAAAATAATTCCACATGTAGGATTTAGCTAAATGTGTTGGGCTAAAAGAAGCTGTTGTAGACTTGGCTTGTTTTCCACCTTTGTTATAATTTTATTTATTTCATTGTTCTTGAGATGGCTGCAGTAGTTCTCCATCAAAGTCTTGTCAGGGAAGATGCTTAGAGACCTATGGATGCTGCCAAGGCCAGGGAAAATATGGAGAATCTAGATGTTCCAGAAAGAACTTAGAGACTGCTGCAAACAGTGCATCTTAGGTGTTCCACAGGAACAGCAGGAGAAGTACTGAAGCAACCACATATACATGCAAAGTAAATAGTTTTCTCCGCCACTGCATTAGCAAGGAAACCACTTCAAACAACTCTCTCTACCTAGGGAAAAATGTAGTAATAATAAGCAATAGCATAAGTCTCCACTCCTTGCCCCAAAGGTTGTCTACTAATTCTTAGGAGCCTTTGCACTCTGCAGGCTTCCTTTTTCTATCCTCATTTGTCACTGGAAAAATATTTGTATGGGTCAGAGGCACAGTGCAATTTGGAAAAAAGTATTATTAGAGAAAAAACGAGCACTTCTCCAGTGAATCCCTTTATATATGAAAAGTAAATGACAAACAATTCATCTTCTCTGAGGAAAACAGAAACTTGTTAAAGAAGCTAAACATCCCTCCTGCTTGAGAGTTGCTGGAAGCCCATTGTGCTGATGCTTCTGAAAGGGAACTGAATGCACTTGCGAGGGTTTTCTTTTCTTTCATTTCAAAAGCATTCTCCGGTTTGAGATCTCCCCATAGCTAATTAAAACAAGAACACAGGGCGACATTAGTTATGCACCAGAGTGGGAGTCAGAAGATGTAAGTTCAGTTCCCAGCCCTGCCACCGACTTCCTGGGTGACCTTGGGTAAGCCTCTTGATGTTGATTTTCAGAAGACCTCTGGGGCCAAATTTTCATATTGAAGTTTGATTTTCAAAGGAGCTCAGTATCTAGTGATTTCCATGATGTTGATTATGGCCAGAATTTCAAGCGAGCTCATCAAGAAATATGCTGAGCTCATTTGAAAATCAGGCTCTTAATCTTGTTCTGCCTCAGTTTCTCATCTCTGACAGTGCTGGTAAAATATTTCCCTTGTCTGTCCTGATTGTTTAGACTGTAGCTCTGCGATGCCAGAATTGTCTTTTCATGAATGTGTATACTGTCTTGTACAATCTTGTTTGATCTCTGTTATGGTTTTTAGGCATTACTGTAATGATTGTTACACCAGTGTTCTGTTTTAGAAAAAAAAAAGAAACTGTAATCAGAAGAAAGCTTAATTATCGTGTTGTTTTTTTGGATCTGGGTGAAGATCTGTACTAATTTCTTTAGTTTACCTGGGAGGATACCATGTGGAAAACATCAAAAGCTGTATTTAAAATCAGGATATGTATGTTAGCTGACTTCTCTCATCCCGTAGGGACAGTTAATCTATCAGAGAAGCTGGTTAGATCAGTTCAGCGTGATTTGATTTGGCAAGAAATATACTGACTGCCTCTTACTACCCTCAGCTGTTTACAGTCCAATTGTTCAATAATTTGCTGAAGAATATTTTCAGGCACTGAGTGGTGTGGAATTCCATACACCTTCCTGCCTCCCTGGTTACTAATGTGATTCCGTTTGTAGTTCTTCCTGCACCAGCTCTGTTTGCACTTTTCCCACACTTGCTTTCATGCTCTTGCAACATCTCGGAGCAACACAACATTCTCTGTTGGCAAAGGTATAGAGTGCTTCTTTGCTTCATAAATGCTGTTTGCTTCCCGGGACCCACTACAACCCATTCCTGAAATTCCAGATCAGCACTGTCAGTGATAATCCAGCTCCTGGTTTCAAGCTCTGTGCTGTACAAGCTAGAGGCCAAATGTAGTAACCCAGGAATGCATGATTGCAAAGACTGTCACTTCCCAAGGAACTCTGCTTACTGCTAAATGACTGCCCTTTCCACATACCTGTGGGTGTCACTAACACGGTGACTCTTCCCTGTTGGGTTTGTCATATGGGTGGCCAGCACCTCAAGCAGCTGAAAGTTTGGAAGCAATCATTTCCTATGTTTACAAAACTGGCAAGCCCTCGCTGCTGTTTTCCAGATTCCCCTGTACTCCCTGGCTAGAAATAGTTATTATTCAAGTATGTGCCCTCTGAAGAGCCTTTTGGATACTTTATATGTTTTCCTTTATATGAAATGGGATGCTGTACCATGATCAGCTCTGCAATGAAAAAACTAGCAGGACACCTCCAGGAAGTGGATGGTTGCAGCAGTTTTTCAGTTAAGATTGAGTGTGTTTTGTGATGGGAAGAGCTTAATCATGCCATTTGTCTGTGACTAGCATTTTCTACTGTTGTATCTTTTAAAGGATATAGTCCCTCTGTGGTCTTTACTAAAAGTGCTTTTCAGTTTCTTGATCTAACAAATAATTTTCTAAATTGTGTTACATGTTCTAGTATTGGCGTGGATGCCAGATCAAGGTGGTATTTGATCCCAAAGAGCTGTTAACTGCCAGTGTTGGTATCTGCAAATAAAAGCTTGGAATCAGAGAAGTACAGGTGGTTTGGTTTCAAGAGATCTTTAGAGATCATCTAGTTTCAAGCCTCCTGCCGTGGGCAAAATCAGGTTTCTCATCCACCATTTTCAGGCACAGGGCATCGACAACTTCTCTGTTCTTACCACTCCCATAGTAAAGAATGTCTTCCTCACACCCAATCTAAATCTGTCCTCTTTCAGTTTAAAACCTCTGCCCCTTGTCCTGTCCCTGCAGGCTCTGGTAAAAAGTCTCTCTCCATCTTTCTTACAATCCCCCTTTATATTGATTCAATTTGTAAAGGTTTTCCATAATTCCTTCCAGTTACTGAACCCAGTTCCCCCATATTTTTACTAGCTGTAGCCAAATGTGCAGAAAAGGAGGAATCTTAATTACCTGTACAAACTAGAGAGCCCCAGTGACACTGAGCTAACCTAAATTCTGGGTTGCAAGGCTGTGCTTGATTTCTGATATGAAAGGAGCATTGACAAAAACAGGCTATGCTTTATCGTCATTATTGTGAAATGGTGATTCCTTAGGGTAGCTCTGTTGTATTCAGTTTTGGTTTCCTGCCTTAATTAGTGCAGTTGGATTGTTTCACTTATATTAAACTGTTTATTTTGAGATATAAAACCTCCATCTTTCTCAGCATACAGGTATGTGTTTCTGCAAGGGCTGATGTGCCAACCAAAGAGCACAGGGGAAGTTAATAGAGGAGAACTATAATGTTATTCCATTCTGGTAATAACTATAAGATTAAAATAGTGAGAGTAATGTTAATTCTTGTGCTAGAAAGATGAAGACTGTACAGGATGCCGTGTGATTTAACTATGTGTGCTCATTATCCCTATTATGAAGCACACGTGACACTGCAACTGCTGTCCCATCAATTCAACATTAGCTTCCCTTGTTCTGCTCATCCTTCTCTGCCATTCTTTTTTCTGCTGCTGCGTGCATCAGTGCTGAGAGCGTTCAAGTCCTTTCTCTATCCCAGTTCACTCCCCCATTAAACCTGATCTGGAGAGGAAAGTGCAGGCATAGAGACACCTTCAGGGTTTAAAAGACTTTGCCTGGTGCTTGACCTTAGTTAAGCCCCTCACAGTCTTCCCAGCACGCTTGCCCTAAAGCACAGTCATTTCCAGATTGTCTGTTACCTGCACCACGCAGAAGGTCAAGGTGAAGCTTGAAATGCCTGGTTTGCCATATAAATGACACTGATAGAATGATAATCGTTGCCTGATGCATGTAGCATTAATGAAGATGCACTCTGCCAGTTATATTCCTGGCAAATGAGAATCTGAAGAAAGCGATTTAAAATAAATATCAATCAGGCTTAAAATTAACTACTAATTATCATCAGAAGCTACTAGGTTTCTGCAGTTATAATCCATGAGTATTTATAGCTCAGGGCTCTACTGTTAGATTTTTTTTTCTACTGACTGCCATTCAAGAAGCCTAATCTTATATCACAAGACAGGTTGAGAAAAATAATTGTTCAGCTGTTCCTAACCAATGAGAGCATTATGTTTAGCTGCACAAGCCCCCTGTGACATTGTTTTGAAGTATGGTCTTTATGTGGGGATTAGGAACATTTTTTGTTTCTTTTAGGGAACAGTGTACCAAGGATTATTATAGTGAAGATCTGCTCAGTGTGCACAGCACAGTTCATGCAGAATGTCTTAGTGCATACACATGCAGTATGTCACCCTGCCTTAACCTAAATGAAAACTTTGCAGTTCTATGGTTGAGCAATGGCAGATCTGTAAGTTCCTCTCTTAAAAAAAGAAACAAAACAACACAACAACAACAAAAAAAACCAACCCCGCCCCAAGCAAACAAAAAACCCTCTACTCCCAAACCCCCAAACCAACAACTCAGTTTTATTTTGGTTTAATATTAATTATATGTTGAATTCTTTTTCTTTTCTCATGTAGTTCAGCAGGGAAGCATTATTTTATAAACATGACTTTCCAGAAAATGATCATGTGTTCTCCAGTGCAACTGTTTGTCTTCTCAAAATAAACAACCAGATATTGTGCAATTACAAGAAGATACTGCTTTCTGTGTTGTATTTTTTGCTTTTAGTGTGGAACTGATGCATTCACTAAAATGTATTTGGAAACTGTTCATAGCTTTAGTCACTCAGGGGCAAGGCAGTGTGGTCTAATGGGAAAGACAATGGTCTTGCACACACAATGTGCTGGTGGTTCTGGATGTATTCCTGCCTTTGCCTCTGCCCTTGCCTCCTGCCCTTTTCCACCAATGAAATGGTCATGGTAGTATAATAGACCTCTTTTTACAGTGCTTTGTGTTTAAGAGAAGAAGGAATTTGGTGTTAGTATTTCTGCAAATGATTTGTTGCTTTAGGAAAATTCCTCTTCTAAGGAGGTTGTTGGGGCTGTGGGCTGGTGACCAAAGGCAGGAGCAGAGCAGGAGATGCTTCCCCAAGCAAGTGTCTGGAGCACTGACAGGCTCTTCTTGCCCATTCCAGGGGCCATCTCAGCAGAGAGATTCCAGGCAGTGCAAATCTAGAGAATTCAGAATAAAAAAGTAAAGTTTATGTGTAAAATACAGGGGGAAAATTATTTCTATAGAAAAAGCTTGTGAAATAAACAGAACTTCTCTCTTTATGCGTCTTAATAATAAAGCTCCAAAAGGTTATGTGGGTGTATATATAGTGCTTCACTGCACACTGAATTATATATATTCACTTGATGTTATATATCTAAATGAGGTAAATTCATTTTGGAAGTAGGTAAGAGTCTTAGAATGTGCTGAAGGATTGAAATGCATCACTAAGAACAGAATTGCAAATACTGTCTTCGGTAATATTAATTTTGAAATAAAATATCTCACCTAAAAGTTTCTTTCAAGTGTTTTAACCTTGGACTTTTGGGTGTGGAGAGAATAATATTTTGCTCCTATCATTTTGTTCTCACTTTTTCTTATTTGTACTCATGTCTTTATTCAAGAGCGACATTGTACCTCTGTCTTTTCCTGGTAAAGAGAGGCATATCCATCTCTCCAGCTTCCTTTGGGTGAAAGGGTCAGTGAGCCTGGTTTTCTGTGCTATGAACCTGCCCATGCCCAAAGGTGACAGATTGCTCTTTCCTGTGCTCACTCTGCAGTTTCGAAAAGCTGCTGAGTCAGTGTCATCATTGCCAATCACCAAATCAATCGGTTAATGTTCAGGGATTATAGCTTCATGCCCTCCCACTGCATAGCTCATAAATATTCCTGCCTATTCCCCAACACATGACACACTCCATGCATCTATGTTCACTACTCTCCTGCCACCAGGGCACCTTGTTTTAAGGTGTTTTTTGAGGTGTTTTCAGCAGAGCTGTTTAGGATACGAAAACAATGAAGTCTCTGTCAAAAGGTCTTGTGAGGAGAATGTTGAGAGGCAGATTGAAATGATAATCTGAATTATAATTTTCTAGAGGTATGATCATTTGGGGTTGCTAGGGGCTTTTCTCCTCCATGGCAGCCTGTTGGATGGACTTCTAGAGACCAACACTGCCTTGTCCACTTGCCTGATCCCTGCTCTTTTTGGTTTCTGTCCCTGTTACCGTGCCACAGTTCTGTCCAGGAGTATTTTCTAGCAGATGTTTGTTGCACCTGAAAATCTGTCACCAGTTCACCTTTTCAGAAGTGAATGACTACAAGAATGCACAAATGACATACTGAAATGGGCAAAGTGACTCCCACCCGTAGAGGTTTCAAGATACGTGATGTTACCTTTTGTTCAGAGATGTCATAGACATGATTTCAGCTTGTAGAGAATACTTAGCGGACTGTTCTGAGAAAATTTGAGTTCAATTTACAGAATAAACCATCCAGGGACTGCTAGGGATTCATGCATAAGTAGATGTGGCTCCAAACCACTGTCAGTACTGACAGCTGTCCTCTCACTCCTCCTGCCCAGGATTAACTGCCTTCCTCTAGTGCAGTGTGGAAGTGGATTAGGCTAAACAGCCAAAAGGCACTCCTAGTGCAGAATAGGAGCATCCACACACTGAGTTAATGCCAAGTAGTTAATGTATTCTGCATTCACACCCTCTCTTATTTTGCAACAGCTTCCCTGTGTAGGCAAGCCCTGCATGTTCATGTCATTTGATGGTTAGAATTGCATCAGTGACATTCCAGATTCTGACCACAATGTTAGTAATGGAAAGTGGTTCATCTTCTAATGAAATGGTAGGCTTTTTTTTTCTGGTTGCATCTTTTGCAACTTTTTCTTTCATGTGCCTGGAGTGAATTTCTTCATTTTTTAAATGTGTGTGATATTCTTCTCATCTCTTATACATGAAATGATGCTCTCTAAACATGGAAATTGCCTTTATACATCCTATTTCACGAAGCAGTGATTGCTCAGCCTTTTTTCTTCTGAAGAGCAGGAGAAAGCCCAAGTAATAAAAATGCTCTTTACATATATTTGCAATTTAGCAGCTTGTGTCTGATATATTTTTTCCTCATAAGATATTCCAGTTTTTGTCTTGCTTTGCTTGTGTCACCCCTAATGCTTTTGCTCCATTGTCACATGCCTGGCACAGTTTCATGTAGACCTAGAGTTTCCTGATCATTTAAACAGTCTGTTTATCAGTTCAGTTTATTTTCAGGAAGTCTTTGGTGCTTCACTGGCTTCTCAAGTTTACATGCCATCGTGGGTGATGGTAGTTAGGATGGAAGAATATGGCCACCTTAGATTTTCAGAAATAGTGGTTCCTTTGAGCTTACTGATGACCCACCATGACATATGTTTAGGTAATCTTCATCTCCCCCAGGAGCTTTTTCAGATCGAGTCCAGGCTGCAGTGATGAGGAAACTGCAGTTTGAAATGTCATCCACAGGCTTTGAAGTGTGGATTTCTCATGTGTCTTTGCAATAACAGAGGGAGCCAGAAAGCTGCCTCTGTGTTTGCCTACCAAACTGTTTGACTTGTGTGGTTTGTAATCAAAGATACTCTTTCTGTTCTCATTTCTAGACACAGCTCCCACTGCTCAACAGTCTGAATTTCCCAAAGTCTGAAGGCATAGTTGATGTCTTATGTCTCACTTTGAATAGTGTGTGAGTTGACTGTTTTGCAGGGCACTTTTGGAGTTTGTTTTGTTGGAGTTTGTTTTCCCTAGGATTTCTAATCACATTTTATTTATTAATATATTAAACAGTTGTATCTAGCTGCAAGTGTCTTTCCACCTCCTTGACTTACATTTCTGTAATGAGTCTCCCATAACATTTCCATCAAATCACAGTTTTTCTTCATTCTTTTTCATTCTGGAAAACTAGCATCGAGCAGCTCTACCCATTAGTGAAAGAATAAAATGGGAACAGTATTGCCATTTAGAACAGTGTATTTTAAAAGACCTGTGGCTTAGTGGGACAAAGTAAAATATGCAAGTGCTGGGAATTCGATGACATTAAAGGAGTTTTTAGAACATTGTTGCTTAGTGTTAAGGAGACTATCCTTTCCTTCTCCCCCATTATTTAAAGGAACTAGCAATTTGCTAATTTGTTCATCTAATTTCTTTTCACATTCCAGGAAAATAAGAATGGCTTATATTTACAGGAATGTAATATTACTTTGGATTGACCAAATGCATGTCTATACTTTTTACACAAGTATCTGTAAAACAAGGCACATACAAAGCAGTTGGCAGTAAATTACCAGCCAGTTGCTTGGCCTGGGCAGGAGCAAGTAAATTTGCAATTGCAATCTAGAGCAACATGTTAGAGGCCACCTTCCTCAGATCAACTTTGTATTGCAACACCAGCAAGTAATCAAATTGTAATGTACTTCAATGCAAAGCCTGGTTTGGCTTGGTTGGCAGATTAAACTATCGCATGCCTCTGGCAAAAGCAGAAAGCCTTTGAACTGTTTGACTGCAGCTGGAGCTTGCACATCTTATTTTCCCTCTTAAAAATCAAATTAAACTGTAACCTGCAGCTTCTGCAGTAATTTTCAAGGAAAATTAAGCTGTTGCTAACCTTTCTAGCAAAGATAACTGCCTCTAATCAAGCTGAAAGGTCCAGGCCGAAATTCCCCTCTCCAAGTTTAGACAAATTCATTGGAGGAAAACTCCAGAGCTTATTAAAGGCAAAGATATTAACTCTGACTCAGGAAGTCCTTGGCCACAAATTTCTAGAGACTAGGAAGGTTTGCCAGGAAGGTATTCTGTGCTTCTCTTCTTTCACTCCTCCTGCAGCATTTACTGCAGATCCATCGCACGAGAAGGACAGCGTGCAGTTGTTCTGGTCTGTTTCTGGATCTGAAGACTAACCCAAATTCAGAGCAGTAATGGGCATGCTGACCTACATTTAAGCATTGCCCAGGGTGGTCTTTGCAGTGTCAGGTCCTTCCTTTGGACTTGTCCCTAGCCCTTCCTCACCCCAGATGCCTTCTGACTCTTAGAGAACAACTCTTGGATGTGATGATGTCCTTCACCTCCCCCACCTTCCATTATGTTCTGTGTCCTGCTGGCAGGAACACTTGGCATTTGACTTGCTCTCATAACATTGGTGTTTTTCTTGGAGCTCTCGGAGATAGGATTTTTCCCAGCCTGGATGAGTTGCTGTTATTTCTATGGAGTCAGCAGTACAATAGACCCTCTTGGGAGCCAAGGCCTTGTCTGTCTGGTGGCTCAGGCTTACAAAGACTCAGTCCCACATGCTTAGTGTTACCCTTTGATTTCCAGGATTAGTGTCTGACTGGTGGCAGGTAAGAAGGCAGAACAGCCCAGCACGAAAGGAAGGAAATCAATGAAGTTTTACATTGCAACATGTATTCTTCCGAGGGCCAGGTTAGAGAAACAGGAATGGAGGAGAGGGCATTGATGGTGCTGGGAGCAGTGAGCAGACAGCAGTCTTGTGCTCATAGAAGTAACAATGCTAATGGAGAGGATCTTCCCTCTCATGTGTTTTTAACATGTAAGCTATCCATACTTAATATAAGTCACAATCTAGCAGTTAATGTCTCCGCACTGTAGTTTTCCTATTTTTAAAAGTTGGCTTAAAAGTTCTCGGTTTCTCTCAGCAGAGTAGGTAAAAACTGAGCTAAGGCATATTAGTCACAATATTATCAGGAGATGAAAGTGATAGAGATATAAAGTACTACCAGCTTTTAATTAAAATTGAATAAGTAAAAAAGCAGTTGGCAGTTGCAGAATTCATTACGATGTGTTACCAAAAATAGATACCTTTATGAGAATGCAGTTTTATTACAACAGTGGGCACTAATCAGCTGTAAACATCTTGCTGAGATAGCCAGATAGAAAATGTGTTACTAATGCTCCAGCCAGATAGAAAATGTGTTACAAATACTCATAACACGTCTCAATTGCCTGGAATGGAAAACTAGAAACTGTTAAGATGCTTAAAATGTGATCTCTCAGACTACCAAAATAGAGGTATGCACTTCTGTTACTTAAGGCAACATCTGAATTTCAGGAACAATAACAGTGTTTTCTGTATCTGGTTTTAATTTGCAAGGAAAACTCAATTTTACCAAAAATGTAACCTGACTTAGCTGAAATACGTATGACCTAGTGTTTTAATTTCTTCTTTCTGTAGAATTGTCAGACTTGCACTTTAGATCCTCCAAACTTTTATACATTTCATTTGGTAAAAAATGCCTTTGCCCTTAATGAAAACATCTTCCAATATGAGTTTACATGTACAGCTCTATAGTTCAGAGCATCTTACTGACCAGTCTGGGATGTATGCGTGTGTCTTGTGTAACCTCTTCAAGATTTACTGTCACTGTAAGAATTACTCTCCTCTCTCCTCCTGTAATGTAGAACATCAAACAATAACAACAAATCTGTGGGTGGTTTATCTGATTTATGCTAATTTGCTATTGACATGCTTGAGGTATCAGTTGCATCATACCAGTCTTGCATATTTATTATTAAAAATATTAGCTGCTTATGAAAAGGAAATATTTTAAATAATGATTCATTTGTGCTGTGATCACCTCTTGAAACCAGGGCCCCACTCTGGTAGACTGTATACAAAATCATTGCAAATGAAGTGCAACCTGAAGTGTTTCAGATGAGGTTGCAGCAAGAGGACAATTTGAATCCAGGAAGATTAATATACCCCACCTACAAGGAGCAGGTCTCAACTCATGGAACTTCAACCATTAAACATGAGGCTTCTAAATCACCTTCAGTGCCAGTATGGGAAAGAAGTTACTCCAGCCTGTGATTTAGCTCACATAATTTAAAGACCTGAAGCCTTCATGGGAGGCTCAAGCAGCAGTACCTAAGCTTGAGCTTATATTTTCAAACTTGGAGGCTTCACCATAGTCTCCGAAATTCTTGTCGGTACCTAAGTGAGCATATACAGAGGTGATGAGGGAAGTGGTGACTCCGTAACAGTCAGAAGGTGCTGCACAAGGTGAATACTCTTTCCAAAAAAGCCATTTACATGCCTAACTTATAGAGCTGAGCTTTAGAAGTAAAGTCACAGGCACAGGCCCCACACTTTAAAACTTCACCCACCTTCCTTGGGATCTAAATACTGATAACAAAATAAATTATCCTTTGTAAGCAATCCCCTGTCCTGGATCTTGTTAGTGCTGTTAGTGCTCTCCTAACATCAGTTGACACGGTACCCTGATACACTGGAACTACATGCCAAGTTCATGGGCTGAAACAAAGTACAACATAGAAAAATGTGAGTTTCCAGATGTTTTCCGCAGGAAAGATTAGAGCTGCAGTAGGTCAGATTTTGCAGATATGTGGACTTAAGGAAATTCTGAATCTCTCGTTCTTTCTTGGCATTATTCATAGAAAAAAAATCAGCATGATATTTAAAGCATCGCGTACCAAAGCTGGTACCTACCAATATTTGCAATATTGCTTAGCCTTGCTGTCTCAGTGGGATTTCACCCATTTCTTTTTCATTTCAGAACCTTCATTAAAAAACCCCACACTTTTTCCATCCAAAAGCTGTATTTCAAATATTATGTCCTTATGGTAGAATAAACCTCATATATGAGCAATCTAAGATTAACATGTGACAGAAGGTTTTTTTCTGAAAACTGGTGACTGCCACAATTCTATTTCTGGTGTCCATACCACTGCAGTTTTGGTACTTACTGTTAAATTGTGCCCACTTTTTCCTTCTGATTTGCAAGTGCTTGCCTTTGTAAGGGGGTCAGAAGGTATGTTAATATTCTTGGAGATTAAAGCCTTGAAATTATTACTGACATTAGGCATTTGAGGTCCTTTTCCCCCAGAATTCACACCCTGTTGATTGAATGAGGCCTTAGTAAGATACACAGAAATCTCCATGATGCTTGCCTGAATATTCCCTTGGTATTTACAGGAGTAGAATACATAGAATTATAGAATGGTTCAGGTTGGAAGGGACCTTAAAGATCATCTAGTTCCAACCCCAATACCTGGGGTCAGAGTACCTGGATCAGAAACGTGCCTGAACGCTTTGAATACTGGAAAGGAAAGAAGGGCAAGCTCTGTTAAGGAGGAAGGAAAAATACAGAAATAGACCTGGCATACCGAGAGGTGCCGTGGTGGAGCGATCGCTGCAACAAGTGCCCAGAGTGCCTCAACCAGAGCTGTGCTGCCTCACAGGGCAGTGTGCTCAGTCCAGAACTGGGTGTGGGAGATTTTGGTTGCTCCACAAGTGGTGTCTGCTCTTATCATCCGGAAGGTGATGGCATTAGACAGGCACGCAGGACAGACCATAGGTTAGGAAAGACTGGTCCTTAATAGATGTGGAAGGCTGAATGCCAGGGATGCAGAGATGCAAAGATTGGCTGACAGTGTGCAAAAGCAGCACAGGGAACCCAGACTGAGACGCTGCAGAAGGCAAATCACGAAATAACTAAACCCTCCATGTTCACTGTTGTTTCTCACTCCTCCCTTGGCAGTCAAAGCCAACACAGGCACTGAAGAATGTCATCCTCTCTGAACACTGTGTTGCTGCATTACAAACTAGCTTGTGCAGCCAGAGAGAAAAATGTTTTCTTACCTTGGGACACCTTGAGGACTGCACCCCAGGGCACTGCTGCAAAAACATTGCAGAACTGCCCCAAAGGAATGGAAAGCTATGGCAGGTGTTAAGTTTGCTGTTATTACCAGATAAGATGCAAAGACAAACAAATGCATTCAAGTAAAAGCCCAGATTTAAAATAACAGAGCAAAGTTAGAAGAATATAAACCAACATGTATACACTTCATATACTTAGCTATATCTGTATCTATAAATCTATCTATCGATGTAGATATATATCTCCTCCTTTGCTGCTCTTGTGTCTCAGCTTTTGACTCTGGCTGATTAGTTTCTTCATGAAATGCTGGACTGGTGTGCCCTTGAGTACACAGAGCTGCTTACACCTTGCTTTCTTCTTCTGGTAAAGGTGGGGACCTGCATCTCCTCTAGCTCAAGGTGTATTTATTCTTCTTTGTCTGCCCTTCATTCCCTGGCATTGGGCCATCGGGTGTTTTCTGGGAGATGTCAGTATTTCATTCTGCCCCTCCCCTTTAAGGTTGCTTCAATAACATTTCTCTTATCCATAACACTTTTTGGCTTTTGTTTTTCACTGATTATAATCTCTTTGAAATACAGCAGCATCACTTATAAAGTGATGTGTTATGATAAATAGTGCAAATTCCTTTTAAAGTATAAACAATATAAACAGGCTAGAGCCCCTGGTGGCCTAGTGGTTAGATTGCGGGACCTTCACCGCCGAGGCCAAGGGTTCGATTCCCAGCCAGGGACA